>OZ012666.1:64154424-64844424 GCA_963942505.1 Lordithon lunulatus
GAATTTTCTGTTATATTATTATATTATATGGTAGAAAATACATTAATTTCAACTGCCAGATTTGGTAACGGACGCAATTATTCAAATGTGCATTCTGAGTTGATTATTGATTTAATAACCCTTTGTCAAGTATGCTGAGGATTAGCAGTAGAAATCCCGTGCAACCCTAATTTTCCTTAATTTAACTTAATCGCCGGAAATTTGGCATAATTTAGCTGTTGGGGCGAGGAAAGATTGCGGTGTTCAAACAAACATTGCGTGATTCTCTCACGCAATTGCTTAAGCAATTAGTTTTTAATTAGGTTTTGGATTTTTGAAACCTTCAATTTTTAAATAACTAAAAAGGAATACACGATGTGATAAATTAATGGCGACGTTTTTGGTAATTCATGAAGAATTCATTCGTATGATAAAGTAAAAATGAACTAAATAATAAAGTAGAAATTAACTAAATAATAAAGTAAGAAATTAACTAAATACCAAAGTAAAACTTAACTAAATAACAAAGTAAAAATTAACTAAATAATAAAATAAAAATTAACTAAATAATAAAGTAAGAACAAATTAATTTTTATTATTCTATGGGTCACGGCTACGCCAAGTTATCACATGCAATGCATCGCTTATCTCACTTTGATATCAAATAACAACGTGTTATACGAGACGTAGCGATAGAACAAAATGAACATAATACAGTCAGTTTAAATAAATGATATTCCGAGAAAAATATTGTTTTCGCTTCTATCGGCATAATTTAATGTTATCGTTTGAATAGCCATTGCACTAAAGTCTAGACAGCATAATAGTTGGGATATTGTAACATACATCGCCTAATTTAAAAGATATGCATCTGATGTAGAAGCGCCGCGGTACGTAAAAACGCCATTAAAGCGAAGATCTGTCCTAATTGATCGCCACTGCCAGAACTTTTAAAACGTAAAAATGTACATTAAACCTAACAATTATTTCATAATTACCGCATCACTGGCAGCGTAATGTAATTAATGTAGGAGCTATGAAAAATAAATTGCTATTCGATGCAATCGTTTGAAAATTATATTCCTTTAAAGATTACTTAGCTCTTAATTGATACAGACGGCGAATTTTACTTTCAGAGAGTTTCTAAATAAATACAGCATTAACACTCATTTATTTGGTACTTATTTATAATTCTATTAGTATATCATTTCTTGGTGCTCATTATTAAATACATATATTTTATATAAGTTAGTATTTATATATCCCAAAAAATGATTTCGAAAATCATAACCAGCATAATTTTAGGCATTCATAGTTAAACAAAAAGAATACAATGCAACTTTTATTATTGGAAGAAGAAAAAACAAATAAACAAAGGCAATTCGAACTATATTGAAAATTCCCAACAGAGAGTCATGTCGCCCTCATTTAAAAAATCTAAATATTATGACAGTGGTTAACTTAACATTTTCGAAACTATTGTGTTTGCTTTCAACAATAAATGCATGTATGGTACAGGGGCTAACTTTCACAACCTAACACTAGGGCAAAGAATACTCTTCTAAGATCTAAGGAATCGGCACAGAAACATTCTCGAAAATCACACGTCGATTGCGCCAATATTTTTTATAATAAAATTCCTAGTGAACTGAAAACTATAACTATTAAGAAAATATTTACCACCAAACTAAAATCAATTTTATTAAATATGGTTTTGGTGTAGACGAATTTTTATAATTTGAAATTGTTAACTTATTAGTTTTAGCTATTTATTTATTTGATTTATGTAGTATTTTAATAATTGTTGTTTTATATATGTTGTATTTATAATTATGAATGTTTCTATTATGTTCATGTATGATATACTGACACTAAATGTATGCTGAGTATTAAATAAATCTATCTATCTATCTATCAAAATATTAAGTACAGTATGCAAAGCAATTTACTATGTCTACACATATCCCAAATGTCTACTTCTTATGATCTAGTAATGAAAATATAAATGCATTATATTGTATTAATTATACATATATACATACATATATACATAGCAATGATTTTGAATTAATTTTTCATAATAAATTAATAAATTTTAAATAATTTAAATAAGGTGCAGTCTCAAAATGCGAAAAGCCACATCACATATTGATTATTATATCTACATGCATGGATATCATGCATTCTGCAATAATTATCCAATAAAATATGTATGATTGATAGACATGGTATGTGCCTTATTATTCAGTGAGATAATTTATAAGCCCTGCCGTATCGAGATGTAATTGTTATTACAAGTTGCTGTACAATTTTATACGGTTATAAAATGTGTTAATGTGTTTCTTAAGTATTCATTAAGGTTCAATTCACAACTGTTTTATTGTTCTCGGCCCTGTTTCGTTTATGTTATATCCCACGGTACGCACCATTACCGTAGGCCCCTATCATTTTATAACATTTATTGTAGGCGCATCCGCAGAATTCGTAAATATTTTTCTGTTACCTGTTATAGTATTGATTGTGCACCTTTTTTTATTGCAAACTCGAAATAATTAGTATAACAACAAAAACTAATTTTATTGGGTGATTAAAAAGTGCAATCAAAAAAATTAGTTTGCGTTAATTGTACGGATTTCTTATATATATATTATATATATATATATATATATATATATATATATATATATATATATATATATATATATATATATGCCTTTTACCATTCAGTGTAGGCTATTAAATTTACATTACTTAACAATTATTGTTGTTGTTTATACATTTGTAAATTCTTTCCACTCTTTTCTGTTCTTCGCCAGTTCTCTTGCTTGTATAACTGTCTTTCCTTTCTTGATTATTATTTCCTCTATTCTGTTGTCCCACTCTTTTCTTGGTCTACCTCTTCTTCTTTTATTTCCAGTTCATGCTTCCCATGCCTGTTTTGTTTGATTCTTATTGTCCATCCTAATTAAATGTCCCCATCAGTTTAGTTGTTTCTTTTCTATATACTTTTCTATAGCTTCAATTCCCAATTCTTCTCTGATGTAATCATTTCTTATTCTGTCTCTTCTCGTAACTTGTTTTACTCCTCTGAGATATTTCATTTCCATTACCTGTATTCTACTTTTGTCCCTCTTCGTTAGTTTCCACGTCTAGCTCCCATATGTCAGTATAGGTCTATATATGCTTTTGTATATATTTATTTTTGTCCTTCTGCTGATCTCTATTTTTTGTTAGTCAGTATATTGCACAATGCGTGGTATGTTTTAACTATGTTGTTTATTCTGTTACCTTCCATTTCTCCGTCTTCTGTCAGTACTACTCCTAGGTATTTGAATTGTTCTACTTGCTATATTTTGTGTTATTCTATCCCTATATTTATGAATTAATTATATATGTGATAAAGTAAAATCTGCAAGCGTATTTTTTTTCACAGAAATCTTCTTTCTGTTTTATACTTATCAAATGTCACTTATTTGTCTCATGATATTAAGGTTCTGCCCGCACAAAGGAGAACAGTTATAGGGTCTACTATCATTAATCATTTTAAAATGTCATCGAGGCATTGAAATATATAAGAGATTTTTCATACATGGTGAAATATTTAGGGTCGACCAAAATAGAGATTTGCTAATGTTATATTTAAATCATAATATCCATATGTAGTATCGAAATTATCTGAGAGCATACAAATTGCGGATTAGGTAACATTTTCAAGATAAATTATAACATTTGTGTGCAAGGATCTTCGAACGGAATATTTATCATATTAAATGAAATTATTTGTAATTGTAATAAAGTACAAACATAATATATATGATTCCCACACAAGCCATGGTTTTCTAGGAGAGCGATCGCTTAAAAGTGATCAACCGTCGCACTAAGATAACTATAAAGATGGAATATATTTTTTACGAGTCTAAGAAAGAAGCCAAATTTGTGTTAAGGTTATATGTGATTTTTGCAGAATATTATAGAAAAGATCTGTAAAATATGTTATTAATCTGAACAAATAAATCAAGTAATTAAGAAAATATAAAGAAAAATCTGGCAGAAAGCCTAACAAGAAACAAAATATACTCAATTTAATAGTTATATTAACGTAGTAATAAAACGAAATAATATATATATATATATATATATATATATATATATATATATATATTGTCGATTCCCTTTTACCTTTCGGTGTAGGCTATTACATATACATTACTTAACATTATAATTTTCAATTACTGTTGTTTATACATTTGTAAATTCTTTCCACTCCTTTCTGTTCTTCGCCAGTTATCTTGCTTGCTTGACTGTCTTTCCTTTCTTGATTATTATTTCCTCTATTATGTTGTCCCACTCTTTTCTTGCTCTACTTCTTCTTCTTTTTTTCCAGTTCTTGCTTCCCATACCTGTTTTGTTTGATTATTTTTGTCCATCCTAATTAAATGTCCCCACCAGTTTAGTTGTTTCTTTTCTATATACTTATCTATAGCTTCAATTCCCAGTTCATCTTTGATGTCATCATTTCTTATTCTGTCTCTTGTCGTAGCTTGTTTTACTCCTCTGACATATTTCACTTCTATTGCCTGTATTCTACTTTTGTCCCTCTTCATTAGTTTCCATGTCTCGCTCACATATGTCAGTATATTTCTATATATATATATATATATATATATATATATATATATATATATATATTTTTGTTCTTCTGCTGATCTCTTTTTTGTTAAAACAACTAGTTTCGTCTAAGCTCTAGGCATTTAAAAAAATAGTAGTTTTATTCATTTCCTTCATTGAAAATGAATTACCGCATAATAGTCGCCACAACCACTCAATTTAATAAATATGGATAATATTACCAAAATCGATTCAAGTTATAAAGCACTTGGCCATTTTTGTAGGCAAATTAACTGCAACCACTACTAATATTCATGTTACAATTTCGTGTTCGACGTGCCTACTAACTTCGCATGTATACACATACATACACGAAGATATTTGCCGTGCTGCATTTGATTTTGTGGTTACTAACCGCAATGACGATGGTGGTAATAATAATCGCATTTCATTGTAATATATGCTCTCATGCCCTCCGCTTTCTAATATTTATGCAGAGCTTTGCGAACAAATGGCAACATTACTCGTGGGATACAGAAAATAAAAACTACATTAGTTTTAAATATTAATTATGTCATCGTAGCCTTGTAAGCGTATATTTGTTTCACAACGTACTAAAAAGAACCGACATAGTAATAATTATGCTTATGAATAGAATACATTTATATCATTAATATTGGATTGTTAAGGTGTCTACTTTGTGATAATTAATTTTAAAGTATAAATATAACGATTTTTTACTTTTATGATACAACTAGGAGGAAAGTTAAACGCCATCACATCAATTAGCAATGCACACCAATATGGTAATAACCGTCAACATGCTCATGCCATCAGGATCACCGGGTAGTGCCCTCTAGGGGGTTAATTGTATCATTTTTGTATATAACCACTCGAGATATTGTGTGATTTCATCCTCACTAGAACTACACTGATGGGAGATGTAATAAGATCGAAATCTAGATATGTAGGTAGCTAAGAGGTTGGATCACACTTATATATGTTTTTTACTTTGTTTTTGTTAATTTTATAGCTGATAAAAACAAATAAAAAAATCGTTATATTTATCCTTTATATCATAAATACATTTCAATACGATAACGTTTATATATCAAATATTATTATATTATAAACTTTTATTTTAGCTGCCACTGTATTTAGTATTAAGTACAGTGGTAGCTATAAACAAATTCAAAATAGGGAACGCAGCTGGACAAAATTTCGACCACTCACTCTGCTCAATTTTTATTATTGTATTATATTGTAAGCGTCTATAATGAATAACAAACCTGTTTCATGATATTGATTTATCAAGTTTTGAGTAGGTACATGTGTTTCAATATAGTTAGGAGAACTATATTTTCAGTTATAATTACTACATTAATGTATACAATGACTGATTTAATTAATTCATATTACAGTATGCATAAATATTAGTATATATCTGCTGTCTATTGCAACAATAGTGTTTTGACGAAACTAATGAGTTATAATTATGTACATATATGTAATACTGAACGCGATTGAAGTTTATTTATTTAATACGATAATAGTGTAGATACAAATAACTAAGTTTAAATAGTGAAAGACTAACTTTTTTTTCTTTTTTTCAGGTAAGCAGCACTGATATAATTTGGATGAATTCATAATATTAGTGAATGCAGGCAATATCGTAAGTTTTTTTTACTTAAATTGTAGAGTAGTATTTAATAATGTCAGACACGTACAATATGTATGACGAAGTATAACTAGAGGGAACGTTATTATTTTAATAATAATGATAATATAATAATATATAATATACTTAAATATTTTAAAATATATTAATTATATAAAAATATATACGATTGGCCTTGTGCTGATATCTCAAGCACTCTGTTGGAATATTATTCCATAAAGGCACCGTACACGATCAATATTACTGTCAATATATTTTAGAATAATGACAGCATTACTGTGCAACAATATGTTTAAAATGTTCATTATTCTAAAATATAGACATTATACATATCGTGTAAGGTATAGTAACGATGAAATGAAGAGAATACTGATGTATATCCGTATAATTGATTACTTGATAAATATTGAAGGAGAATTCAAGCAAATACTGACAGTACTAGGATTGAGAGTATTATTGACAGTGTAAGGTGCCTTATTGAGGGCAATACCCGGTGATCCTGATGGCATGAGCATGATGACGGTTATTACCATATGGGTGTGCATTGCTAATTGATGTGGTGCCGCCAGATGGCGTTTAACATTCCTCCTAGGGGGTTAGTTGTACCTTTTTTATATATTAATTATATAAAAAAAAGGAATTATAATTCGCTTTTTTTATATAAATTTATATATTTTTATATATTGAATTATATTATATATTATTATATTTTCTATATATTATTATTATTATTATTATTATTATTAAAATAATAACGAATTTCTAAACTAACAATATACAAGCAAATACAATATTTTAATTTAATTCTTAACCCCCTTTGCACATACAATGACTCTGAATTTTACTTCTAACGATTTCAGTATAATAACCGACAAAATATTGTTGGAAGAAATAAAAACGGAAAACCTTACCTTAATTAGAATTTTGTTTTATTAATTCAAATACAATGCAGACAAGCATTATTTCGTGTCAACCTTTGCCCTAAAGGAATTAAAGTTTCAAACTTTGCTTAATAATTACAAGCTATTGATTCTGAAAGATATTAATCATTATTCGTACGATGACCACTCACTGTAATCTGTGCATTCAATATTACTTTACCCGTCACACATGCCACTCATTCATTGGTCAGTTGTTAACATTACACACTCGATTATAAAATAATCAGAGCATATTTTATTTAACACACGCCAGAACATTAACATGGTATTGCACTTGTATTTAATTTTAGAGTTTTGGCACCTTATTAATTAATAACTAGTACTTATTGTAATATTCTTAATAATAATAATAATAAAAATATTTATTGTGATACATAACATTTACATTACATTACATCATACCACAACGACCGGAGTCTTTCTGCCCGCGTCAAATTTACAAGTTACATATAATTGGAATCTTAAACTAATCTTAATCTAATATAATATTCTTATATTCTGTTAATTTGTATTTTTGCGAAGTGTTACTTTTTATTTTTATTTTTATGTATTTTTTGTGTCTTGCTCTAGCTGTATAAAGGTCGTTTTAGACAAGACAATTTCTTAGCTCAAAAGTTGTAGAAGAAATGAATTCATATATCCTCCTCCCATACAATTTGTCCTTGACAAGTAGAACGTGTTATATTTTTCCATTCCATCTATCATCCAATTCAATATTTCAAATAATTTTCTGTAGAATACGACACAATTTAGATTGTGTCGCATCTTGACTAACTTTTGACTCAAGAAATTGTCTTGTCTAAAACGACCTTAAGTCACCTTACACGATCAATAATACTGTCAATATTTTAGAATAATGACAATATTACTGTAAGATAATATGTTTAAAATGTTCCTTATACTAAAATATTGACAGTATTACTTATCGTGCAAAGTATAGCAGTGATGGAATGAAGAGAATACTGCTATTTATCTGATTTGGTTACTTGATAAATATAGAAGGAGGATTGAAGCAAATACTGACAGTACTAGAACTGACAGTATTATTGACCGTGTAAGGTGCCTTTTAGAGCATTGTGTATTGGGGGATGTGTGTACTTTTTTGAGCGGTATGCCAAATAAAGGTCTATTTTTTTCCATATTGTAATATGTTTAATTAACTACCTCTCATTATTTTTGTGTGTGTGAAATGATTAAATTATTTTCCTATTAAACATATATAAGTATCAAACCACCTCTTAGCAATCTACATATCTAGATTTCGATCTTATTAGATCTCATCAGTGTAGCTTCCTAAAGGTCGTTTTAGACAAGACATTTTCTTGATTCAAAAGTTAGTCAAGATGCGACACAATCTAAATTGTCTCGTATCATACAGCAAATTATTTGAAATATTGAATTTAATGTTAGCTCGAATGGAAATATATAGCACATTCTATTTGTCAAGGACAAATTGTATGGGAGGAGGATATATGAATTCATTTGTTAAACAACTTTTGTGCTAAGAAATTGTCTTGTGTAAAACGACGTTAAGGAGTTAGTTCTATACTTTCTTATTAGTTTTACTGTATTGTAAATCTACTTTAATATGTATTTTAGTTATTTATATAATTTATAGATACAAAAGAAGAATAAACAAAAGTGTCCACTTAAAACTAAGTGACAAGTAATATAATAGGTGTTTTATGCATAATGCATATATTAAAAGTAATATTTAACATAAACGTTTGAATTTATGGCTGTACTAAACAAAACTTGAGTAAAACAATAAATTATTTGCATAAAATCCTGCATTCCAACTCTGAAAAAAAGCACATTCGATTTCATCCAATTCCGCTTGCTGTGCATGTAATACATTTAAGACCGCACAAGCGTACGAAAAACTTGATTAACTCAATGAACCGAATGATTGACTAACTACCGGCTCTAATTGTTAATCTCAATGTAATCTTTTGTCAGTGCATGGCCGTCCCCCTTAAATTGATTTTCCACAAAGTTTGCAGTTGGAAGTTTCAGTGGAACGCGATGTGTTTTTCGTTATACTGTGTAACTTCCACCTACGCTATACATCCGCATTTCAGCTAATGCATTGAAGCAATTTTGTTGCTTGCGTACTTGAAACAAATAGAGCTTTACGGTTCGTGTTGGTGGCGAGTCATCCTGAATTTTGGGAGTAAAATTGAGAGAGAAATTTAGTTGCAAAAGCATATGTTAGTACATCTATAAATAAGTTTCTAATCAAAACATCAGTTAGTATATATGTTAATAATATTATTAATCTCTAATTAATAATTAGAAATATATATATGTCAACATTTATATTAGTGATCATTGCTGCTTTAACGGGAACACTCATTAAACCAGCAGTGACTAATTTAAAAAAACTTCTATCTGTATAGGGCTACCAGCTGTGAGGCTTTTTCGGCCCAAAATGTATGAAAAAATGTCAAGTCGCGGTTTGAAAATTCGTCAAAAATTCAATTTATAAAATAATAATCTCAAATTGTATGCAGTGATTCACGAATATGTTCTAAATTTTATAAACAATCATGTATTACAAGTAGAGTTAGGACGATTTTAGTAACACATGTTTATGAAAAAATGTTAAATGGCATTTTTAAAATTCGTCAAAAATTCAATTTACAAAATAATAATCTCAAATTGTATGAAGTAATTAACGAAAATGTTATTGATATATGTTCTAAATTTTATAAAGAATCATGTATTACAAGTAGAGTTAGGACGATTATAGTAACACATGTTTATGAAAAAATGTTAAATGGCATTTTGAAAATTCGTCAAAAATTCAATTTACAAAATAATAATCTCAAATTGTATGAAGTAATTAACGAAAATGTTATTGATATATGTTCTAAATTTTATAAAGAATCATGTATTACAAGTAGAGTTAGGACGATTATAGTAACACATGTTTATGAAAAAATGTTAAGTCGCACTTTGAAAATTCGTCAAAAATGGAATTTATAAAATAATACTCTCAGATTATATGCAGTGATTAATGAACATGTTATTAATATATGTTCTAAATTTGATAAAAAATTATTTATTAAAAGTAGAGTTAGAACGATTTTAATAACACGTTTTTTATGAAAAAATTTCAAGTCGCACTTTGAAAGTTCGTCAAAAATTCAATTTATAAAATAATAATCTCAAATTATATGCAGTGATTAATAAACATGTTATTGATATACGTTCCAAATTTTGTTAAAATTCATGCATTACAAGTTGAGTTAGGACTATTTTAGAAACACATGTTTATGAAATAATGATAAATGGCGTTTTGAAAATTCGTAAAAAAATCATTTTATAAAATAATAATCTCAAATTGAAGGCAGCGGTTAATGAACATATTATTGATATATGTTCCATATTTTATAAATATTAATGTATTACAAGTAGAGTTAGGACGATTTTAGTAACACATTCTTACAAAAAAATGTTAAATGTATTTTGAAAAATCGTCAAAAATTCAATTTACAAAATAATAATCTGAAATTATAGGTGGTGATTAACGAATATGTTCTTGATATATGTTTCTGTTTATAAAAATGTATGTATTACAAGTAGAGTTACGACGATTTTAGTAACACATGTTTACGAAAAAATGTCATGTCGCACTTTGAAAATTCGTAAAAAATTCAATTTACAAAGTGATAATCTCAAATTTTATGCAGTGATTAATGGATATATTGTTGATAAATGTTCCAAATTTTATAAAAATTCATGTATTACAAGTAGAGTTAGGACGATTTTAGTAACACATGTTTATGAAAAAATGTTAAATGGCATTTTGAAAATTCGTCAAAAAATAAATTTATAAAATAATAATCTCAAATTGTTTGCAGTGATTAATGAACATGCTATTGATATATGTTCGACATTTTATGAAAAATCATGTATTACAAATAGAGTTATGACGATTTTAGTAACACATATTTATTAAAAAAATGTTAAATGGCCTTTTGAAAATTCGTCAAAAATTCAATTTATAAAATATTAATCTCAAATTATATGTAGTGATTAATGAATATGTTGTTGATATATGTTCTAAATTTTATAAAAATGTATGTATTACAAGTAGAGTTAGGACGATTTTAGTAACACATGTTTATGAAAAAATGTCATGTCGCACTTTGAAAATTCGTAAAAAAATCAATTTATAAAATAATAATCTGAAATTTTGTGCAATGATTATTGGATATATTGTTGATAAATGTTCCAAATTTTATAAAAATTCATGAATTACAAGTAGAATTAGGACGATTTTAGTAACACATGTTTATGAAAAAATGTTAAATGGCATTTTGAAAATTCGTCAAAAAATCAATTTATAAAATAATAATCTCAAATCGCACACAGTGATTAATGAACATATTATTGATATATGTTCCAAATTTTATAAAAAATCATGTATTACAAGTAGAGTTAGGACGATTTTAGTAACACATGTTTATGAAAAAATGTCAAGTCGCAATTTGAAAATTCATCAAAAATTCAATTTATAAAACAATAATCTTAAATTATATTTAGTGATTAATGAACATGTTGTTGATATATGTTCTAAATTTTATAAAAATTCATGAATTACAAGTAGAATTAGGGCGATTTTAGTAACACATGTTTATGAAAAAATGTCAAATGGCATTTTGAAAATTCGTCAAAAAATCAATTTATAAAATAATAATCTCAAATCGTACACAGTGATTAATGAACATATTATTGATATATGTTCCAAATTTTATAAAAAATCATGTATTACAAGTAGAGTTAGGACGATTTTAGTAACACATGTTTATGAAAAAATGTCAAATCGCAATTTGAAAATTCATCAAAAATTAAATTTATAAAATATTAATCTCAAATTATATGTAGTGATTAATGAACATGTTGTTGATATATGTTCTAAATTTTATGAAAATTCATGAATTACAAGTAGAATTAGGACGATTTTAGTAACACATGTTTATGAAAAAATGTCAAGTCGCAATTTGAAAATTCATCAAAAATTCAATTTATAAAATATTAATCTCAAATTATATGTAGTGATTAATGAACATGTTGTTGATATATGTTCTAAATTTTATAAAAATTCATGAATTACAAGTAGAATTAGGACGATTTTAGTAACATATGTTTATGAAAAAATGTCATGTCGCAATTTGAAAATTCGTAAAAAAATTAAATTTATAAAATAATAATCTGAAATTTTATGCAGTAATTAAAGGATATATTGTTGATATATGTTCCAAATTTTATAAAAATTCATGTATTACAAGTAGAGTTAGGACGATTTTAGTAACACATGTTTATGAAAAAATGTCAAGTCGCAATTTGAAAATTCGTCAAAAATTCAATTTATAAAATAATAATCTCAAATTGTTTGCAGTGATTAATGAACATGCTATTGATATATGTTCGACATTTTATGAAAAATCATGTATTAGAAATAGAGTTATGACGATTTTAGTAACACATATTTATTAAAAAAATGTTAAATGGCCTTTTGAAAATTCGTCAAAAATTCAATTTATAAAATATTAATCTCAAATCGTACACAGTGATTAATGAACATATTATTGATATATGTTCCAAATTTTATAAAAAATCATGTATTACAAGAAGAGTTAGGACGATTTTAGTAACACATGTTTAAGAATAAATGTTAAATGGCATTTTGAAAATTCGTCATTCAATTTACAAAATAATACTCTCAAATCATAGGCAATGATTAATGAACATGTTCTTGATATATTTTCCAAATTTCATAAAAATTCATGAATTGCAAGTAGAGCTAGGACGATTTTAGTAACACATTTTTATGAAAAAATATCAGTCGTACTATGAAAAAATGTCAAGTCGTACTTCGAAAATTCGTCAAAAATTCAATTTATAAAATAATACTCTCAGATTGTATACATTGTTTAATGAACGTGGTATTTATATATGTTCTAAATTTTATAAAAATTCATGTATTACAAGTAGAGTTAGGACGATTTTAGTAATACATGTCTATGCCACATTTTGAAAATTGGTCAAAAATTCAATTTATAAAATAATAATCACAAATCGTGAGGGAGAGACTCCGACTAATTCAATCGCTCAGTATTTATATGAACTTCACAGAAAACCTCCCAAAAAGCTGTGAGGCGACAATTCACTCACAGTGCTCAGTACGAGACGGATGGCGCCTCTAATCACTAGACCATTGAGTTGGGTGTAAAAAAATGATTTAGCAGCTTATTGAAATTTGAATAAATATAAAATTTAGGACGACAGGGGCAAACCCACTTAGAAGTAAACTAATATTAGTTTTATTCTGTAATTAAATAAGAATTAAGGAGTTAATTTTAGATGGATTTTTACTAATTTTTTCGGCTTAAGAAACGTATTGATCAGCCGTGAATATTAATGTGCCGCCTCATGAATAAATAATTGATATTAATTCAATGAATACAGCTTAATCCCAAGGCTCAAGGCAGTACAGAAATAATTTAACAGTGATGGACGTTTGATGTCACTTAATTTTCCTTTATGTCCGAGCTTTATCACCTACCCTCTATGTGACTAAAATCTCTAAATAGTACAACTTTATTGGCAACTTCAGGTCGGATAACTATTTTATGGACAATGAACCTATTTTACTATACATAAAAACTTTACTGCGCCATATTATCGGAGACTACTAAATAATTTAGAATTCCCGCCCTGTTATATTGTATCATGAAACCAGCCGTGCTGATGCAAAAACCTACTTGTTAAAACAAAAAGCCGGCCTATTTATTTCCCACGCTAATGATGCCAATGCCCATTGATTTTGATTACCCAAAAACCCATTTCCGTGATTGACGCCATAAATATCAACGAAGTAAATTTCGTAGTCAGAGGACACGAGCACAATCCGAATATATATTTTTTTGATAATATTGAGTTGTGTGTATGGGGGGTTGGAGCTGTATCGCTGCAATCCCGTCGATCTCGCCGCACCATTATCGCTGATTGCTGAACACTGATTGGATTTTGAGGCTGATCCGACCTTTTATTATTTTTTTATATATTATTGACTGCAGATTTAGCGCAACATGGACCCGCTCGTAAAACTAAATCGAGGGATTGATCTATAAATATGGCTGAGCAGAGGCGAATACGCGATTGCCGCCAGAACGTCGCATCTAATTGTTAAATATGCAGGGTGAAGCGCGGCAACTGTAATTGTTTGCCTTATTTAATTAATTCGGGGGGCGGTCGTTCTTATAAAATTAAGGCGGGTTTGTTAAATTTAAAGGAGAGTTATGAATGGATTTGTGAGTTGTATTATTCGGAGTAAATAGAGCGGTCGCTGAGTTATTGAGGGGATACCCCCAGAGTGATTGAATCGGGTTTGCAGTGGATGATGATTTTCTGGGTGTCCCTATTTTGAGTATTGAAATTATTTACATTTGAATTAGTGGGAGTAATTCATCCAAAGAAGTCACGAACCCTTTATAATTATATATATATTTTAAAGACACCTATTTAGTGATCAATAACATATTTATTAATACCATAGCACATTATTTAATACCATGTATATTTTATGAAATCTACATATGAGCATTGATTATTTTGTATCATCTTTAGAGTGAGGATTTATTTTGGTCTAATTTTATCTTATCACCGGTTGCCACGTTACCTACACCTAATAAAAATGGTGAATACGCCGAGAAATATTAGCGAAATCATAATTTTCAAAGCTTACAATCATTTAAATTTCATATATTCTACGAAAATAATATAAATGTTGAGAACAACATGGTACAACGATATAAAACTCTCTGCCGGTAAATTGCTAGCAAAAAGCAAACGAGCATTAACGGAAAATAAATATAATTTTATTGTTATATAGTTACATATACCCCTGATAAAAATGGTGCATGCGCCGGGTAATATAAGCGAAATCATGATTTTTGATGAAAGCTTATAATCATTTAAATTTGATATACTCCGAGAAAATCATATACATTTCCATAACGAATTCATGAACAATTCAATGATTAGTAAGTATGTATACTATACTCAAAAACGGTTAAATGACCTTTTGAAAATTCGTCAAAAATTCAATTTATAAAATAATAATCTCAAATCCTACGCAATGATTAATAAATATGTTGTTGATATATGTTCCAAATTTTATGAAAAATCATATATTACAAGTAGAGTTAGGACGATTTTAGTAACACATGTTTATGAAAAAATATCAAGTCGCAATTTGAAAATTCGTTAAAATTTCAATTTATAAAATAATAATCTCAAATCGGACACAGTGATTAATGAACATGTTATTGATATATGTTCTAAATTTTATAAAAAATCATGTATTACAAGTTGAGTTAGGACGATTTTAGTAACACATGTTTATTAAAAATATGTTAAATGACCTTTTGAAAATTCGTCAAAAAAATCAATATATAAAATAATAATCTCAAATTTTATGCAGTGATTAATGAACATGTTGTTGACATATATACCAAATTTTATAAAAATTCATCTATTACAAGTAGAGCTAGGACGATTTTAGTAACTCATGTTTATTAAAAAATGTTAAATGGCATTTTGAAAATTCGTAAAAAAAAAATCAATTTATAAAATAACAATCTCAACTCGTACGCAGTGATTATATATACTATACTAACACTCAAGCAAACATTTCCGGGTATAAAATTCTCTGTCGGTATATTGCAAGCGAAAAGCACATAAACATCAACGGAATGTTAATATAAATTTATTATTATAAATTACTCATACCCCTGGCAAAAATGTTGAATACACCGGGTAGTATTAACAAAATCATCATTTGTTTGTGTATGAATTACTTTCACGCCACTACAGACGTATTGATCTCATCTTTGCCTATAGTGCTGGCAACTAACACTACAGGTAGATCTACAAATTAACGTGGAATCTGAACTGGAGTATGTTTAGATCAGAATTTCATCTACTGCGGACCAAAGAAGGGTGTTAGCCGTGAAACCCATACCCCAGACATAAATGGTCATTTTCATTACAATATGATTTTTCGATAAGAAAACTCTCAGCCGCTATATTGCTATTGAAAACACACAAGCATCAATGGAATGTTAATATAAATTTATTGTTATAAACGAAGTTTTCCACGTAGTGCTCCCATTCTGGCCCTCTCGCTCGCCAATTGCATCAGAACAGGTGGCGAGGAGGTGCAATCTTACGCACTAGCTCGGAATTCTCGGCGTTCGCATTCCGTTCGGGATATATGTGTGGGCCAGCCGCTATGCAGTGTGCCGTGTTCCATATAAATTAAAATTTTATGGTGATTTAATATAGAAGTCGTTTTACGATATGTGCTCTAAAATTTGTTTCCTGCATCCAGTATTTATTGCGGCGAGACATGCAATGCAACTAAACGGGTGTTAATTCTTAACGAGGGAAAGCAATAAATTTTATATTAACTGCAGTAGCAGTTTTACTACATCTCCAATCTAATTTCATTTACAAAATAATGGAATTTAATTACTTTTTTCATAAGGGTTATGGGTAAATAATTGCAATCGCACAAAATATACTCGTGCATATACTTTGCGTATATATAATTTAAATTAATGTATTGTATGCATACCAGACATCCTTAATGGTTGTTGACTCTAATTACGATTGGATTATAGTGGCTCTCTCAATGCATACAAGTTTCGGATTATTATGCGTTTATAGTGCTCCCCCGTTTGGAATAGAACTTACAAATTGCATGCACAGACAAACAAAACCAAATTGATACATACTCGAAACTGCATTATACATACGACCCAACAAATAATTTCGATTAAATTCATACCCGAAAATCGCTCCAACCTGAAACTTTAATATTAAAAAGAGTATAAAAAACTTGGTATCCAGTTCCCGAACAGAATTATTAGAACTTCTGTTTCAATGCAACTAACTGGAAGGTATACAAAAGTGGCGGTGTCATCTTTAATTCTGATTGCAAAAGATCCAGATGCGCCGGCCTGAATACCAACTACTAACAGGAATTGAATTATCACAAATGCGCGCCGAATATCTGCGGGAAAAACTTTGATTTATTCGCAGCTTTATGTGTCAGGGATAGAATGGTGGAAAATTTAAATGTATAAAATATCGAAAACTGCTCTCGCACACATTCACGCAAACATATAGCGGGGTCAGCCGATTTGTATTATTTATTGAAAACTATGTAGCACATTTTTTTAACAGCGCCATCATGAAATACGTTCACACCTAAAATCAAATAATTTTCTAGCAATAAATAGTGTTGTAGTATTGATTTTTCGGGCGGCTAATTGCAAATGCCAATACAAGCCGCTAATAAAAATGTAATCCGACCGATAATTTGAATGAGTAATTGAGAGTTAATAGAACAATCGAATCGGATCAATGCCATATGAGGTATGGTGAACCGGCCTATTATTTGAAGCGTTGACATGTATATAGGTAAAACGTTTTATATCCCAACTATTGATAATTATTCCTATTATGGATGGTTATGTGTATGACAGTTTATTGTTCTCAAACGCATTTATTCACATCCCATTATTTCAATTTTCAGTTTGATTAATATGTTGTTATTGTTTTACTTATTTCATATCACATCGAACTAATAATACACATCAATATTAACCCAATAGTTCAAAAACTCTAATAAATCGGGTGTTATTATAAAGTTTTCCACAAAAAAAAAACTATTGTAAATAAGTTTGTCCCCTCAACAATAAATCCCAGTGCGTTCCTAATGTGTGCTCGATAGCCATTTTCTGTACTGTTGAAATATACGTCTTTTTCTTCTATATGAAATACATGTAAAATATTTCAATATACTCTCGACGGTGGGGGATAGCAAAGAGTTCCATTCAGATGCTTACAAGGTTTTACACGCAGAGTAAATGTAGAAGAAGATATCTCGAGGGTCTTTAAAAGCGCTTCACGATTTATGTGTGACTTTTCCTTATTTATATACCTTTTGTAATCCGCCACATTTACATATATTTGTGTCCGATGTGTATATGAAAAATACATTTTCACGCACAGGCCGTGCTCATTATATAAATGACCCCCGAATACAGAAAGAAAGGAAAAGGCAATAATAATTCGGGGCGCGACTCGGTACCATAATAATCGTAACAATGAAATGGAGGTGTGGGTGTATAACTTGAGCTTAACGAAGGTAACTTTGGGAATAACAATTTATACTAATATTAGAGGGTTATTATTATCATTTTCTGGAATCATTACAGTTAGGGGATATATAAGTTTATACAGATTTGTTTTCATATTATAACTGATTTTATATATTTATTTAAACTGTTAATTTCTATGTGAATACCACTAATGTATTCAGATTTGAAAACTGTTGCTTGCTTACTTTTATTAAAGGAATTTAATAATTTACTAGACTCTTTACAGTAAGGGGAAATATAATTATATTCACTTGAATCTCGCCCAGAGATTTCTTTTCTCTTTTATTGTATAATTATTTTTTTCGCTGTATATATTATAGTATAGTAGTAGTATAGTAGTAGATTACGGGTTTATCACCACAGAAACAAATCATATGGATAAGTCCCATAAATCCCACCCCATATAAAAGGCCAAAACATACAAAACATTGTTTCAATAGTACCTCAAGAGCAAATCCGCTTAGTTCACTAATAGCTCTATTTGTTAGCTTAAATTTCCTTCACTCCTTCACCAGTACTTGTAACAGCAGTATGAAAGCGACTATAACAGGATAGACAATTTGTTCATAGATGAGTTCTATAAATTCTACGTAACTTAACAGACCAATCTACAAAACAGCTATTAGTAACCTTAAATGCAATCCTCTTAATACAATATATTGATATTACCATTTAAATTTCGTAGAATTGATATCTAAAGAAAATCTTTTGTTCTATGATAATAACGTTTACCTAGAATTTTTGTTTTTATTATTTATTAAATCAAGTATATCATGGAAAAGAGGAAATTAATGCCAACAGCACAAACGCAGCAGGTCTAATTAAGTCCGCGTATTTTAATTGCGGGAATAAATATAATTCACGCGCCTTGTATTTTGATTAAGATTAATTTTTTAATATTTTTAATTAGATTGGCGTTTATTATTATTACGATCAAGGTTGATTAATAAGTAATTTCATTGTAACCTAATTCAACATTGTTGGATTTTTACTTTTTTATTTTTTAAAACTAAGTAGTTACAGTGCGAAAAATTAATTCCAATTTTGTGGAAATCCTTTCTATTAAGTCCTGATTATTTTCAGATTATCACTACACAAATTTTCGAGTGTCGTCCGTTCGTAGTCTATTAAAAAATAAAACACCTTTATTTGACATATGCAGCTACAACAAACAAAAACCCAAGTATATTCAAATTACATAACAAACAAGCAACCTACCCTACCGTCCCAGTCAGTCACCTACTTGCTCTCCCACAACAGTAGCAATGTTTTAACTGAAGTTGTACTTTTTTTACAATTGTAAAACGTATTTATTCACTGTATTAACAGTAAGGTGTTACTTAATTTTGTAATTAAAAATCATCCCTGCCGAATGGCGGGAATGTCACCTAGTATGATTATAATAATAATGAAAGTCAAAAATAATTTACACTTTAATAGTATTAGTAGTATTATATTTGTAACACATGGCGATCATTTGTTTTTATGTATAATGCATACAAAAGGAAATATTATTATTAGCAAATTCCGGTTGGATAGTTTTATGTTAGTACAATCTGCTGCTAAGCTATATCTAAATGCATACCTGTTATAAATACAACCTTAAAGCAGAAGCATCTATTATATGCATACTATAAATCGTGGCGAGCTCATAAATATCCTACATTCTGGGAAAGTTTTGCTTGCACAAAATCATAATTAGCATGCTTAAAGTTTTTCAAAGTTTCGGTTTCCTTGCTTATATTAATAGGAATGTTTTAGCCGTAATATCAAAATAATTATATCATAATAAGATAATATTTAATTTTCCACCATAAAACTTGTAACGGAAACTTTACAAGCACGCATTTAAAATATAAACCGTCCTTGAATAAGGATAATAAACTCTGTATAGGACAGAATGTTAATTATTTGCAGACATTTAAAATATAAACCGTCCTTGAATAAGGATAATAAACTCTGTATAGGACAGAATGTTAATTATTTGCAGCTCTATGTATGTTGAATTTGTTAATATAAAACGAAATGAAAGTCAAAATAATAATATTATATACGAGCTAGTCATAATTTCAACATGGCTCTAATTAGGACATGAATAAATTAACTGAAAGTTTACTGACGCATATATAGTTTGTTAAAATACGTTATTTAATAATTAACATTAATTACACTACAGTTTTTAACTCTACTGATAAAAGAACTCTCAATATCTATTTAGTTGAAATAGTTTTCACATACTGGCAACAGCCGGACAACTAAATTAAGGAACTGAGATTAAGAGATTTTAAAAATATCAATAGTAAAACTAGATAAAATCATCAATCATAATTAATCATCTTCTGTAAATCACACACGCATTGCTTATGGAATTTTTATTCATCGGGTACATTTTTCTTTATTTCTCAGTAATTTTTATATGTAGCAATTATTATTTTTTAAATAGGAAATGAAACACATAAGTATTAATTACAGTAATTATAAATTTTAAAACATCTCTACAATTATCATATGATAATAAATGCAATTAATTTTTCGCATTAAACTAATCCGGCGAAATGAAATCGAATATTTGCATAGCTGAAAGCGCGGCTTTTATGCTAATTATAATATTCTCACTAAAATTGTTGATGATACTGTTTTAGTTTAAGTGCAGTTTAATTAACTAATTTACAAGTTTTTAAAAAAATTTATATATCTGCACTAGTGTTCAAGAATGAAAAATGGAATGAAAAATTGTTTCAATATAGATTTTATACTCATTATATAAGCCCGAGAGTTTGGGCTTTATGTGATAAATTATGTCGCATTTTTTTCTGCGCGGGCGGTAGATTATCTTAAATCTTTTTATTCGTTTACTGAGGGAGATGTACGAAAGTATAGATATAATGATGTTTAAAAGAGACTTATTAATGATTTAAAATTTTATATGGCGTGGATGAATTATCTTCATTAAGAGTGTTTTACGGAAACGTTTTAATTTCAAACAACACACAGGATTAATATTGTTGTTTTGCAATACTTATATTATTGGGCTTATAGAATACTTTGTTAATTGGCTAATTTTGCACCCTCGCTGTCAGGTTAAGTGTTGCTGGTTCAATGCACCTCGTCACGTCAACAGATTACGTTGTTAAAATTTTAAGGAAGCGAGGGCATATTATAAGAAGCTCTTGTCAGGTTTAATTTTTTCAGACATGTTTTTAAAAAATTAACAATACCCGTGCTTACAATGTAAAAATAAGTTACATAGTAAAGCTTACATAGTAAAATAAAGTAAAACAGACATGACTACAATGAAGTTCATAAAAATCTTATTTAAACTAGAATAAGATTGTTATGGACACGCAATGTCCATAACAATCTTATTTTAGTTTAAATGTGTTATGTGGGCCGTAGGTAAAATTGAATTTGTGAATTTCTTATAAAAACAACTATTATAAAATTATATGTAATATATATATATATATATATATATATATATATATATATATATATATATATATATATATAACCATCTTTATTAGACTATTGACCCTTCACGGGTCGTTCCGTCTTATGTAATATAATATTTCGATAAACCAAAAATAAACAGAAATATCTAACAATAGTTACTGTTTCTATTGATTCAAATAGGGTTGGAAATTTTGCTTGCATTTAATTCTTCCATATTTTCATCTTTATTTTCCTCTGTTTTTTCTTATTAGAGAGGTTGTTTAGCTCTTATTTGTTTTCCCCCTTTAATGTCCTTAACCTGTCCCTGTAACAATAAGAGTGGCACTCCCTTGAATCGTATTTTAAGACAGATTTGTGTGCATCTCTCAAGAGTATGATTTCTACTTGTAGGATAGTAGGGTCCGGCCCGTTGCCAGTGATTCTTCATATCCTTACCTTCTACAGTCTTCGATGCATCTGTGTACCAAATTTGTGATTATTGTTCCTAAGTTATACAATTTTCCGAGTACTACTCCAGTCACACAAAGCCTCATCGAAATAGAATTCAACTGTACTGAAATACATAAGATATGTTAGATACTTCTTTCTGGCCTGCGACAGGACCTTGATGTGCCCGTGAAGAGGCATCTGAGGCCCTAGCCCTAGTATGGGAGTACTTAGTAGACCTTCTTTCTCTACTTGTCTGTGTAATAGGGGAGATATCACTTCCATTATTGCGCCGGGAGTCGTGTGCTTCCCCCCTGTAGCGTCCTAACATGCCAACTTTTGGAGCTGTTAGCCTAGTTAGATTTTTTTCCTATGACTTGTATGACTAAATAAGTGTTCTATAGGTGTCCCTAGGTTTGATAGCCGCCAGGAACGTGCACAGTAACATGTTCGGTTTTAGCACCCATTTCTTGGGGAAGAGTCTGCGGTATATCCAAAGAGCCGTTATCGCTCTTGCATGATTTTTTTCAAAATGTGGATTCCATGTGAGTATTTTGTATAGAACTACTCCTAGATACTTGGCCTCTGTCAGAAATCCAGTAGTTTTCCATTCAGCAAGAAAGTCTTTACACTAAGCTTCCATCTCTGTGTGACTGGAACTGTCACTGATTTCTTTGGGTTGGCGCTAACGCCTTCCTTCTTGATCCAACAGTTGATTGTATTTTATTGCACATTGGGTAATGTTCATAATTGTGGCAATATCATCCGCATAACCCGCTGGTTGAGGAGATCCACGGCTAGACTCCATAGCATAACCAGACGGGTGGGTTCGGCATGTACACACTCGTTCATACTATTTACCCAACTTTCATTCTACTTTCATACAACTGGGGTCCGTAGGGGCGTGACTCCCCAAGTAGTAGTCGAGACTACTACCCCCTGCGGATTTTACTCCGTTTGACGTGTGAGTTTTTCCATTTGTTGCATATATATCCAAGATCTGAAAATTCAAAGTAACTTATAAGCCAAAAAAATATGGTTTCGAGTGTTTTACCCCTACTAAGTTGAAAATAAATAATGTTATAACGAAATTAATAAGTTGTGGACCAAACAAAGACCTGTAAAATATATCTTATCGTATACAATATTTGTAACATGTTGCCTCTTATTCGCAGATCTTCTTCTTGACTAATTTATGGTAATACAACTTTTCTTTTAGAGGGATCTAGCTCTTCTTATTGACTAACCTATGATAATACAACTTTCCCTTTATAGAGAAATTTTAACGCCATCTGGTGACACCACATCAATTAACAATGCACACTCATATGGTAATAACTGTATTATCCTATGGAGGGCCCAACTCGATGATTCTGATGGCGTGAGCTTGTTGCAGATTGTTACCTTATGATTGTGCATCTATGTTACTAGATGTGGTATCGCCAGATGGCCTTAAACTTTCCCTCTAGAGGGAAACTCGTATTATTTTGTATATAACCACTCGAGATATTGTGTGAATCCATTCTTACTAGATGAAATCCCAGTTAAAGTATACTGGATGAGATCTAAGGCCCAATTCACACATAAGCGGCGTCAGGCGGAGGCGTGGTGTAGGCGAGGTGCAGGCGCGACGTGGCACAGGCGATTGTAGTATCCATATGCAGTAAAGGGGTGGACATTGCACCATATGTTTACATAGAGGCGGCGTGGAAGAGTTGTATCTCTCGCCTCGCAGCCACCGTGTCTCAGGCGAAGAAGCTAAGCTAATTATCTTTAATAAGCATTCGTTTAGTAGTTGGCTGGAAAGAAAATTACATGTTTTAGATCAAATCATAGGTTATATAAGTGTGAATCCTCCTCTTAGCAATCAGATTTTGATATTGTAAGGCCCAATTCACACTCAGGAAGCGAAGAGGCGAAGGCGCGGTGCCGGCACGGCGATAGGCACGAGGCAAATGTCCGCGCCTCGTCACCTAAGTGGGCATTACACCATATGTTTATATAGAGGGGGCGTGCAAGCGTCGTGCCTCTCGCCGTGCCGGCACCGCGCCTTCGCCTCTTCGCCTCCTGTATGTGAATTGAGCCTTACAATTTCAAAATCTGAATGCTAAGAGGTGGATTTACACTTATATAACCTATGATTTGATCTAAAACATGTAATTTTCTTTCCAGTCAACTACCAATACCTTATTAAAGATAATTTGCTTCTATTTGCTGCCAGTCTAAACCTACTATAAATACAGTACACAAATGATATTACGAATATATTACCTACTTGATATCTGTTAAGTATTAAGTATTTGCTATTATAACAGCTCTTTTTATTAAATGATTACTCTCTCAATTCTTAACTCTGAATGAATGTGTATTTAACCCTTTAATGCATATTGTTGCAGAACTGCAACATTATCTTTTCAAATGTTCACTGCGTAATTTTTTTATAATAATAATAATAATCTTTATTAAACGGGTCTAACCCTTGAAAATACAATAAAATACAACATATATACATAGATTACATGACTAAAATAAGCTTAACTGTAACCAAAATAAATCGTGCCTCACAAACCATTTAGGTTTAATGAGATAATACCCTTTTTAAAACGTGTTAAATCATCCGAGAATATTGAGATGTGATTTGAATCACATAAAGTGATATTTGATAATTTAAAACGTTGTCTTAAAAACTGTAATTCTGTATAGATATCTGTATACATATGATTAATGATTTTACTTATAAATGGCGATTATTATGTTTTGTAGCAAGACGACTGGAGGTAAATATTATTTAATTAAATTGATATTAAAGAATCATACTTTGCAGGGGTTAAGATCATGTTATATATCAGTCTAATCTTACCATAAATGCAGTAGACAACACAATATTAACAATATATTACTTGTGTGATCTCTGTTAAGTATTAAGTTCAATAGAAACTGTTATCAAAATAGTTTCATTCCACCGCAAACAGTAGCATGGGGTTAAACCGCCGTGTGTGTATGTACGCTATTATTCCCTTCTTGCTCTTCGGTTTATAACACATAAATTACATCTCAAGTTTTCATTTATATGTTAATTCGTTTTCATATTTAAAATCGCACATTTTACACAGAGGCGTCCTGTTCTATATACTCTTATAAATATGTAAAGATATAGACGGCAGTCGCTTGTGGAGTGTCAAAAATTTTCTTCAGGCGCGCCCACAGCGAGAGTGCTGTGTGGAAAATAAGAGAAAATGCGGCCAATTTATTACGAAAGTGTGCTGAAAAGTCGACGGGCTCATCTTTATGGGCGACCATAAATAATTTCGGATTTTATATTAAGTTTATAATGCGAGAAAGGTACTTTAAAAGAGATTATTAACAGCTCATTATGCTTTCTGTCTGGAAAGGGCATAAACTGAGAGTCTAAAACGGCGGTATAATACCAATTAACATGTCTTTTTATACACAAAAATAAATGAAGGGAATAAGATGTTTATACCGTGTGAATTTGATTGAAAGATTTATGAGTTAAGATTTATTTTATTTAAGCCTTCTACCGTGAAGTGTAGGCGTAATTTAAGATTTATACTGTATAAAATTTATTTTTTTTAAATATTTTATTTCATACAATAATTAACTATATTTAAACTTTTATGAAACTTCACCCCAGATGTAATTAAATCACTAGATATGAGTTTATTTTGTTATTATTGCATGAGTTAATCTTATTGCATACACTGAGTTACAATAAAAAATTACGCACTTTACGTTTTCCCTATTATGTCATTATTATTTATTTATTTATTTATTTATTTTTTAAATATTGTCACAAATGGTCATGACTTTTGTTCTGTCACTTATAATTTTTAGGTCTATTGTTAACGAGTTTTCTAGCAAGTTTAATTTACGCTCAAGTTGGTATTTTTCTTTTCCTGTCCAATAATTATTTTCATTTTGAGCTCCGGTCTCCGGTTTCCCAATAGCCCGACCAGAAAATCGACCACTTCGGCCATCTGACACTTAAGCCATGGCCCCCACAACTTTTTCGGGAGTTATTTCCATTTTTTGAAAGGAAAATGTTTGAAAATAACCACTCAACCACAATAAAACTTGAACAGAAATATATTTAAGTTTTTCAAGCATTGCTGTTTATTGTGGTTGAGTGATTATTTTCAAACATTTTCTTAAAAAAAATGCAAATCCCGAAAAAGTTGTGAGGGGGATGGTTTAAGTGTCAGATGGCCGAAGTGGTCCATTTTCTGGTCGGACTGTTGGAAAACCGGAGAAAAATGTACCTGAAGCCTTTCAGAAGTACCTCAAGGCACAGAGGTATACCCGACGTCCTATATCAGGTCGCTTGCGGTCCACATCTGCAGGAAACGATCGGTTTTTGAGGCTGAAAGATAATCACCAAACAATGTTTGAATTGAATCAGGGGCTCAAAGCAATACATGGCATAGCTCGATGCGCTCAGACAGTAGCGACTGGTTTGACGCCATATAGAAAGAATTGAGTACCTAGGTTTACACCACAATACAAGCAATGATAATGAAGTTTGCTACGGTCTCTTATTCTTCGTCGTAATTTCTTTTAACAGAGGAGTCGTGACTTATGATCAGTTTGTGGTTCTTCTCACTACAACTTTCTCGGTTCCTGGCTTCCCGCAGTGTTATTTCTATTTAATTAAAAAATTCGCATTGCTATGGATTTAAAAAAGTAACGTGTTTATTGAGTACTAATTTGTCCATTACTATATTATCTATATTATTATAGCTTTCAAAGTAAATACTCGTGTAACACCTTACGAGTGAATTGTTTCAGTAGATTTTCCCATCCAGGTGCATATTCCCTTTAGGCCTTTAGCGTTACCGTCACGGTATTTGATTTCTTGTGTGACTTGTGGTGTAAAATGTGACGAGCACTCTCTGCATCACCCCGAATTTCGCATAATACTTTGCTTTCCCCTCAGCTACATATATTTTCCCCTTTTATCAGGTGGGGTCGATACGGAAAATATTGTTTTTGTTGTCGCAATATGTGTTGATTTTGAAAATCATACTTGTTTGATCTGGTATTATATTCTATATATGCAATATATGGAATGTTGAGAATACAACAGTGGTTAATATTTATATCAATTACCATACAACTAAAATCACAGTTGCAATTTAAACACACAATCTGAATTTTAAAATCCATTAATTAAGCTCTTATTCAATTACATAAATGGATTTAATTTTTCCTAGGGAAACAAAAGTTAGTTTGCAGTTGAGTTCGCTAGTTTTAAGTAGTGCTAATTATAAATTTATGTAGCCAACATCTACTTAATGCGCTGAACGAGTTGCATTAATTACAAATTTTGCGAAAAGTTTGCAACTTTCCATCTGCAAAACGCCCCCCGTGACATATCCCGGATTAATTAATTAAAGGTGAGCACGCGTATAATAATAATTCCAATTTATAACAGTAAAAGAAGAACAATAACACAAACAAAATGTTTTAATGTTTGAATGGTAACTAATTTAAAATTTAAAGGTGAGCACGCGTTTAATAATACATAATTCCAATTTATAACTTTAAAAAAGAACAATAATACAAACAAAATATTTTAATGTTTGATTGGTACCTAATTTAATATTTAAGTAGAGCACACGTATAATAATAATTCAAGTTTATAATAGTAAAAAAAAACAATAACAATACAATTTTCATATTCTCACAATCTTACTACATTCAGCATGCTACCATTTTCGCGAATTACAAGTTGATTTACGTATGTTTCGGTCACCACCGAAGTCGTCACTTGTTATATACTGTGCGGTGTATATAATAGAAAATGGTTTTATTAATTTTGGTTTTCTATTAGTAAACTTTCACGGGGTCACTCAAGCCCGCTTTTTCGGCCGATCACGACCGGGAATTTTATTCACAGGTATACACATACACACACAGGGAGAAATTTAAAAAAAATATATTAGTCATTGAACGAAAAGCAAGACAAAATTAGCAATTTGAAATGTATCGCGATAACAATACCTTCCTTATACAGCAATGCTGTATTCGGAATGTAAAAATTGAAGGTGAGCACACGTATAATATTAACTTAATAAGTATATAACAGTAATTGATGAATAGTATAGAAAAAAATCGTATTGATGTCTGATTGGTAATTTATAAATTAAAGGCGATCACGATTGTAATAATAATTCATGTTTGTAAGCTCTTAAATATATATATATATATATATATATATATATATATATATATATAAATATTTATTTATTAGTCTGAGTTTGTATAAGCAAAGGACAGAACAATAAAAAACGTGTTCGTGTTTAATTGGTAATTTAAAAATTAAAGGCCTATAATAATAATTAAATTTTTAAAACAGTAAGGACTGGTTCTACAATTGAATATCTGTAGAATAAGGCTATTCTTGGAATAAGTGTGAAATTTTGACGCTAATATATCAAACTTATTCCACGGGTAGTCTTATTCTCCAGTTAAATGTCAATTGTAGAACCGGCCCTAAAAGAAGAATAACAAAACAAACCGTTTTAACATTTGATTGGTAATTTTATAATTGGATCAGCAGGATTTTTATTAGTTTTGAATGATGCTTTCGATTTAACAGCGTCCAATCGTGCAAGTTGAATAAAATTGCGTTTTATTTAGATTTTTCTGCGCTGCCAGCATAAAAATGTGAGTTGGAATAAACCAATTACCGAGGATTTTTTAATTTGAATCTATTAACAATTTTCATCCACCGGTGTTGGTGTGGGCGTGATGTTTGCAGGCCGGCTGCAAGCGAAAAATGAATGTTGATGCATATGCAATAGTCCGGAAATTGAATGAAATAAGTTCCCGAAGTAGAGCAAATAGAAGTAGCGGGAATATAAGCGCGTACTCATATAAAAAGTTCAGATATACTTTCGGGGGAGTATCAGTCCATTGTTTAAGTCTGCGAACTCAAACAAACAATAACTCCTATGTTAAGGCGGAAACTACGGTTCTTCTAATCCAATTCGGCTTGTGCATGCAGTTTGGAAAGTCTTGCCTGGTAGCTGAATTTTCATATAAAGGGAGATGGGTAATTCTTTAATTGGAATTGTAAAACTTTTTACCTGAGACATTCAACTCTTTTTTTTTACAACAAGTTTATTGAAGAGTGACTATCGATTGTAATACTTATTGTAAATAAAAATATAGGTGGAAAGATCCATAAATTGGTTGATATTGAAATAAAAATTGTGTTTATATAACACTCATTAAATTTTCAGATTCTAATATATAATGTCCCACGCTATTGTAGTATAGTACCATTTGTCGTTGGGATATAATTAAAAACACTTTAAGAAACACGATTTTCTGAAGTAGCAAGTTATAACATTCACCTAGACAAAAAATAATACAAGGACCCTAAAAGTCGATAGGCTTACTAATATAATAAATACAGTAACTACTACTGTTTCAAGGATTTCCTATCGTTACTAATTACCAAGACAGTAAATTGAGTCGCATGGATTTTTTTTGCCAATTTGTGCCTCGATTTTCTTTGTTTTTCGTTTACTATTGTTTTATTAATTTGCTTTCATGTGTCCGTTGTATTCCTTTTTAAATCTATTAATGTTCTGTAAATTGACTTTTGTTTAATGCGCTAGTGCTAATTTTATTTAAGTGTAAGTCGCTATTTCTTCGTGAGCTGTATTGATGTATGTTCTTGTTTATTAACACTTGTGTATTTGTTTCTGTGTTAGCAGTTTTTAATTTGTGTATTAGTATATGTTGGGTTAAATTTGATTATTTCTGCTACTTTTAGTTCGTAATAAATATTCATTAAATTTTTAGTCTTATCTTATATCGTAGAACTTTTGTATTGTATATCGAATGGTATCATCGTATTTAATATAGCATTAATATATTTCAATTATTAGTATTGTAACTAAATTTAATTAATAAAATAATTAAAATATTCATAACTTGTTCCATGTAAACGCTATAATAAATACGAGAATACTATTCAATATACATTACAAAAGTTACATAATATAAGATAGGACTAATGTTAAGTTACGTAATATTTTTAAAAGTTATAATGAAATCCAAACTACTTGAGTTTCATAGTATCTCAACGTTTCGTACGCCACCCTCGTATATTATAATTTGATCGATAATGGATGGGAGTGAGAGAAGTTTCACTTCGCGGAATATGAATGTTATTAAATAATGGATTTAAAGTTACTTAGCGCTCGGGGATTTCGCAGTCTGCTATCTATATAGAAGCGTAATTACAGAATATACAACAAAATTGTTTATAGTTGATTGCTGACAGTGTGTCACTCAATTACAGGATATTGCTTGCTATAGACGTGAAAACTGCCCTCCATTAATAAGCGGTCGGGGCATTGGAAAGTCAATAATTCTTCACGCGAATCACACGGGCAATTGAAAAGCACACATTTCTTGTGAGCTCTTAATAAAGACGAACAACTGTGTGCATTTGCTAGGTAGTTCGATTTTTAATACAAGATGGTCCATATTATAACAAGCATTTTAACTAATATGGGATGGTTTTAATTTGCTTTCATGTGTTCTTTGAATTCCTTTATAAATCTATTAATGTTCTTAATGTTCATAATTACATTTACATATATAGGTACCGCTCTCTAGGAGACCATAGTAATTACATAAATATGAAAAAACGGTGGTTTTAATGGCACTAGAATCCTAGCGACAATTACACATTAGAATAAAAACATATTTACTTACTAGTACGTTTACATTTAATCTTCCCATTTCTATTACTAAATGTTATATAGTTTTTCCGGTGTTAGTCAGTTTCTTGCATTCAATGTTCCAAATTTCATGTTATTTGGTGATACTTTTTTATTATTCATACGCCACCTTTTTTATTATTCATACGCCACCAAATGATGTTATATGTTATATACCTTTGATATTTATATTATTCATATTGAATACTTGAATAAAGATAGAAACCAAGAGTGAAAAGCAAACTATTATAACTATTAGCTAAAAATATCGCTACAATGTTAGGTACTGTATTCAGGAAAGACTGCAGTAGTTGGGGGAAGAGAGACTGCTGCTGGAGGTATAAATGACATGTAGGAGTAGGTCAAGTCAGGGATATTGGAAAGATTTATGAATCAGAGCTACCGCAGGGAAAATTATAGTTTACAATTTAATTTTTTACTGAATAGTATTTGTGTATTTATGTATTATTTATGTATTTATATATTACTTATGTATTTTTTATATATTTTTTATGTATCATTTATGTATTATTTATGTATTATTTATGTATTATTTATGTATTATTTATGTATTATTTATGTATTATTTAAGTATTATTTATGTATATAAGTTTAATAAATAATTTAAAAAAAAGAGTGAGTATGTCTGAGGTTAGTATTTATGTATTATTTATGTATCATTTATGTATTATTTATGTATTATTTATGTATTATTTATGTATTATTTAAGTATTATTTATGTATTATTTATGTATTTATGTATTATTTATATATTTATGTATTATTTATGTATTTAAGATTAATAAATAATTTAATAAAAAAGAGTGAGTACGTCTGAGGAGTGTGTGGATGAAAATATCAGAGGAATGGGAAGTTTAGCAACTGAAATGAGTCAGAGAATTTATTAAAATTATATTATTACATGATTAATTGATTTGAATTATTTTCAATTCCATTCTAGTGTTTGTTAATTATTGGTTGATATATTATTGATGGTAATTAAATGAGTCGTTGCCATTTGTGTTAATAATAACTGATATAAAGTTCACTCTATGTTGTAATTAAATTGTTAAAATACCGTTGATATTTAATGCGAGAATAATTACAATGCAGTAAACTTCTACTGAAATAAAATTTGTATTTGTATCGTGGAATTTGTCTATAATTAAAAGCTTGACCCAATATAATTTGAAGGCACATAAACAATATGTTAAAAATAAAACAGTAAATGTAAATTCAATCAAAATATATTTCATGTCAATACAAACATTTAATAGTTTACACTGGACATGATAAAATATATAAAACACATATTCATACTCAATTTCGGTCCCTGCTAGATGAATTGAATATTATCGAGTAATTAAAATCAATATTAAAACCTAATAAATGCTGCTGTTTACTGTGTATTCTGTAGAAGAATTCTTAAATAGTAATTTAACACAAAGTCGTATGACATTATCTAGTTTCTTATATCGTTTTCGATGCAGACACAAACTACATAGTGTTATACACACATGTAGAAAATGATATAGCGGCGAAATAATAATAAATTCACTTAACTAATGGATAATTTTCCATTTAGAAATAGTTATACAGTTTAATATATCAATTCTTATATATAAAACGATATAGGAAAACTAGATAATGTGATAATGGTTTCATTAACCACATCAGACTTCAGACAAAAAATTCGTTATTGGTTTTAAAATCCTCATTCTCCAGGTGCCTTATATAATAAGCCACTCTATCTAAAATGGCTAAAATGTTAATTATACAACAAATACAAATAATGAATTAATACACTTTTAGTTGTAAAAACGTAAAACGTTTTTACAATTAAAAGTGTATTTATTCATTATTTGTTGTGTAATTAACATTTTAGCCATTTTAGATAGAGTGGCTTATTATATAAGACACCTGGAGAATGAGGTTAAATTCCTCAGTGGGAACAGTTACAGTAAAAGTATAGAAATTGTTGCTATAATGTCTCAGAAGAGTTGCCGAGATAGTTAATTCATCTTACCCTGTCGAAAGGCGGGTATTTAACCTAGTGTCTATATGTTTCTTTTTTTTTAAGTTAATAATAAAAATATATCCTACCCTTAAACGCAATATTGAAAGATTTTTAAACTTGCCGTTTTAATCTAGTTGGTAATTAATTAATCTAGTTGGTAATTTGTTATAGCGCGTAAAATGCTAAAATAAATACAAATTTGAAGTTGTTATAACATTTTCTATAATATTTAATAAAAATTAGTGTTTAGAGTGCATGCACCTGTGACTGAATATATGGAGCGCCCGTTATAGCGCTTAGAAGTCAAAATGGATACTCAAATATTAATGAAAGTTTAAGTGTGTTCCATGCCATATTAGAGCAAACCGCGGTTGGTTTATAATTTAATAATAAATTAAACTTGCCGGATAATTGTATAAGCATTATAAAGTTTTTTTTTAATTTCCCAGGTGAAAAGCTTGGTCTGGAAAATGTGTACTACAAGGTAATTATTAAAATCACGTAAAGTATTGATTTCAATAACACATGATAAACATACACATGTTACTAATAAAATAGTCAACTTGTGTGTAATTAATCTTTAATTGAAAACAAGAGTTTATAACAAATATAACATAATAAAATTCAGTTTTTAACCAAAATTCTTAAATAAGATCGATTAAAAAATATATTAGCAATATTATAGTCGTTTTTCTCCGAGGATAGTAATAACAGTCACGCAGTATTTATTCATATTGTTTCCCCTCACTAGTTCGCAACACTTTAACACAATTAAGTTGGCATTATATATTTATTTATATATTGCACACTGAGATGACAAATGTAACTTCCAATAATAAATAGAGATAATTTCTTTTTAAAGAATGGCTCCAGTAGTTTTATAATGTTATCTATTTTTATTTTAGATAATAATTTTGTTTATTCTAAACGCAAAAAAGGATTAGAGGAGCGTTAAAATATACATAAGAATCATCAAAACAAAAATCAAAACCATCCTTGATTTTGGAAATTACGACACTTGTCATCTCATAGTGCGATATATCGATATATCCTTATGAACTGCGACTTTTTACGATATTACCAATAAACATCTAAATTATAAATTATGTTAATTGTCAGTTCTCATTTTCATTAACCCTACTTATCTATGCTATGTTATAATTATAAGCACATTGTTGATTATCCTGATGATGCTCAAAAGAAAAGAGCGAAATTGATATATTATAAAAGGAGTTTTTATTGCCGTCGCAAAAATCACGTATAATTATATTAGCAATATTCACATACTATATTATGATATTTTATATTACATATATTCTAATAATAAATTCTAATAAGAGGTATAGAAAAAACCGACTTTACTTTATTGTGAAATAAGTTTATAAAAACATATTAATTCTAAACGTCTTGACGTCAAAATTATGTAAATAATATTATAATAAATTAAAATTTACATTAATTGATTTGTTCTTAAAAAGTGTTTAGGTGCCAATAAAGGTTTTATAGTTATATACAGAAGTTACAATTCCGTTTTATTAATAATAACTGTTTACATACTTTTTATTTCTGTAAAAGTTATTTTATATACTTTTGTCACTCAACATTTAACTGATGCTCTTACCTGAACCGAACATTCATTTATGAAAAATCAAGCCAGATAAAAATGAGTGTGAGGGAGTATAAGGGTGGATAAAGATAAAGTGTCATTTATGTTAGAGATACTGCACATCATTTAACTTTATGAGATCCGAGTGGTGTATCATAAATTACCCATATGGTGAGGTCTTGTAATAATAATAATATGTATTTCCCCAACAGTTGCACACCATACAAACTTATCTACGGCTTAATATGCAAATATAATTTTAGAGACACATAATTACATATCTCGGAATAATTATCATTAATACTAAGATATCAATAACATAGATACATTAAAGTTAACTGGTATATTCCTAATTCCTTTCTACATGAATTAATAAATTCTTGCCTAATTTTCTATAGCCAGCACCAAGCCCCCCTCTCTAAGATAATGAAATTACCGTACGAAAACATAAATTCCCCATGTTATTGACATCTTATTGTTTTTAATTTTGCGTAATGGAAGAATGTAATTACGGCCCCGACTATTTTGCGGTTTTGTAGAGTGAGTGAGACTGTTTTAATAGCAGTTATCCTCTGATTTAGAGGACGCAGTGTTCACGCCGTTATTAGCATTAGGGCGGTATTACCGTCTAATTTATTTGGCCACTAAAAGTCTCTAGTTAGCTAGGGAGCTTTATTCATAAGATTCCAAAATGACAGTAAAAAAGAGTGTTGATAATGGCGCGCAAACTTTACACATATTTCATATTAATACGCTTTATCACGTGCAGGTGGTATAGGAAATGTATATCGCTAATTTCCATCTGTGGAACAGAAAGAAAGAATTTATATCGATGTAGGTTGGTTTTTATTGCAATGCGTGGATCAATAAATAAATGGACGGGTGATGTGTGAATGTCGTGGTGTAATGACTGTTTTTATTGAAGAAATTCAGGCTAAAACATTTCCCGCAGATCCGAGAATTTATTGCGGTTGAAACGCAGTGTTTTTATTTTCCCCACGTACACAATTTATTATAACTGTATAATAGTTTTAGTATTTATGTTTCATTCGTTATATATATAAATTTCTGCTATTTTCATTGTTCACAATTATTTATTTATATTTATGCTGTTTGTGCTGTTTGTCGGGGGCGTAACATATGCACACATATGTTTTATTGGATCACATTTAAAAGAATACATATAATGGTATTTATTATATTTATTCTCATATCGACTTATTTCATCTGGGCTAAATTTTTTTGAATACCTGCTATTGTCTTAGAATTTATTTTTAATAATATGGTTAGATGTGACTTTTATTTAATATTATAGTGTATTGATATTAAATCCCAAGAGATCACCAGCAAAGACCTTCTAAACTAGTTGTTTAAATCAATTAACTGGTTTTCCACCCTTCTACTAAAATAAATAAATAAATATAGAGGCTGTTTCTTATATAACCAACAACTTTTGTTTTTGGTCACATTCTTTAAAAAATTTAAATTATTAGCTATATATTATGTAATTGCAATGATTGTAAGGACTATTAAAAGTAGGCTACAACATTTTGGATTGTTTTCCTACCATTCTCCTCGCACTGAATGTAAAATTTATAATTATAAACAATGATCCTTAATAAGTCATATATTTTAAAACAACAAGGTTCTTAATAATGTTAGAATCAACTACATGTATTATAATATATGTTTAAAAAAATAAATATCATTAGCTATATATTTATGTAATTGCAATGATTGTAAGGACTATTAATAGTAGGCTACAACGTTTTGGAATATTTTCCCACCATTTACCTCACACTGAGTGTAAAATTTATAATTATAAAGAATTATCCTTAATAAGAATACATAGAAATCATCTATTTTAAAACAACAAGGTTCTTAATAATGTAAGAATGAACTACATGTATTATAATATACGCTCAAAACACTAATATGTTGTTTTCCACATGTATGTAGATTAAGTACGTAGAGTCTAGTATTGATTTCGAACATATAATTAACATAACATTTAAATTTTTTCTTGTGTCAATTGTCTATCAACTGGGCGATATGTAATAGATATACTAAGCTAGAAATATTTCTGTAATAGCGAATAGTGAAAAAATAACAGTTGCCTAGAAAAAAGAAAAAATAACAGTTGTTTTGGAAATCATTTTTACTTTCACTAGGTATGAAATAAATTAATTAATTGCAGAGACTAATCTTTAATTATCCAACCATTTTGTGTTTGTCAATAGCTTTTGTCTACTAAATTTAACACCATGTTTTACAAAACTATTGTCGTGTGAATTTAATATATAAATACGTAATCCACAGCAATTGGTCGTACGCAAACTATAATAGAATTCATTGTGGAATAAAGAACATATTGGTTGGGGTGGCAAACTCATAGAAAATATAGCAGTCACGTGAATCCGCTCTATTGAAGTCAAGGGGTTCTAACAAAATGGCTTTGCCGGTCCTATGTAGCCTAACAATAACCCCTAGGCCTCCCTACTTCTCATTATTATATATTTAATGAAATAAAAAGAGGGCCATTGTTTGAAAATGGCTCCATAGCTCGGTGGGCCTACGCCATGTTTCGACGAGATGCACATATTTGTAATCAGATTGCTGCTACTTATGTAGTAATAAGTTCCCTCCGCATTGACCATGCCGAAGTTATATGTTAACAACAAAAGACATATTGAGGCTTTTGTGCCTGGTGGGCGCACACAAAAAGGAGATATTAGTAAACGGAGGGAAATTACGATGCTCCCCTTTACTTGCCGCATGTTTTGCCCAACGCACCGAAGTTTGAGGAGTTGGAAAATCATGTGCAATTATTTGTAACTGGCTTTATCAAGTTTCAAATAATTTATAATTAATTTACTTATTACCTGTGTCAATTTGTTTGAATATAAGCTAGCTATAAATTAAATAATATGAATAATCAGAATGATATTGAATGGCTGTGGCCTACACATTTTCAATGAAGGATATGAAACAAACTACTAAGGGCCGGTTCTACAATTTATATTTAACTGGCGAATAAGGCTATTCGTGGAATAAGTTTGATATATTGACGTCAATATCTCAAACTTATTCCACGAATAGCCTTATTCTCCGGTTGAATGTCAATTGTATAACCGGTCCTAAGTGTTTTAATTAATCCAATTAATTATTAAATGATAAAAAACCTAGTATATGCTTCATTAAATAATTAGAATATATCCAATAATTCCTTCAAAGGGTTATATAATCCTTTAAAACATAATAATCAAACTGAAATTAATATATAATTGGTCCAGCGTAGATTTGTTGTACTGTTGGTAGTCACAACAATATAATTATATTGTGCGGCGATGCATTACTGATATTTATCTAAGATGATTAAATATTTTGGGTATATATTAGCACACGATCCAATTAATAGTGTTTACAGAAATGTCCGTAAACAGGACCACTAGCTTGTCTGAGCCCCGTAAAGTGGTAATTACTACAGTTGAGCTGTACAACACCAATAGCTATGTAGGAAATGTCCCCTGTGATTGTACAATACCAGGATATTAAATTACATATTGCAGCACTCAATATATCCAATGTTACACATTAGTAGGTGGAAAATGCTTGAATTATGTCAGCAATCTGATTCAAATTATGATCTGTTAGTATTAGATTAGCTGTATTAGGCTGAATTTATGTTAATTGTTATATTAATTAATCAATATATACCAATATGTGTGAGATTTAGAAGCCTTATTTTATTACACGCTTCTTGTAGTCAAAGATTTGAATCTACATCGGATAGTATTTGTATTGTATATTATCTTTGCACTTTTATTATAAATAATATAAAAATCATTAATTCACCAACGACTTATTTTCGCATCCTGCTATTTATATTTTAAAGTAATTAAAGCACCATGTCGATTGCTCATCTCGTAACGATAATACTACTAAAACGTAATTTCTATATTTTGTGCAGTGAATCCATTTTCTAGTAATTACAACAAAAAGTTATGGAACCTAGTGAAACGGTAAAACTGCCAAACCTCAATTTGTTGGCCTTGAAATTCATTATATTTTGTCATGTAAGTTATCTGATTTAAAGCTCGACAGAATTTTTTTTAACTTGGACAAGTGCCACACATCATGATAAAAAAAAACTGTATTAGATCAATATTAAAAATTATATATATTGTCGTATAAATAATTTGATCTAAACTCAAGTTCTTATAAATGAATATTGGATTTTTGTCTCTACTTGCTCCTATTAAATTCAATACAAATTGGAGTGAAGAACCGGAAGCTTAATATAGCTGCACATCCATAAAATGATTTGTTGTAAAAGTTCAATAGGAATCGTATATCCTTTATTGTTCACTTCTCCGCTTCAGTTGGCGCATCAAGCTCCTGGCTGTGCCTATATGTAATTGGATGAACATTTTATATAGGAGACCCTCCTTAAAAATTATGACGTTCCATTCCACAACTACTTCTCCCCGGCGCAGCGGATAATGGAAAACCGCCATTGCGAAATTATCTGACTCATCCCGAATGCACGCCGGGAAGACAAACAGTTCAAATTAAATATTTGTGTTTGTTTGTCTACTGTACGTGGCGTAAGACGCATTGAAACAAATTATTATCATTTGTCTTGACGCGGACAGCCAGTCCCGTTTTATCCTGTGGTAACGCGCTATCGATTCTGCATTAACTTTTCATCTTAACTTATTTCATTACTCAAGTCTAGCATGTTGGATTTAGTTCGGGCAGTTTCGCTAACTTTATTTATTAAGAGCCACATATATTTTTATTTTCCGTGTGGGATTTTTCCGTCTCATTGACTTTCGGATTCGTGTAAATATTCGATCACGTCATAAGACGTTAATATTTTATATTGTTTTCAGTAATATTCTTATTTATCGTGCATAATATATTTTAGGAAAAAATACGATGATGAAGTTTCAACTAATATTACATGGTACTTAAAAAGAGAATAGTATTGAAAACATTTATTTCATCCTAAATTGTTTTAGAAACAATAATTTCTTAGAAATCACATCCTGGAGGTATCCTTGACTCGACCGATTAGTTGTTTCAGCCGTGTCAAGACGTTTGAGGTTGGAAAAGTGCACTTATGACACTGGGAAAACAGTTTTTACTGATTAATTTTGGTTTATTTATAATTACTAACTAATTACAACAAGATATTACATCCTGGAGGTATGCTTGCCTCGTCCGATTAGTCGTTTCAGCCGTGTCAAGACTTTTGTGGTTGAAACAGTTCACTTATGACACTGGGAGACTCAAAGATTTTAACTGGCTAATTTTGGTTAATTTATAATTACTAAGTACTAACTATTTACAACAAGATATTACATACTGGGGGTATGCTTGGCTCGACCGATTAATCGTTTCAGCCGTGTCAAGACTTTTGGGGTTGGAAATGTGCACTTATGACACTGGGAAACTCAGAGATTTTAACTGGTTAATTTTGGTTTATTTATAATTACTAAGTACTAACTAATTACAACAGGATATTACATTCAAGAGATGGAAAACACGCGTATGTACCATTCAAAATGCGGGAGAGAAGAGCATGTACGTTACTTTTAAAATCGGGAAGAGAAACGCGAAGTGCGCGTATGATACTTTGTAAAATTGGGAAAAGGAGAGTGTTGATTATTTGAAATAACATAAGGTTGCTGAAGAGAGTGTTTTTGGGCATGTCTTCTATTTTTAATCACGTGGTTTTTACATACATATTATTATGTGCGTGTGTGTGTGTTGAGACACAACACCATACACGCCCATATAAGCATACAACACCATACAATTCCATGTAAGTATACTTCCTATTAAAATTAAAAATATTTGTAGTTTTCGAGTAAATTATGTGAATTTATTGAACTAGAAATCATTATACAATTCAACTACAATTTCTAGTAAAGCATATTGCTTTACTAGAAATTGTGCTAGACCACAAGGATTCATTCTCGTATAAAACAAATAAAACCCCCAATTAACTAACATACGTTTTTTTTTGTAATTAAAGGAATAAATATAAGTGAGTCTGGTTACGTGTATACTCTTGAACGTTTCCTGTTCGACTAATTGACGAGGGTGGTTTAGGAATTCATGTATTTAAAAATAGAATGTGGGGAAATGTGGCCCTAAAAGACACAACGAACGGCTATAAGATGCTGTAAAAAAAAGGTGATTCATTCACAAATAAGGCATTTAGAGCAAAACTAGACTATGAAAGTGGTGTAAGTCACATTTGAATTCTTTTGAGAAGGAGAAAATGTTAGGTTTACTACTTATGTAAATCGATGTGCGCAGTTACAGACTTGATATCAATTTATTCATAAATATATATATATATATATATATATATATATATATATATATATATATATATATATATATATATATATATAACTGCGTACGTCGATTTAAATAAATACCAAACGCAAAATCTTTTCATTTTCAAATCAATTCAAATGTGACTTACGCCAATTTCATTCTCACTGGCTCAAATGTAGTTTAGTACTTTGGAAAACTTCAATACAAATATATTAAAAAAATACTTCAAATAGATAATTTTTAGAATCTAATTCTATGCTATTATTACTGCTATGATATTATTATTATTAGTATAACATAAAAATGGATTTTTAATAAAAATACTACTATCTAAACAACTAGACATCTAGATATGTCCAGCGTGTGTGAAAACTAAAACAAAACAAAATTAAATTTACCACATATTTTGCAAAAAATCTGCGAGCAATTTCCACCAGAAATTGAACATGATTGAGTTATGATGTATATTATGACCATGTTCAAAATTTGTTGCAGAAGCTATAGTAGTTTTTACCAAAAACTTAACAAATAAAATAACAAATATTCGTCAGAAATAGTCTAACGTAATTAGGGTCCTTTTCTTTATAATGCAGATTTTTTATTTAAAGTATGACTATAATTATATAATAATATATACAAATATAATACTAACTTATATAGCGTATTCCTTGTAAAATAGATTTTTAATAAAAAATAAATTATTTTTCTGCAGAAAATTTAAAATGAATTATTAATATGAATAATAATAAATATAAAAATAAAATGTCCTGCAGCCATATCATTTTTTAACGCTACATGTATATATTACACACATACAAAAAAAAAACCAAACACAGTAAAATTGCATTTCGTGCATAGTCCGTATTGATTCGTGTCATATAATCCGAGCGTGTATGTGTATTTTTCTGGTATTTATATAACATGTGAAAAGTCGTATTTTCATACGTGTGGAAAAAGTCATTATGGAAATGTAAAGCATATATCATAAAAGTTCTGTACAGCAAAGTGCTCCAACAGGATCAACACTTGGCATAATTAACTGCCACTTATCAATACCCGCGTGGAAATTAAACACGCATTACGCAGGGTCGTCGGCGTCATTATTAATATGCGTACATAAATCTAATGTGAGTGGAGATGTCGTGCGAACATGAAATAAAGTAAAAAATGTTTCCGAACCAAAGGGGTGAAAACATCTTTTAATTATCTGGGTCAGCGTATAGTAGCACGCAAGACATGACCTATGTTCATTTTCTTATTTGTTGGCACTTGAGGTTCCAAATATCAAATGAGACCTTTAAGATGTGTCCGTTTTTACCTTCTTGGTCTTACCGGTGTGAAGTTATCCTCTAAGATCCCAGCCTCTATACCGCTATCTGCAGGTCTGTACTGACCAATTGGGGTGCCCAATAAAATTCAAATTTTGAGGAATCTTTTGTTTATGTCTTGCCGACCATTATATATAGTTATCTATTTTTATTCATAATTTTTGGCGTTGTTGTATAATATATAACGTAAACTATTTGTTTGATCATGAATCCGCCATATAATTGATTTGAAAAAATTACACAATGTTTATAACAATATGACAATGGCCAATAGAAAATGGAAAGTCTCTATCTGCACGTATTTTTCCTTCTATTTAAAAAAATATTTTTTTTTTACTTTTACGCTCATATCTTGATATTCCGATTTTAGAGGCTGGGTCAGTAAAAAATTATGCAACATATTTTGTTCAATTTTTTTACCGATCTTAGTGCAGAACAGTGCACCAGATGCCTGAAGGAAATTGGAATTTTTTGATTATAAGTATTTTTTATTGACGACAAAGCTATACAATTTATTTGAAAAAATTACTCAATGTTTATAATTATATGATAATGGAAATCGGAAAGTCTCTATCCTAAAATATTTTTCCTTCTATTTATTTTTTATTTTTATCTTTTACGCTCCTATCTCGATATGCCGATTTTAGAGGCTAGGCCGATAAAAAAATTAAGCAACATATTTTGTTTAATATTTTACTGATCTTAGTGCAAAACTTATCAGTGCACCAGATGCCCGAAGGAAATTGGAAAATTTTGATTATAAGTATACAAACAGTTTACATTTCTTGTTGTGTGTATGTGCATTGGAAGATTATTTGTGAATATGCATTATTTATTTATTTATATTATTACAATTATAATGCGCATGGAATTTTTTAAAATGTTGATTGTAGATTATTATATAATCCAGAGTTATTTTGATTGAGATATTTATGAAAACAGCACGACGCCTACACCTTACGGTAGAAGGCACATGATTAAACAAACAAAAATGAAAACAAGGAATATTAGTATAAAATATTTCAATTTATCTACCAAAATAGTATGAATTTATGTGTATCATTAAATATTTTAAATTAAATAATTAGAATTACAAAATCGAATTCTTTAATTCAATTTTTGTGTTATAATTGGGAATTAAAATATGAACGAGAAAATAACCTGAGCAAAATATATCCACGGTTATGAGTAAAGAACACGCCGAGTTTAATATGCCAGCAAGCGTAAATCGCTAATTTTAGTTTAGCCAACTTATAAACTCTGTTTATTAATCTTGTCTTGCCACTGAAGTGTGAAAATGTATGATAAGAACTAATTAATGGTGCTTGTACCGAAAGTCATTACCTGTAGATTATAAACCAGCTGTTAATAACAAATTAAGAACTACTACTATAATAATATTATGGTTATAATAGTCACTATTATGAAATTGTTTACATCAAAATTAATAATTGGGTTTCTGCTAGAATAAAAGCCCTATGTCAATGTATCTCTCAAAACCAAACTTTTACATGAATGTACAAAATTCATAGTAGTAGTTATTTTATTTGTTACAATTCTGTAGCTAGCTATCAACCTATGGGTCCTTTTGTCGTATGTTAGTGTATGTGTATGTGAGTGTTAGGACTTGCTATTTTAGAAAATCGTTCCCAAGTTTTCTAAAGTGCTGTTAATTGTATCACAACAACAAATGGTACAGACTACTTAGGCTACATAATTTCTATTATTATTTATTATTAATATTTCAGTATAAACCTCTTTGTATATTTTTATAACTGTGGATAAACAGTAACAGTATTTTATATTTAAATACGGTAGAAAAGCGAAACATTTCAATACACCCGTCGAGTATATTTCAGGAATAAAACACATAAAATGAATTTTGTGAGGGGGAGTCTTCATAATTAGACCAATCGGTCAGAAGGATGTTCCGGATTCTTCTGATCGGAACCGATCATTATTTCAGAAAATGAGCGCGCCTGTCCTATTCATTCTCGATAACCCCCTGTTTCACATCCCGTCCGTACTTGGATTTATTTGTAAATAAAAGAATACGGCGCCCCCACTAAAATATACAGTTTCGCCGCAATTCTTCCCTCGCGCTAGTAATATATAATTGAGCCAATATCAGGGGTATTATTCTCTGCTATAATATTATTGTTACAACGAAAATTATTGATTTTTAAACAGAATATACAAACTGGATGGATGGTTAACTAGTTTCGCAAGACATATAGCAACTACATATCACTCTCAAAGTTCGAATATCTGTAGGGGACGCGAAAGTAATATATAATTGAACCTATGTCAATCAATATTATTTAGTATTTTCTATTGCAATGTAACAATGACCCTGTCCGTTTGGTTACTACTAGTGACTAAATTTCGTGAGTCAAGGGCGGTAGACGTACTATACGTAAATCGTACGAAAATATTTGTATTTTTATAAAAAGTTAAAAATTAAATTACGTTGAAATTTATTTAAAACGATTAACTTTTCTGTAATATCTTAAGATTTTATTTAATATTATATATATATATATATATATATATATATATATATATATATCAAGATCTTGGCTTTAATTTTGTTCACCTGGCCCTTGGTTTCCTAGTTTCCCCCGTTTGGACTTATACCCGTCATCCACTTTATATCCATAACAGTCCGTCATTCTACTTGCTATATATATATATATATATATATATATATATATATATATATATATATATATATACCCCCTTGGGGTCTTTCTGCCTGTTTACATGTGTACATTGCTTAGTAGTAAAAGATATCTTCTTTTTCGTTTTCTCTCTTTTCAGCGAGGTCGTGATTATGGTTTACACTTTTAAAATAAAAGATATAAAAATATTTAATATTAATTAACTAATTAATTCGAAAAGCCATATGGTGCGCACATCAGATATTTTAACTTTAATACCATTTATACTAGTTGTTAAAGTTATGAAGTTAATATAATAACATTCCCATTATTATGAATAAAATGTATTCTATTCTATTACCAAACAACAACAACACAAAAGGTACATGAACTAGTTAGAGTTTCGGTAATTTATTGCGTTATTTAAGTTTATAACTACATTCCCATTTAATAACTTCCATATAAGTTGCGACATGCATTTACATTTTCCAGGGTAAACAGTTCCAATTCCAAATTAAAACCATGCAAACTTAATTCATCGCTGCAATAAAACGTCTAATCAAACAGTAAGGAATGATCGCTACAGAAATAAAATTGTCAGCGTTATCTCCAGGGACATTTCTTCGCCGACATTCTGCACGCTGCATCGTTTGAAACAATGTATATGTTTTTAGTGCTTTATATTTCTGTTTTATGGGTGTCTGCAGCATGAACGGCACAAATGTACACTATAATAAACTGCGAAGTAAACTAACAAACACCGAACTAATACCGCGAAATCATTACCTTTATAAAAAATTTCATTACTTATTATGGTTATTGCTTATGCTTATTTGTTACTTTTTGAAGAAACAACATTTTAAGGGTTTCTATTAAGTTCAATTGGGGGTTTGTCATTAAAAAAAATTGTTGATAACGTTATTGCTCATTCAAAAATGATTGAAAAAAATTGACAATTTCATTAAAATCGACGTGTAAGAGAAATTTGATAACTTATTACGGTTATTACTAGTTTTACTAAATTCTCTCTGAATCTCATTATAACACATGTATACTGATGAAAATTGCTAATTCTGTTTAAAACATGTGCATAAATCACCAAAATTAATTTCAAAATAATATTTTATAAACTGAATTTTTGACGAATTTTCAAAATGTGTAATGAGATTTTATTCATAAACTAGTTTTACTTAATTCTCTCTGAATCTCATTATGGCACATGAATATTCATGAAAATTCTTAATTATGTTTAAAACATGTGTACAAATCACCAAAATTAATTTCAAAATGATATTTTATAAACTGAATTTTTGACGAATTTTCAAAATATAAAGTGACAATTTATTCATAAACTAGTTTTACTAAATTCTCTGTGAATCTCATTATAGCGCTTGAATATTTATGAAAATTGCTAATTATGTTTAAAATATATGCACAAATCACCAAAATTAATTTCAAAATAATATTCTATAAACTGAATTTTTGGCGAATTTTCAAAATGTGAAATGACATTTTATTCATAAACTAGTTTTACTAAATTCTCTCTGAATCTCATTATAGTACATGAATATTCATGAAAATTGCTAATTATGTTTAAAATATATGCACAAATGAACAAAATTAATTTCAAAATAATATTTTATAAACTGAATCTTTGACGAATTTTCAAAATGTGAAATGACATTTTATTCATAAACTAGTTTTACTAAATTTTCTCTGAATCCCATTATAGTACATGTATATTCATGAAAATTGCTAATTATGTTTAAAATATATGCACAAATGACCAAAATTAATTTCAAAATAATATTCTATAAACTGAATTTTTGACGAATTTTCAAAATGTGAAATGACATTTTATTCATAAACTAGTTTTACTAAATTCTCTCTGAATCTCATTATAGAACATGAATATTCATGAAAATTGCTAATTATGTTTAAAATATATGCACAAATGACCAAAATTAATTTCAAAATAATATTTTATAAACTGAATTTTTGACGAATTTTCAAAATGTGAAATGACATTTTATTCATAAACTAGTTTTACTAAATTTTCTCTGAATCCCATTATAGTACATGTATATTCATGAAAATTGCTAATTATGTTTAAAATATATGCACAAATGACCAAAATTAATTTCAAAATAATATTCTATAAACTGAATTTTTGACGAATTTTCAAAATGTGAAATGACATTTTATTCATAAACTAGTTTTACTAAATTCTCTCTGAATCTCATTATAGAACATGAATATTCATGAAAATTGCTAATTATGTTTAAAATATATGCACAAATGACCAAAATTAATTTCAAAATAATATTTTATAAACTGAATTTTTGACGAATTTTCAAAATGTGAAATGACATTTTATTCATAAACTAGTTTTACTAAATTTTCTCTGAATCCCATTATAATACATGAATATTCATGAAAATTGCTAATTATGTTTAAAATATATGCACAAATGACCAAAATTAATTTCAAAACAATATTTTATAAACTGAATTTTTGACGAATTTTCAAAATGTGAAAAGAGATTTTATTCATAAACTAGTTTTACTAAATTCTCTCTGAATCTCATTATAGTACATGAATATTCATGAAAATTGCTAATTATGTTTAAAACATGTGTATTAATCTCCAAAATTAATTTCAAAATGATATTTTATAAACTGAATTTTTGACGAATTTTCAAAATATGAAATGACATTTTATTCATAAACTAATTTTACTAAATTCTCTCTGGATCTCATTATGGCACATGTATATTCATGAAAATTGCTAATTATTTTTAGAACATGTGTATCAATCACCAAAATTAATTTCAAACTGATATTTTATAAACTGAATTTTTGACGAATTTTAAAAATGTGAAATGACATTTTATTCATAAACTAGTTTTACTAAATTTTCTCTAAATCTCATTATAGTAAATGAATATTCATGACAATTGCTAATTATGTTTAGAACATGTGTATTAATCTCCAAAATTAATTTCAAAATGATATTTTATAAACTGAATTTTTGACGAATTTTCAAAATATGAAATGACATTTTATTCATAAACTAATTTTACTAAATTCTCTCTGAATCTCGTTATGGCACATGAATATTCATGAAAATTACTAATTATGTTTAAAACATGTGTATTAATCTCCAAAATTAATTTCAAAATAATATTTTATAAACTGAATTTTTGACGAGTTTTCAAAATGTGAAATGACATTTTATTCATAAACTAGTTTTACTAAATTTTCTCTAAATCTCATTATAGTACATGAATATTCATGAAAATTGCTAATTATGTTTAGAACATGTGTATTAATCTCCAAAATTAATTTCAAAATGATATTTTATAAATTGAATTTTTGACGAATTTTAAAAATGTGAAATGACATTTTATTCATAAACTAGTTTTACTAAATTTTCTCTAAATCTCATTATAGTACATGAATGTTCATGAAAATTGCTAATTATGTTTAAAACATGTGTATTAATCTCCAAAATTAATTTCAAAATGATATTTTATAAACTGAATTTTTGACGAATTTTCAAAATGTGAAATGACATTTTATTGATAAACTAGTTCTACTAAATTTTCTCTAAATCTCATTATAGTACATGAAAATTCATGAAAATTGCTAATTATGTTAAAAATATGTGTATTAATCTCCAAAATTAATTTCAAAATGATATTTTATAAACTGAATTTTTGACAAATTTTCAAAATATAAAGTGACAATTTATTCATAAACTAGTTTTACTAAATTCTGTCTGAATCTCATTATGGCACATGAATATTCATGAAAATTTCTAATTATCTTTAATCCCTTCTGTCCTGGGAACGGCCCTACAGTATACTAGCCCGACCCTCTAAATTTATATGTTATTTTTGAAAAAAAAATATATATCGAGGGTTTTCTAAGGTTTTCTATGAAGTTCAACTCCTCTGAAATTAACATCCTTGAGCTGATTGCCCTACAAAGATATTTTTATTCAAAATTAAACAACACTTAGGCTCGGTTAAGTTATTAATTCAGCTCAAAGATGTTAATTTTAGAGGAGTAGAGGAGATAACTGTTGAGTTAATTGCCAATTCGTCATTCCAGCCTCACTCTTGACAACTTTGACATATAATGTGACGTTGGCAAATATAAACAGACAGGGTCATATCTAGGGAAAAAAATCGGTTGCGGGGGACGGTGTTGAAATAATCGCAGACAAATAATATGTATAACATAAATATCAATTTTATCTTATAGAACAGCCATTATGTTATATTTTACTGAATTGAAAAAAATATATGGTGTATAAAATTGGGAAGTAAACATGCAATCAGTAATTGTTAATTTTGTATACTATATAATATTATATATAAAATATGTACGATAAAATATATTACAATACAAATATCTATTCAATTTGATATCATAAAACAGCCATTATGTTGTAAACGGCGAGTCCATTCAATACTATTTAATTTAGCGATGTAACAAATCGGTTTACTAAGTATCATGAATAATGCACGCGAATAGAATAATATTCACCAGTTATTATATATAATAACACACCAAAAGCGTTGTGTATATTACGCTGTACATGTTCATTACTATATCATGGATATAGAACACGGACCAAGATGGATACGTTTTAATCTATATCCTTTGTAGGCGATTTATGTAGCGCAGTTTCGCTTTTTAATAGAGGATTTATGAAACTGTCAGAAATTTGATTTACAATTTTAATGCGGCGGATTTATCGCTTGTTAAATTAGCACAATCTGCTAGTGGAGCTGTGGTAAATATAAATATGCCCGGAAACAAATTAAAACAAATTAACGGAAAGTTATATTGTTGCAGTAACATGTTTTTATTATTGTGGAGCATAGTTAGGGTTGTTTTCATAAATTGGGATGAATTATATGCATTCATTTTAATAATGTTACTGTATTGAAAGCAGTTGTGGTGTACAATGTTGGGAAATGAACTTGCAGTTAGTATTTGTTGGACTAATTTAGAAAAAAGTTCGTACAAAATTATGTTCAAATAATTTTATGTTAGATCATCATTGTTTCGTTCAATACTAACTAATATAAATTATTAAAAATTGTATATAACTAGGAGATATGCCCATCGTCCAACTGTGGATAATTTTAAATTGCGTTGTCCCCAAAAAATAATTTTCGGTAAATTTTCGGTTAATTTGTCTAATAACTCGAGTTAAAATGAAAACGAAAAGAATCAAAATCTTTATGTTTACTAATTTAGAACACAAATATGTTTTTTTTGCAGCTTACAATTTTCAAACATTATTAGTCTAATAACTCGACTCAAAATGAAAACGAAAATAGTAAAAATCTTTTAAAATACCTTTATGCCCGTCGTCTGACTGGAGATAATTTTTAAATGCGTTGTCCCCAAAAAATAATTTTCGGTAAATTTTCGGTTTATTTGTCTAATAACTCGAGTTAAAATGAAAACGAATAGAGTCAAAATCTTTATGTTTACTAATTTAAAACAATTGCCCACAAATATGTTTTTTTTTGCAGCTTAGAATTTTCACACATTATTTGTGTAATACCACAATAATTCAAGTTATAATAAAGCGAATGGGATAAAAATGGCCAAAATAGTTTTAAACACAAAAGGAAGCGAAAATCTTAAGGAATTGTTGTGTTTTCAAGCGGGTTTTAATAAGAGTGATATAGCAAAAGCTGGTATAAACAGTTCAGAGGGAAATATAGTTTTCATATTAAAATTGATTCATCATACCATTTAGAACAACGTGTTCAATATGAAAATATAACAATAAAAACGATTTTTATAAAACTTTTATGAATTAACTACAGAAATTATTCTGTCCGGCTACTAAAATGTTTAATATAAAATATAAAAAGAAATTTCTACACTCCAGACACGATTTTCCAATCCTTTCACCTCACTTCCTGAACTAATCAATTAGCTAACTACCTGACAATCTTTCATTCAAGTCAATCTTCTGCGGTCTGCATAGTTGAAAGTCATACATCAAATGCATTCTACGGCTATCCGCTCATTGAGAATGCACTCTACTTTAACCAGAGGGTCTAATTTTAGGTGAAAATAAAATGCCGAGGCTTGCTTAAAATGAAATTCAATATCTCCGTGGGCATAATTTATCGTATGTTAATGTATGTAATGCATAGTGCAGCTTATTATAATGATCAATCGCGTATAATTAAATACATTCGTAACTTTATTATAGCCTGATATAATATGCAGGATATTCTGAACATTTAAACGCGCACGACACAACATAAATCAATAACTTCCCTGCAAATTGATTACGTGAATAGTTTTGCCAAATAATTTAAACCATTACCGTAATTTATACATGAGGCTCGCATATTAAATAAGATTTCCATCCTTAAAAGGTGATATACGCGCCTTGGCTTTTTAACGGCATTATTTCGATTACTACTTTCTGCAGCTGAACTATTTATTGTTCCACGGCGAACTTTTCTTTGTCCATAGAGGCCCGCCGGAAAGGAGCTTGATTTATCTGTTGTAGTGCAAATAGAATATAAAATGAATTATATTTTAAGAAAATTTATTATAAGTACGTCAATAATTTACTATTATATATACTATTGGCATTGACATATTTTCTAAAGACATAATCAGCGACCTATTGATTATACACATATATATTTTCCATCACAGTTCACTTTTCATAATTATAAAATTAAATTTGCAGGCACACCAACAATAAGATAAATATTAAAGCCCTAATTAGGTTAATCCGGTCCTGGACATTAATTAAAAACTCGCATGAAATTGTTACAATTAGAATTATGAGAATGACATAATAGTGATGTTTATGTGGTGTAATAAATCCCTGTAAAATATATTACATATACAAAAATAAATTACAAATATCAAAATCCATTTGCATATAAATGAATATGTATGCATACACATACGTCAAAAATTCTTTATCCAGCCCAACAAAGTACGTCACGTCAAGCTATTGTAAATTAGAATTCTAAACCGAAATTAAATATCTACTTCCGATCTCGGCCTGATTTGCATAGTCTATACATCAAGCCCATACGCAGAATTACTCATACATGATTCGATAATACACACCGGCGTGCCCGCAATGAATGAAACATATGATTGTAGTGTGCGATACCGAACAAAAGTATGTTTTATAACATGGGCGTTTTGGGGGGGGGTAGCCTGGCAGTTATTTAGTGTATGTCACAACAAATACGCTTCACAGGGTTATTACCTGCCAATCGGGGACACAATTGCATAAGTGGTCCTCCGCATTGTCGAAGACATCTGTTGACAATAACCAGGATTAAATCGGGCCGTGATTATTTGCTTTCTGAATGCTGCCGTTTCTACATCTGTTGAAATGGGACACCGGAGGGACAATGCTCTATGTAATTTGTGTCACAGGGGAAGACTAAGGTTGCATGAAATTGAAGGAATTAGAACGAGATGTTGTTTTGATAAGGATTTGCTCCGCTTGGTATACCGCGAAGATTGAGTTACCACCAGCCAGTTTAAAGGGATTTTTATATACTACTATATTTTACAAAGACCGATAGAACAATTAAATGTACTATTCGGATTTTATATTCATGGACTTTTACGAATATATAAATTTGTCGTCTATATAAAAAGTAATGATCGATTTATGATCAAATTTAGCAAACGAATACTAATGCAGTTTTATGTCACTCACCGATTCAATTAATTTAAAAAAAAAACTACTCTAAAATTTTAATATTTACAATAAATACTTTATATTAAAGGTGATTGAGTTTAGTTTTACAGGCCCTATAGGGTCGTTGTACGAAAACTTAGTTGCAAAAACTGACGTTAATAAGGCTGATGTCTACCTTTCGCACTTCTAGTAAGGTACTGAATTATTCGCTTTCATATGTTTTCCCGTTCAAGAGTTATAACGAAAATTAGTAGTGCAAGAGTCTTCTATTCACCGGTTACGGGTTAACACGGGAACTTTCATAACATAACAGTTTGATCCAATTAATTATTCCAAGTATTACTAAGCAAGTATAGTCTAAACAAACAACAACAAAAAATTACTCAATTATTTTTTAAGTTCTTGTCAACGTAGAGATTATATCTGACCTGGGGAAGAGCTGGTCCAACATAAAAAAACATAAAATTAATATTCTGATATAAGAGACCCTTAAAAACGTGTGTGCTTATTGGAGGCAGTTAACCTTCCCCAGCGAGCGTATTGTCGGCCCCGTTTTATTCTCCGGATTAAAAAAGATGCGAGTGTGGTCGAGGATAAGTTTGAGTAATGGCGAACCGTATTTTGTGTCATCTCAAAGGCCCGCTTATAGCAATATATGATGACCAAAAATGTGAACAATCCGAGATACCTCTTATTTAGCGCACGCGTTGCCATTTAATGTTATCTGTTTGCACAGAATTTTCTTTATATTGAGTTATATTGAATATATATGGGTATATCCTCTTATATATTATTGACTGTAGACTACTATTTTGTGAGCTTGCTTGAATTATTTAGTATTTTTATATGCATTCAGTTATTTCGATACTATTAATACAGACTTCCAGATTCTTTGATTTAAACTGCTTGCATTTGCATTGCAGTATTTTGTGTCAGTTAAAATTTATGTTAATCATAATATGTCAAAACGAAAATTAAATATTAACCTAAAAATTCTACAAAATTAACAGCTGTAACCCCACGTACAGCGCAAAAACTACCTACCGATTTTAAAACATTAAAAAAGTCTGAAAATGCAAATTCACCTTTTTGCGGTACAATTCTATAACACTTTACCAGGGTCTATTAAAGATATGTATATGGTCACTTTTACACAAAATAAACAAGGATCTAGTACTGGAGCATATATCCTTGATTTATTTATAACCTGAAACTCAACCTATCATTTGTATTATACTAAGTATCATAAATGATACAACTAAACCCTCAGAAGGAATGTTAAACGCCATCTGGCGGCGCCACATCCATCAATTAGCAATGCATACCCTTATGGTAATAACCGTCAACATGCTCATGCCATCCTCACTAGGTGAGCTACACTGATGAGATCTAATAAGATCGAAATCTAGATATGTAGATTGCTAAGAGGTGGATTCACACTTATATATGTTTTACTAAGTATCATGTTTTGTAAATATTTCATTATATATGTTTTCTGACATCTGTAAATACGCCCATATATATATATAAACAGGAATAAACTCTTATTATCATTATTAATATGAATTTTTCAACCATATTTATCCTTTTATATATTATTGACTGAAGACAACTATTTTGTAAGCTTACTTTAGTCCAGTAATCCTTGTCATGGTTATAGGGGGCTAAGTTGTATCAAGTGGGGGTAGTTAATTTTTTTTTTCTTGTAAGTGATGTGTCTGATATGCAAAATCCAAGTTTCCGACCTCGGTAGCCCTCCGGAACACTTGAATAATCTCAAAAACTAGCTAAATTTTCGGCACTTCTTTAGGCTTCTCCCCATTTTGACCATGAAAGAGTACATTTTTGACGAAGATCATTCTATGCATTTTTAAACTAGATTAAATTTTCTACAATTTGTGACTAGGATTAGCTCGGTAGCCCTAATAGTTTCCGAGATACAGCTTTCCAAAATTTGTAAAAATCTCCAATGTTATAAAATATATATGTGATATATAAGTGTGAATCCACCTCTTAGCAATCTACATATCTAGATTTCGATCTTATTAGATCTCATCAGTGTAGTTCAGCTAATGAGGATGAATTCACACAATATCTCGAGAAATCTAGATATCTAGATTGCTAAGAGGTGAATTCACACTTATATATGTTTTATAATATTGGATTTGTGATGATATCTCAAGCACTCTGTTTAAATATTATTCCATAGAGGGCACTACCCGGTGATCCTGATGGCATGAGCATGTTGACGATTATTACCATAAGGGTGTGCATTGCTAATTCATGTGGTGCCGCCAGATGGCGTTAGCTTTCCTCCTAGGGGATTAGTTGTATCATATCTCTAATGTTTAAAATTTGATGCTAATTTTCATGTTTAATCATTGTCCTTATATCTTCAATAACCTGTCTAACATGAGTCAGTGAAGTAAATATTTATTTAATTTAGCATTTTGATGGAGGTTGGGGAGGAGCTTCGTACTTTTATTGGCAGGTTCTGTTGGGTATAAAGGCAATTGTATATAAAGAAACATGAAAATTAGCACACAATTTTCAAGTTTGGAGATTTTACCAAACTTTGAAAATACGATCTTGGAAACTATTAGGGTTACCGTACCCATTTCGGTCTCAAATTCTAGCAAATATAAACTAGTTTAAAAACGTATAGAAGAGTCTTGTCCAAAAACATGCTCCTTCTTGGTCAAAATTGGAAGAAACCGAACAAAGTGCCGAAATGTAGCGGTTTTTGAGATATTCAAAAGTGTTCCGGAGGGCTGCCAAGGTCGAAAACTTGGATTTTGCATCTCAGACACATGTCATAGAAGAAAAAAGACGAAAATTCTGAATGGGACAGGAGTTACAGAACGATGGCTGGGACGGTAGATGAGTTCCGAGAGTGCGAGTCAGGTAGTTGGAAAAGAGGAGTTATTGTGGAATCAATAGGAGGTGGTGCTGGTCCAGATGAAGGCGGGAGTGGATGGACTGAAGTCGGAGGCGTTCAAGAGGCTATGTGTAGAAGCTGCTCCAAGGCATCAATAGAATATAGAGTTGATAGTGGGAGGTACCAGTAGAGTGGACTGTACGAGTAATAGTGCCGGTGCATAAAGGGGGTGCAAAGTTGCCCCCCCCCCTCCTTATGCAACCTTGAAACTGAAAAACTATAAGGCAATAACCGTAATGATTAAGGATTACAATCTTGTTATGTCTATAGTGAAGAATAGGTTGGAAGAGGAAGTGAACAGAAAAGGGCTGTTGCCCGATAGCTAAGGTGGATTTATTAAGAGAAGAGGAACAAGGAAGCAGATTTTTGCGGTAGCTACAATGGTGAAGGAAATATTGGAATACAAAGGGAGAATGTATACGGTGATTGTGGATTTGAAAGCGGTATGCTACTCAGTTCCGAGTAGCAAGCTTGCGGAGTGTATTGAAAGGTTAAGAATGGAAGAGGAGGCTGTGGAATAGTTGAAAAGGATGCACAAAGAGATGTCGGCAAGTGCGAGAGTAAATGGAAAAGTGTCAGAGAAGTTTAGAGTGAATGTGACCATGAAAGAGCACGTTTTTGACAAATATCATCCTATGCATTAAACTAGAAAAATTTACTACAATTTGAAACCAGGATTAGCTCGGTAGCCCTAATAGTTTCCGAGATACAGCTATTCAAAGTTTGGAAAAATCTTCAAAATTGTATACTGATATTTGATGTTTTATCATTGTCTTTGTATCTTCAATAACCTGTCTAACATGAGTCAGTGAAGTTTAGAGTGAATGTGGATGTAATGCCCGCTAACCCCTCTTGTATTCAATAGTTACACAAGTTGGACGAGGTGTTAAGGAGAGGACAAACGAAAGGGTTTGTGGTAGGTAGAACGAAGGTGTGGATGCTGGCTTATGCGGATGATGTAATACTGGTGCGGCCAAGAGAGTGGAAAAGATGCAGGATATGTTGCAAATAATGGGAAAATACTTGAATAAGAGGTGCTAGTTGTGAATGTGGAGAAAACCAAATGGACGCAGTTTAAGAATAGGGGGAAAATGGGTGGAGTGGAACAGCTGAAATGGAAGAGTATAATAATTGAGAGCGTGGAAAAATTCAAATATTTAGGTTTTTGGATTGACTGCAGAGGTGGGTGTAAGTAACACTTAGAGTGGGTGCAAGCAAAGCGAGGTTGGCATAGGGGCAGCGAGGACAACTGGAGAAAATGGTGGGACGGAAATTTAGAAATTGCTTGTACGCTTTGTGATGTGTGCGTGAAGCTTATACTACTATACGGAATAGAAGTATGGGGTGAAGGAGAGTGAAATCTAGTGAAGAGGAAGCAGGCATGGTTTTTGAAGAAGCTGCTGAGGCTGGAAAGATCGACCCCTTTATCGATACTCCTCCAACGTGCGGAAGGGTAGTAAAATTCGAGGATAGGTTGGAGGAGGAAAGTCTAGTGCGGATAGTGTGGATGAGAGATATGGGTAGGGCGGAGAGCGTGTATAGGAAATATGCTTGAAGGATGTTTGAAATAATGGGTATGTCTGAGGTGTGGGTGGATGAAAAGCTAGGAGGTGGGGGAAGCGTGCGAACTGAGGTCACGGCGAGAATGAGGGAGGTTGCGTGGCAAGAGCGACAGGATAGATTGAATGAGAACTCGTATAAGCCGGGCTATGTAGAGTGGCAAATACCAGGGACAGCCTACTTAACCTGGGTAGGAACATAGTTGAACAGAGAATATGCATGGCACGTACGAGGTGTGGGACGGCAGATAGAGGACGGAATGTGTAGATTGGGCAAGGGTATACCACGTGTGTACTGTACAGTAATGGAAGTAAGACGAGGTCGCACCTGAGCCACGTGTGTGAGGGTGTGAAATAGGAGTGGGTGGGCGATTGCAGAATAACCATTCACATACGTTTCTGCAATCGTCCACCCACTTCTATTTCGCACTCTCACACACGTGGAGGGGATGGGAATGGTGTGGAAATCTGCAGAAGTCTGTCATGGGACAGGAAGTGGGTGAGGGATGGGGGCGGTAGTAGACTTGCCACCTCTCCGGGTTTGGCCCGGAGGCTCCGGGTATAATTAATATTTCTCCGGGCAGTTTTAGTAAAATTGAATATATACAACATTACATGCAGACTGACGCGTGTATCTCGTATCTGTACCGTATAAGGAAGAGCTAAAAGCGGTAAAAAATATTTTAATACCCAGAAATATTCAATGCAGTAAAATATATTAAGGAATATCAATTAATAACGACATTTCTTCCAAAAACAAATTCACATGATAATTATAAAAAAAATTATAATTCTATGATTGCTACTTCAATCACAGAATTATGACAATTTTCCCACGGCTTGAAAAATAATCACAGTTATTGCAGCATTGACTGTGGAATGAAAATCAATTCATTATTATATTTCGACACAATTGGGGAAAAAAATATGGACGAAGCAATTGTTGAAAAGATCAAGTATTCAAGTAGTTCTTGACGATTCTTGGAATCAATAACGGCAAATGAATTTCAATATATCCACTTTGAAAAATAATTTAATATAGAATTATTGACTTTTATGAAAATCCAGACAAAAATTCTGAGGCAATTGCTACAAAATTATTGACTTGTCTTCAAGAATGTAAACTTTATTTATCAAATTTATGTTCTTATTCTGCAGAGAATACACCTGTTAATTACAGCTAGAAGAAATATGTACAGCAAGAAATTAAAAGACCTTAATGCGAACATTTTGAAAATAATTGTAACTGCCATGTAATACATAAAGCAGCCAGGCACATTGTAAGGCCTCTCGATGTTAAAAACCTGTTATTAAAAATATATGCTAAATTTCTATTAATTCTAAAGGAATTAAGGAATTAAAAAATTGCTTTGATTTTGTAGAATGGGTGGGTATATGACAATATTATTCGACACATCATTTTATGGGACATATAAATCAGCATATTTTTCAGTTTGAAAATCTATCGGCAAGTTTGCATGACATTACTGCCATGTAATACATAAAACAGCCAGGCACATTGTAAGGCCTCTCGATGTTAAAAACATGTTATTAAAAATATATGCTAAATTTCTATTAACTCTAAAGGAATTAAGGAATTAAAAAATTGCTTTGAATTTGTAGAATGGGAATATGACAATATTATTCGACACATCATTTTATGGGACATATAAATCAGCATAAATATATATATATATATATATATATATATATATATATATATATATATATATATAATCAATGTCAGAAAAATAAACTGAAAAATAGAGTAGAAAACTAATTTTTCAGTAGTAAAATAAATACAAGTTTAGATTTCTTTAATAACTATGAAAAACAAACAACATGTGACTGAAGTGAAAAAGATGCCCATAAAGGCTATTAATTACTAGGTATAATTTTATAATTTTGAAAATAGCCCATTCAAATATTTTTCAGTAACTAATCCTAAGGGCGAAAATTTCGAATAACATTTTTTTTTAGATGCGGAAAATACGTAAGTGTAGAATTAGATGCCGATAAATTATATGATGATATCTGCCTTCTTAAACATATGTTCCTTCCACCAAATAGCTCGATTTGCCAACTGATAAAAAGTGGATACAAATGTTTGTCTGGATGTTTTTACTGAACTATTAAAACGTGTTGGTTTCCATCGATACCTATAAGTAATAACGATTTTTACCGATTATTGGACGGACAGCACGCGGGTTGAGTTCGTGAAGGCAGAATGATTCACAAAGCTTAATTTTGACATGAGCTGTCGAGTATATAAGTATAATAAATAATTTATCTAGATTTTTTTTATGATATAAATATATCATAAAAAAAATCTAGATAAATTATTTATTATACTCATACTATTTTGCATATTGAATATTTTTCTTCTCATTTACCTGTTTTTATAATATATGTAAATTGATTTGTTTTTTATTGGTTAGTAGTAACTACTCTGTGAATATAAGTTTTGAAATTGATAATTTATATAAATTTCATATGTATGCATTTTTTTGGGTTTTTTTTAGTGTTCGTCTCCGGACAAGACTTAGTTCTGAGGTGGCAACGCTAGACGGTTTATTTACACACAAAACCCATCCTGTTGTTTGTGTAAATTGAATATAATTGGATTTTGGTTTGTTGTAGCTGTATATGCCGAATAAAGGTATTTTTCTTTAATTTGATTATTTATATTTCTTATATGCATTCAATTACTTCAGCAATATTAAGACTTCCAGGTTATTTCTCTGATTATAACGGTCTTTCTCACCATATCCGGTTAATACTTGTAACCGGGAATGGTTACAACGGGCGTTAGTATTTACATTTGTATTGCAGCCCTTTATGACAGTCAAAGTTAATATTAATCATAATAAGAACTTTTCAAACAATTACATCACTAATATTGTACTATATACAAGATTTCATAAAAGTTCATAACATCCCTTGTTTCGTTTTTTTTGCACGCGTTATCTCTTTAGGAAAAGCAATTTCTTGAGAGGGGTAGAGCGAGTACCACTATATAATACGATTTTAATGCAAAAGCTAAAAGATGCAGCTTATGCGGAAATTTTCTGGGGATATTACAAATTGCGTTCGGAAATAATAGAAGATTATCGGTTTTATATAAAAACCGTGTTTAACGATACGATAATGATCTTAATAATGAGTTCTAGTTTGTAGTCGAATCGATTCCCTCTACGTGTAAATTTTTTAAATTACACGTATAATACGGGGTGATTTATAACGTACTAGACTCATTCTTTGTTAGTGGTATGGTACACAGATTTTAATTATCTTGTATTATATTATAACAAATCTGTAAAACCTGCAGTAAAGTAAAGTAGGTATGCGTTTTATGGAAAAATATTGAAAATTGTTAGAACAATAAAAGATTTAGAGTTAAAAATTATAATAATATAATAATAATCATTATTTTTCAGCATCACTTTTGCGCTAGTATTGATTCATCATTTGGCTTTACTGCCCCCATGGTTCTTACGAGATTATCCGTGGTATTACTTTCTTCATCAATAATAAACACAATATATTTGCTTTATTTACATTTATATATTTTCTGGTTAAATTTGATTTATTTAGGGCCGGTTCTTAATCATATTGGTATAAATTTAGTTATCTGGATAGTTCTGGATAGTCGGCTGGAGGGTAGCATAGCTACAGACACTTAGGCCTCAAAATGGGCCCATTGTGAAACCTCCCTTTAAGGCTGCTCACTCGTCCCACCAGTCAATTTTGCGTGCAAGCTGCAAAACTCTGGCGGGTGAGGAGCTGCCAATGTTGACCATACTAGGCCAGCACTCCCCTAGTATTAGATGCCTAGTGTTTACTAGAGCTGGGCAGAGGCATATGACATGCTTTGCAGTTTCTAGTTCTTCATTGTACCTTCTACATAACGGGCTGTTCACCAGACCCATCGTGTGTAGGTGTTTGTTTAGCCGGCAGTGGCCCGTTAGGATGTTAGTTATCTTATAACTTGTATATGTGTAAGGGCCGATTCTACAATTGACATTTAACCGGAGAATAAGACTATTCGTGGAATAGGTGTGAGATATTGACGCCAATATCTCAAAACTTATTCTCCAGATAAATGTCAATTGTAGAATCGGCCCTTACACATATACAAATTATACAGATAACTAAATTTATACCAATATGATTAAGCTAGGCTCCCTAACAGTTTCATATAGCCAGTAGTAGTAATTATTGTATTTGTCTAAAAAGAAATATTAAACAAGAGAGAAAACAGAATATTTACTTTGATCAATTTAAAAACAGTTTATAATAGTTTATAATAGCTTAAAATAAGCTTGTAATAATTCATTTTGCTGAATTATCAGGTTACCCACTACTAATAAAAAAATTATTCAATTTTAAACAGATTTTATTAACATGTAAATCAGTAAATTACTGCACCAATTCGATTGATAATAAAATGTAGGCTAACTTAATTTTGAGTGTAATATTAATGTAAATCTATTAAAGAGTTTCCGTTTATAAACGGCTAATTGTATTACACAAATATTTGGGCAGGAAAGAGCCACGTTGTGCAAGCAAACAAATTTAATTACGCGTTTCTTGGGTGGACGTCCAAGCCGATCGAAGAAAAATTACGATCAAATATAAATATGATTAGTAAGTAATATCCGTTCATTAATCTTCGTCAAATTTAAGCTATTCAATTAACTGACACATTTATTAATAAATATACCTACTATTTTTAACAGTCAATTTTTCTATCTAGTCTATATATTATGGAAACTGAAACAATAAAAACAAACGGTTTCGAATTGTTAGTTCCTTTTCTAAGGGGCGTTGCTAGGTTTTACAAAATATATTATACATCATTGAATAAATCGAAACTCGTGATTATTACAATTTGGGTCAGAACAAATCAGTTGTATATTTGGAAAAACGTCCACGAATCTAGGTTTTTACTCCTAAATCTAGATTTATCGTCACTAAGACAAATCATAAGGGTATTTTTATGATTGGTCTTAGTGACGACAACTTTGGATTTAGGAGTAAAAACCTAGATTCGCCACATGTATGTATGAGATAGATTTTATTTCTAAAAACCACTATAAATATGTAAAATTAGTTATTTTTTCTGAACATATATACATATATATATATATATATATATATATATATATATATATATATATATATATATATATTTAATATTGGTTAAAATATGTACTTAAAATAATTTTCTGAAACGTCTGTTTCAACAATAACTCGCAGCTGCTAGATATGCAAACTTTTCGTGCGACGGCTTTCCTCTCAGGTACGCAAACCATCGTGTACCCCACCCCGCACGACTAACAATTAATTATTATTTAAACTGATATTTAGTTCGGTAAGTGGCGCGCCGTTGGAAAATGACGGGAATATATTCGCAGTAGTTGGATACGATCCCATTCCGAAAGTTTTATATTCAATCACATTCTGTCCTAGTCATTAAGTTTAAATGGGTCCCAACGTGTTACTCACTAAAGTTGGGAAACTCTTGATCATACAGCAACACGCTAGAATTTATCCCGAGGCCTGTTGCAATATATCTAACCTGTTATATTCTATTTATTGTGCAAAACTTTTAACATACATATAAAAAAATAATTACAGGCGTTATAAAATAGTACGGTTACACCAATAATGTTCGTATCGATTAAAATTTGTAAGATTACGCTTGCGTTACTACGCTGAATACATAATCAGCAATCGTAAATCAGAAATGCGTAACGCTGAACCGTGTTCATGTAGAGGTCAGTGTATAATCTACTCACATTATGTTTGTATTCACGCGGGTATCTTCCATCATTGTGCCCTTTGTATGCCGGCCCATATGTGCATGGTAATAAAATTGTCGGTATTGTCGTACAATATCGCAAGCTCTATTAACCATTACTACTAATTGTGGTGATTTATTGATTGGTTCATTTCGTGATTAATAGCGAATTTTGATTTTGCGATTTATAGGGGATAGAAAATTAATATGCATCACATATTGATGCCTACTACTGACTAAATTTCATAATTTATAAATGAAGCTGTCCATTTTATATCGGGGGTTGCCCTTATATTAAGTATCGATTAATAGGGCTATTATAGTCGTGACCCATCATAAGATTAAATATTAGGTAACAGACAGCCGTTATGCATTATTTGAGGCTTTCATGAAAGTAAATAATGTGTTGATTATTATAAATTTAAGACAGTGTGATGTAACATATTTCGTGTGTAGTGATGCAGTTCAATATAGTTGGTCAATAGTATTAAGGTGAGTTTATGGTGACATCAAATAAGAAATTAGTAGAAAATATAGATTATTGGGGAGCGTTTAGGTTACAAAATTGAATTCACGCTTATATATATTCATTGTATATTAAGTAGTATTATGTTAATTATTCAATCAATATCATTAATTAAATGAGGCTAGTTTTATAATTGCTAAAAACTACTAAACACTCATTGAATATCGAATTCGTTTTAAAACCCCAATGACCTAATTAATATAAATATTAATTAAATTGATTGATTCATATAAAATTGTGGGAAACAGTGTAGTTATATTTTACTATATAGACATGAATGTATTTGATAAATACTTACTATTATTATTATTATTATTACGTTTACCTCAAATCCCAAAGCATAATGACCGTAACTTATTAAATAGTGTAAATTTTTATAACACAATTATTTTACTACAACACAATATATATATATATATATATATATATATATATATATATATATCCAACCGGATTATAATGTAATATAGCGTGATGTATACGTCGAGTTTTAATTGTTATCTTTTATAGCTTTCATAAAACGCTTCGTATAGTTATATCATTTTTATAGCACGATTTATAGCGATAACTTTAATAAAACGCAAACATAATTTTAATAATGCAAGTGGTCACGTAAATTATATTTGCGATGGGTATCATGTGCAACTGCTCACTGTTTGTGAAATATTTAGTACACTATCTCAATGAAAACTTTCCAGTGCGAGCGCTAAATGTTAAAATTCTGAGTGGAAATAATAGTAATAAGTGGGGTGATGTATTATATGATGCAGGACGAGACACTTGCTGTGTAGTTTGAGTAATAGATATACTAGTCTAGGAAATTGGAACTAGGATTGATTAGCCCGATATTAAACCACCTAATACTGAGTTAATAATAAGTTAAATGTATAGATCAGAAAGACGTGCGGCTTGAGTTTGGGTGTCAGTTATGTTTGTTACGGAGACAGCTAACTAATACAGCGCTTAGATTAAGTGTTTCAAGACTAGTCGCTATTCAGAAGTTTAACAGTTTTAATTTTCAGCTATACTATAATTCAATTATTATGTAAATCTCTCTCTCTCTCTCTCTGTATATATATATATATATATATATATATATATATATATATATATATATATACCAGATATTAAGCCAGTATGACATGTAGTTTCCTATATCGTTTTATATATAAGAATTGATATATTAAACTGTATAACAATTTCTAAATGGAAAATTAACATTGTGTATTAAAGTGTTGTTATTGTTAAGTGATTTTATTATTATTCATCCACTATATTATTTTCTACATGTATGTATGACACTATGTAGTTTGTGTATGCATCGAAAACGATATAAGAAACTAAATAAAATCATACGGGCTTTAAAGCTTCTATTTACAGTTGTACGAATGAAACAAATAATACAATTTTTAAAGAATGATTAATTCATAAACTGATATCAATATTGTAGAAACGAGAGATATTATTGATATATTGTAAATGCTCTAATGAACATTAATGCCAACACATATCTTTAGAAGACAGGTTCTAAGTTTAGTTCAACATATTCCATGCCTAATTCAGCGAAGAAGGTTCCGTTCTTCCGGAAAATAATCAAGTATACATGTTAATTGAATTGTGAAATTCTTAGCACGTTAGAATACACACTGTTGATCATAACTATATTAAATATAGATAGAGCCATCCTACAGTTCCGTACTTATACACAATACATATGAAGCACGAGTAAGCAGGATTCCCAGGATGCGATTAATCAAATGAATAAATTGATAAGTAATTTATTCAATTAGTAATAACTACACATATACTGTCCACATTGATTTATAGTACATACATTAAAGGCCAAATGGGAGTGTTTACTTCATAGGGGAAGTTTTGAATGTCAATTACTCAGTAGTTCGCTATGTGTTCATTAGACGAGTGATTAAATATTTCATTTATATGTTGGTAAACTACGAAAACTACCCCTGAATAGTAAATAACTATAAATAAATAAATAATTTTTTATTTGACGGTGAATTACTTTATTATTAACTTAGCTTAGAATAGTAAATAAATCAATAACTACATTTTAATGACTATTATCAGATTAATGTAGTTTTACATTACTAAAACTTGTCTACATTTCGCCAAATTATTGAATGAATCAAACTCTTAATAATATACTGTTTCGACAATATTAAAAAAAAACTGGGTAAAATTCCCGTCGTCCGACGGCGTATAATATATCAATTATCTCAACTCCTCTGAGACCGTGTGAAAATTATAAACAGAGTTAGTGTACTTTCAATCCGCTGGCTAATAACACATACATAATTTTTGAGTGTAACAACCCAAAAAGACTACAAAGAGTTAAGATACATATGTCATACGTAATATAGTCTAAATATGACTCTTTGTGGATATGTTTAGAGACATTTTATAAAATTTTGAAAATTACAAACAGAGTTATGGTACTTTTATCCATTGACTAATATCAAATTTGTAAATGTTTAAGTTTAAAAACCCAAAAAAATTACGAATAGTTGATACACATTTCAAACTTTGTAGGAGTTAAGTATGGCTATTTGTATATGTATGAATATATTTAGCGTAATTTCATAAAATTTTGTAAACTACAAACAGAGTTATAGTATTTTTTATACCCCGACAAATGTAGGATTTGTAATTATTGATTTTAACAATACAGAAAAACTAACAATATATATATATATATATACTTTATTTCATTACTTTTGAAATTTGTAAACAGAGTTATGGTACTTTTTATCCTTTGACTAATATCAAATTTGTAATGTTTGACTTTTACAACTCAAAACAACTCTAATTAGTTGAGATATACATTTCATACTTTGTACGATCTAAATATAACTATTTATACATATACTCAATGTTATTTTATAAAATTTTGAAAATTACAAACAGAGTTACGGTACTTTTTATCCCCTGAATAATGACAGATTCGTAATTTTTGAGTTTAACAACCTAAAAAAAACTACGAATGGTAAAAATACATATTTCATACTTTTCATGGTATAACTATCACTCTTTGTAGATATATTCATAGTACTTGAATCAAATTTTGAAAACTACAAACTTACGATACTTATCCTTTGAGTAATGTCAGATTCGTATTTTTTTGGTTTAAAATCCAAAAACACCATGAATAGTTAAGATACTCATTTCATACTTTGTAGGGACTAAGTATAACTATTTTAAAATATATTCAGTATAATTGTATCACATTTTGAAAACTTCAAACACAGTTATGGTACTTTTTATCCCCACACCAATGTCAGAATTATAACTTTTGAGTTTAACAACCCAAAATACTAAGAATAGTTAATAATTATGACTATTTGTGGATATATTCAGAAGAATTTTATATAATTTGGAATACTAAAAACAGAGTTAGGGTTATTTGTGGATATATTCAGAGTACTTTCATCAAATTTTGAAAACTACAAACAGAGTTACGGTTCTTTTTATCCCCTGAATAATGTCAGATTCGTAATTTGTTGGTTTAAAAACCCAAAATGACTACGAATGATTGAAATACATATTTCATACTTTTCAAAGTCCATAACTATTTTGGGATATATTCAGAGTACTTTTAAAAATTTTGAAGACTACAATCAGAGTTATAGTACTTTTTGTCGCCCAACTTATATCAAATTCGCAATTTTTGAATTTAACAACCAAAAAAGACAATGAATAGTTGAGATACACATTTCATACTTTGTAGGGACCAAGTTAACTATTTGTAAATATATTCTGTGTAATTTTAACAAATTTTGAAAACTTCAAATAACAGTTATGGTACTTTTTGTCCCCAGACTAATGTCAGAATTATAGCTTTTGAGTTTAACAAACCAAAATACTAAGTATATATATTTTATGCTTTGTAGGGTCTAATTATGACTATATATCCACAATATACAGAATAATTTTATACAATTTGGAATACTAAAAACAGAGTTATGGTTATTTATTAATATATTTAGAGTACTTTCATAAAATTTTGAAAACTATGTACGGAGTTACGGTACATTTTATCCCCTGAGTTTTGGTTTAACAATCTAAAAAAGTCTACGAATGATTGAAATACATATTTCATACTTTTCAACGTCTAACTATAACTATTTCAGGATATTTTCAGAGAACTTTTATCCAATTTTGAAAATTACAAACAGTACTTTTTCTCCAAAAAAGGCTATGAATAGTTGAGATACATATTTCATACTTTGTAGGGACTAAGTATAACTTTTTGTAAATATATTATGTGTAATTTTATCAAATTTTGAAAACTTCAAACATAGTTATGGTACTTTTATCCCCAGACCAATGTCACAATTATAACTTTTGAGTTCAACAACCCAAATTACTAAGAATAGTTGATCCGTTATCCCCTGAATAATGTCAGATTCGTATTTTTTTGGTTTAAAAACACAAAAAGTGTACGAATGATTGAATTACATATTTCATACTTTTCAAAGTCTATAACCATTTCAGGATATATTCAGAATATTTTTATCAAATTTTGAAAACTACAAACAGAGTAATAGTACTTTTTGTCCCCCAACTAATATTAAATTCGTAATGTTTTGGTTTAACAACCACAAAAAAAACTACGAATGATTGAAATACATATTTCATACTTTTCAAAGTCTACAACTATTTCTGCATATATGCAGTGTACTTTTATCAAATTTTGAAAACTACAAGCAGAGTAATAATACTTTTTGTCCCCGAACTAATATTAAATTATTAAAAAAAAAAATTCGTAATTATTGAATTTATCAACCGAAAAAGACTATGAATAGTTGAGGTAAAGATTTCAACTTTGTAGGGACCATATTTGTAAAATTTTGAAAAATTCTAATACAGCTATGGTATTTTTTATCCCCAGACTAATGTCACAATTATAACTTTTGAATTTAACAACCCAAAATACTAAGAATAGTTGAAATATATATTTTATACTTTGTGGGGTCTAATCATGTCTATTTGTGGATATATTCAGAATAATTTTATACATTTTGGAATACTGAGTTATGATTATTTGTGGATATAGTCAGAGTATTTTTATCAAATTTTGAAAACTGCAAACCGAGTTACGGTACTTTTTATCCTCTGAGTAATGTCAGATTCATAATTTTTTAGTTTAACAACCTAACAAGAGCACCAATAATTGAAATTCATATTTCATACTTTTCAAGATCTAACTATAACTATTTCAGGATATATTAAGAGTACTTTTATCAAATTTTGAAAAATTCAAACTGAGTTATAGTACTTTTTGTCCCGCAATTAATATCAAATTCGCAATTTTTTAATTTAACAACCAAAAAAGAGTATGAATAGTTGAGATACACATTTCATACTTGGTAGGGACTAAGTATAACCATTTGTAAATATATTCAGTATAATTTTAAAAACATTTCAAAACTACAAACAGAGTTATAGTACTTTTTGTCCCCCAACTAATATCAAATTCGCAATTTTTAAATTTAACCACCAAAAAAGCCTATGAATAGTTGAGATACACATTTCATACTTTGTAGGAACCAAGCATAACTATTTGTAAATATATTCTGTGTAATTTTATCAAATTTCAAACACAGTTATGGTACTTTTTATCCCCAGACCAATGTCAGAATTATAAATTTTGAGTTTAACAACCCAAATTACTAAGAATACTTGAAATATATATTTTATACTTTGTAGGGTCTAATTATGACTATTTGTGGATATATTCAGAGTAGTTCCATCAAATTTTGAAAACCACAAAGAAAATTACGGTACTTTTTATCCCCTGAGTAATGTCAGATTCGTAATTTTTTTGTTTAACAACCTAAAAAGACTACGATTGATTGATTGACATATTTCATACTTTTCATGGTGTAACTATGACTATTTGTGGATATATTCACAGTACTTTTATCAAATTTTGAAAACTACAAACAGAGTTATAGTACTTTTTGTCATCCAACTAATATCAATTTTGTAATTCAATTTAACAACCAAAAAAGACTATGAATAGTTAAGATACACATTTCTAACTTTGTGGGGACTAAGTATAAATATTTATAGTATAATTTTATGAAATTTTGAAAACTACAAACAGAGTTATCGTAGTTTATATCTCCTAACTAATGTCAAATTTGTGATATACATTTTATACTGTATTGAGGCTAAGCGTAACGAATTTTAAATATATTCATCACATTTCTATAAACTTTGGAATCTACAGAGTTATAGTACCATTTATCCCCTGACTAATGTAGGATTTGTAATTTTTTAGTTTAGCTACCAACAGAGTTATCGTAACTTGTATCTTCTAACTAATGTTAAATTTGCAATTACACTACTCTCGCGTTGCTATAGTCCCCATTTGATGTACACAATTGGCAGTAATAAAAATATTTGTCACGACATGCATTTACAGTACAAAAGTCATAAATGGGGTCGGTCGGCTTCAAAACATTGTCTTCATTATTATTTTATAAAAGTCGTTTTATACAAGACAATTTCTTAGCTCAAAAGTTGTTCAAGAAATGAATTATATATATATATATATATATATATATATATATATATATATCCTCCTCCCATACATTTCGCCCTTGACAAATAGAACGCGTTATATTTTCCATTCGATCTACCATCCAATTCAATATTTTAAATATTTTGCTATATGATACGAGACAATTTAGATTGTCTCGCATCTTGACTAACTTTTGAGTCAAGAAATTGTCTTGTCTAAAACAACCTTAAGGATTGTATGTTAATTTATTAAGTAAATAGTCTCCCCGAGTGGCGAGTACGTACGGGCCATTTAAATTGGCCCCATTACCATCTGAATAGTGTAGCAACATAAAACTTTTTATACAGTTCCTAGCTCTCTGTGTACTATCAGTTAATTTTAATTAAGCCATCCATAAATACTACGAAACAAACCTCCCTGCAAACCTAACATAATGCACATCGACTGAAAATAGTTGATTACACCAGACATTGTGAATTTTTTTAATTAAACCTCACTTGCCCGCTCCACACGCATATATCAAAGTACGTTTCTTTATTAGTTATTGCTCTAGATTATCTAAACGAGAAAACTCGGGTAAATTGCGGGCCGACCGGGCGTAATTTACATTTAAAAAATCGCATTTCTGTGTGTGCCCGCTCGCGAAAAACTGTAATTGAAGCGGCGGCGCCGTCGTCAAGTACGAATCTGAGATTAACGAGATTGCCGATTCGAAATGAAATATCACTCAAAATATCAACCCTAATTTTAATTGGCCAATTTTAAAATGCGGACTACGTCACGTTTTCTGGGGCTGCGGAGACTATATCCAATCTAAAAATTAATCATACGAGATTACATCGAATTCGGGTTTGCTTTTTGTGGTTATATGATTTAGATGGGGTTTTTTTTCGGGTGAAACCGACAGATTGTTAGTATAGTTATTACTATACTACCTGTTGGAATTATTAATTTATAATTAAATACTACGCGAATATAAGAAATAATAAAAAGATAAATTATCAAAGCCTTTCATATAGAAATTTTTTTTCATAAACATACTGTATATATATATATATATATATATATATATATATATATATATATATATATGTTTTCTTTTTGTGTTAAACCAACAGAATGTAAAGTGAAGTAAACATAGTTTTACTAACTAAAAATTCCAATGGGTAGTGTACTGATAACTAAAAGTACACTAACCATTAGAATTATTAGTTTAGAATTAAAATCTACGCGAATATAATAAAAGCTTAGTTAGCAAAGCTTTTCATGTAGATATATGTCTGTTTTTTTTGTGCATATTAAACGTACTGTATACATTTTAACTCACATGTTTTCTTTTTGGTATATATTAGTACATATATTAGTTATTTGCGAACACAAGTCATATCAAAAAGCCAATTTGGCCAAAACCATATCACATACAAAACGTACTATATACATTATTAATCACATGTATTTATATTGTGAAATCGACAGTATGTAAGTAATATATTACTTATTAGTACACTACCGGTTGGTAAATCATTATTTATGATTAAAAAATATTTGCACATATAAGAAATATAAAAAAGGCCAAATTAGCTGCCTTTCATATGAAAAAATGTCCATGTTTATTCACAAACCAAACGTACTGTATACATTTTTAATCACTCTTTTCATTTCTGATAAAGCATTAATAGCGACTCTTTCATCATGAAAAAATAAAACGAGCCCAAGGAGCCTGAGAGAACAATTCCCGGTCCTGCTCCTATTACCGGATGTAGACTTTGATTATTCTGCCCGTAATTGCGGCTATAGTGTCCTTTCATTGTAGACATGTCAAGCCCCGGTATCTTGCTCCATCTCCCTCGAACACATATAAGCGACGTAAGTTCAAAAGCAAAATGGATCCGCCCTTTCAGGCCATTTCACCGCCAGGAAGAGATTTTTAAAGAAAGTTTCAATTGTCTCCCATCTTATAGCTATTGGCTATACTCAATAGCGTTACAATCGAGATATGAAAGTCGGGGGTGGCTATTCAACTTTTAGTTCCGCAACCATACATTTTTATGTTCGGGGGCATTAGTGAAAAGGTCAACAATGACATCTCTCAATCGCAATAATAGTAAGAATAAATTTCATCCGGAGTATAAACGTCTCGCTTTTTGCATAATTTAGTCTGAATGCGAAATAATTTTGCGAATTATTCCGGCTATAAAACGTGAAACGTATAATAATTACCATTTTATATTCGCAACGAACGAAACTACTAACAAAGGCGAGACCAAAAACAAGTCTTCGAGGATAATTTTTTATGGGATCTGCAATAAAAAAAACTGTTTGTATGTATGCGCCAGGAAGTTGTTAACGAGAACAGATTTATCGTAGTTTTCGGAAAGTTTTGTTATTTTATGTCAGTGGTATTGTGATTCTCACATATATCTATATGGAATTTATTACTATTTTCATAGTCTCGTAAAATTTCTTTTCAAATAATTCACCGGGACGCTGCTGCGAGAGGGTAAAGTGCTCATATGCAAGTCATCTCAGAACGCTTATACATCAGCAATAAAAATATTTTACTGCCGCCGAGTCACTAACAGATAAACATAACGTAGGTATAAATAAAATATTATACTCAAATATGTATTTTTATATTATACATAATAAATTTATAAAAACGAGCTTATTTACTGTTTTATAATGCATTATAAGTATACACATAGTAAGTAACCTTACTATTTTTATAGAATATGGTCGTCGTCTTATATACTTTACATAAGTAATGTAACTTCACCTAGTTATACTATTATAATAAGGTGAAATACCAAGTACTTTGATTAAAATTGTACTATCTTGAATGAAGTCGTGATATTTTGAAGTAAATATTATTGTACTATAATAATAAATCAATTCTAGATTTATGCTTAAATTGTGGTTACACCCCACATGTTTTTTTTTCAAGAATATTTAATAAAATATCTTTAAAAACATTATCATATTAATTCAATAGAAATATTTCCATATTATTTATATTATTCTACATACATCCAACCACGTCAAGCCTTTATAATTAATTACACCTACGAATAAAGCATTTTTCTAACCTGTATCAGCTAAATCTTAACGGTGCAACAATTCATCATAAAAACCCATGTTGAAAATATGCTGCATTTACAAAACACAAACAGCGATAAAAGTGGAAAGCATTTTTCGAGTCGCATTAAAATTATTAATTGTATCTACGTGTTTGACCATTATCATAGTTTCGTACACATATTTCATTAGTCTAAGGGATCCATTTAAATACTAACATGGTGATTAAACCACACCCCATTTAACTTTTAGTACCGTTAAAATAACAATCGTGCACCAGTTGTGAACGTTCACATTAATTCACACTTAATTAGGAGGGCAATCATATTTTAAACAGTTTTTTTTCGTGTGGCCTGAATGCGTAGTATTTAAATATGGGTTACATACATAAACCAACTATTGTTATTTTATTTTATAAAACGTAATAAATACATATTATTATTTTTCTAACAGTAATTAACATAACTGTAACGTGAGCTAAGTGTCGTGTTCTGTAGTTATAAATAACGTAGTCATTCCATCTGAGCCCTATACTATAAATTAACCCGATAAACGAAAGCATGTTTTAATATATATCGCAATATTTATTCCTGAAATTCACGAATAGGCGAGCTTATTACAAATGAGATATTATTTTAGGCGTATATGTGCTGATTAGTCCCTCATGGGTTCTTTTTCATTAAAATTAACAGTACGACAGCGATAATTATATAAAATATTACTTGCTAAACATGCTGATTAATTACCGAAATTAAACATAGTTTTTATGGCGCACAAAAATGCAAGGTGTGTTTAATGATAATCTATTTAATTATGCGATAGGAGCATAATGTTATTTATTAAGGGATGATTACTTGTATATTTAACACTGTTAATTACTATGTGTGTAGCAATATAGTATCACTATCATCAGTTGATGTGCTATTAATAGTATACAGGATTGATTAATTTAAGTATTAAAGTAATAAATTATAATTAAAATTAGACTTTTTTTTGTCAAAAACCATTTATATTTTTCATGTTTAATCAGTATTGTAATTAATTTTGCCAACTATTGGTGAAGGATCAGAATAAATGAGATAAATATTGATACGTATTAAGAATCGGCGACTTCCGGTTCATGAGGCATGTATAAATATTAGACTCTTCAGGAATATAATTTAAAGTAAGAATAATATATTTATAATAAAAGGTAGATAGATATGTATTATAATTAAGATATATGGCGCTTTAGAACAATATATTTCGCCTTTCTGTCTCAAAAGTTTGTCGACCCGTAAACTATTGCTACTGCTACAGAACCTTTATCCCTACGGGACGCTTTACCGAAAAAAATGTATTAAACCGGATGCATTCTATTGGGAGATTGATATCAGTCTAAACTGTTTAATATCAACTGTGAATCTATCATTTTGCTATAAGTCAATTAAAAAAAAATATATTTCGCCTTTCTGCCTCAAAAGTTTGTCGACCCGTAAACTATTGCTACTGCTACAGAACCTTTTTCCCTACGGGACTACATTGCTTTACCGAAAAAAATGTATTAAACCGGATAGATTCTATTGGGAGATTGATATCAGTCGGAACTGTTTAATATCAGCAGTGAATCTATCATTTTGCTATAAGTCAATTCACTGTTAAGTTGATGAACTGAAATGATGACATACAGAGCGTGTAATATCCGTCAAATAACTTTTATATAATAACTAATACTAGCTCTTGTATCTCGTATCTATCTTGTATGTTGTAGCTCTTGTATATATATATATATATATATATATATATATATATATTGTCTATTTTTAAAACTTAGTAGTTATTCTCATAATCCATCCCCGTAAAAAAAATATCCGATACATGATATCGTGGATTACATCATAAACATAACCCAACCGAAATGCCATTCATTGTAATCCACCCCACAAAAACTCTTTACGCGCGCACAGCAGGTAAAATGTGTCCATATTTCTGTTTTGGTGGAGATTGATCGGGCGCGCACACAGCCCGCGGATATTTGCATTAAAATCCGTTATTGAAAACGGGAAGTTGTTAATTTTGTGATGCTCTGATGATTATATTTGCACCGAGTGCCGGTATGAAACACTACTTTTCGATATGAGGTGTTGATTCTTTTAATCCCAACGGTACAGAGCGCACATATTTTTCCAATTCGATTAGCTTGATTTTGTTTTTCACCAGGTAAACATTAATCGAGCTTTCACTTTTGTTTTCTGATTAAAAGCAGACTCGCTTTCATAATTATTTGATTGAAATTCCCGTCGTTCAACGGGTTCTGATGAATTAATTTTCAAATAAAAACTATTTAATAAAAACAATACTTTCCCTCGGAAAATACATCGGTTTCATTCAGAAATGCTCATTGTACAACGGATAATGAATAAATTAATTTTAAATATGTGGTTGGGTATATTGAAGAGTTTTTTGTAATGCCAATAAAGGTCCTTTTTTTAAACCAAACCGTGTCATAACTGGCAGGTCGTCCGGCTTCATAATATCTTCAATGCATGACTAATGAGGTCATTTAACATTTTTTGGAAGGGCAGTTGAGTTAGATTTCAGTCAAACCTATCGGCTTCATAACATTGTCGTCATTATATTATTATATATATATATATATATATATATATATATATATATATATATTATATATATATATATATATATATATATATATATATATATATATATATATAATTATCCCTTTATATATCCCTACAATATAATGAAGACAATGTTATGAAGCCCCAAGGTTTGACTGAAATCTAACTTCACTCCCAAAAAATGTTAAATGTTAAGAGAGCAACAAATACCACCTCATTAGCCATGCATTGAAGATATTCTTGAAAATTATTTCAAACTACAGTAAATAGTAAATTAGTATGCTACTTTCCCAAGAATACTAAATGTCGGTAGTAAGTTTCTAGTAGTTTGAACAACTGCAACTCGAGTTATATCGATTTAATTCGAATAACTTTAATAATTATTGCAAATATTTTTATTTGAAAAATCGTAAAAAATCCAGTTTTCAAACTACATACTAGTAAATGAGTATACTACTTTCCGCAAGTATACTAAATGTCGGTGACAATTTTGAAGTAGTTTGAAATACAGCAACTCGAGTTATATTAATTTAATTCGAGTAACTTACATAATTGTTGCAAATATTTTTATTTGAAAAATCGTAATAAATCTAGTTTTCAAACGACATACTAGTAATTGTGTATACTACTTTCCGCAAGTATATAACTAAATGTCGGTGGCAAGTTATAAGTAGTTTGTACTATTGCAACTCGAGTTATATCAATTTAATTCGTGTAACTTTCATAATTGTCGCAAATATTTTTATTTGAAAAATCGTAAAAAAATGAGTTTTCAAACTACATACTAGTAAATTAGTATGCTACTTTCCGCAACTATACTAAATGTCGGTAGTAAGTTTCTAGTAGTTTGAACAGCTGCAACTCAAGTTATATCGATTTAATTCGAATAACTTACATAATTATTGCACATATTTTTATTTGAAAAATCGTAAAAAATCCAGTTTTTAAACTACATACTAGTAAATGAGTATACTACTTTCCGCAAGTATACTAAATGTCGTTGGCACTTTTGAAGTAGTTTGAACAACTACAACTCGAATTATATCAATTTAATTCGAGTAGCTTACATAATTGTTGCAATTATTTTTATTTGAAAAATCGTAATAAATCCAGTTTTCAAACTACATACTAGTAAATGAGTGTACTACTTTCCACAAGTATACTACAGGTTAGTAGCAAGCTTGAAGTAGTTTGAACAACTGCAACTCGAGTTATATCAATTTAATTCGAGTAACTTACATAATTGTTGCAATTATTTTTATTTGAAAAATCGTAATAAATCCAGTTTTCAAACTACATACAAGTTAATGAGTATACTACTTTCCGCAAGTATACCAAATGTCGGTAGCAAGTAGTTTTAATAACTGCAACTCGAGTTATATAGATTTCATTCGAGTAACTTTCATAATTGTCGCAAATATTTTTATTTGAAAAATCGTAATAAATCTAGTTTTCAAACGACATACTAGTAAATTAGTACACTACTTTCTGCAAGTATACTAAATATCGGTAACAATTTTTAACTAGTTTGAACAACTGCAACTCGAGTTATATCAATTTAATTCGGGTAACTTTCATAATTGATGCAAATATTTTATTTGAAAAATCGTAAAAAATCCAGTTTTCAAACTACATACAAGTTAATGAGCATACTACTTTCCGTAAGTATACTAAATGTCGGTGGCAAGTTTGAAGTAGTTTGAACAATTGCAACTAGAATTATAACAATTTAGTTCGAGTAACTTTAATAATTGTTGCAATTATTTTTATTTGGATAATCGTAATAAATTCAGATTTCAAACTACATACTAGTAAATGAGTATACTACTTTTCCACAAGTATTCTGCATGTTGGTAGCAAGTTTGAAGTAGTTTGAACAACTGTAAATCAAGTTATATCGATTTAATTCGAGTAACTTTCATAATTGTTGCAATTATTTCTACTTGAAAAATCGTAATAAATCCAGTTTTCAAACTACATAGTAGTTAATGTGTATACTACTTTCCGCAAGTATACTAAATGTCGGTAGCAAGTTTTAAGTAGTTAGAACAACTGCAACTCGAGTTATATCAATTTACTGCGGGTAACTTTCATAATTGATGCAAATATTTTCATTTGAAAAACAGTAAAAAATCCAGTTTTCAAACTACATACTATTAAATGAGAATACTACTTTCCGTAACAATACTGAATGTCGGTAGCAAGTATTAAGTAGTTTGAACAACTGCAACTCGAGTTATATCAATTTAATTCGAGTAACTTTCATAATTGTCGCAAATATATTTATTTGAAAACTCGTAATAAATCCAGTTTTCAAACTACGTACTAGTAAATGTGTATACTACTTTCCGCAAGTATACTAAATGTCGGTAGTTAGTTTTAAGTAGTTTTTACAACTGCAACTCGAGTTATATCAATTTAATTGGAGAAACTTTCATAATTGTCGCAAATATTATATTTGAAAAATCGTAATAAATCTAGTTTTCAAACTACATACTAGAAAATTCGTATACTACTTTCTGCAAGTATACTAAATGTCGGTAGCAAGTTTTAAGTAGTTTGAACAACTGCAACTCGAGTTATATCAATTTAATTCGAGTAACTTTCATAATTGTTGCAATTATTTCTATTTGAAAAATCGTAATAAATCCAGTTTTCAAACTACATAGTAGTTAATGTGTATATTATTTTCCGCAAGTATACTACATGTTGGTAGTAAGTTTTAAGTAGTGTGAACAACTGCAACTCGAGTTATATCAATTTAATTCGGGTAACTTTCATAATTGATGCAAATATTTTTATTTGAAACATCGTAAAAAATCCAGTTTTCAAACTACATACAAGTTAATGAGTATACTACTTTCTGTAAGTATATTAAATGACGGTAGCAAGTTTTATGTAGTTTGAACAACTGCAACTCAAATTATATCAATTTAATTCGAGTAACTTTCATAATTGTCGCAAATATTTTGATTTGAAAAATCGTAATAAATCAAGTTTTCAAACTACATACCAGTAAATGTGTATACTACTTTCCGCAAGTATACTAAATGTCGGTAGTTAGTTTTAAGTAGTTTGTACAACTGCAACTCGAGTTATATCAATTTAATTCGAGTAACTTTCATAATTGTCGCAATTATTTCTATTTTAAAAATCGTAATAAATCCAGTTTTCAAACTACATAGTAGTTAATGTGTATACTACTTTCCGCAAGTATACTACATGTCGGTAGCAAGTTTTAAGTAGTTTGAACAACTGCAACTCAAATTATATCAATTTAATCCGAGTAACTTTCATAATTGTCGCAAATATCTTTATTTGAAAAATCGTAATAAATCAAGTTTTCAAACTACATACTAGTAAATGTGTATACTACTTTAATGTTGGTAACAAGTTTTAAGTAGTTTATACCACTGCAACTCGAGTTATATCTTAATCTATTTCTGATTTGTTTTCTTCTTACATTAATTATTTTTGACAGAAAAACTAATTATAATAATATTAATAACTACGCCTATAATATCTTTTTTTTCTAATTTTGTATAGAAAAAAATCGAAAAAAACGCATATTAATAACTAAGACTATAATATTATTTTTTTATAAATTTGGATAGAAAAAAACGAAAAAACCGTAGGTGGCCGGTCGCTTATTCGTCGATTGCGTTACCGAGATATTTCAAAGTCAAATGTTATATATAAAAGTTGGCCAACATTATTTTAGTAATGTTATAGGCATTATTAAAATAATTTTGGAAAACTTTTATCGTGAAATACTCCAACTGTGAGTCGGGAAATTTTTATAATGCAAATGCGGATATTTTACTTTATAATTCGTCAGTAACAGTCTTTAAATGTTCATTTTTAAAATTGATTTCACGTATTAGTTTAAATGAAATTTAAATTTTCACTTGTTTTTATATGCTCATTGGATGTACACTTAGTTATTTTATGTTGTATGTTTTTTAATATTTAGTATTTTATATTTTGTAAGAATTTTTATGAAATGGCATTGCCGTAAATAAAGAATTATTATTATTATTATTATTATGATAACAATGGGATTCAGAACATGACATTAAATTACGCATTGAAATAGACAAAAAGATCAAAATCAAAATCTCCGGCCCTTAGTATGTATTATTTTATATTTTGTACGAATTTGTATGAAATGGTATTGCCGTAAATAAAGAATTACTATTATAACAATGGAATTCAGAACATGACATTAAATCACGCATTGAAATAGCCAGAAAGATGTTTCAAAATCTCCGGCCCTTAGTATGTAACAGTGATCTCTCACTAAACAGTAGATAGAGAACCATTAAATGTTACTATATAAATCACTGAAACAAATAAAAATTGTCTGTCTCTCTAAGAATTGCTTATTAAATTATTAATTTGTGTCGTACAGAAATAATTGGGATTAAAAACTAATTAAAAACGGCAGACACGCTGTAATTTACGCGAATAACGTAAGCAAATTTATGTCACTAACTTCATCCTCGAAATAATTGTTATGAAATGAAATGCATTCTTCTCGGCGCTCGCTCCAGTGTGTTTCAGAGCGATAACAACTTCCTCAAACAGTGTTTATAATGCCAACAAGTATTACAGTGAATCTATATCTACACTATATTTTATACAGCCTGATTCAAAAGCGACCCGGATCTCGTAAAACACAAGATAGAGAGATCTTGTTTATATTTTATAAAGTTGTTTTAGTTTAAATATCGGCCGTCTATTCTTCAACACCAGTTTGACATCAAGTAGACTGTGGATTTGCCCCGCACAGGTCGGCCGTCCATTCCTCAACATCAAATTAACATCATGAGTGGTCTCCTTTCCATACACCGTCGATGGACTAGGCTGGGTATAAAAATGTATTATAGAGGCATAATATACTTTTAGATTTAGAATTACAATACGTTAAGGTTATTTATATAATTTGTTCACGTGAGAAAATTGTGAGACAAATGAATTCGAGAATGTGACAAAGATTAAAAACGTTTTGAAAACAGAATCTTAAATTTCCTCTTATTCTCGCAATAATAAATAAACAAAGAAGTTTAATAAGATACCGCGAAGTAATTAAAACCGAATGCGGGATATAAAGGTCCGGAGCTCGCCTTGTTCCGTCTGGGAGTTCAAGAAAGGGGCGGCTCAAACGTAACAGAACATTAAGGGTAAGGACGACAGGCCGGTGATAACCAGACTCCACTCAATATTCATGGACCGTACTTAATGATATTCTAATTACTCGGTAAATTAATGCGAAGGGCTGGCGGGGGGTGGCGGTGGGGTGTGTGCAAGTCATATTTCAGATCGAGCGTGTTAACTGCCTTCTGCTGGCTCCCCACAGCGAATAGTTTTAGATTTTCTCAAGCGCGTAAAACTCCAGGTGATTTATTTGCCAACTAAGCCCATAGTGCGAAACTTGTTCGAAGCAAAGTAAAATCTTTACTACCGTTTATGATCTCTCTATTTTACATACATAATTTAAATTTCACCTCCTGCGACGTTGTCAATTTATAATATTTTCGCGCGCGCAGAAAATTTCCCGCCGTTAACGGCGTTTTAATGGAACGCAGTGTTTAATTTATCATTAAATGTATGAATAGTCAATTTAAAAGCTTTAAAAGCTATTTGCTCACCAGAAATACCTAACACGGTGTTTATACGCTGTGTTCGCGCAGCATATTGTTGAATAAATCTCCGTTCGTACAAGGAAGCAATTTCGGTTGAGTCATTTGTCATAGTGGTCTCTTGTAACATTTATCTTAGCAACTTGTAAATTACATAAAGCGGTGTATCATCACATATATAGCTGATGCCGGAAGACTGCCAAAGGGGGAGAATGATTAAATGGTTTTAAATTTGAAACAAATTTAACTCTACTTAGCACTTAACTGCCCCACTTTTTACAACTAAATTGTCACCTAGAAGTTCAGAGGAATTTACTCACCCAGTATTTACATTAACTTCACAGAAACCCTCTGAAAACTGTGGAAGGTGATTCGAATTTTTACGAACGGGGTTCGAACTCGGAACGGATGACGCTTCTAACCACTCACAACATAAACTGGAATTTTAAAATTTGAGGGGACTAACCCTCAAATTTGATTTATTTTTTGTTCTGAATTCCACAATCATAATCAACAAACTACTTTTAACATTTTTATAGTTAAAAAATTCAAATTATAATCAACAAAGAATTTTTAACCATTACACAATAAAAAAATTTCAATCTATTTATTTTTTGTTCTCAATGTGACAATCATAATCAACAAACTACTTTTAACTTTTTTATAGTTAAAAGATCTAAATTATAATCAACAAAGAATTTTTAACCATTACACAATAAAAACAATTTCAATCTATTTATTTTTTGTTCTCAATGTGACAATCATAATCAACAAACTACTTTTAACTTTTTTATAGTTAAAAGATCTAAATTATAATCAACAAAGAATTTTTAACCATTACACTATAAAAAATTCTTCAATCTGATTTCACCCCTTTTGTTATCAGCCAAGATCAATACCCGATATGTTCAATACACTCAGGTTCCGCGCAAAGTTTTGACTCGATTGCCTTACTGTGTGACCTGCAAACTGTAAACAAGATTTGCATGCGAATGCCGATGACCAGGGGAATTAAAGAGAACGGGTGATGGAATCGATAGAATGTCTGCTGTGTAATTCTTCTCGGGTCGTCAATTTATTTACCTCGCTATTTGATTACCGTACATGCGGCCAGGCCATTTAATATCGTCTATTCAAATTAATCTCAGTTGTCTTCCCCCGTTAACGGCGCAAGACTATTATGCGAAGTAATCTTTTAAGGATAAATGAAATTGGATAATATCAAAGGACTTTTTATCTACAAAAAGGAATCAGACCAGCTGCGAGTAGATTTGAAAGATCAAACCTAGTGTATAACTAAGTTTTTATACTTAAATAAATTATAAATGGTTTTAATTAAAAAAGGATATAAACTAATAAATGAATTCACGTTTATACCACAAATATATAAACTATTCTTGTTACTCGATGAGTAAAAGGTGCAAGTAGCTCTTAACTGTGAATTATATATTATTTTTATTATATCTTCCACAATGTAATCTATTGTCTCTAACAATGAAATATGGTCACAAATTCTTACATAATAAGTTTTATAGCCAACAAAAAAGTGCTTTTATTAAGATACCTAAATTTGATACAATTCCCTTTTGTAATGTTTACTAAAAGCTCAGTACAAATTATTATACTTGTATAGTCTAGAGTATTTGTTTGCGGGTCTGTACTGACCAATTGGGGTGACCAATAAAATCCAAATTTCAAGGAATCTTTTGTTTATATCTTGCTGACCATAATATATAGTTATATATATATTTTTATTAATATTTTTTATAGGCGCTATTTTATAATATATGTTGTAACGTAAATTATTATTTTTGATCATGAATCCGTCAGACAATTGATTTAAAAAAATTAGACAATGTTTATAATAAAATGACAATGGAAAATGAAAAGTTTCGATCTTGACATATTTTTCCTTCTATTTATATTTTATTTTAAACTTTTACGCTCCTATCTCGATATGCCATTTTTAAAGGCTGGGTCGATAAAAAAAAATACGCAACATATTTCGTTTAATTTATTTACTGATTTTAGTGCAGAACATATTAGTGCATCAGATGCCTAAAGGAAATTGTAAAATTTTGATTATAAGTATATTTTTTTCGGTGACCAAATCGAATAAATTTCATTATTATTATTTATGACCATGGATCCGCCATACAATTGATTTAAAAAAATTACAATATGTTTATAACCTAATGATAATGGACAATGGAAAGTCTCTATCTTCACATATTTTTCCTTCTATTTATTTTTTATTTTGAAATTTTACGCTCCTCTCTCGATATGCCGATTTTAGAAGCTGGGTCGATAAAAAACGTATGCAACATATTTTGTTTATTTTTTTTTTACTGATCTTAGTGCAGAACATATTAGTGCATCAGATGCCTTAAAGGAAATTGTAAAATTTTGATTATAAATATATTTTTTTCGGCGACCAAATCGAATAAATTTCATTATTATTGTTTTTGATCATGAATCTGTGATACAATTGATTTGAAAAAATTACACAATATTTATAATAAATTGACAATGGAAAATAAAAAGTCTCGATCTTGAAATATTTTTCCTTCTATTTATTTTTTATTTTTAAATTTTACGCTCCTATCTCGATATGCCGATTTTAGAGGCTGGAAAGATACAAAAATTATGCAACATATTTTGTTTAATTTTTTTACTGATTTTAGTGCAAAACATATCAGTGCACCAAAAGCTCGAAGGAAATTGGAAAATTTTGATAATAAGTATTTTTTTTCGGCGACCAAATCAAATAAATTTCATTATTATTATTTTTGACCATGGATTCGTCATACAATTGATTTGAAAAAATTACACAATGTTTATAATAAAATGACAATGGATAATGAAAAGTCTCAATCTTGACATATTTTTCCTTCTATTTATTTTTTATTTTAAACTTTTACGCTCCTATCTCGATATGCCGATTTTAAAGGCTGGGTCGATACAAAAATTAGTGAACATATTTTGTTTAATTTTTTTACTGATCTTAGTGCAAAACATATCACGTGTACCAGATGCCCGAAGGAAATTGGAAAATTTTGATTATAAGTTTTTTTTTTTTTGCCAACCAAATTGAATAAATTTCATTATTATTATTTTTGATCATGAATCCGTCATACAATTGATTTGAAAAAATTAGAAAATGTTTATAACAAAATGACAATGGAAAATGGAAAGTCTCAATCTTGACATATTTTTCCTTCTATTTATTTTTTATTTTAAACTTTTACGCTCCTATCTCGAAATGCCGATTTTATAGGATGGGTCGATAAAAAAATTATGCAACATATTTTGTTTAATTTTTTTACTGATCTTAGTGCAAAACATATCAGTGCACCAGATGCCCGAAGGAAATTGGAAAATTTTGATTATAAGTATTTTTTTTTCGGCAACCAAATTGAATAAATTTCATTATTATTATTTTTGATCATGAATGCGTCATACAATTGATTTGAAAAAATTACATAATGTTTATAACAAAATAACAATGGAAAATGGAAAGTCTCTATCTTGACATATTTTTCCTTCTATTTATTTTTAATTTTTAAATGTTACGCTCCTATCTCGATATACCGATTTTAGAAACTGGTCGATAAAAAAAAATTATGCAACATATTTTGTTTAATTTTTTTACAGATCTTAGTGCAAAACATATCAGTGCACCAGATTTCCGAAGGAAAATGGACAATTTTGATTATAAGCATTTTTTTTTCGGCGTCCAAGTCGAATAAATTTCATTATTATTATTTTTGATCATGTATCAGTTATACAATTGATTTGAAAAAATAAATGTTTATAACAAAATGACAATGGAAAATGAAAAGCCTCTATCTTGTCATATTTTTTCTTCTATTTATTTTTTTATTTTAAACTTTTTACCGCGATTGTTTGCGGGTCAATTGGGGTGACCAATAAAATTCATAGTAAAACGAGTAAGGTCTGTTGATTATTTTTATCTTAAATCCTACGCCACTAACAATAAATCATTATTATTATTATAATTATAAATGATTTGGTTACTAAACTAAATAATATTAGATTTGAATCCTGGCCGCTTGGAAGTAACAAGTCGAACCGGCGACGGTTTGTGACGTACTGCTCTCGACTCAAGACTAATTTTCTCAATATGTAAGTTATATGCAGCCATATGTATCAAATGATCTATAACCAAAGTTATAATGTTTAATAATAGAATCTCGTATATTTTAGAATACATATGGCACGGCACATATATAACAGCTGGAGTTGCAATGGCAGATCCTCTGAGAAAATTGCGACAAAGTTCGCTGTCACAGTATAAGATTATTCATCACACAGATATAGTTGTGTGTATGACAAGTTTGGTAAATAAAAGGATGCAATTCTAACGCAAACAAAAGAAACGTGCAAACATTGCACTGTCCGAATAGAATATGTTGTTGGAATTACACTGGGCGCATTTACATATATACCAGATAAAAGGAATTATATCGTCCAATTAAAATTTACATAATGCGGTTTTTTTAAATTTTTCATATCATTGTAATCTGTTTTATGAATAATTGTCTTTTATGCTTACAATAGTATTTCAAGAAATTTTATCACACACGAATATATTAATAATATATCTGTAACACTCATGATTCATAGAAAATTGTTATTCATTTTATACGAATTTATTACTAATAGAAGAGAAGTTATTATTATTCTTATATAATTTACAATCAAATATTATCATTTTTAATTCGTTTATAAATGTTTGAAAACCCTATTTTCTTTGTATCATCCTTAAAAAAAAGCTTTGTGCAGATTTCGTGATCTCCGAGGGGTCACGAAAAATATTGGGGGTCGCAGAAAAAATTGATTATTTATTACTATATTTTTCTACACATACCCATTCTTCAAGGGGTCCTTTGTAATTTTTAAAGATAGTCGCGGACCAAAAAGTTTGAGAAACACTGTGTTAGTATATAATAATTTATATTTGCTTGTATATTGTTCCTTTAGCAATATATTTTCGATAAAAGATGTAACGGAGATCATGCCAATAAAGGTTTCCTATATTATACATGTTGGAAAATAGCTGTAAAATCAATGTTGTATTGTTCGTACATAACTAAGTTTGCTTTACTCATTTAATACTTAACATAATTTGCTTAAAAAACTACACAATTTTTTTCATTAGCTGCATAGAGTTGGAATAGACTTCTTTAACATAAAAAACTCATTTCTTTTAGTTGAATAGTTTAAATTTGGTTGAAAATTGCAACAATTAAATTAGTTTACTGAAGTTAACAATGTTTAAAAGTAGAAACAGTGTGAAAATAACACTCCCTTGCAAACCGCGCCGTGTGACCAAATTAACTTTACTCAAATGCAGTCTTATGGAACAATACACAAATGTAATTTTACAGAAACTTTGTGTTTTTACATTCCACGACAATTGTTTCAATTCGTTTTAAAATAAATTACATCCAGGTTTAATATTTCAAAGAGAATTATCTGTGTTGATTATTTACTATAGATTAATAATTCTGGTATGAAACATATAATTAGACCCAGTTCGCTCAAGGAATATAAGTTTTGTCACGCGGTATTTACCATAATTTCACCAAAAAACTATTTCTATTTTTGATATTATGGATGTCAGTGTGTTGGTTTATATTCTTTAATAGTTTTTGTCGTTCTTTGTCGATATACAAGTTTTTAAATTATAAAATAAACAAATATAAGGGAAATTTGTTATGACAAGTGATTTGTAAACATTGGCCCTAATGTTAGAGTACTACGCAACTCTATTAAAACATATATCATAACAGTTAATGAATAAAAATGTATGATTCTGTTTTTTTTTTCTAATTTCAGGTATACCTCAAATACAGCGCTCTCGTCGAATTCAAAAGCTCTATTCCATCCATATATAAAGAGACAACTACTTTCTTGTATGAATATTGCTTTTGGTCGATGCGGTGAATGCAGCAGCGAATAGGTAAAATTTCAATGCAGTAATTCAAGTTGTTTGCATATGAGGAAATACCGCGTCTCCATGCCCTTTGCACAAAAATGCCGCTTTATGAAAATTCGCCCCCGTTCGCGATCTACTTGATTTAATCAATTTATTTTATCGCACACTATTTATATTTACATGCTTATCCTCCGTGATATATTGCGACTTTAATATAGAACCGGCGCGATCACTATCGCCCGAATATCTGGAACTTGTATATAAGTTAAATTCATCCAAGTGTTATTCGGATAAAACTTACCCTGCAAAATATTGCTTTTCAATCCGGATAGAGAGACATCATGTGTACTGCTTTGTCTATTCATATGCATATATAGTCTATCTATATGCTATTTTCAATGAGAACTCGCTAACTTGCTAACTATTCACCAAACTGTGTTAGAAGTGCACTGAACTTTGTTATACGTTCCAGCTCATAACGTTCCCCATACAACAATTATCAAAATCGTGGATGGTATTGCCTTAGAATTCACGATTGGGAATAGGTACAGATAGACAACATTTTGCAACACAATATATTCGTACTGAATAAGATCGTGACAGCTTTTATGTATTTACGTATCTCAAAATGTTATGATTTCTAAGTACGAATTAATTATCTATTAACATTGTAAGAAACTAGTTTAGAATTTAAACAATCGTATTACTGATATTTTTTAATATCTATAATCATTTAAGTGCGAATACAAACATTAATGACATGAATTCTGTGGAGAAAATTACTATATTGTATTGACATGCTATAGAAAATAAGGCATCTCTTTTCGTTTTTGAGTTATAGACGTTTCTAAATCATGAATTAGGGGATAATTTGAAGGTGATAGTTTCGATTTCAAGGTTGAGAAATATGATGCTTATATATATATATATTAGTTAGCATCCCTAATTTAAACCTAAAATATAAATATCATAATTTTGATAATAAAATCAAAAAGTATTCTGTTTTTTTTTATTAATGTAATCATAAGTGTTAGCCTATTAAACATTCGACTCTAATTGAATTAATAAAATAGTTTTCAAAAGGCATGTTAAAATGTGCAACAAATTAAAGTGTGCATTGAGTGCGCGGTTACGGCAATCAAACGATAAAGTGAAATGTAAAATCATTAACAGCAGCGCTTTTAATTGCGTGGCACAAACGGTTTCAAGTCCAATTAATATAATTGTCGAAAAAATGTGTCTAGTGGGTTGGTGGCGGTGTATGATGTGAAAAATTGGTTTATATGAGGCGCGCGTTTAATATGATCTGCCGTAAATTCTCGATTTCTAAGGGGAAATTTTTCTATCCGTATGCAGGGACGTTTGTATGCGGGACCGACTGGTGTGTATGCGAAATATGTTCGGGGGCTCATTTAAAATGAAAACCTTGAAAATACATCTTTTATGGGCGGGGAGCTTTCATATGGCCTTTTATGTATAACTAGCGGGTTTTAAAAGGAATATACTGAATTTACTTCGTAATAATAATAATAATAAGAGACGTACTGTGGCGAATTGTAAAGTGTATGTGATACAGACATTTTATTTCTTTGAAACTGCATATTCAAATAATATATGTTAGTTTTTTACCGCCCGAGAAAGACAGACGAGAAGAAAAGGTTTTGCAAACAATTTCTTCTTATCTGTGTTTATCAGTCGATAAAAAAACATATACATATTAACATTCTTGTCATTTTGCATATCTATTGTTACATATTTTCACATATTATTTGAATATGCATTTATTAACAGCATTGAATTTTGATCAAAATGTTAAATTTGTATTATTAAAGCACTATATAGGAAAATTATGCAATAATTATATTTTATTGCAAAGATAAAATGGTAACGAGTATTTTCACTGCCCTTTACTTGTTTCTTAAAAGCAATTCTTACTCTTTTAGCTTCACAGTGAAATTTAATTTAACCATAATTCATTTAAGTTTTGAGTTCGCCACGCAAATATTGAGTTCGCGATGTTTCCTATAGCCAGCATGACACTAAGATGGTAAGGACTAAAAAAAAGGAAGTACACACATTTCACAATCATACACAATTTTCAGTTTTATTATGGTAATTAAAAATGTTTTCATCATTTGTTTCAAACTACTAAAAAAATTGTGATATTGTTGCTAACTAATTTAGTAGCCGCTTTAATAGTTGTATACAAAAATATTACATGCCATTTGATTTAATCAAAACGTATATTATTAATCCATTTTTAATTGATAACAAATTAAAAATCCTCCAACTTCTAATTAACTAATCAGCCATCCTAAAACACAGTAATTACCCCGTTCTTTTTATATTTACTTACTAATTACAGACCGTACTAAATATCCAATGTGCACCAAAACTTTTTGCCTAAAGTTACAATGTCGTCGCCCATTTAATTTTCTTTCAGCTTCAATTGCGCTCGCACCGTTGTTAGGGCGCGCAACTTTATAAGATGACAGGTGTGTTCTCACCGTCATTTTAAATTTACGTTCATTGTTACACTTGAGAGTTGCCCGATTTGCATTTGACGTCCGTGTTAAAATGTGTATGACAGAGTTTTTATTGTGACATAATTTTTTTCCCGCCGCCGCATTGTTTTTCTTCATAAATTATGAAACATTTCATGTATGAAAATAAGTCGTATTTAAAGCATAAATATTTATGAACGTATATATCGTTGAAATTTATTCATATATAAAATTTCCATGCAGGTCTTACAAAATGAAAATAAAGATGTCGGGGTGCATCATAGTTTGGGAGGATTCTAATTCGGGTCGGAAAAGGGTTTGAAATAACAGATGTTGAGTAAAGAAAAGATCATTTACCTGACTTTATATTTGTACACGGGATGAGGTTAGGCGAAATCAGTGTTTTCCATTGGTTGTTTGAAATTCTTTGGGTGGGTTTAGCATAACAAGAGAGGTGCTTTATACGTGACGTATGAGTAGGAACCACTCCGACTAAGCTGCTGAGCAAACATCTCCCTCGCGGAAGACAGATGCAACACAAATATAAGGACACTGCATTCAAGGACCCTATACTGCTACTTATGTGTTAAGATGTATATTATCTTCTAAATGGCGATAGTGTGTATGTGTTAAGTGGATAACACTTAGTGCTTGCGAAGAATTATAATTGGATTGCGTATGTAGGACGGTGTGCTAAATTATTGAGATGTTTCCAGGTAAATTACTTTTGCCGCATGTGCGCCGGAGGGTGGACCGGCCGCATTGTCGGAAAATGAACGAGTCCTTTAAATTCCGCACGCACACGCAGTTTTCGGCTTTTATTAGACCTCTAAAAAGTGCAGAAGCTTCTAAAGCGTTATTTAGGTAGAAATATCTTTAATGGCGGACGTTGCGTTGTCCATTTCTAAGCCATAAAAAAGACCCTCGTGAAGATAATACAATACAATTTTATTTCTTAGTATCGTTTATTATTTATTCACACATTTTATTTACTAACGATTAAAAATTACATTCTAATACACGATAGTTTCGTGTCTACGGTATCACGTCTTGTTTCTGCTGAGTATGCAAGTATGGGTTTCATGCATGTTTTATAAATTATTGACGAGGACACCTTTTTTTATATAATCGAATGCAAAATTAAATGTTAAATTAATAATTTATTTAACATTTATCATCATATATCGGTTTATATCGTCTCAGAAATCGGAAGGTATTTCCCAGATAGCTCCCTAATATGCTACTGTGGAATAGTTTAGCCTAATTTATACGTTGTTTAGTTGTAAAGTAGCAGTGATATTTAACATTTAATTATTGATTAATTAGACTACATACTTTTTAAAGTGTCTGTCGCATGTCTAGTAAGTTTGTAAACATAAGTAACATAATATTGCTCGATTTCACTAATAGATGTTGTTGATTGTAAAGAAATTCCCCTGCAAATGGAATTTCTTTACAATCAACAACTTCTAGTAGTCGCTTGATATAATATGACTCTTAATAATCTAACAAATGACGAAAACATATTATATCAACATATAAAAATAATGTATGTTATCAATTGCTATAGATACATACATTTGTAATTGAATACAATCCTAACTATACACGATCAAATAATTCCCTTACACAATTATAGCTTCCAATAACAATTGACAGCATTATCCGTTTTAACATATCAAAAGCAGCTATTATCATAACGAACTGCAAGTGAATAGTCTTGAGCATAATCTAGCCTGATGGTTGAATGCACATATCTATAAAACTCGTGCAATTATCACAAATTCACCACCTTAAATTTCTGCCAGTGCCATATGCCTGCAGCAATATTAATGATATTATCTATTTTCCCCCGGAGTTGCGGGATTAAGAGCAGGTGCTCTAATTGGGTGTATTTTATAGTGCAGTATATCACCACGTGGAATTTATAGGCAAATGCGAGTGCTTTAATTTATACAATAATATATTCATTCGTGCAAATAAAGCACTGCGATGGCCTATTCGTAGTTTATATTACATTCAATTTTGTAATATAGAAGTCCGAACTCATATAAATAGTACACGCAATTACACTTATTGGAATTGCATTTTAATAATAAACCACACGAGTTGAGAGTTGGGAAGGGATTGTTTTAAATTTTCAAATGTGCGAGCGTTGAGATAAGCAGTGTGTTTTATGGTACGCGATGTGGTTACGTAACACGTCTGGCTTGAAGTGTTTCTAAGAATGGGTATCGCTTAAATTACGGATATACGCTGGCAAAGCAGAAAAGTTTTTAAAGGGATTGTGTTTGCAAATTCGTATTAAATTAAAATGATTATTTTATAGTTTGTACTGTTCTGTTAGATTCATATTCATTTATTAGTTTCTAAAACTGCAAATATATGCATATATATCTTACAGGACTACTATGATTGTAATTATTGTACTCATGAACGAATTTATTGGGAGCGGTACAACTGTATCAAATTTATACCATCAACCTCGCTGATTTCCTCGATAACATTTTTATTTTTATTTTTAAACCGCTCTTATAAAACTATATGTCTATATATGGTTATTACCATATGGATGTGCATTGCTAATTGATGTGGTGCCGCCAGATGGTGTTTAACTTTCCTTCTAGGGGGTTAGTTGTAACATTTTTATATATAACCACTCGAAATATTGTGTGAATTCATCCTCACTAGCTGAGCTACACTGACGAAATCTAATAAGATTGAAATCTACATATGTAGATTGCTAAGAGGTATATATGTTAAAACTATATGTATGAAAGATGCCTAAATTGCATCACAGATGACCACATTACAACACAGATTTCCTAGGAAATCAGGATCAGTTTATGAACATCTATTTATATGAAAATTTTAATGGAAGAAGAATGAACCTTAGCGAAATCCCAGCCATCACTGAGTATAAAAGCTACTATTTTTTTTGTTAAATCATTATAATTATCATTGAATTAAATTAATCAAACTGCTACGACTAAATTTATTGTTTAAAATAACTAAGCTCTAGGCATTTTAAAGCTTTACCGATGGCTTTAAACAGTAAATTAAGTGATGCAATTTTCCTCCTAAGAAAAAAGTTTAAGCCATGTGGCTATACCACATCAATTAACAATGCACACCCATATGGTAATAACCGTTAACATGTTTATGGCATCAGAATCACCGAGTAGTGCCCTCATTGGAATAATATCCCAACAGAGTGTTTGAGATATCATCACAAAGCTAATCATATAAAATATTGAATTGAATCGGCATCTACTTTGTGATAATTCATTATAATAAATAAATTTAAAAAAAAATTCTTTGTTTTTTATCACTTATTTATTACTGTTTGCGAATATTTTCGGCCACGCTCTAGCCATTGTCAAGCTAATCCGATATCTGACGAGCTGTGTAGAGTGTACCTGTATTTATACAACATTAAATTTTATAAAAAAACCCCAAACGAGACTGCCCTTAAACTCATATAAAACATGTTTTAACAAATTAAGTAAAAAATATAGTAGTCTTCATTAAAAATTAATTACCACATAGTAGACGCCAATTATTTATTTTCATTATTATTATATTTTATACATAGTAATATATTTTTTATAAGAAGCTAATTTATGTATAATGAATGACTGATTTTTCTCAAAAATAAGGAATAAAATATTTTTGTCTTCAAGCATGTAATCCACATAGTAAGACACCAATTATTCATTTTGATTATTATTATATTTTATACATAGTAATATATTTTGTATAAGAATCAAATGTATGTATAATGAATGACTTTTCTTTCTCAAAAATAAAGAATAAAATGTGTTTGCCTTCAGGGATGTAATCTCAAGACACACAGTATAAATAAATATATATCACAATAACATAAATTGCCGGAATATTATAGTCGTTAAATTTCATCATTGGGCATTATGCCATATACCGTGAGATTTATGCAAGAGAGAAATGTAGGGGATTTCGGCAAATAAGAGATAGAAGAATGGTAATTCAATGGGATTTCGATCAAGAGGGGGAGTCATGGGCTGTATATGTGTGTGCTTAAGCGGGCAATTGACACCGCCAGGAAACGGAAACGGAAGAATTTATGACTATTCCGAAGACATAAAAGTAGCTCGCTATAATATGCATAAGGGATAGTTGGAGGCCCATATTTCAAATGGTCCTATAAACAGACTGAATATCTAGCAGGGTCGATTATTCCGTATGAATTATTTTATCTTTATAATGAACTTGTAGGATGACATTGATAACTAATACGGGTCATTGAACGGTTTAATCCCGGATTGCAATAATATTAGTTAGACCACTAAGGTTTCAGTGCCAGATATTTAAAGTTCCAGTCCCTTGGTGCAATGAAAAATACCTGATATGACCAGTGACCACTTTACTTTATCATACGTGTCATAATAATTGAATTTATTTTTTGAAGATATAATATTTTATCTTTTCATTCTATCAGTATACCATTATTATTCAGAAAAATCTATTTATTTTAAATTTTAAATTTTATTGTAAAAATGTCACCTCTAACTCTTTGATAATTTCTCGGTTTTTCACGTGTTGCACGTCAAAAGTAATGGAGGGAGATTGGGGATAATAGTATTCTCGTATGGAAATACACCCCATGAATCCAAAAACACAAACTAGAAGTTGGTACGACAAACACTTACTATAATACAACTCGAAAAGGGCATTTTTTCAATTCAAGCAATTTTTACAAATTTTTAAGGGTAGTGACGCGAAAACGAAAAGAGATATCCACAAACGGGTTTCCGATTTTTAATTAGCATCCTAATGAGTATCGATTGGTAGCATAAATGAATTTTTAATTTTTTAATTTTTATTGCAAAAAAATCATCTCTAACCTTTTGTGAATTTCTCGGTTTATCACATGTCACGTCAAAAGTAATGGAGGGAGAATGGGGTTAATTGTGTTCTCGTACGAAAAGCCACCCTCTAAATTAAAAAAACATGAACTAGAAATTGGTACGACAAACACTTACTGAGATAGAGATCGAAAAGGGCGATATTGAAATGGTAATTTAAATGAATTTTTACGATATTTAAAGGGTTGTGACACGAAAACGGAAAGAGGTATTTATAAACGATTTTCGGATTAAAATTAGAAGCCTAAGGAGTATTAATTGGTAGCATAAAATTAATTTGTAATTATTTTATTTTTATTGTAAAAATTTCATCTCTAACCTTTTGTTCATTTCTCGGTTTTTCGCATGTCACGTCAAAAGTAATAGAGGGAGAACGGTTCTCGTAAAGAAAGCCACCCTTTAAATCCAAAAACATAAACTAGAAGTTGGTACGACAAACACTTACTGAGATAGAGATCGAAAAGGGCGCTTTTGAAATGGTAATTTAATTTCCAGTTTTATAATTGGCATCCTAAGGAATATTGATTGGTAGCATAAAATGAATTTTTAATTTTTTAATTTTTATTGTGAAAATTTCACCTCTAACTCTTGTTTCGCATGTCACGTCAAAAGTAATGAAGGTAGATTGGGGATAATTGTGTTCTCGAATGGAAAGCCACCCTCTAAATCCAAAAACACAAACTAGAAGTCGGTACGACAAACACTTACTGAGATACAGCTAGAAAAGGATATTTTTGAAATGATATTTTTTTCCAAAATTTGAAGCGTTATAACGCGAAAACGGAAAGAGTTATTCATAAACGGTTTTCTCATTTTTAATTAGAATCCTAAGCAGTATTTCTGAGATCTTTTTTTATGGAACCCTTTATTCAGTAGCACATCCAGTTTTGATTTTAGTGGGGTGTGCCGTATTACATATTACATGTTATGAAGAAGGTGCGTCCCTGACTATATTTTATTTTACAATGCGGGTTCGAATTGTAGCATTGACTCGAGGAACCTCTAAAGTGTTTGAGTGCAACCCCAGGGTTCCGTGGCACATAAGTTATAGGACACTGGTCTAGACATTCATAGATGTATATATTAGAAGTAGTATATAGAATACTTATTTGGACACTGGTCTAGACATTCATAGATGTATATATTAGAAGTAGTATATGGAATAGTAGTATATAGAATACTTATTCGCGATTCAAACGTCTGATGTTTGTTATTGTTTGATCAGCTGATTGCATTAAAATCATATGATTTCAGTCAGTTCTACAATAATACGCGATTGTTAATGTACTTTTAAGGTATAAACAGTATAACCCTGGGTTTATAGTCATATATAAGATGAAAAAACAAATGTTATGTAAACAAATTACCTACTAAATGTAGTTCATTTTATGCCACCAGATGGAGTATTAGTCGGCTTGAATCGCCAATAAACGCAAAGCCCTTTTTTCGTATATGACGTCCACATTCACCAATTCATATCATCATATAGTGTGCCATATAAGTTAATAAATACTTGCTTACTTATAAAAGTTTAAAAAAAAGACTCGGACTATAACCCATTACCAATTGAATGTCCTCACAATTTCATTAAAGCAGTAATTCGATAATTACTGCTTTAATGAAATTGCGAGGACATTAAAAGGCAAACCTGAATAGCACAAAGACAAAGCTCATTATTTTATATGATATATTTTATCTGATATAAACTAAGTAAATAATGATCTACATTGCTAGAAATCTTCTTCTGTGCAGTACCATATTATTTTTTATAAAGAATATGAAATATTTTATTAAATAATAAGCGCAAATATTCTTTCATCTTTGTATAAAGCTCCGGAATTGGATCAGACAACGTCTATCAGCTCTAATGATAAAGGAATAAGTAAAATTCCAATATGATTAAAGCGGCTGCAACCGGGCTGATCCAATTCCAATACGCACATATCCATGGTGCAATATTCAGTGAACATTATTTAAATAGAAAAGTGTTCGTAATACAATATCTAATTATTTAGGAGTCTACTGGAATCGTATTGAAATTAATAAATCAAATATAGCTTAAATTTTTTAGGATCTAATATTAATTTATAGATCACAGACTACGAAATGTCACGTTAAAAATAATGGAGGGAGATGAATTTATACATCACAGACTACGAAAACCAGAAATAAAATTAGTTTTATTTCCAAAATATCTATCGAATATCTGGGCCGCGATAGAAATATTTATATATTTCTATTCCGGCCCAGATAGTCGGTTCCATTTGTCGTTATAGCACATTTAACGATATTTTAGAAAAGTTAGGGATGATTTTCTGAAGTAGAAAGTCGTAACACTTATAAGTACTCATACACTAACACACGACAGAAGGACTCGATGCCTACCTTCGAGTCCTTCTGTCCTGTGTTATAAGTGTTACGACTTGCTACTTCAGAAAATTCTCCCTAACTTTTCTAAAATATCGTTAAATGTGCTGTAACGACAAATGGAACCGGCCTGTTACAGAATTGTAACAAATAACAGTAACTACTACTACTAATCTTCTTTATACGATTTTGTGGGATTGTGCAATAAAAACGGATAGAGATATCCACAAACGGTGGCAAATTAGCACCTTAAAGTTTATTGATTCGTAGCATAATCGTATGTCTGTGGTGCATTGTCATAAAGGCACCTTACACGGTCAATAATACTGTCAATCCTAGTACTGTCAGTATTTGCTTTAGTCCTCCTTTTATATTTATCAAGTAATAAATTATCCGTATATACATCAGTATTCTCTTCATTTCATCGTTACAATACCTTACACGATAATACTGTCAATATTTTAGAATAATGAACATTTTAAAGATATTATTGTACAGTAATACTGTCATTATTTTAAAATATTGACAGTATTATTGATCATGTAAGGTGCCTTATAGGGTTGGAGTATGTCTATCCCATACCTGTTATGCACCCGAAACAAATAAATAATCAGATAAATAAATAAAATGAATTTAAATTTTTTAATTAAAAAAATTACCCCTAACCCTAGCACGATTTCATGAACATGAACTAATACTATTAAATATGTCTGGTTTTCGTAGTCTGTGATCTATATAAATTAATAATGGATCATACAAAAAGTGTAAGCTATATTTAATTTATTAATTTATTAAAGTCTAACCCTATTATACTGGTAGATATAAAGGTATATGTTTATCTTGTTCTTGTGTAAATTTCTCTCAATCTACTCCTGTGCTGTGTGTATGGGCTATATCTAATTATTTATTTATTTCGGTGGAAACGTACGGGTATATAAAATAATATTTTTGTAGTCATTTTAACGTTTTTATTTAATTTCCACGTGATCTCACGTAGTGTTGTGCGCGAAAACCGACTATGGTGCGATAATGACGGGCAAATAATACCTAGTTAGAATAATCTAAAGGATGTCGTTGGACTTAATTTGATAATTAAATTTTAGTCGGTGGTAATATTCTAAAAAAGTAAATGGATAGTCCGAGTGACTAGTTTTAATGTTTCAAATAGAAAGAAAACAAAATTTACGGATTTTATATCCAAGGCCATTAGTAGTATTTCCCGTACCCAAATCAATGCGGGAAATGACTTGTTTTAGGACAAATATATTACTATAATAGTTATGCATTATCAAATTAATAGAAACAAGATTGCGTACCTCCCGGTTTCGGTCTTGGTCATTGCTTTGTTTGTCATATACACAATAATCAATCATTTCATTCAAATAATAATAATTTATTACAAAAAAAAACAAAACAAAATATGAATGAGAAAAGCGAATTGGAAATAAGCACATCAATTATGCAGGTTTAATTTCTGCCATTGGCCGGCAGTCGGTATTTCAGTAATTAATCAACATTCTAGGGACTGCATTGGAGCGCAATGAGCTGAAATTACCAGCAAAAGTACAAATTTTAATACAGCGGACTTATATTCACGTATTATTATTTAGATCGTGTCAGTGGTTAATGTTCCCATGATATTTAGCTTCATTAAGAAATCTATTTGGAAATTTTCAGTATGGTTTAAGGTATCAATTATTGTATTTAGGGTGGCATCGGGTATATGTATAGGAATATAATAATTTATTGAGCTACATAAACCTATATAGACGTTCATAAATTTCGGTTTATGGTCTACATTTAGCACCCTTAATTTTACTAAATTAATTACTATCCTGCTCTATATAGCGGTTTTAATTATTTTAAACGTAATTTCTCTTTAAGTTTTATATGTAAATCAATTTACTTGTACTTCCCTACAACTATCTTATAAAATAAAAATATATATATATATAATAATAATTTACTTCTAAAACCTATATTACTTAAATAAGTAATATAGGTTTTAGAAGTAAACGTGTAGTTGATTTTCATATATATATATATAATATTTAATTGGTGTAAGTTTTGTTCTGAAATAAAAAAAAATTGTTTTGGGAATTAAAAATTGCCAATTGACGGAAAAAGCAAGATTTGAAAACCTATAAAAAATATTTCATTTATTTATTAATTATTTGTTACATTTTGGTGTGGCTCTACATTTTATTTTGTATATAGAATAAAATGTCTGAGCTGGAAGAATGATTATTTTTATCTTCATAAAATAATAAAAATATTATTATTAAATAATAATTTTCAATTTTATGAGATATAAATGGAAAATAAGACAATCAATAATAAAAATGTTATGTTGATCTGTGACCGCCATCGCTTCACTTCATTAAAAATGTCAATTGATTACTAGTAGCTGAATTATTTAGTAGAGAGCATCTTATGATTAAAAACCAGCCGATGCCACTGTACAACACGTGACTGATTACGGTTCATTAGGGTCGGGCCCTCCGTGCATTACGATAGCTCCGCTCCCCTTACACACTTTAATGTGGAGGGTTGTATGATTATGCCAATAAAATGTATTTAGTTCGTTCTAAATAAATTGCAATCCGATTATGTTGTGTGTACCTGTATTACTTTAAATCGGAATGGAAATGTTTGTAAGCTATTTTGTTGCAAAGTAATTTATAATGCAATCATAATAACACAGTAGTGGTAATATTGGATTATTTCTTATAGCTAAGGAAGTATGCAGGTGTATGTGTATTTTTTTATAATTGTATTGCACGTACGGAAATTTTATTAATATCTGAGAATCTAGAGCATATACATCAAAACAAGTGTGTGTTATGAAAAAGTAATGCCTACTAAAAATTCACATAAAAATTATCTGATACTGTTAACTGGCACGCTATATTTTTCTAATTTTAACGGTGTTTCAAGTTCATGCTTCATAATTTACTTTTATCTAAATCAAAAAATTTACTTCAAGGATATATTTGATTATACATCCCTTAATATATGACCCGATTAAAAAACAGCTAATTTTTCATAACATAATGAGAAGTAAACTAATTCTATCCAATTTAAACATCCATATACTATAAAAACGAAGACAATGTTTTGAATTTGACCGACCTATCATTTATGACTATTGTGCTGTCAGTGCATGCTGTGATGTTTGTCAAATAGAGAAAAAACAACGCGATAGTAGGATTATAGTATCTATTGATGCATTAAAAGTTCTAACTACATAGTTAGAAGGAGAAGCAAGACCCACAATATTACGTTTGAGAGGAAACCTACACATGTAGTCCTCTGAGCCAGTAGGAGTTGGCGAGATAGTTGATTCATCATTCGCCGTCGGACGACGGGAATTTCACCAATATATCTAAGTGTTATTAACAAAATACTATTACTAGGAATGCCAAATAAAGATTAATTATATATATATATATATATATATATATATATATATATATATATATATATACATATATATATATATATATATATATATATATATATATATATATCTATACAACTACATAGTAAGTTGTACTAAAAGAAATTCTTTTACTTTTGGCATAACTAGTAGATTAGTTGTTCAAACAGATTATAAATTAAACGTAGTGAGTTTTTGATAAGATTAAGAACTTAAGAGTGTTTTGTGACAGCAATCATTAATTCGAATCGAATCGAAATTCAATATGAAGTTATTGAAATTCATATAAACATTAATTATATATTATAAAATTGATTATGATAAAAAAAACCTACAATAATTAAAATATGAACTCTAATCATTAATATTTTGTAAACTGTAAGAAGTAGAGAAGATTTTTTTGCAGCCGTGAAATTTTATTTATCATCGCATTAGTGCGAGTTTATATTTCTAATTATTCCAACAGCTTATTAAACCGAAATTTAATTACCGGCATCTCGGTGTGCCGCATTCAGATGATTTCACAAGTGCATTAAGTAATTTGCTTAATTAATCGCCGGAACTAATGGTATTAAAATAATTAAATATATTTACTGCACTATTTGAGCGAGATAGAGATGTTGGAGGGATGTGATCATTTAAATTGGGTTTATGTAATGTAGAAGCTAGGACCTGTTTCCCGTATTATCTTGTTAATGTAAGCCAGAACACAGGAATATTGTTATTATACTAGCGAAAATACACGACCTTTACTTACGAATTTATTGACAGATATTAAACAATTCGTAACTATGGCTATATTCCAAAATGTATTAGTCTATTCAGACAGAGCTGAACCTAGGTACGCGGCTGCTCACGTTGATTAATTAATTAAGGACCAAAACTGTAACAGTATATGTATATGTATATGTATATGTATATGTATATGTATATGTATATGTATATGTATATGTATATGTATATGTATATGTATATGTATATGTATATGTATATGTATATGTATATGTATATGTATATGTATATGTATATGTATATGTATATGTATATGTATATGTATATGTATATGTATATGTATATGTATATGTATATGTATATGTATATGGGCTCGGAAAAGAGTCAGAGTGGCTGAAGAGTTGACCAAGTGAGGACGATAGTTCAAAGGTGTGAAGTGTCTCTAGTAGGGAGGCTCAGCCACGCAAATAGATGTGATGAGCCTGAGAACCTCTTAGCAATACGACGACATCTGTGTCCCCACTATGTACTTGGTCATAGTAGGGCTTTCGAATGTCGTCCTATTGGGCCCCCACACCACGTCAAGGTGTGTTCCCTCGTGGGGGGCGAAAAAAACCATGCAGCCTGAAACAACTGAAACTCACAAAATATTGTTTCTTATGTTCATATATATATATATATATATATATATATATATATATATATATATATATATATATATAACCACTTGGCCACTAGAGGCGTCGCTCGTCTCGTACTGAGCATTGGGGAGCCTGAGTTGGAACTCCTACGGGGGCGAATCAGCTTTCACAGTTTTCAGAGAGGTTTTCTGTGAAGTTAAGGTAAACACCGGAACTACCTTGACCAGCGGAAAAGCTTCCCAGCGCATAGTCCTATAAAGATAGTCGAAAACATAAAAAAGTCAATGAAAACCTGAAAACTTCACATCGGTTGCACTAGATTTCAATTTATCGCAATAACACGATTTTCTTGTCTCCCATTTTGACATGTAACATAATAATTATATATAGTAACTCCTACATGTAATGATAACGTTGCTTAATAAATTTATCTTATCTAATGTTCCGACCCTAATATTTAAATGCGCTAGGTTTTCAGTGGTTGAAGGCAATAACGTTCACCACTTATGCCCTATTCCTAATTTTTGTTTCAGAAGAATGCCTATTCTCCATTGGAAACAGTATGACAAAATCGATTTTGAAAATTACAAGTTTATATCGATGGTAGTTTTCAAGATATAGAGCCTGGATTATCTTAAAGATTAAAGTCATTTCCATAAGATATAATTATATTTATAAGTACAAAAAATTGAAAATTTGAAAGAATGCCTATTCTCCACTGGAAAATGCTTGATAAAGTCAATTTTGAAAAGTAGAAGTTGATACCGATGGTAGTTTTCAAGATATAGAGCTATTTTGTAGATAATTTTAAAGATTCAAGTCATTTCCATGAGATATAGTCATATATATTAAAGTACACATGTTTAAAGAATACCCATTCTCTATTGGAAAATGTATGATAAAGTCAATTTTGAAAAGTACAAGTTGATACCGATGGTAGATTTCAAGATATAGAGCCTTTTTGTGGATACGTTTAAAAACTCAAGTCATTTCCATAAGATATAGTCATATATATTAAAGCACAAGTGTTTAAAATTCAGAAGAATGTCTATTCTCCATTGGAAAATGTATGATAATGTCGATTTTGAAAATTAAAAGTTTATATCGAAGGAAGTTTTCAAGATATAGAGCCTTTTTGTGGATAGTATTTAAGATTAAAGTAATTTCCATGAGATATAGTTACATATTTACAAGTACAATTGTTGAAAATTCGGAAGAATGCATATTGTCTACTGGAAAATGATTGATAAAGTCAATTTTCAAAAGTACAAGTAGATACGGAGTAGTTTTCAAGATATAGAGCCTTTTGTGAATACTTTTAAAAATTCAAGTCATTTGCATGAGATATAGTCATATATATTAAAGTACAAGTATTTAAACTTCAGAAGAATGCCTATTCTCCATTGGAGAATGTATGACAAAATCGATTTTGAAAATTACAAGTTTATATCGTTGGTAGTTTTCAAGATATACAGCCTTTTTGTGGATTATCTTAAAGATTAAAGTCATTTCCATAAGATATAGTTATATATTTATAAGTACAATTGTTGAAAATTCGGAAGAATGTCTATTCTCCACTGGAAAAATGCTTGATAAAGTAAATTTTGAAAAGTACAAGTTGATACCGATGGTAGATTTCAAGATATAGAGCTATTTTGTGGATAGATAGTTTTAAAGATTAAAGTCATTTCCATGAGATATAGCCATATATATTAAAGTACAAGTGTTTAAAATTCGGAAGAATACCCATTCTCCATAGGAAAATGTATGATATAGACAAATTTGAAAAGTACAAGTTGATACCGATAGTAGTTTTCAAGATATAGAGCCTTTTTGTAGATACTTTTAAAAATTAAGTCATTTCCATGAGATATAGTCATTTATATATTCAAGTACAATTGTTGAAAATTCGTAAGAATGCCCATTCTTCATTGGAAAATGCAGTATAAAGTGGATTTTGTAAACTACAAGTTGGTATCGATGGTAGTTTTCAAGATATAGAGTCTTTTTGAGGATACTTTAAAAGATTCAAGTCATTTCCATGAGATAAAGTCATATATATTCAAGTACAAGTGTTTAAAATTCGGAGGAATGCATATTCTCCATTGGAAAATGTATGATAATATATATATATATATATATATATATATATTATATATATATATATATATATCATCACATCAACTAGCAGAAAATTAGTCACCATTAAATATCACTAAAAAATGTCTGTTCTTAGCCGGTTTAAACTCTGTAACGTCTACATTTCAAATGACAGAGAGATGATTTTTATGCGAAAATGTAGCGTATTTCTAGCTCTATATTGAAGCTAGTTGCTTTTCTATATCTCTTACCGTTTTCGTGCTATAGCGGGGAGTAAATATGAATAAGATGAAATTTCATGTTTTTCCCCGGTTTAGTCTTGTTAGTTTTTAGTCGTTATTTAACAAAATACAGTAATGATTTAATTATTATATAAAATATAATTCATGAACTTACCCAAATACATATTACATTAGCATTTATTTTTTATGAAGCAAATGTTACCGTCTTTTTTATTTATCATTATCAGGCATCAGTACCCGGCGCCTTCACCATAAATTCACGTTGAAAATAAAAATTCATTATTAGGATCAAATTCAATTGTTTATAGCGCCGAATGGCGAATTGATCGAACAAAAACGATGCACATTTGTCTATAACGACGACCGTCCTGGAAAACCATTGACAGGCAAGACTGAATTCAACATTCGGGCTATAGAAAGCATGAAACCGGGGGATCGTATTACAATAGGTGAAATTGCACATGCGATTAGTCACGGGATAGTGCATTCTGTTATACAGATGTCTATAATAAAGTTTTTGTCATAATAAATAAAATACATATCATACAAAATCACATATGTGAGATACATTATTACACATAATTCGCGTTATTGGTTTTAGATGCTACAGGTCAGTAGGTTTTTTTTTTTTGTTTGAAATATTGTACCATACTATGTTTGAATTTGATCGATTTAGGAAACAAATTGCTAAAATGACGTGAATGCAATTATGCGGATTCATTGTAAGCTATAGATGACAGAAAAAAGTTATCGTTTGAAACCGCTCTACTAACTATAAAAATAACGGCGATAATAAAATACGATTAGAATAAAATAGATTCCGAAAGAAAATCTGATCTTTTAAATAAATTCTCCGTAATCAGCATAGTCCAAACATGGCAATCTCACTCCCGGCGTGTGTCCCAAACTGAAGCAATATAACGAGGTAAGAATTTTCTCAGTTAATATGACACTTTTATGTTTCCATTTTATCGTTCACTTTATATGTTAATTCCCTAAGGACCTTCCAGTGCCAAGCCTTTCAACGACTTACTTGCACATATTTAAATGTATCCGCTAATTCGCTGCGAATGCAATTAGTAATCAACTATTGTGGACGAACGAACAATAACTGCGCTCATTTTTACTATACAATTCTGTCACTATTATTTTATAATATTGAAAAACTTTCCCATGCCCGTAATTGAATTTAAAATGCGCAACTGTAACTTCCCAAGTGTATAAATGCAGATTTTTACATTTGCAAGATTAACGCGATCAAGAATGAAATTAAACGAAATCTTTCAGACAGACACATTTGCATTTTAATTAAGAATTTTGTTGCTTCTATTAATTAACCCCAATTATAATTGAAATCGGACTTTTTAATTTAAATTGAATAATTATTAGCCTAATATAATATAACGATAACATTATTTCGTCTTAATGGTTGCATTATTTACACATACTTGCAAATGTGAAGACAAGTATATAATTTAGTAATAAATCTCTAAAATAATATATGAAAGTGGAAATGTTTCTATAAAATTGCTTGCAGAGAGGATGTATTATAGCAGTTACGAAAATGCAAGTTGTGATATATTTTTAAGTTAACATTTTTATGCTGGCTTCATGTGCTATATGCTGTTGTTGGGACTACCAGCAGCATACACCGAAGTGCAACTGATTGAAACACGTTTACCAATAATCGGCGGCTATTCGAGCAGGCAACAAAATAAAATACAATTGAGATGATTCAACATAATATTGAGCTGAATTTAGAATATTGATATATAATGGGATATAAATTGCTAAATCGCATAAACACACTTGGATGGATATGAAGAGGGGAAAATATGGGATATATAGTATATATTTTGTGGAGGCTGACGTTTAGGGATTTTTCTTTATAATAACAGTATAATATGGCGCCTACTTTTTATCACTTAAAGCAGGGGTTGGTAAACTACAGCTTGCGAATCGCATAAGGCTATTTGGATACATATATGTGACTCTGCAAAAAATATAATTAAATGTGAAAATAATATATATTTATATATATATATATATATATATATATATATATATATATATATATATATATATGTATAATATACTCTCGATATTTTGGTGAGCTTATCTATTCTATTGTTAATACATTACTAGAGTTTAAAATATACATTAATAGAGAAAAACTTGATTTCCTATTAGGCATATATCTCAATTTTATTTTTAAATAGCGCGCGACGGTCTCAACAAGTGATATCATGCAGGGTGAGTGTACTATACGTAAATTTCGCGGAGAATTCGCGAAAATGGTCGTTACATTCAGTAATGAAAATGAAAATTTTAAAATGTGTTGAACCGAAATATCTTAAATTTTTATTAAATATGAATTAATTAATTCAGAAAGTAATGCGCCACCATGTAAATAAGTGATTTTATCGATTGTACTATATGTAAATTTCGCGGAGAATTTGTAAACCTGGTCGTTAAATTCAGTAGGTAATGAAAATGAAAATTTTAAAATGTGTTGAACCGAAATATCTTAAATTTTTATAAAATATTAATTAATTAATTCGGAAAGTAATGGCACTACACTATACTATTTTTATATGTATATGCCATTATACATAATTAATTCAATAAAACACTTTGAAATATATTTCAGAAAACTGTGTAAGAACTTTTAAATCGCAGGTATAATTTGAATAACGCCGTATACATAATTTAATTAAAAACACACCCAACAACCGATGCAGGAAATACACTTTAAAAAAGTTTTGCATATAATTTATATAACACCGAAAGTTACCCGTAATCTGGCGGGATTAATTTACCCAAATTCGGTCCCGGCGCATGCACCATTTGCGACCGTAGACTTGAGATGCCTCGAGTCAATCTAGCGTATCTCATTAATAAATGATTTGGACAATTTTATAAAGCAATTTAAGTGGCCGTCGTAAATTTTTAACGAAATTCTTAAATGCGAACCTGTGTGAGAGATCAAGGGGAATACGAGTAGCAGAGTGCACGTATTCGTGAATGCACAGATGTACGTATAAAGCAAGAAGTTTAGAAGGGGGCGTCTAATCGAGAATCGTTGTATCTGACAACCCACTTCAGCTTGTTTATATCAGCACTTAGAGCCACTTGCGATTTATTACCTATCGATTAATTGCTTCCTAAAGTTTTAAAAAAGGAGGAACCAATTTGATAATATAATTTGAGAGGAATTAGCTGGAAAGTAGTAATTCAATCTCTCGGATCAATACTGTATATTATATATATAGCTGTACTATATCGCTTAATTTTTTTTCGAGTTACCTGTATTATATTTTACATAATAACGCAATAGTTTATTGTAGGTAAACTGTAGTTATATAGTAGTAGGGTCACATGGATTAGTATAATGGAGCTACGTGTTGCGATTAACGTGCAGAGCATGTTCCTGCTAAGATTGTGCAACTATTCTGCACAATATCGATTAGGGACTTGGGTTAGTGCCTTCATGTATTTTCCACTATTGTATACAGCGTAGGTAGGTTGGTATAAATCTTTCTTAAGATGATGCATGTTTGCTCTGAATCACCAAGTAGTCCAATTTATGCGAAACGTAAACAGTTGTAATAAAAATATAAGCAACTATTTGTCATTGATTAGATATTTTATGATTAAACTAACTATATATGATTGTTAAAAATATTATTATTTATTCATTTGTTTAAACAAATATTTTTCCTCAGATATGCGATACAAAATAAACTTATCTTGTTATTATTGTATGTGATTAAATTTTAAATTAATTAAATGTTAAAATACATGTGTCAATTTTAGGCTTACATATATATTTTTATTGTCATGCACGTACATTTCAAATGTCATTTTAATAATTGTATTGTAACTGTTGACGTTTACACCTAAAAAATGTATTTTGGCTATATGTACTTTTATTTCTATTTGTATTTTTATTTTTATGTATTTTTGTTGTGGTTGATGATATTGAAGAGCAGCTTTTTGTGAGGAAAATGCCAATAAAGGTCTTTTCTTTGTAACTGTTGACGTTTACACCCAAAAATGTATTATAATTAAGGTTTTATATATCTAAATAATGATTATAATACAATTTGTTTTAAACATATTAAATTAATAAAATATTGACAAATACCAATATGTGAAATTTTGTATATTGTAGGAGTAATATAACGGACATAATAATAAATATACCGGACTATTAAATGAAGGTATCTTTTCATTCAATAGTCCGGTATATTTATTATCCCTATTTATTTATTATCCTTATAAAATAAAAAACGAACACCATGTTTTGCAGCCGACCGACTTGCTATTTTTGTGTTGTCAGTGCATGTTGTAACAAATCATTTTATTACTGACAGTTTTATAATAATAATAACAATAATAAACTTTCTTCTCCTACAGAAACAAAATCTAATTACAGGACAATAACAATAATATATAAAACGTTAATAGATTTAAATATAAATATACAAACAAATAACTATAAAAAAAGTATAATATATAAGTTTTGTTCATTAAATAGGAACAAAATCAATGCAATAGTAGAATAGTTCTGGATAGTTGGCGGGAGGGTAGCATAGCTACAGATACTTAGGCCTCAAAATGGTCCTTTAAGGCTGCTCACTCGTCCCACCAGTCAATTTTGCGTGCGAGCTGCAAAACTCTGGCGGGTGAGGAGCCAATGCTGACCATACTAGGCCAGCACTCCTCTATTATTAGATGCCAAGTGTTTACTAGAGCTGGTCAGAGGCATATTACATGCTCTGCTGTTTCTACTTCTTCACTGCACCCTCTACATAACGGGCTTTCCACCAGACCATAGTAGGGTAGTTAGCACTATTGTTATTTTAGAACTTGCAACTGCATAGTTAGAAAAAGACGCAGGGGGCACTATAATACGTTTACCTAACGTATTTTGAGAGGATAAGTGTACAAATCACAAATTGAGGAGTTGATTCATCATACGCAGTCGTGTGACGGTAATTTCACCTAGTCGTAGTATAAACTTAAATCAGACTGCTTTTAAATTATTTGTAGTATAATTAGGGATCACTGTGACGTGTCATATATTAATTACATATATGAACATGAACATGACTCTCTAGTAAATTGAAAATAACCACGTTGAGGTTTATAGCTTCAATCACTGCCATGAGCAAACTTTGTCAGGGTTAATTTTATAATAACCGCACTGTAGCACAATAACCTGACATTAGCTATAAATTATTAAATTCCAGCCTACTTACCAATATTACAGTAACTTATATTAACACTCACGATACATATAAGTTTATAAACACAATTAATTATATATTACATAGGACAATGTTAATAAATTAATATATAAATATACAGTTAAAGTATCTTATATTAACACTCACGAAACATATAAGTTTATAAATATAATTAATTATATATTATATATCACACATTCGCAATTGATACAAAGAAAATAAATGTAGTTAAGGATGATGAGATAGATCAAGAATTATAATTATTATTATTATTACGTTATAGATGAGAAGTTAACGATATATATATATATATATATATATATATATATATATATATATATATATATAAATCAGCTAAATAAATGATTATTTATTTACTAACACTGTCTTATGTAATATATAATTAATTGTGTTTGTAAAACTTATATGTTTCGTGACAATAAATATACAAAATTCGCACCTGCAAATAAATTACAATTTCAAAGAAAGAAATATATATATATATATATATATATATATATGTATCTTTAACGTCTCATCTATAACATAATATTTAATGATAATTATTATTATTCTTGACCTATCTCATCCTTAACTACATTTATTTTCTTTGCATCAATTGCGAATGATGTGTATGTATTATCAATTGCGAATGATGTGTATGTATTATACAGCACAATGAATAGACGCGAGATACATTAATCATACTGACTATGTCTGTGTGTGATGGCAAAGATTACCACCAAGTAATAATATTTTAGCTAAAACATTTCCAACGTAATTGCGCTGCCTGACACATTTATGCGCTGTTTATTTTCTTTCGGTTTCATTCATGCCCATAAATGTTTCTGAATGGTTCAGAAAATAAAAACCACCCCGCCGTTCCCATGTGCCCCTGCGATACGCAACGTATCGCTGGCGTAATAAAATACATGCGGTTCTTGTGCGGCAAAGTGTGGACATTGGTTACGTCAACACTGTTGTCAAATCAATTATTATCTGTTTGTAGATACGTACGTATTTTTTTTCATTTATCTTTTAAAGATTCAAACAGTTAAATATAATAATTATTTACGTTAATATAATATTAATATATTTTCAAAAGATATATATGGATATAGTCCGTAACATGATAATAATGTTACCGACTATATACTATACTATATACTATATACATAAGAATATCATGTGATATAATTAACAACACTTTAGAAAACTCGAGAAAGTTAATAATTAGCCTTATCTTAAAAGCTAGAGCTACTACGACTTTTTTTCGTAGTAGCTCTAGCTTTCAATATACAGACTCATTATTAACACGTTCTTATCTTTATAAATAGCAGATATTTTTGGAATGAACACATAATATGTAACCAAAATGAACTCTTACACCAATACAAAAGTTTCATTTTTAAGTCTAAAGCCCGTATGACATTCTCTAGTTTCTTATATCGTTTTCGATGCAGACACAAACTACATAGTGTCATATACACATGTAGAAAATGATATAGCGGCGGAATAATAATAAATTCACTTAATAATATCAACACCGTAATACACAATGTTAATTTTCCATTTAGAAATAGTTATACAGTTTAGTATATCAATTATTATATATAAAACGATATAGGAAACTAGATAATGTCATACGGGCTTTATAATCGTATAATGTTAGTTTTTGTACAGAAATATTTTATATAACGTAAGAAATACATTTTATTTATTTCTTAAATTTAATTTTAATTCCGTCAACTTTTGGATAGTTAATTAAAGAACTACTGAAGACTTCAAATACACAGTTATTCAGAGCTGGAGTTTTTTCCTTGTTTATTGTTAATTAATCATAACAATGTAATACGTTTGACTTGATATATTAAAGATATAGAGATAACAACTACAAAAGAAATTATTTATTACTTTTTAGTTTTGTAATAAGATTACACATATCACGCGCAATACCATTACATTAACAGTCCTGTTTTCATCCTAGGGCACCCACAAATCCTTCAAACACGCATTAGTACATAGTGCACATGCATATCCCTCCTATTTCGATCACATACTATATTATCGTTGGGTCATTTATGATTTGTATTTTGATGGGCTTCCATTAAAGTTGATCACTTTATTATGACATAGTATCACAGGATTAGATAAAATACTGCAGCAAAAAGTAAAATCGATTTTATAATCATAAATTAAACACGCCGCAATGGAACATGTGTCTTGTTTTAGTATGATATTTTACTTAATTATACTCTTCATTACGGTTAGAATTAATTGGTACCGAGGGTGTTCAGCGGGATAATCAAATATACATAAGGATATCGTCACAGCGCTCGCAGAAATAGTTACGACTAATTTTTTAAATTGCTTGTCTGATTAATATAATGAAATCAGTGTACACAATAAATATAAACTAAATAAAAATTGCGCTTCATAAAAAATATGAAAACAAATAAAGGTCGTTTTAGACAACACAATTTCTGTACTCAAAAGTAAGTCAAGATACAAGACAATCTAAATTGTCTCGTATCAAACAGCAAATTATTTGAAATATTGAATTGGATGGTAGATCGAATGGAAAATTATAATGAGTTCTATTTGTCAAGGACAACTTGTATGGCAGGAGGATATATTATTTCAATTCTTGAACAACTTATGAGCTAAGAAATTGTCTTGTCTAAAACGACCTTAAGTTGTATTATCAACTTAAAGGTTGTATTAATTATTTTAAATATCTAATGCAATGAGTTTGATATTGAATCACCGATATTCTTTTAATTTGAATTTATTATTATACAATACTGTCAGGATACTAAACTAATATATCCTGACAGTATTGTATAATATCAAACTCATTGCATTAGACATTAGACAAGAAAAGATAATTTTGTATGTCGATTTTTGAAAAAATCTCTCTCTCTCTCTCTCTCTCTCTATATATATATATATATATATATATATATATATATATATATATATATATATATATATATATATATATTAATATATATATATATATATATTCTTAAAAAATCTTCTAACTAAACAAGTATATATTAAAAAAAAACATTGATGCTACCTTGATTATCCTTTAATATTGAAAAAATCTATATATATATATATATATATATATATATATATATATATATTCTTAATACAAATCTTACATTTTATCTTAACTAAACAAGTATATATTTAAAAAAAAACATTGATGCTACCTTGATTATCCTTTAATAATAAAACATATTTAAAATATAATAAAAATGTGTAATAGCGTTAAACTGGTGGTGTAAAGGTTTAAATTTTCCTCTATTCTTTTATAAATTTTTTCCATTCTCCTCTATTTATTGCCAGTTCTTTTGCTTCCTTCCAATTTAACGCTATTACAATTTTTTATTATATTTTAAATATGAAAGTTTTATTATTAAAGTATAATGAAGGTAGCATCCAAACATTTTTATTATTTATTTGTTTAGTTAAGATAAAATGTAAGATTTGTATTAAGAATGCCAATTCAGCTCCATACCAACGGCTGAATTATTGTTTATTCTCTATTTTCTGAACACCATTTATAATAATAATTATATAATATACTACAGACTATTATTTTATATCATAATCGCCATTGTTATATTAAATATCAATTAACCACCCGTCTTGTATAAATAAATAAGCTACCCTAAATATACAAAACAATTATAGAGCCATTCCTCAACTTGTGCGAGCTATTATCTGGAAAGTTAACGCATCTATCAGTGTCACTTCAATATACACATTGAAGAATGAATCCATTAACTTGCTGCATTGTAAAGAAATTATGTTTGCGGCATCCGTTATGTATCGTTCTGTCGAAATTCCTGAATGTCGGATTATAAATAACTCATGCTGAATTTTTGCCATAAATCACCTTATTTAAAACATAAATATTTCCCACGTCGCTTTTGCAGCTGAGGAAATTATTTAGAGAACTCTCGCGTCTTAATTCGCCGGAGTTATTTTGCGTAAAACAGAAATTATTTACGGAAACGGGCATAAATACTCGATCAAATCAGTATTTATTCTTGGGTAAATAAATCAATCTCAAATATTATGACCTATTTGTGACACAAGACAATAAACTGAACATCTACAAAATAATTATCTCAATTTTCAGCTAATGTATCAAAACAGAAATATGGTATACAAATATGAGCAAGAAAACAACGGTGATGTGATTTTTAAGATGGGTAGAATTAAGTTTTTATTTTAATATTGTAAGGGAAAGTAAATCTTATATTTTTTTCCATATATTAGGACATATCATAATTTATGTTAAATTTGTAAATAGTAGCGAAAATCGCTAATAAAGATATATTATTATTATTATTATCTCAAAACAGATTCATCAAAGTATTCGAAGCTTTACTAGTTTCTCATGAGAAACAAAAACTATATGTGATATAGTTTTTGTTTGTCACGAGAAACTAGTAAATTTTAAATTTTATTATATTTTCTTTTCTTTAACCTGTTTTACAAAATAAACAAAATTTAATTTGTGACTAATGAACAATTTATCTAGTACTAAATTCTAAATTTGTGTTTATAAGAGTTCCTGCTTTACAATATACCAGAGAGAAAGATTTTACACTTTTGAGTCTTCTTGTTAAACTAGTGTTGTCCAATATTTTAAAGCTTCGATGTTTACATGCTGCAGGAGCCGCTCCTCATGTCTTTAAGCAGTAGACACTGCATTTTTGTGTCTTATGTCATGTTCTTTTCGTTTTATCCTTAACGTGTACTTTCCATTTCAGTCTTCAAATAATTTATTACTTTTAGTTGTTATCCTAGCATTATCTAGCAAAAAATTATCGGTTTCCGATCAATAACTCGAGTAAAGAGGGATATACATTGTATTATATTCTATGTACTGTGAATACATGCACAGTACATAGAATCTAGTATAATGTAAATCCCTCTATACTCGAGTTATTGATCGGAAATGGATAATACTTATCCAAGACAAAAAATAAAGCTTGAACTTTAAAAAGATTCTGGTTTCAATTATTCATGTGGTATGCTCAGCTCAAACTATGATCAATCATGAGCTGAGCATACCACATGAATAGTTAAAACTAGAATCCTTTTAAAGTTCAAGCTTTATCTTTAAAAGACTGCCTTGATCTAACAAAATAACGTTGACTAATGAAAATTGAAGTAAATGTAATGCTCTCCAACTTTAAATATAAACATGTTCATCGAAAACCCCATGTTTTAGAAGATATAATAAAAGTTCAAGCTTTATCTTTAAAAGACGTTTATGAATACGGGCACCATTTTGACTATTTTGTATTGTGAAATTTTCTAAAATCTGTTAAAAAATCGCTGGCCGAAAAGTAGTGCAATCATTAGAATCATATTAAACATATCTTCATCACGAGGTTTTTTAATTCTACCCAAAAATTTTACGTTTCGATGCGCAGCCTTACTTTATAGCCAATTTCCAAGTCACTCTTTATATTGTTTTTTATGTCTTGCGAAACGACAAACAGAACTAATTTCACACGGGATGTCAATTGCATGTAATGCGTGTCGCAATCCCTCCCCCAGAAATATTTTGTCCGTTTCAAATATCCCACCCTTGTTTTATATTCTTTCATTACTGTTTCTATATTCTCTTTATATTACATTGCGCGTACACGATATACCCTAGCTCCTTTGTTTCTCCTTTTTCATACAGCTTTTAATTCATTATAGGTGCATGCAATAAAAAAGCGTTTTTTATGGGGCACACTGCTGCTGCTGCTGCACACATTACCTTTTGCGAATAATTATGTCTGACTATTTATACATTTTGTTACGTAATGTATCACATAATTATTCATCAAACGCGTTGAAACAGGTGAAATCGCATGGCATTCTGGGTATCATTCCGAACAATTACAGCTTTGCAGATTAATTACACTCGGCGGCAAAAATCTTTCCATGGACTGAAATTTATTTGAAACTTTGAAGTTTTAAAGACAAAAAGAATGGTCATTGTATATTTCTCGAATAAAATCGATTGAGTTTGATTCAATTATTCATCAATAATATTATTCATGATAATACAATGGATATTTTATATACTACTACAATAGTAAAAGTATATGTTATCAAATTAGAAATGAGAATTAATTCATATTGGTAATTGCGCTCCTATTCATCCCACTGCGCATAACATGCTACAGTTACGCATAAAGAAACAAGAGTTTTTGCCTAAAGCACGGGTACTTTAGGCAAAAAATTCTTGTTTCTTCGTCTGCCTGGACGAGTATGGAGATGCCCCGGTAAGTCTAGTTTTAAGCTATTGTTGGTAGTAACATGTTGCGGATTTTGTCTAAATAAATAACAATATCTGAAGCTCTTAGAGTTTACTCCCTTCCCCATCCCCCTATATTCGAATTATATATACAAAAATTAACATTATTAATTGAAAACAAAAACTACAAATCATCCCAAAAAACGGATTTCCATTGGTAAAGGTAGAAGCTCAGAAGAGTCAAATCACCCTGTATTATCCTTATTCTTCCTATTATTTCTATTAGAAAGATTTTTAACCATTGATGACCTGATAGTGTCGCGACTGTCTATATTTGAGTCTAGTCGGCAAATACATTCTGAACAAAACTCGTTAATGATGATACATAGCACACAACATTAGGTCTTTGTCTGCCTTGATCTAACAAAATCACGTTGACTAATGAAAATTGAAGGAAATGTAATGCTCTCCAACTTTAAATATAAACATGTTCATCGAAAACCCCATGTTTTAGAAGATATAATAAAAATACTAAAAAAAATAGAGGTTTTTGCCCCTCCCCAAGTTTCTACAGGTTCCTCGAGGTTGAAAACTCCCACACCCCACAACAACCCCGAACAATATCCTAAAGTTTCATAACCTTTGGAAAATTGTCTAAGTAGCCCCTATTTTTGACTTGCCGACTGGATTTCTATTTACATTTTTTTAAATTTATTTCGTTCTGACTAAGATTTCAAACTTGATTATCTTGTGTAATTATTCATATTAAATTTTTCATAACGCGTCTTCATGTTAGCCTTATGCTGAAAGACCACGGTCGATGGCCTCTTGTAGATGGATCTCCTTGGATTTTTTACTACATTAATAGCTCTTACTAGATTAACATTAATTAACCCCTACCTCCTCGGTGACCCTGATAATTTTATCCCAGCTAACCCTTTAGTAACTCCAATTCATATCCAACCAGAACGATGTTTTCTATTTGCATATGCTATTTTACGGTCAATTCCTAATAAATTAGGAGGAGTAATTGCCTTAGTACTTTCTATTGCTATCTTACTAATTATGCCTTTTATTAATAAAAAATATATACAAAGAACTCATGCATGTATGTTACAATAAATATATCTTCTTCTTCTTCGTTCTGACTAATGTTAATTTAAACTTCATTAATTCGACTAGAGAAATATTACACAACAGACGTTACAAATTTATATAATTTAAAAAACATATTATAACTGGGTTAATGTTGGGGGAGCGGGTGATGCATATAATATAAATGATATATATGTCTTATACAATTGATACTTCCTTTTGGAAATAAAACATGATTGCGAACATGTTAATATCCCCCAATAAAGTGTAATAGTGAGACTAGTTCGTATAGTCAGACCATTGCCAAAATACAATTCGTATGTTGAGCACAGACGATGTGTGTTATAAGGTTAAAGGAGTCCTATGTTTTATGTATGCCGTTTGTTTAAGCTTTGCGGCGGTATTATTTGGCTTAGCGCACTCCATTTGCATATAATAATGTATTTACTGGCTTGGCTTCATTAAGTAAATGAAATTATAACGTGTGCCCCCTTCCCCGCGCGGGACTAATGTTATAAACGCTATGTCCACTACACCTAAAAACACAAACATGATTATATCGTGCGGTGCTGTATGAATTGCTAGATTTCAATCGTGTAGTGAAACTAAATGCTGGACATAGTTTGCATAATCAAATTTATGTTTTTTATTTAATTATTAAAATTAATTAAAATCATTCACAAGTGTAATTAACTTGAATATACAAGCAGGATAACATTATCCAATATGCAATAAAATTATAATTAATACACATACACTATTATACGGCAGAAGGACCAAATGGTAGATAGCCAGTTACAGAATTGTAACAAATATAGTAATTTCTTATAGTAGTTCTAGTAGTATGTTTTTTATTTAATTATTAAAATTAATTAAAATCATTCACAAGTGTAATTAACTTGAATATACAAGTAGGATATCATTATCCAATATTCAACAAAATTATAATTAATACACATACACTAACATACGGCAGGAGAACCCGATGGTGGATAGCCAGTTACAGAATTGTAACATATATAGTAATTTCTTATAGTAGTAATTAACATATTTTGACATATATTAGTATATATATAATTATCTATCAAATTATATTTATTTATTTATCGTATGTTTAATTACATCATTTGTGTTCGTCCATTAAACACGAATATTAAATCCCCCTGAGAGTTAACTATTATACGACTAATATTATATACGGAGTGACTGAAATATGACGAATATCTTAAGGTCGTTTTAGACAAGACAATTTCTTAGCTCAAAAGTTGGTACAAGAAATGAATTCATATATTCTCCTACCATACAATTTGTCCTTGACAAATAGAACGCGTTGTATTTTTCCATTTGATCTATCATCCAATTCAATATTTCAAATAATTTGCTGTATGATACGAAACAATTTAGATTGTGCCGCATCTTGATTAACTTTTGAGTCAATTGTCTTGTCTAAAATGACCTTAAGATATTCGTCATATTCCAGTCACTCCGTATATAATATTAGTTGTATAATAGTTAACTCACAGGGGATTTAATATTCGTGTTTAATGAACGAACACAAATGATGTAATTAAACATACGATAAATAAATAAATATAATTTGATAGATAATGTGACTCGGGGAAAATGCTAGTAAATTTCAAACAATTAAGCCACAATAAATTCACATACCCCCTAAAAAACTCGTATAAATATATCTGCCATTTTTTTTTCTGAATGCAAAAACGATCGTTTAATATCTGAATCGCGCCGACATAAACTTGGCAATAAATTCCGCAGCGCATTAATATTTTTGTCGACTGCCCTCCCCCATTAATGCACTTGGTCGCGATAACAGTAAAACTTTTTACAGCGGCGCTGTCAGACGGGGAAATTTATATATTTATAGGTATATATTGAAAAATTACACTCGAAAATAATGGTTTTATATAACCTACAGTCCGACACTTTTAGTCTAATTGGGATTTTCCAGAGGTACTAACTGTTTAATTACTAATTGCATTAAATTTAAAATTGCGCAAATTTGCTCTCTTTTAAACGGTAGCGCGTTAATTAGATTGCGAAATTTTAAACATGAATTACACAAAGTGCTACATGGGCAAATGATTGTATTAAAATGCTATTTGCGTGAAATCGTTTGTTGTTACTTTATATACTTTAAATTGTCCCATATTATTAATGGAAATTATATGACCGGTGATAAATTTGAAACTCGAAATAAATATAATAATAATAAAAACATATCGCATTTATAATACAAATATTTGCGAAAATATGATAATATTTGTATTAAGAATGCGATAATGTCGTATATCTATTGTGTGCTACAAGGTAATATCAGAAAATAATTAGTCTATAGAATAATCGTAGTAATATAGACACGTATATTATATGCTGAATAGTAACATACAATATGCAGTAGTAATTTTGATATACTTCAATGAAATTCTATATTATGTTATCCACATGTATTTTTAACTCGATATTATAAGTTAGTTTTGTTAGAGTTCGAAAATTGGATTCCAAAAAAATAATCTTTAAAACTTATTGATACAACTAACCCCCTAGGGGGTCAGTTGTATCAATTTTGTATATAACCATTCGAGATATTGTGTGAATTCATCCTCACTGGCTGAGCTACCTTGATGAGATCTAATAATATCGAACCCTAGATATGTAATTTATTTTTTCAGCTCAATATATACAGATATTGTCAAAAAAATAACGTATTGGAATAATAATAACATAATAACTAAATAATACTAACTATTACATTTTAATGGAACTATATTACTATTATATGTAGATTGCTAAGAGGTGGATTCACACTTATATATGTTTAAACCCTATTTTTTTAATTTAAGAGATTAAGGCTCGGTTGTATAAAGACGAGTTATCTATAGCCCTTGATTATATTATATTATATTAGATGTTACATAAATTGTTGTTAACTTTCCATTTCAGAGTCTCAAGTACATATGTTTATATATAACAATAACGATATGTCATAAGTGATGTTTGAATCACGGATTGTAAATTAACTCGAGAGTTATCTGCTTTATACAACCATGCCTAATAATTTAAAAGTTATAAGAATCATAAATTACGATTCAAGAATAAATTATAATTTGTATTATACAACTATGTGAAATTCATTCGACGGGGGATGATATTTAATTGTAAAAAAAAACAAATTTAATTAATTAAATTGATGGATGGACAAATTTCAAACAGAGTTGAGTCAAGACCAACCAAACTATGCCCATTCACGATTTGAATCCCCTTGAACGGTGCACTACACTGCTTTCTACAATTGTTCATGATTAAATCAATTTAATTGAATAAGCAAGTCTTGATTTACAGATAATTGGGAAAAACATTGTAATAAGTTCAAATCGCTTGAAATCGTGAATGGGCAATACTTGGTTGGTTTGTTTTTTGACTATTATGGATAGTGGAGTAAAACACAATATTGATCATAATGCGACATTTCATCTTGTTATCCTCACTCTGACCTTATTAAAACTAGCTAATGGGCAGTTGTTATCACATTTTGTAGCTAAGTACTTGTATAATACGGGGTTATACATGTAATTTTTAAAATCCTCTAATTTGAATTATTACAGCATTTTTAAAACGCCATATTGGCCGTAATGTGACATATTATCTTATTGTCCTCACTGTGACTTTATTAAAATTAGTTAATTAACAGTTGTTACTGTATTTGTAGCTAAATACATGTATAATCCAGCGTTATACATGTATTTTTTTAAATTCTCAAATTTGAATTATTACAGCATTTTTAAAACGCAAAATTGGTCGTAATGTGACATATTATCTTATTCTCCTCACTGTGACCTTATTAAAAGTAGCTAATAAACAGTTGTTACCGTATTTTGTAGATAAATACATGTATAATCCGGAGTTATATATGTCATTTTTAAAATTCTCAAATTTGAATTATTACAGCATTTTTGAAACGCTAGATTGACCGTAATGTGACATATTATCGTATTGTCCTCACTGTTACCTTATTAAAAGTAGCTAATAAACAGTTGTTACATGTTACATGTGTAATCCAGGGCTATACATGTAATTTTAAAAATTCTTAGATTTGAATTATTACAGCATTTTTAAAACGCAATATTGACCGTAATGTGACATATTATCTTATTGTCCTCACTGTGAACTTATTAAAATTAGTTAATAAATAGTTGCTATCGTATTTTGTAGCTAAATACATGTATAATCCAGCGTTATACATGTATTTTTTTATATTCTCAAATTTGAATTATTACAGCATTTTTAAATCGCAATATTGGTCGTAAGGTGACATATTATCTTATTCTCCTCACTGTGACCTTATTAAAAGTAGCTAATAAACAGTTGTTATCGCATTTTGTAGCTAAATACATGTGTTATCCAGGGTTATACATATATATTTATAAATTCTCAAATTTTAATTATTACAACATTTTTAAAACGTAATATTGGCCATAATGTGACATATTATCGTATTGTCCTCACTGTTACCTTATTAAAAGTAGCTAATAAACAGTTGTTACATGTTACATGTGTAATCCAGGGCTATACATGTAATTTAAAAAAAAATTAAATTTGAATTATTACAGAATTTTTTAAACGCAATATTGGCCGTAATGTGACATATTATCTTATTGTCCTCACTGTGGCCTTATTAAAATTAGTTAATAAACAGTTGTTATCGTATTTTGTAGCTAAATACATGTATAATCCAGCGTTATACATGTATTTTTTTATATTCTCAAATTTGAATTATTACAGCATTTTTAAATCGCAATATTGATCGTAATGTGACATATTATCTTATTCTCCTCACTGTTACTTTATTAAAAGTAGCTAATAAACAGTTGTTATCTTATTTTGTAGCTAAATACATAAATAATCCTGGATTATACATGTAATTTTTTAAATTCTCAAATTTGGATTATTTCAGCATGTTTAAAACGCAATATTGGCCGTAATGTGACATATTATCTTATTGTCCTCACTGTGACCTTATTAAAAGTAGCTAATAAATAGTTGTTATCGTGTTTTGTAGATAAATACATGTATAATCCAGGGTTATATATGTAATTTTCAAAATTCTCAAATTTGAATTATTAGAGCATTTTTAAATTGCAATATTGGTCGTAATGTGACATATTATCTTATTGTCCTCACCGTTACCTTATTAAAAGTAGCTAATGAACAGTTTTATCGTATTTTGTAGCTAAATACTTGTATAATCCGAGGTTATACATGTAATTTTTAAAATTCTCAAATTTGAATTATTACAGCATTTTTAAAATGAAATATTGGTCGTAATGTGACATATTATCTTATTATCCTCACTGTGACCTTATTAAAAGTAGATAATAAACAGTTGTTATCGTATTTTGCAGATAAATACATGTATAATTCAGGGTTATACATGTATTTTTATAAATTCTCAAATTTTTAAAACGCAATATTAGCCGTAATATGACATATTTTCTTATTGTCCTCACATTGACCTTATAAAAAGTAGCCAATAAACAGTTGTTATCGTATTTTATAGCTAAATACATGTATAATCCGGGGTTATACATGTAATTTATAAAATTCTCAAATTTGAATTATTACAGCATTTTTAAAACGTAATATTGACCATAATGTGACATATTATCGTATTGTCCTCACTGTTGCCTTATTAAAAGTAGATAATAAACAGTTGTTATCATATTTTGTAGCTACATACATGTATAGTCTAGAGTTATACATGTAATTCTTAAAATTCTCAAAATTGAATTATTACAGCATTTTTAAATGAAATATTGGCCGTAATGTGACATATTATTTTATTGTCCTCACTGTTACCTTATTAAAAGTAGCTAATGAACAGTTATATCGTATTTTGTATCTATTATGTATACATTATCTTATTGTCCTCACTGTGACCTTATTAAAAGTAGCTAATAAAAAATAGTTATCGTATTTTATATCTAAATACATGTATAATCCAGGGTTATACATGTAATTTTTAAAATTCTCAAATTAGAATTATTACAGCATTTATAAATCGCAGTATTGGTCTTTATGTGATATATTATCTTATTGTTCTCACTGTGACCTTATTAAAAGTAGCTAATAAACATTTGTTATCGTATTTTGTAGCTAAATTCATGTATAATCAGAGTTTATACAAATAATTTTAAAAATTCTCAAATTTGAATTATTACAGCATTTTTAAAACGCAATATTGATCGTAACGTGACAGATTATCTTATTGTCCTCACTGTGACCTTATTAAAAGTAGCTAATAAACAGTTGTTAGTTGACTGAAGCGTAGCACAGCTATATATACTTAGGCCATAGACTGATCCTATTATAACCTCCCTTGAGGCTGCTCACTTATTCCAGAAATCTCTCCTAGGTAGTGTAACTTCTACGCTTTGGATCGTGAGAGATGCCGATGCTGGCCATACTAGTCCAACACTTCCCTAGTACTAGGGGATATTGATGAATATTTTACAAATCTAAACCCTCTAGCAACGGCTACTGTGGGCAGGGTATATGGTAATCCATAGGATGACATAGCGCCAAAGAGAACTTTAACAGTCGCAAATACGAGAAACGTCCATAGTCGACTTTCCATAGGGTCACAACCATCCGTATGTATTTCGTTCTCCCATCAGTTTTAGGGTCACAAGTATCCGTATGTATTTCGTCCTCCCATCAGTTTTGGGGGTCTCCTCCCAAAAATGATGGGAGGACGAAATACATACGGATACTTGTGACCTTAAAACTGATGGGAGAATGAAATACATACAGATACTTGTGACCCTAAAACTGATGGGAGAATGAAATACATATGGATACTTGTGGCCCTATAGGAATCCGAGCCTGTAGGAGAGCCGTGACAGACGCAGCATCATGAAGGTAGAAGCTGCATGTGGCCAACTTGAGTTGTAGCACCATAGAAATAGTATTTTATTTATTCCATGAATATTTGAAACTCTCCTAATTCTCTTCTAATTGTAGTAGTTTAATTTTGCAGAATATATTCACGGCCGAAACGTGAAATTCGCAAGACCCCTTCTAATTTTATCACGGGAATGCGAATTGGCTAAAAAAAAAACTAACGTGTCCCGATGGAAGTCGATAGCTATTTGCACGTCGAGCATGTATTGTGCACCGTATGTAATGTGGAAAGTCGCGAAAGTGGGTTGATTTCAGGTAGCATTCACTAATTATCGACGACGCGACCGGAATGCTAAAACAACAGTGCAGCCGCGTTGCCCCTTTAAAAAGCTTATATAGCATATACCCCGGTTCGTAGTCCCCCCACAACGTAATTATGGCGGGTAGTTCTTTCACGATAATTGACCCGCATTTTAACGTTGGTCAGTCATGACTTGCAGGTTAATTCGATGTGCAAACTGTAAATATTTGCATTGCGCTCAGTATAAGTCACACGCGGTTTTAATTCTGGATTTAATCAGCATTAGTTTTATTATTTTATTTCACAGCGGGTACAATTACTGTTGAATTGTTTTGGAGTGCCAGAAAAACGATTACTGGAATTACCGAGGGGGTTCAGAAATAAATTACTAATTGATAAATGCAAGCGTTTTTATATAGTTATATGAGTCTGTTAGTAATGTATATAAAAACAAAACTAGCACTAGTCGTAAAATTAAAATAAAATGAACCAGCTCAGTGGGCGAGTGGTTAGAAGCATCGTACTGAGTATTAGGGAGTTCGAACCCGATCGGGCCGAATTTTGGCGAATTACTTTTCATAGTTTTTCAGAGATTTTCTGTTAAAAGTTAAGGTAAATACCAGGTGATTAAACTCCTCTAAGCTTCTCCTTGACTGATATGTCTGATATGGGAAAGCGAGAAGGTTCTGGATAGAAGGAGCCAATATTGTGGTGAACTATATAGATCATAATAACAATTACAGAATAGTAAATAACCCTCAGACCCTTAAAAAACCAGAGAAGAAAGAGAACCAATCAAATAATCAAAGTCAAGATAGAAAAAGCTAAAGAATACTTCAAGAAAGGCAAGGCATCGGGGTCAGATTTTCTGTGTTAAGTGACGCTTTTCCGCCGGTCAAGGAGAAGCTCAGAGGAGTTTAATCACCTGGTATTTACCCTAACTTGTAAATACCAGGTGATTAAACTCCTCTGAGCTTCTCGTTGACCGGCGGAAGAGCGTCACGGCTGATAGCCCTATAAAGATAGAAGTTTTTCTTTTAACAAAATGTATTCATAACAAATTAAGGCAGTTAAAATACTTGGTTCGGTTGTATAAAAAGCAGATAACTCGAGTTAATTTCTAATTCGTCACTTTTTACAACTTTGACATATAATAGGCGCTTTCGTTTAGGATGGTTGATCATTGCTAGTCGCCCCCGTGGCTTGCAGTATCGCTCAGGTCTTGCGGTCGTGCGCCGCCCGTTGTAAGGGCCGAGGTAAAATTATGCGCATCGGAAGTGGCAAATAGACTAGAGTGATAAACGAAAGGCACTAATGCGACGATGATATGAAATGAAAAGTTAACAATATTCATGCACCATCTAAAAATATAATCACGGGTTATAGTGACCTTTACAAAACAGTACCTAAAATTATTATTTTCCCCCGAATACAAAATAGTAACACAGATTCTAGAATAGTAACGTACACAAAAATATATTACTCAATATGTAATTCTCTAATATTTCCGCAGAATCCGTGTTGCCAGGTCACTTGCAATTTATAAAATAACATATACCATTGCTGATTTTGAAAAATACGCAAAATAATTCACAAATCACATGTGCCAAAAATCGACGAACTTTCTCAGTACCTATAATAATAATAGCGATTAATTTATTCATTTCACTAACAAAACAAACAGAATTGTACATGAAAAAGGCCAGACAAACATATTAAACAAATTACATATTAGGTTATAATTACTAATTAAATGTGTCCTTGCTGAAAACTGAACCACTCGAGGTCCTTGTGAAACTACGCTGTTATTAGTCGGCTTTTAAACTTGAATAGTTTGTTACTATTAATAATTATAATAATTATACAATAGCATATTAGTTAATATTGTGAACAGCATTTAGTAATGGTATAATTAACACAACATGTTAGGTGCACACGATTATGGTAATGTGAAGGATCGCTGCCTATGATAATATGGTTGTTTCCCATAAGGGTACTAATTAACACTGTATTAACATATAGGAACACGATTTGTTCGAAAAAAAAAATTCTATTATCTTGATTTTTGTCACATCTTTTATTGAAGCTACATTTTGTATAAAATGTTATGTGAGCGAGTGTACAATCTATATTACCATTGACATCTTCATATCTCAATATGTTAAAAATTATTACTAAAACAAATATCGTTAATAAATTAACATATGTGTAGATAAAGGTAGTACATAGATAGTTATGTATAATTAAAGTGATGGTGCCCTGCAAAGAATTTTACTTACAACTTCGCAACTATAGATCCAAATTTCGATCCTGTTTTATCTCGACGATGCAGCTCATTTATTATACCTTTTTTTCTCTATGATACTAACAATATATATATATATATATATATATATATATATATATATATATATATATATATCGCCAATACATAGTTTCTTTTTTCCATGAGTTGTTTTGTTATTGACTCCAGTCTTCCACTATTTGTATTTATCTGTATTATTCGTTATAAATTAATATAATTAATTAATACATTATTTACCCGGCGCCTCCACCATATCCATACATAACTATTTCTGTAATATATCACATCGATGTATGATTATAGTTAGTGTGTACAATCTATATTGTTGGGTATATACTATTACAGGTATGATCAACCATATAATAGTACTACAATAACATATCTCTACATATCTCAATAAACGGATATTACTTTCATATTAAGGGTGGAATCACGTGTGTATTTTTCTGATATCAATTGTATTGAAGTTTGAGTAACATCTATTAAAAAGAATATTTCTATTTACATACGGCGAGAATTGTGAAAATGTATTGAGCTTTTAGTAAATGAAATGTCATGCATTTTATATTGATATTCATTGCTGTTGGCTCTGAAATGTATTTTATGCTATTGTCATCAAAAAATAAGTTTCAGAGCAAAAAACATAGTGTGTTTATATCTTATATAAATAACATGGCATTGGGATACTAAAAATTCGACACAATTTCACAATTTTCGCCATATTAATTAGAAATATTATGTTGAATAGATTTTCCTATAACCTCAATAAACATCAAAATAAACACGTGATTCTACCCTTAATATTGTAGACATAAAAGTAATATCGTTTAATGAGAATTCTACATGTGCTGCCGGAAACCCTATCTACTTCACAGAAAACCTCTGAAAACTGTGAAAGATGATTGGCGAAAATTCACCCACGATGGGGTTTGAAACTTGAAACTCCTCAATACTCAGTAGATGAAGAACGTAAGGAACTGAAAAAGAATTGGAAAAAGATACAAGAAGACAATAACACATAAACGGAACTGTCAAGACATATCCAAAAAAAATGCAGACAATACAAAAAAGATAATATGAAAACGTTTGCCATGAAATAGAAGTGCACCAGAACACAAATGAAATAAGAATACAAGCATTCATTTTCTCAATCTTGACATATGCAGCAGAATCCTGGCAAAAGCCAGAAGCACACGAATCGAAGCTTTTGAGATGTCGTGCTGGAGATAAATGCATTTCCCCACATTATTGCATTATTACTTTTATGAAAATTGAAAATTATGATAAACGTCGAACTTTTAATTAATTTGACTCTACAATCAATTTGCATTAAATATATGAAATTAATTTTTACTGTACATACAACTTTGTGCATGAATAATTTGAAAATCTGCATTTGATGAGCCCTAACTAAATATTGTAATTAATTCAATTATTTGCACAAACAACTTTTAATTTGTACCAAATTTTAGATTATAATTAAATATATTGCGTATTTTTAAACATCCTAATTAAGCATGTGACGCACATGATTGAATTATATTAAAAAATTAATTACACTTTAAATTAAACGTATTTCAAATGAATTCAATTTATGGAATCTCAAATGGATTTGTTATTTCAATTTATAACGAATAATACAGATAAATACAAATAGTGGAAGACTGGAGCCAATAACAAAACAACTCATGGAAAAAAGAAACGAGGTATTGGCGATTATATATATATATATATATATATATATATATATATATATATATATATATATATTGTTAGTATCATAGAGAAAAAAGCGTCGCTTTAACAAACAATTTTTCTGCATAAACACAGCTATAGAGTAGACATTTGATTTGTAGCAAATTTCAGATTATAATTAAATATATTGCGTATTTTTAAACATCCTAATTAAGCAATGATTGAATTATTTAAAAAATTAATTACACTGTAAATTAAACGTATTTCAAATGAATTCAATTTATAGAATCTCAAATGGATTTGTTATTTCAATTAATAAGAAATAATACAGATAAATACAAATAGTGGAAGACTGGAGCCAACAATAAAACAACTCATGGAAAAAAGAAATGAAAAAACGCCACTTTAACAAACAATTTTTCTGCATAAACACAGCCATAGGGTAGACATTTAATGCTATAACGATACAGCGCTTGTTCGACTAGATTTTTAATATGAATGCAAAATAAATAAAGAATACAATAAAAATATCGTTGTGATATATTTAATGCCATAAATATAGATTTTATTATCTGTTATCCAAACATATTTGCAACTAAAAACTTATGTGGTGGAAATATCTATTACATTCTCACAAAGAACATAATGCGCCCGAGGCATTTAATCGAATTTCTAGACGCACGCAATAGCTCTCTTGAATTGAGAGGTGTATGGCGAGACACACACATGGAGTGTGCGATATTCGATTTGTCCAAATTCCCAGTATTTTTCTTAAATCTCTGAACGCCCATCCCGTCTCTCCCCCACGCTCACACACACTCGGCAACAATTTCAAGTCCGTGAACCGCAAATAAACTGACCCTTTCTAAATAAGATCAAGAAGGCGTATTGTCAAGTGTTAAAACTCGGGTCCGATGCGTAAATTTCAATTTGTAGGGGGATGCCAAATACCACTTGAGACCAGTGAGATGTCTTGTTTACTATTGACATTCCAGAAACGTAGTGTTTCACATCATTTAATAACAGTAAAACGCTTTGATTTTATTACATAAGGGGTTACAGTTTTTTTTTATTTGTATCCAAGGATCAAAGAAACAAACGTTTACATTATAATAATTTAGATAATAATAATTAAGATCCATATGTATGAGATTGTAGGGTTTTTATTTGAAAATTAATTCTAGCTTACATTTGTAGTCATTTTTATTAACTATCAAATATCATATTCATTATGATTATGCATATACGAATGTATAAACCACGGATGGTCAACTTTTGTTGTACATATGATCGACTTTTTATCTTAAAAATGTGTCGCCATTGAATTATCGTCGTTAGTGTTATATTTATCAAGTAGTCTCATCGATTTCTAGGTTAAAACATTGCGAGCGATCGTCTAAAATAGGCTTCGACTAGTTGGCAATCCCCGGTATAAACCATGATATGTTCTGTAATTGTATAAGTGATTTGGTTGTTTAATTTTTCTCATTAATAAGGCACCTTACACGATATATAATAGAATATATAATATTACTGTTAATATTTTAGAATAATGACAGTATTTCTGTACGATAATATGTTTAAAATGTTCATTATTCTAAAATATTGCCAGAATTACTCATCGTGTAAGGTATATTAATGATGCAATGAAGAGAATACTGATCTTTATCCAGATAATTGATTACTTGATAAATATAAAAGAAGGATTGAAGCAAATATTGACAGAACTAGTATTGACAGTATTATTGACCATGTAAGGTGCCTTAATAATCTTTAATAGATCAATTTATGTATAAATAATTGAATGTTAAAGGATAAATAAAACGATATATACTTTAAAACATATATAAGTGTGAATCCACCTCTCAGCAATCTACATATGTAGATTTCGATATTATTAGATCTCATCAGTGTAGATCAGCTAGTGAGGATGTATTCACACAATATCTCGAGTGGTTTTATACAAAAATGATACAACTAACCCCCTAGGAGAAAAGTTAAATGCCATCTGGCGTAATAATCGTCAACATGCTCATGCCATCAGAATCACCGGGTAGTGCCCTCTATAGAATAATATTCCAACAGAATGCTTGAGATATCAGCACAAGGCCAATCTTATAAAACATATAAAAGTTTGAATCCACCTCTTAGCAATCTACATATCTAGATTTGGATCTTATTAGATCTAATATTATTCCATAGAGGATATATATGTTTTATGTTTTAAAAGATTTATATTTTTACTGAAACACGGTGTATTAACATAGGATACATAATGTTACTTGTAACGGGGCATGTTGTGTAAATAAATAAATAATTAAAAAAAGTCAAAATAAAGATATGATATGAAATGATATGATAAATGCCTTAAGATTTGACTATTTTATACTATTTATTGTCACTTTCATTATTTCAGCCATTATTATATTTATTGAGAGTTACATCAAAATTATTAAATGTTTGTTAGACTAAAATCTTTTATCTTATCAAGTTGCTAAATAATTAAACAATCGTTAATACAATACTGATTATATATATATATATATATATATATATATATATATATATATATTACTTTTATGTGGATCGGTAACTTAATTAAGAAAGGCATTACCTTTATGAAATGTTACATGAAATGCTACTTCAGTACTATTCATAAAATCAAGTATATATTAGGAGGCAATATAATGGGTGACTATTCGCGGCTCATTGAATACGGGTATTCGTTTCCCAATAAAGTGAAATAACTTTTGTTGAAGTAAGTCCCATTGCTTGGCGGAAACTTGGAGATTGTGGAAAGACATAATGGAGAACTTGCAGCCCACCAATTTCATACATATGGCTTCATTATCAATTTCGTTCGTGCGATTTGAGTTTGTGCATATTTCACTTCACGGTGAAAATATTGCCAATTCCATGTAATTATTATTGGAGAAATCGATACTCGTTGTAATTTCAAGCAGGTTTTTACTATAAATACAAGAAGTTCCCATTTCAACTGGTTAATTTAAATCAAATGACTTATTATTATTATTTACAGGATAGATAGCATTTTATTGCTTGGTTCTTTTTACTTTATTTCACCAATTTATTTCCGCCTTAGGGACCAAAGCGATTCAGTTTTCTCTCTAGAGAGAACACGTGCTATTTTATTTCGTCTCTAGAGATCGTAAAATACCCAACTGCAGTTACTAGATACTTTATTTCTCACAGCATAAGTCATTAAAGTAAATAACTATACACAGCGTTTATTGTGCGAAATATTGAATTAGTAACTTAATTTCTCACTATATTTCCTCTGTACAGAGTAAAGCGATTTAACTTTCTCTCGAGAAAGCACAAGTGTCATTTTATTTCTTATATTGAGAAGATAAAATGCACCGCAGAAGTTTTATTACTTTATTACCACCCGCATTTGCTCCTTAGGGCCGGTTGTTCAATAGTCAGTTAAACTAGCTAAATTAGTTATTAAAGTGATTCACTTATAGACGGCGCTAATTTTCAAATCGATTGAGTTATTTTCTTACGCTCTGTTATATAAAGTCGCCTTTTTACACTAACTACAGACCATGATTATATAGTTAATAGATTTTAACTTTAAATTTCATAGTCCCATGTTTATATATGGAAACGTCACATTGTGTGTCAAAGTTGTTGAATCACGGATAGGAAATCAACAGAGCAAGTTTTCTGCTTTATACAACCAATCCTTAATATGTAGTTCTTGTTCCTTGATACTCTCTGTATCTGTCTCTGTGTTGTTCTTGACTCTAATTCTTGTCTTTTGTTTTTTGTCGTTATTTGAGATTAGTAATTCTTCAAGATATTCTTTCAATCTTTCTAATATTTCTTCTCGAGAGAATATAAGTGCTATTTATTCCTTATATAGAGAACATAATACCACAAAACATATGGAAAATATAGAAACGTTTTTTTTTAAGTAAAAGAAATTTTAATTCTGAAAATAATGCACAACTTGCCGTTGTTTCGGTTATCTACGAATTTTTTTATGGAATACAAGCAAATAATATTAATTTTACATTCTATATATTATAACTATATGTTAACATAGTACAACTAACCCCCTAGTAGGAAAGTTAAACGCCATCTGACGGCACCACATCAATTAAGAATACACACCCATATGGTAATAACCCTCAACATTCTCATGCCATCAGGATCACCGGGTAGTGCCCTCTAGGGAATAATATTCTAATAGAGTGCTTGAGATATCAGCATATATAACCAACAATTGTGTGATATTGTGTGAATTCATCCTCACTAGCTGAGCTACACTGATGTAATCTAATACGATCAAAATCTAGATATGTAGATTGCTAAGAGGTAGGTTTACACTTATATATGTTTTATATGTTAACAGTCCAAAAATAAAATCATTCAGTCTAATTTGTTTCATACAAACGCATAAAACATTTTAAGAAATGTGTAAATAAATTACATAATTCAGATTATTTAACAAAAAGATTTGGCAGAGTTTAAATGTGTCCCAGCCCAAATATTTACTGCCTCAAATTTTTGCAAATTAAGTAATTACTTGACAAACAATTAGTGGGCCCTTTGTGTAATCGCATTTTATATAAATTACGTGCAAATATTTGTATGCGAGTTCGTTTCTTTTGCGCTCGTTTTAATGCCATCGTTGTTTTATCTTGGTAATATTCGTATCTCGTACTCATTTCAAATTAAATTAAATTCACGGTTAAAAGACCAAAAGGGGGTGATTTTTATTTTCCCATTTCGTTGCATACATGCTACCCAAAAAGCACTACTTCCAATTCCATTCGCAATATATGAGCTAAAAACAATTTAATTAATGGGACTGCGACGCCAACTATTATGCATTATGTAAATATGATTTCATACGTTATAAATATATGAGTTAACGGGTAAACTAACATGCAGGGCACTCTTCATAACTGCCATCAGACTCAATTTGCCCGGTTTGGCAAAGTGTTTGCGCAGTGTCGAGTGTTTGTTTTGCACCTTTAAACAATTTATATTCGTGCGAATTATGATTTCATGATCACCTTCAATGAATTCGCGCGCATTCGCGTTTTTCCTCCAGCAAGGTAAATATTTTTCCAATGAATTAAACTGCTGAATACTAAATGCCCCGCGCACACATTTGTTTAATCATACCGTGTGAAAACACAATATTTCTAATATTTACGTAATGCTTTCTATGCATGCTATTTTAACATCAAAAGTAACTTATATAATTAAAAAGGATATATATGTTTAGTCACTTTTTTATATTTATAGAAAAATAGAAATAGAACGAGATTTAGATTATTGTGTGTGAAATTATTCTCAATAAAATACTGCCATTATTAAATTTAACAATCTTAATACAAGATTGTATATGAATTGACTTGAAAATATATTTTTTATAAACTTGTTCAGATTGTTAAATTTAATAACGATTTACCGATAGATTCGATTGCAAATTAAATTTTACACCAATATTGCCGCCCGTAGCATTCAATTTGAGTGCACGAAAATCATTCCTTAATTTGCGCTTGAGTTATGTAACGTAACTGCTGGGGATGTTGTGTCAGCGAAATTTGCTACAAGGCAATTCTATTAAGAAACCGATTTCCAAGATTGCTTTAACATTATAAAAATTGGAAAGTATTGGACTCTCTCACGTAATCGAACGGATTACAGAATTATAATACAATTTGCGCGCTCTGATGTTATCATTTTATTTTGGATACGTGACATTTCTTTCAAACAACATACAGCTTACACACGCCATCGCATCCCCCACGCTTTGATATGTGAAATTTGCAAATCCTCCGTTCGCCATAGTTAAAACTTGTAACATGTCCGACTAAAGAGCGGGAATAAGCGGATTATTCGGTTAATACGTTAAAGTAGCATAACAACCCCTTTGTTTCTTTTGTGCATGACATTCTGCCCTCACTCTCTTTTGCACACTGGAAAATAAAATTAGTTGCCGTTCACTTTAACTTCCCGTCGGAGTGGCTAAACTAACTCAGTTAACACTAGAAAGTGACCAAGGTGATATCAAATAATCTGGAGGGTATAGTACAGATTTAATTGAGCCAATGTCTAGCAATTAGTGGCAGCCTACTCTATACTATACCCCTATAGGAAGACCCACATTAACAACCACCCTGAAATTTGCATTTCACGTTGGTTTTATTTATATTCAACCCGTATACATACAATAAAGACGGTTTAGCTGCTACATTGTCTTATATTATGAAATAAGAATGTATGACTCTTATTTTATGCGAAATTTCTTGAAATATTTAAATCTTAACTTTTTTTAGTATCTAATGAGAGAATATAATTATGAAAATTATATTACTTTATTAGAGACATTACAAATTTAATAAATTGAAAAGAAATAAAATCAGTATAGAAAAATATAATTTCTAACTAGATAAATTTGGGAAAATATAATACATGAGAATAAAACCCGCACTTCCATTGGTTGTAATTCTTAAAATAAATACCCATGAATATTGCCGATTTATATCCAAATTCGTCAATCAAATAGGAATCGGTGTACTAAATTTGAACATAATGAAATAATGAGGGACGCCCTACTAATAGTTATTCGAGCGGCCATCTTTGTTTGTCAGCCATTATGGATGTAATATTAATCCAAATATTCCAAAAACAGTTGATCTATAAAGCTAACATTTGGTAGTCAAAATACAGGAGTCCTCTAATATAAAAAATGTCATTACTCATCCAAAAATGGTCGAAAAAATTACACTTTCATTAAAAATTGGCAATTTAAAATTAAAAATCGAGTGTGTGGCGGTGGAATTTCAAGAGCGGCAGAATGCAATAATAAATAGGAATATGTGTGTCAATTAAATGCAATAAAACAGTACAAATAATAAAACTAGAACTAGCAGTTCAATACACACAGTAATTTTATGACAACTTATACGACCCAAAGGTTTTGTCCGTGTATTCCAAATTATTTAGAGCTTTAATAATTCCTTTGTGCATTCCAACAATGCATCCTCATTAAATGCGAAACCTATTTTCACAAACAAACGTGGATTTCCATAAAAACTCTTTGATTTATATCCATTATTAGTACTATTCATTTTTGCTTACTGCAAGCGCATTCCTTGACTGCCAAATCCTATGGTAATTCCATTTTGTATGTATGCAGTTTAAATAGAAATGTAACTAATTAATTACTACGTAACATTTGCACCGTATTATTTATAACCAAACTGTAACTAAAGTGTAGCAATATTTTTTAGAACCAGCAGTCCCAACCCCTTTTAGTATACGAGGGTGCTTTGAAAAGTTCGCGAAATGAACGGGAAGATGAGAAAATATATTTTTGAAATATGTTAAAAAAAAAAACTTCTATCCTTATAGGGCTATCAGCCGTGAGGCTATTCCGACAGTTAAGGGAGAAGATCAGAGGAGTTTAATTATACCTTAACATCACAGAAAATCTATGAAATACTCTGAAGGGTGATTCGCTCGAAAATTTGCTCCCCGCTGAGGATCGAACTCAGGCTCCCCAATGATCAGTACGAGACGGACAACGCCTCTAACCACTCGACCACTGAGCTGGGTGAAATATTTTTTATTTTTAACATAAACTCCGTTGAGTTGAATGCACTTCATAATGATATTCCAAAGCCATTATACCCTCACAATTCCCGAAGTCTTCCAAAATAGTCGTCGACATCTGCTTTTACTTCTACTTCCGTCGAAAGTCGTTTTCCCGATAGAAACATTTTAATTGTGAAAATAGATGGAAGCCAGAGAAAGCCAAATCAGGCCAATAAGATGGATGTTGCAACAAATCGTACTTCACTTAATACAATTTTCCCATTGCTACCACATTTGTAAGGGGGCGTGCATTGTCATGATGGAAAATAATCTTCTCCTTATGCAGCCAGGTCATTTTTTCTTTAGTTTAAGGATAAATTGAAACAGAAAAACAACTCCCAACCCCTAAAAGAACAATAGATACAAATGAAATTTTGGCAAGAATGGAAAAGAGAAAACAATACAAAGACAAGGATACAAATAAATACAAAGTAATTCAACAAGAAATACGAAAAAAAAATATAGAAGCCAGAGAAATATTTATGAGAAACCAATGTGAGGAGATAGAATAGCTTCAGCTGAGGTATGATTCATTTAACTTACATAAAAGGATCAAAGAATTCACTGGCATGGGAAAGAAGAAACAGACTGGTATAATAAAAGATAACAACGGTAATATTATAGCGGACATAGAGAAAAAGATCAAAGGATGGGAGGAATGCATACAACAACTATTTGAAGACACCAGAAATGAAATAGAGATAAAAGAAACGTCGCAAGGACCAAGAATAACAGCCGAATAAGTAATGTATGCTATCAAGAACTCAAAAGATAGAACGGCAATAGGACCAGTCGAAATACCAGTCGATATTCTTAAACTAATTGAGGAAGACAATATTAGCATCCTGGTAAATCTATATAATACTATCTATACGACTGGAATCATACCACAAGAATGGTTAAAATCTACATTCTTTTTATTACCAAAAAAACACAACGCAAGGGAGTGCTCAGATTTTAGAACAAAAAGCGTGATGAGTCACACATTAACGGTTTTTCTAAAAATCATTCACAGCCGCATTTACAAGAAATTAGAAACAGATATCAGTGAGACACAGTTCGGATTTCGAAATAATCTAGGCACAAGAGAGGCTGTATTTGGAATGAATGTTATAATCGAACGATGTCTCGATATGAACGTAGATTTATTTATAGACTTCATCGACTACGAGAAAGCCTTCGATAAAGTTAAACATGATCAGTTAATGGAAATAGTACAGCAGAAGGGCCTAGACTACAATGACGTCCGAATAATAAAAACTTTGTACTGGAATCAGAAAGCACAAATAAATGTTGAAGGACATAACTCTGAAGAATTGGATATCCGACGGGGAGTCCGCCAAGGATGCATACTATCACCGGTCCTATTTAATATGTACTCAGAAGGCTTATTCAAAGAAGCCATCAATGATGACTCGGGTGGAGTAATGATAAACGGTTATCAATAACATACGATACGCAGACGACACTGCGATAATAGCAACATCCATCTGCCGGCTTCAGAAAATGATGCAAGACATAAATACGAATAGCCAATCCTTCGGGCTTAAAATGAATTTGAAGAAAACTAAATTTATGGTTGTAAATAAGACCAATGTTAATAATATACCAGCAATACTAGTAAACAACACCACAATCGAAAGAGTTAAAAGCTACCAATACTGTATTGAAGACAATAAAGACCAAACCATAGAAGTGAACAAACCTATAGAAATAGCAAGAGCAATTTTCGTTAAAATTAAAAATCTTTGCTCAAATAAAAATCTCAATCCAGCCTTGAGAGTCCGAATAATTCGCTGTTACATTTTTTAACACTACTGTATGGGATGGAAGCATGGACATTAAAGAAAAATAACAAAAAAACTTGAGTCGTTTGAGATGTGGATATATCGCCGTATGCTCAAGATATCCTGGATGGACCTAGTAAACGAAGAAGTCATGCGAAGAATGCATAAAGAAAAGGAACTGATCCTTACGATCAAAACACGAAAGCTAGAGTACTTGGGACACCACCTGGGGAGAGAGATACTCTGTTTACTCGGACTATTTAGAGCTGCAGCGTCAAAGATTAGAATCGCCATGATGATTGCCAACCTCCGATAGGAGACGGCACCACAAGAAGAAGAAGATCATAGTTTTATGTTCAAATGAAGAAAAAGTAGATATGAAAACAGTAGACTTCGAACTTTCGAAACCTATCAGCGTTTGGGTTAGAGGAACAATTTATCCAAGTGAGGTTGGATAAATGAAAATAAAAAGAAAAGGGTATGAGCGTAAAGTATTCAGAACCTTCGAAACCTAACAGCGTTTGGGTTAGAGAAACAATCTATCCAAGTTAGGTTGGATAAATGAAAATAAAAAGAGTAGGGCATGAGCGTAAAGTCTTAAGAAAACGCCCGTAAACCAGCTAGGGAACCCCGGGTGCGCTAGGCCCGTTTCACAATTTGTGAATCCCTGAGGGTTGTGTCGTGTCATACAGTAGTAGTAAGAATTAATAACTATTTTATAGCAGCATAAATTCACCTTTAGCTACCTTTAAGGTAATGTAGTAATAGTTAATTAATATGGTAAATTGTATTATACTAGCTTGAGAAGTTGTAGTGTAATTACATTAGGAGTAATTTACATATTTTTCCACAATAAGCGTAAATAAGTGTGTGTGCATCTGTACCAAATTAATTTACTGCCCAAATGCACAGCCGTAAAGTAAATTGAAATGCATTGCATTATCTAACTATAAATCTATACAACGTAGTACTACGTGCGCTGTATATCGCCACAATATACCAGACAGAAATGAGAATAATTTAAATAAATAACACCGAACCGTGCGACTGCACGAATTATAACCCTGCATTCTTAGACTAAACGATTATCCAATTAAATAATTTAGCGCATGATTTACTTTAGTTACTTTCAATATAATGTATTAGTCGTTGTTACTGTTTTTGTTACATTTATGTAACTAGCTATCGACCTATATACTATATTATACGGCAGAAGGACCTGCTATTATAATGTAGTATTATACTCCGTATTCATAGATTAATATGTTCCATATTTTATCCCTGGTTTACCTGAGAATGCGTTACCGTTTGTGACATCATTAGAACAGCATAAAAAAACATTTTTAGGACCGGTGATTTAATTTTATATCTGCGATAAACCTGAATCCAAAAAGTATTCAATAGATTTTAATATCAAATAAAATTATTTCAGCTAAGTTAATGAATTGCCAAATACTTCAGAATCCTACTGAGAGAATAAAATATGTTTTTATATTAATAAATGTTTGATTCATACTTAAATGTAAATATATATTTATGGTAAGACTCTTGGTAATGCGGCGTTCAGGCTACAAGAAACCTCTTCTCTTTATATCGATATTTTATTCTGGGTTCAGAGTTTCTTCAGGATTTACTACTTGTTTCCCTCTACTTTCATCCCTTCTCAAAACTGGAGAGAGTATATCTTCGACAATACTGGTGGTATTATTCTCCAATATATAAACATATTATTATATCTATTTTTTTTGATTGAATTAAATTAAATTTAGCATTTGCCTCTTTAAACATATTAAATGTGTCTGCATATTAGTATCTGAGGTATGATTAATGTATAAACAATAAAATAAATAAATAAATAAATAATAAATATTGTTGCATTTTTGAAACTGAGTATTTTAAGAAAAGTTTCCCACAAATTCAAATTCAAAGTAACGCTTCTCCCTAGAATATATTTTGGTATGATCATACGTTGTGTGGATAAAGTATTTTTCGTTAAAAAACACAGAAATTCAAACGATTTTTTTTTCTAGTAATGGAACCACCACCTCTGATGATAACAAATGTATAAATTGAACTCTCAATAGATACCTACAATTGCATATGTGAATATCGTGCATAGCTGGTGTACTAATAGCCTGCACCTAGCTCGAACACAACAATAACCGCTCCCACAAAATATTACACAAACCCCGCTGCAAATGTTCTTCCGGTAACAATCTGGGGCAGGCGGGAGCTTTAAACTGGAATCGTATCCTCATATTTCATAATCAAACTAATAAACTTTATTGATTTTACTGGAGAACTTATATTGTAGCACTTTACCGTAACTATATAGTAAGAACTTTCTAATACGTATAAGTGTAAGTATTGATTTAACAGCAATTGTCTATTGATTTAAATTGTTATTTGAACAATAACAATAATAGAAGGGGAAACTAATTTTTATTAGCATTCGAAGTTCCCGCATATTATTAAAAGTAGTTTACTTCTATTATATATATATAGGAAATATTAATTGAAAATAAATAATGTGCAATGCTTTGTTATAACTTCTAAAGAGTTAGCTATATCTGAAAAGACAAATACTCTTTCTGCATAATAAACATTTATTCTACCCGTAATTTATCTTGCGTGTGCAGATGTAAAACAATTACAGCGGCATTTCAACTCATAATAGAAATATGCAGGGAATTATATCTAGCCAACCATGTCAATATTTATATTAAAAACGTACAATTTGATAATTATATACCGGAAATGTTTAGTACGATATTATATGGAATATATTATCATTATCGGTCTTGATTTTTCTCCTAATATAACTACTAGGGGGAAAATCAAGACTAACCTCGATAATGATAATATATGTTACATGTGTTAGATTCCTTTTGGTTTTGTTTATTCAAACTTATTTACTAATATATGTAATGTAATTATATATATATATATATATATATATATATATATAATAATAATAATAATTTCTCAAAAATTTCACTTTCTAGAACCCACGTCTCCGACTATCGTGGCCGGAGACGTGGGTTCGAGTCCCACCGGAGAGTGAAAGTTTTTGAGAAATTATTATATATAATAAACCTTTATTGGCATTAACAATCCTCTACACAGTATGTCATACACTTAAAAATTTAAAAAAATTATACATCTTTTAGTATCCTTACACCAATATGATATAATAACCCACCATTAGCCATTCCATTACAGAAAAACAACAACAAAAATTAAATTAAATTTGATATTCATATTTACATTTATTATTTATTCATTCTTTCTTTCCCGCAAAACAAAAGGAAAGACTACACATATTGTTTGTTATACACCACATGTTAGCTCTTTTAGTTGCTTTATTGACCTCATTAGACCCACTCCTCACATCCTCATCTAAAAACCACATCCAACCTTGGTTCACTATCTTACATCCTTCGTTCGCCATACGTTCTCCATGTTCATTTAACCAGTGCACCCATTTATCTTCACTCTGACTACATATACCACATTTCCTATAGCTATCACCCATCCAATCCTTAAACCATTCTTCCTCGTTTGGGAAATTATTAATTAACATTCATATATCTGGCGATTCTTCATTCAGATGGCCGTATACGACAAGAAGTCCTTCACTATAAATAATATATATATATATATATATATATATATATATATATATATATATAATTGGTTGAAAATAAGCCATTCTATACCCGTTTTCGTTTATAGTTTGGGAGCTGGTCCAGGCTGTCATCGTTTCATGTACGAATAATCGTGTGAGCCACTCCTGCAATGCACGATTTTATCTAGTTCCTTACCACGGTTGCGCATTTCTTTGAATATACTATTTTACGAAGTTATTTGGTTTCATATTAAAACTCCTTTATTATTTGAATTTGTTTATAATGTTATATTACGGAAATTGCAAATGATACAATTTTACAAGAAAATTAACAGTTGTGACAATCGTGTGTGCATTCTTTTATCGTTCCGCAACGAGTATGAACCGTTTGGAGCAGCAAGAAACGATACATGAAAGCAGCTTATATTGTAAATGATATCTTTGATTTCTACTAAAATTGTTTGCCTACCACTGGCCTAGGGAAAGAGAGTTCAAAATACTCCAAGTAATATAAAGATTAAATGCTTTGGTTTAACCAAAAGCCTTATATCTATAACAAATCAGTATGAAATTAAATTTGACATATTTTATAGCAAATATTATATAGCGCTATAAATTGTCGAGAATGAATAATAAATATACATATAAGAAAATTCCAATTATGCAGGTTTCAGATAAGTACATACACGACGTGCATTCTACACCATTACCTACGGCGCATATAAAATATTAAATTATTCTAACTATAGAAGCAACATTTCATTGTGCCGCGCGCGCGTTTTCTTGCAAATTCAATTATTTCAGCTACATTATTCTATCACGCTGCAAATAATTTATTAATATGTACCATTGTCGTTTCAGAATCCTGGCAGGCTACAATAAAGGTAGATCCGGCCACATTGCCGACATTCCAGACGTCCAGTCAAGTCTTTAAGATTACCGAGAAGGAGACGGTGGTGCTACCCTGCGAGGTGTCCAATCCTGGTGAGTGTTAAAATCTGAATGGATATTTGAACATGCATTATTGTTACTAAAAATTCAAATTAGCAACAAATATGCACATGTTTTATTGAAAATGAGTTGCAAATTATAATAGCGCCAGGGGACCATTGTGAAGCGAAACATACGTTAGGGTGATATTTTGTATGCAATAAATGTTAAATAATAAATGATTGACTGGAATATGGGCGCGTTTTAAAACTTAAATGGCGGTTGATTGAAGTTGCTTCAGTTAAAATAACCGCTAACAAACGCACCTGTGATTACATATTTGAATTAATTAAAAGTGCTTCATGTGTTAATTATTAAAATATAACAAAATACTGCAGTATTGTATTTCATAATATCAAATTATGATAACAATAGGTTCATTATTATTATTATTGAATAAAATCGTAGCGAAATTGAACCTGCCAATCCTATTACCTTACAGGTGATCCGAACATTTTTCTTATTTACTGTTCCTCGTTATAACACAGAAATCCAGTTTGCTGGGGGTAAATTTAGATCACGAGGCGCTAAAACATCATAACGCCTCGGGGCTACTAGGCTCGTATCCTGGATTGCACACGTTCCACAATAATAATTTAACGTGCGGGTTTTACTGCCGTTATCATTTTGGCATTAAAATAAAATGTGAATACAGACACGCCAATTTATTGTTACAGTTGGAAAACACTATCTGTTGATCTTCGAATCATATAACGAGGGCAAACATGTACGTTATTTAATACAAAAGTATTTTTTGATACTATGTTTGTTATGGCATAAGTGATAAATGCATAAACATGTTATGTTGGCTAATCATTTTGTTGTTGTGCTACTCTTATTATATTGGATTATAGTCAGAGTAAAATTTAGTAAACTGAATATTCTGTTATTGCGATTTATTTGCGAAAAAAGCAGATATTGTTGGAAAGTATTATGTTGACTGTATATGCATGAGAAAAAAAAATATGGCATCAATTGAATTTTTATGAATCTTTACGATCGCAATTTTTTATAATTTCAAGAATATTAGGATTTTTAAACTGCAATTACTCCAGATGTTCTATTTATCGTGCAAGCCGCTACCGATGCGCACAATTCTACCTTGTTTCGGTGCACGACCACAAAACTTGAAGTGATACAGCACGCCACGGGGCGGACTAGTGATGTTAAACGAAAGCACCTTTTCGTATATTTTACAGGTTCGAATTTGGTGTACAACTTGAATTATTATCAACAAATATTTTTAAGGAAAAAATACTTGTACAATACTTTTCTATTTATGAGTTTTATTAAATATTAAATTAAATTTTAGTGAGTACATAATATAATTAAATAAACGTATTTACGGATATTTATTCCGGATTAGAAATTAATGGTATATTCGTGTTTCATGCTAATTTACAGTTAGTGTCGCAACAATAATAAACTTCATACATAAATATTAAATTAAACAACAATGAAAATCAGCAGCAGTATAATTCCAACTTTAAAAATTTAATGCAGCATATTCCATGCTAATTTATTATTATCGATTGATTAAAAGTTTATAACGATGAATGTGTTTGAAATTGTCAAGCACTGCGTTTTAGTTTTATTTGCTGAATTAAATTTACTAATTTAGGATCTCCGAGCGGCCTGCGACGTACACTTCGGGCGAGTGCTGTAATGAGCCGTCCCGATGCAGTAATTGTCGGAAAATAAATAAACAACACTTTCAAACTTCCATTATAAACTTCGATGTAATTTCAAACTGGGCGGCGCAAAAAGTTTTTCCTCCCCGTTTTTATTAAAATTTACGGAAAAATCTTCGCTGGTGATAATGCATTATGTGGGGATTACCTCACCTGTAACTTTTTCGCATTTTGAATATTCGATATTATTTATGGCTTTTAATTAAACTATATATAAGTAATTGAAGGGCGTTGTAATGTGTACAATATGGTATAATATAACCAACGTAACAAGTATAGCTACCGAAAGACATTATTATTTATATACTACTCCAGATTATTATAACTTCTTGTGTTTAGATTATAGAGAATGAATCGGATATCATATATCAACATATTTTGATATTATGCAAGAACAAAAATAATCTTAATATGATATTAAAAACATACAAGTGTGAATTCACCTCTTAGCAATCTACATATCTAGATTTCGATTTTATTAGATCTCATTAGTGTAGCTCAGCTAGTGAGGATGAATTCACACAATATCTCGAGTGGTTATATACAAAAATATAACTTTCCTTCTAGGGGGTTAGTTTTATCATTTTTGTATATAACCACTCGAAATATTGTGTAAATTCATCCTTACTAGCTGAGATACACTGATGAGATCTAATAAGATTTGAGTTTGATCCCGATCGGGGCGAATGACCCTTCACCGTTTTTCAGAGGATTTCTGTGAAGTTAAGGTGATTAAACTCCTCTGAGCTGACTTAATACCAACAAATATATAAGGAAAAAATACCTGAACAATACTTTTCTATTCATTAGATTTTCCCTTGACCGGCGGAAAAGCATCACGGCTTATAGCCCTATAATAGAGTTTTTTTAATTCTATATTTTATAAAAAAAAATTGAGACTGCGATAACAACAATGCAGTGCTGCAAAATCTATATATTTTACTATGATACAACAACAAAAATAATAATTGTGCGGTGTTGCTTTAATGCAACACTGCGTTAATGGGTGAAAAGGCTTGCGTATAATATTTCAAAGTAGCTACAAAGTACTGCACAGTTAATACAATATAACCTGCATTAATAATTAAACATTTTTTCTTTATATTACTTATGATTAATTACTCTGTGTCTCGTACAGTCTGTACGGTGGCTGAGTTTGAGCGCATACATATTTAAGGCTTTTGTAACAACTAAACAGCATAAAGTTCCGATAAGTTTCATAGTGTAACTAAATGTTGTGCATATATTAAATTTCAAGATATTACGATCTAATACCGAAATGTATTTTTTTTAATCGTTATCGATGGTCTTTAATATTTGATATTGCTGCAGCATCTAATAATATTTACGTTATATTCCATCCACTCGGTTTTATTAAGCATATGAGCCATATATCACAGTCAGAATTAAAATTCACTTAGTCAGTTTGCTTGAGTATGTATTGTGGTTATTTTTATGCCAATAAAAAGTTTTTCTACCAATAATTTTGCATTATCCCTTAATTTTATTTACTTTTATTTATTATTTATTTCCTGGGTGTCTATATTTCAATTTCGTATAACTATATACGGAAACGAGGTTGAAACTATAAAGGATAAGTACAAGAAAGAAACTGTAACTGAAAAATTCAGAATAGACAAACTAAAATATAAAGAAACAAAAGCTAAGTACCCGAATTATATTAAGGAACTCACATCATTTTCAAAATCAAATGATGTGGAGAAAATATGGAGCAGTTTCAAACATATAATAACAGAGGCTACAAAACGCGCATGCGGAACAACCAGACTGGCAAACAACAGAAAGCAAACACGATGGTGGACTATAGAAATAAAAGAGGAAATAAAGAAGAAAAAGAAAAAGTGGATAAAGTACATAAACTTCAAGAAAGAAGAAGTCTACGAAACGTATCGATATCGTATGATAAAATAATAGCAGTTACTTGCAATTATTCTATCTTTATAGCTAGTAGCCCGAAGCTAAAAGGAATGTAATCACTAGGTATTTAGTTTTACTTACAGAAATCTTGTGAAAACTGTGAATTATGATTCGCTAGAAATCGCACATTTCGATTTAAGTAAAATTTGAAATAATTGTAGTAATAATTAATTTCATATTATATTTATATGGATCTTGACTTGCTCTTTCTCAGTGCTGTCACCAATTCACTAACAGTCTGGTGTGAAGATTGGTTTTACTTATATGCATTATTGTTATATTTAGCTACAACTTTGTTATCAAAAACTGCGTAAATGAAATATTAGGCACAAACGTGCAAGGTTCTGGTTAAACCCAAGAGCACCGCGACTGTTTAACTGGGGGTATAATATATTGCCGGCATGAATAAGTTCGGGTGATAAGTAACCATTAATTTGGCAGCATACACCGTTCGTTCAATAAACATTTATGTAAGATGTGTAACCGTGTTCCAGATTGAACTCGGGCGAGAGAATGTTCTATATTCCTTTGTATCATATTCATCCTATAAGCTACTTTTCCCCCCGCATACTGTTCCACTTCAGTAGAGTTCTGATTCTAAAACAAACTTCTTAAAAGCAGGAACCAACCTGTTTTTATAGAGTAATATATAACATGGTGCATGTACATTTTAATCTAACCCTGAAAGAACAACAAAAAGAGACAACAAAAACAACCAATACAAGACACTAAAATTGAAACACGGGAACCTTAGCTATAATTTATAATAACAATAATAATAAGTGTTTATTCATGTGCATTCAAGTGTAATCTGTCGAAAATAAAAAATAGTAAGAAACCTTATTAAATGCACTCGAAATGCAGGTTGAGTTTGAATGATGAGTTAATTCAATTTTTCGATGTTCATAATTCTTTAATTCATAAAAAAATCCTCAAAAATTTAATTTTCAAAATAAAATATTCAGATATTAAAGACATGGAAATACATTCATTCTTAATATATTTACGAGAATTTCGTGTAATTTTGTCAACCACAACTTGAGTTAATTCAATTTTTCGATGTTCATAATTCTTTAATTCATAAAAAATTCCTCAAAAATTCAATTTTCAAAATAAAATATTCAGACATTAAAGACATGTAAATACATTCATTTTTAATATATTTAGGAGAATTTCGTGTAGTTTTGTCAACTACAACTTGAGTTAATTCAATTTTTCGATGTTCATAATTCTTTAATTCATAAAAAATTCCTCAAAAATTCAATTTTCAAAATAAAATATTCAGACATTAAAGACATGGAAATACATTCATTCTTAATATATTTAGGAGAATTTCGTGTAATTTTGTCAACCACAACTTGAGTTAATTCAATATTTCGATGTTCATAATTCTTTAATTCATAAAAAATCCCTCAAAAATTCAATTTTCAAAATAAAATATTCAGACATTAAAGACATGGAAATACATTCATTTTTAATATATTTAGGAGAATTTCGTGTAATTTTGTCAACCAAAACTTGAGTTAATTCAATTTTTCGATGTTCATAATTCTTTAATTCATAAAAAATTCCTCAAAAATTCAATTTTCAAAATAAAATATTCAAACTTTAAGGACATGTAAATACATTCATTTTTAATATATTTAGGAAAATTTCGTGTAATTTTGTCAACCACAACTTGAGTTAATTCAATTTTTCGATGTTCATAATTCTTTAATTCATAAAAAATTCCTCCAAAATTCAATTTTCAAAATAAAATATTCAGACATTAAAGACATGTAAATACATTCATTTTTAATATATTTAGGAGAATTTCGTGTAATTTTGTCAACCACAACTTGAGTTAATTCAATTTTTTGATGTTCATAATTCTTTAATTAATAAAAAATTCCTCAAAAATTCAATTTTCAACATAAAATATTCAGACTTTAAAGACATGTAAATACATTCATTTTTAATATATTTAGGAGAATTTCGTGTAATTTTGTCGACCACAACTTGAGTTAATTCAATATTTCGATGTTCATAATTCTTTAATTCATAAAAAAATCCTCAAAAATTCAATTTTCAACATAAAATATTCAGACTTTAAAGACATGTAAATACATTCATTTTTAATATATTTAGGAGAATTTCGTGTAGTTTTGTCAACCACAACTTGAATTAATTCAATTTTTCGATGAATTCATAAAAAATTCTTTAAAAATTCAATTTTCAAAATACAATATGGCAATTTTAATAAATGAAATTAAAATAAATAATTTCTCGTATCACAATAATAAATTTACGAATGTTGTTGAAAAAGTCTGAGAATTGCAATAGTTTATTAAACACATTTATATAAAATCATGTGACTTACAATCCTCAGTGGGTGTAATTTAAAATCTCTCCTGGATAAGTTTAAACTTGAACGTAATGCTTTTCACGCATATAAATTAGCACCTAACTTGGTATCATAAAAAAGCACGTTGTGCAGTAAGTAAGTTTCGCTGATAAATGTTTAACATACCAAGCAAAAGCTTTTTCATGTACCCTTTCCTGTGTCACTTTTTATAAGTCAACACGGATAATAATTCCCATTATATTCGCGGCGTTTTAGCGGCGGAATGCTCGTGGCGCTAATAAATTCCGCAAATGCTGCAGATTTCATTAAAAGAAACCAATGATAATTTAAAACATAAATATTGCATTAGACACAAAAAATAACTGTTCATTATTTGAGTCTTGAAAGAATTTTATCACACAAAGTGTTTATAATCTTAATAATCAGTATATTTTAAACTTTATCAATTTTGATGGTGTAGTATTTAGAGAAATTTATCGAATCACCTTTCACAGTTTTTCAAGGGTTTTCCGTTAAGGTATAAGGTAAATACACGGTGATTACACTCCTCGGAGCTTCTCCCTTTACCAGCAGCTGATAGCTATAAAGTGATGGGTATACGTGGAAGTCCTTTATAGCTAACTCCAACATGACGTGTTACGCAAATCATGTTTGATGACGCCAATGTTGAGGTATAGTTGTATTGATACCGAAGTTTTAGGTGTTTTTTCATTTAGCAAAAAGACTTTTCGTCATTTCGACATTATTTTATGTAATGAAAATTTAGTAAATTAATCAAACAAAGTGTCGCTCAAATTAGTTGTGTCCTAATTGAATATATAAGGTTTGTCGCCTCGTTAATACGGTGCATCGATTTTAGCAAGTTCTAATCTAAGCGGAAACTTGCCTGTGTCAATAATAGCATAGAATATTAATTTTAGTAGTAGCACCCGGCCAGGGGAACAATCTCGCATAATGCACGCTGGAATGCAATCTGGGCTAGCGGTAAACTTTACTTTAAGTTTCTTAATAGACAGTTACGGCTATGTTTTAGAAAAGAAAAGTAGTTACCCGTTTAATTATTATTAATTAGAAATTATTTCATATAATACATAAGTGAGTTGGTAAAAGTAAATTCATATAGGAACGGGTTTACAATTGATTATTACTAAATATTTGTTTTGTAAAAATTATATTTGTATTCATTATTTTAATTGAATAAAAATAATAGACAAATTTACTGAGTATATAACAATTTGCAATAAAATAACATGGGCACGAAATAATTTGTTGTCTCAATTATTGAGGTGACATAAAAATGTACTTTTTCATTATTAGTCATATATAAAAGGGTATTCGGTTTTTAGTAAATCATAAAAGAAATATATAAATTGATGGATTTTGGATTTTTGATGGAAGAAGAAATACTTTTGTCATATATAAAAGGGTAACAAAAGTATTTCTAATATAAAAAGGTATTCGGTTTTTAAGGAATCATAAAAGATATATATATATATATATATATATATATATATATATATATATAAATTGATGGATTTTGGATTTTGAATGGAAGAAGAAATACTTTTGTTATATATAAAAGGGTAACAAACGTATTTCTTCTTCCATCCAAAATCCAAAAACCATCAATTTAGATATTTCTTTTATGATTTCTTAAAAACCGAATAGTAATAATGTAAACACTGCGAACTACCCAATTTTAATCAATATTAGATTAGATTAATTCATATAAACAATAATTATAACTAAAATATCAACTCGATATTATCTATGTACTGTAAAATTTAAAATAAAAGCATATTAAATATCCTCATAAATCCTTTATAAATAAACAAATAACAAATGATAATCACATCACGGATTTAAAGCCTACTTACACCATCATACAATATTTATTAAATAAACAAAAGTGCTCATTTATAACAATTACAGCGGCAAAAAACATTACTCTATAATTGCATAAATACAATAATTAGTGATTATAATTAATAAATAATGGATAATAACGGCCGTGCGGTTCGTAATGAGCTTTTTAAAACTGGCCCGGCTTTGTAACAGTATGCAACTGTGTTTGTGAACATATATTATGCTTTAATGTCAGGCTTTCTTTTTCAGTACAACTAACTTTGCGAAAGAAACCTTTGAAACAAAGGCGAACATTTGATAACCACGTTCTTTTGAGAAACGATAGTTAACTACTTCTGAAGGAACACATTGATAGCTTTCACAGCGTAACTTTTTGTATAAATTGCTTTATTCGACGTGTTTCACCCGCTTTTATTTGTCTTACATCATAATCATAAATCAACAGTAGCAGGAGGTGCACAGTCGCCACTTTAGAGGACTATTTACTGTTACTAATTACATTATTCTGTAACATATTATTTTTATTGTTAAACACAAACACTCTTATTAGTAGTCAGAGTGATTTCTGCATTAAAAAACAGAAATAAAACCAAGACACAAAATACATTTTATAAAATATTGCTTCCTAGATGTATTTTATACTTCTAGGAAGAATGTATTTTATACTTTCTTAAGTTTGTTTCCTTTTCCTTTCTTTATTAGATGTTGTATAAATAGCAAATTTGTCAACAAAATATATATTAATATTATTACTCTCGTAATACATGTCTATGCAATACCATCTCTAAAATCAAATACATTTTTAACGTTCGCAGAAAATCATTTTTCACAGCCCCTCACCGATGAAAATAGTACCTGAACTTACTTTTAGCAAGTTTGTAATTAAAAAACTTCGATGGCCTTAAATAGATTTACTTCCGCTAATGAGACTCCGGTAGGGTTGGGCCGAATGTCCTAATTTTATACATATCTGAAGGGAGTTCAGCAATTTTTTAAATTACTGTTTCTGTTGGAATAGTATCGCCGTTTCTATAAGTTATAAACTGTGGTATGCGAATATTTGAAATCAATTTTATGCGGCCACGAGGACATGAGATGTGAATTCAAATAGTTTTCGCAATTTAAAATAGAAATGAATACCGTTGGTTGAATGCATAGATGTTCCTTATATATTGCAAGCCGATTTATATTAGATTTAAAATCTTATTTCAGACGTTGTATGTTCTGCAAAACATTTCATGCAATCTTGTAAATGATTATAGCTCGTTCGATGTTATTATTAATATTATAGAAGGTTGTATTGAATGAATTGTATTGAAATGCTAATGAGTGCAGTATTATATTATTTGTTATCTTAGGCAACAGTCTTCTTACTTACATGCTATCATTAATCAAATCGTGAGAACACACCCCTTTGCTGGCAAAATTTAATCGGCTTACGGCGGTGTTATTCAAATTAAATTTGTCCCAACTAATCCGTTTTTAAATATATTCTGCAGACGGTGCTAAGTCAATCAATAAATCAGACACTTCAATTTCACCTTTCATACGTCTTAAGCGCTAAGTGCTTTTTATTTTTCAAGCAATTACTGTACGGAACTTTCCATCACGGGTTATATAGGTATAACCGTTTCAAGCGCAAATATTTTATACACAGCAAGAATAATTATTTCCAGGATTCCGGGAATTATTTCCCAAGTTAAACAGAATTGCTTTAAACGCAGCTAGGGGTACGGGGGAGGAAAAGTTAGCAATTTATTCCTCATTTTCCGAGCATTCCAGACTATCTTAAAGCAAACCCAATAAAGCTACCCAATTTCTACTTTAGTTAGCGTTGCGCTTAATATATTCTACTTTATGCTGGGGGTATTAACATTAATAACTTTAATAAAGTACATTAATAATAAATGATACTATATTAGTAAAGCACTCTACTCATTGATTGAAATTATTATTAATTTTGTTAATTTAACAGAAGTTAGTTATGATATAATTAAGTATTATTGTTACCCCAACAAGCCATCGAAATATATGTTGTTATTTATTTAAATTTTAATTTAGAAAATCAATATTCGATTTAATTAATAAAATGTTGCTATGTATGCAAAAATACACATGAAAGTAATGAATGCTTAATTGAAACCAATATCGTTTAAATGTTTCATTCATGTATACAGTACGTCAGTTAAAATTGTGGTATGTTTAGCTTCAATTCAAGTTAATTTGAAATTATTATTATAAAAGTACCATTGCTATTGATTTTTTGACTAAAAGAGTAAGAAATTGATACTAATTCGAATTTTCAAATTTCTATTAAGCCCCTATGACATCATCTAGTTTCCTATATCGTTTTATATATAAAAATTGATATATTAAATTGTATAACTATTTCTAAATGGAAAATTAACATTGTGTATTACGGTGTTGTTATTGTAAAGTGAATTTATTATTATTCCGCCGCTATATCATTTTCTAGATGTGTGTATTGCACTATGTAGTTTGAGTCTGAATCGAAAACGATATAAGAAACTAGATAATGTCATACGGGCTTTAGCTACATATTTTCACAAACTCGGATTTGCTCGTTTACAATTAAATATATAATATAAGAAAAATATAATTATGTTTTATGTAATTATATTGTTGTAATTTGTACCTACTATCAGACATGTAACTTTCGAAAAAAAAAACTATTGTTTGGTTTACTATAAAAAGGTAATAATATCATTTAGATTCTAATCAGCTATAAGCATGCAAAAGTAAGTAAAGTATCGTACAAACGAAATCCAAAGCATAATAACATAATTCGCTCTTTGTGCTGTTGATTGCTATATTAGATCGATAAAACTAATAGAATGGAAACGTAAATAATACGCTGTTGGCTCTGCTATTATATTTTTGATGTTGAACTGTTATTTGAAGTAACACGCCTTACTACAAATCATATAAGGTCTCTATAATATACCACGAATATACAATACGATTTTTCGCATAGTTTTTTTTATATATCAGGCAACCATACCTTCGTTTTGAATACATTTCATATATATATATTGCGTATTGTAGACACATTAATGCATACATTTAGCAATCGTATAGTCTGACTGCAAGAGCAAGACTTGCACGTCAGGTGTTTAAAGCTATTAAAAACGAAATATATATATATATATATATATATATATATATATATGTGTGTGTGTGTGTGTGTGTGTGTGTGTGTGTGTGTGTGTGAGTATGTGTGTGTGTCACTTTAAAATTATAATAGAACAGAATAATTTTCGTCTGGTAGCAGCACAAAAATGATATTAATATAGATAAACGCGATTCCAGTGCATAATATAAATTCCCCCTGCGCATATTAATTAAAGAACTACCAAGAACGGTATATTAAATTGCAAATTGGATAACACAAATGTAAAGGTAAAATACTCCTGCGGCCACCCTTAATTGCAGCGAAACTACCTGGTGCGTCCACTTTCAATATATAAGAGAATAAAATTAATGACAGTGTATATACATATTCCCCGAAGGACGTAAGAACGGCAGGAACATTCGAAATCAGCGCCGCGGTCCTCTGAGAGTTACGAGCAATTGCAAACTGGAAATATCCAGAATATCCTGAATAAAATATAGAGTTCCGCTCAGTCGGTAAGTGAGATAATAATCCGATGGTTCAGTCGACCCACTTCCATCCGCCCCAGCCGACGACTATTTCTCGGATCGATATCCGTGCGCGCAATTTTTGAGAATATTTTTTAATATTAAAACCGGAACTGGGGAGATGGACCATCGATTCAGCACGACGATTATTATTGAATTCTTCCACTATAAATGTCGGCAGCATATTAAAAACTAGCTACGGCATCGTTGCGCCGCCCGACAGGAGCTCTGGGAAAATAACATTACCTACCAGATATTAAATGTTTTACTCAATGGATAAAAATTTAATATTGTATGAGGATTACAATTTCAGAATCCTATTCACCGCTGTGCGATTTTTTCTTCCGCATTGTTGCTGCTATATTTCACATTTTAATTTAATTTGAAATACGCACAGGTTTTATTTGATTAAACGTTCCATATTACACTAATTATACTACTCTCTAATAACTGTTTATAAAAGTATAACAAACATGTTCAGTTAATAATAGTATCACTCATATAATAGCTATATCATTATATATATATATATATATATATATATATATATATATATATATATATATAGCAAGTAGATTGACGGACTGTTAAGGATATATGTGGATGACGGGTAGAAGTCCAAAAGGGGGAAAACGGAAACCGAGAATATATATATATATATATATATATATATATATATAGTAAAAAGTAAAAACATTTAGTTTACAACGTAAGTAGATAGATTGAGGAAATTATTTACTATCGCTAACATTTTTCAAAGGAAAAATGTGTTGAATATTATATTTATATAAAAATAAAGAATAAAAAATAATATTTTATGTTTTTCAATATAATACATGAGTTATTATGCAGTTATGCATAAATTTAACTTTATTAAACGTTTGTAAATCCAGTCAAATGTATTGATAAAATCATCAATTATGGTGAATGCGCCGGGTTACTAATTTATCAGCTTTTATGCGCGACTATTCTTAAAAACCTTAATAAATATCTGGTGTGGGTACACACGACTTTCCAATATCTGATAATTTTTGACAATATTTGAGATTATTTCAGAATATTTGAGAATATTTGACAATATTTCAAAACAGTTGACGATATTAGTCTTTTTGTTGCTTCATTTTCATTCGCTTGTGCGTAAATAAATTTATATATATATATATATATATATATATATATATATATATATATATATATATATATTATATATTAAAAAAAACAACGTAAAAGTCGTTTTATTTATACTTTAAAACGAATGATCACAAAGTAGGCGCTTTAAGAATCCATCTTGATTATTTTTTGGTGGAAATCAGTCATAGTATCAATGAATGTTTATCAACTGCGATTTTGGAATTAAAAATATCAAGACGTTTAAGAAATTTTGTACAAAATTAAAAATTCTTTATCATTATTGTAAGTAATACATAAAAAACATTATCCTTGACAGAAATGACATTTTACCCGTGCAAAATTTGGTTTAAAAATATACAGTTGTTTTGCCATAAAAGTGTAGGAAGACGTGACAGACGACGGACAACGGACGAGGGGTGACAGACGAACGGATAGACATTTTACAGAGGCGTTCTTAAAATGATCAATGAACCCAATAATGAGGATTTTTGCAATAATGTATTGAATGTAGCTAGGTACATTACTATCTACAATTATCGATTTTGGAATTAAAAATATTATGATATATAAGAACTATGGGGAATATTCAAAATTGTTCATCATTAATTAATTTGAGTATTTTATTCATAAATAAAAAAAATGTATCCTCCGACAAATTACAATTATCGATTTTGGAATTAAAAATATTCAAAATTCTTCTACATTAATTATTTTAAGTATTTTATTCAAAAATAAAAAAAAATTATCCTGCGACAAATTACAATTATCGATTTTGGAATTAAAAATATCATGATATATAAAAAATATGGGGAATATTCAAAATTCTTCTTCATTAATTATTTTGAGTATTTTATTCAAAAATAAAAAAATGTATCCTGCGACAAATTACAATTATCGATTTTGAAATTAAAATATCATGATATATAACAACTATGGGGAATATTCAAAATTCTTCTTCATTGATTATTTTGAGTATTTTATTCTAAAATAATAAAATGTATCCTCCGATAAATTACAATTATCGATTTTGAAATTAAAAATATCATGATATATAAGAACTATGGGGAATATTAATAATTCTTCATCATTAATTAATTTGAGTATTTTATTCAAAAATAAAAAAAATGTATCCTGCGACAAATTACAATTATCGATTTTGGAATTAAAAATATCATGATATATAAGAAATATGGGGAATATTCAAAATTCTTCTTCATTAATTATTTTGAGTATTATTCAAAAATATAAAAAAATTATCCTGCGACAAATTACAATTATCGATTTTGGAATTAAAAATATCATGATATATAAGAACTATGGGGAATATTCAAAATTCTTCATCATTAATTATTTTGAGTATTTTATACAAAAATAAAAATGTTTGCAATTAAAATATCATGATATATAAGAACTATGGGGAATATTCAAAATTGTTCATCATTAATTATTTTGAGTATTTTATACAAAAATAAAAATTGTTGCAATTAAAATATCATGATATATAAGAACTATGGGGAATATTCAAAATTCTTCTTCATTAATTATTTTGAGTATTTTATTCAAAAATTAAAAAATGTATCCTCCGACAAAGTATAGTTATCGATTTTGGAATTAAAAATATCATGATATATGAGAACTATGGGGAATATTCAAAATTCTTCATCATTAATTATTTTGATTATTTTATTCAAAAATAAAAAAATGTATCCTCCGACAAAAATTTCGAGAATTGTTATTATATTGCTATATTGACCATCGCGTGTAAATTATAAAAAATAAGAAGAATATATTAAATATTATTTCTTATCAAACTAATTATTATGATACGCATGATAAAGTAACCTGCTCCTGTGATTCAATTTATTACGCTTCGCAATCCTTTTGAGATTTTGTGTGTGTAAGTATTTCATGATTTTACGCTCTCAACGTAAGATTCTATATTATAATTCATCTCAGTATCTCCTGCTGAATATTGCTACAGGCGTTTTAATAGACGCGTTATAACCTTTAAAATTAAAAAGTCCCTTATTAAAAATTTCATCTTATATTTCGTAATGAAGGTATGCGAGGACTTCTAGTAAATTAGTAAGTCTATTAAATTCTCTACATCAAAGCGAGTCGTGAGATTTCATTTATATGAAATATGTAGTCGTATGGTATACAGTCGTTTATTCACGATAATAAATTATGTATAGTTACTAAATACTGCCAGCATTTGTACAATATAGACATTTTTAATTATACTTGTTTTTTTTTCTGAAATCACATCAATAAAATTAATATATTTTAATTCACAAGAAATATTAGTATCGTTCACCAAATATACATGTACATGTTTGTTAAATCTTTATTTTTGAATTATATTGTAGATAGAAATCTACAATATAATTCATTTCACACAAGTTGCTAGTGTTGGGATTTCTAAAACTGATAACAGCTGTTTTCGTTTCTTATCAACAGTCGATGTTCTCGTTTCTTATAAATAGTTCTCGATTCTTAAAAGTTCTCGAGAAATTTAACGAGAACCGAGAACAGAAAATCCGACTATTGACAACCATATGCTAGAGCTAGGACTAGTTATGGGCATATAATTGTGAGACCGGTGAACTTTTCAAAATTAATCAGTGTCAGATTTCCATTATAGCAATGTGATTATTTTTTTCGTCGAAAATATGAAGCACATTCTCATTGGTCAACTTAAAAGTCCTCCAAATAACAAACGAAGACGAATTTGCCAATAAAAAATCGAATCCTTGCTAGACCAAGTCACCACTTGAGAGATTGACCTCGAATTAACTAACATCCAGTATAATACTTTACCATAGGTATTGTTAGGACCGTTTCATTTTGCCAGACTATTGTTTTTAAACCGATACTTGTTTTTACTTTTTACCCTTGGTAAATCGATTCTCCATCACTAACACTCAGATAATAGATTTATTGATTTATCTTGGAACTACAATGATAATTGAGTCCTTATTCAACTTCCCTCACCACGATTTAGAGAACCGTTTCGAGTAGATCCGCGAGTTATTTTGTTGGTGCACAATCTTTTCTTATGAATGTACGAATTATGTTTACAAAGTAAGTAGATAGAATAAGGAAACTATTGAGTATCGATAATTTTTCAAAGGAAACATTTGTTAAATATTATATTTATATGAAAATATAGTTAAAAAATAATATTTTATGTTTCTCAATTCAATAAATAAGTCATTATTCAGTTATGCATAAATTTAACTTCATTAATCGTTTGTAAATCCAGTATGTATTGAAGGACGCAGTGAATATTCAATTATGGTGAATGCGCCGGGTTATCAATTTATCAGCTGCTATGCGTGACTATTCTCAAAAACCTTGATAAATCTCCGGTTGAGAATATTTGAGAATATTTGAAAATATTTAAGAATATTTGAGAATATTTAAGAATATTTGAGAATATTTGAGAATATTTGAGAATATTTGAGAATATTTGAGAATATTTGAGAATATTTGAGAATATTTGAGAATATTTGAGAATATTTGAGAATATTTGAGAATATTTGAGAATATTTGAGAATATTTGAGAATATTTGAGAATATTTGAGGATATTTAAGAATATTTGAGAATATTTGAAAATATTTGAGAATATTTGGAAATATTTGACTATATTTGACACTATTTGACAATATTTGAAAATATCTGACAATATTAGACAATATTTGACAATATTTGACAATATTTAACAATATTTAACAATATTTAACAATATTTAACAATATTTAACAATATTTAACAATATTTGACAATATTTGAAAATATTCAACAATATTAGACAATATTTTACGATATTTGACAATATTTCACGATAGTTGACGATATTTGTATTTTCATTTCATTTTCACCAATATATAATCCGCTTTTATGCGTGACTATTCTTAAAATCCTTAATATCTGGTGTGGGCACCACACGACTTTCCAATATTTGATGATATTTGAGAATATTTGAGAATATTTGAGAATATTTGAGAATATTTGAGAATATTTGAGAATATTTGAGAATATTTGAGAATATTTGAGAATATTTGAAAATATTTGAAAATATTCAACAATATTAGACAATATTTTACGATATTTGACAATATTTCACGATATTTCACGATAGTTGACGATATTTGTCTTTTCATTTAATTTTCACCAATATATAATCCGCTTTTATACGTGACTATTCTTAAAATCCTTAATATCTGGTGTGGGCACCACACTACTTTCGAATATCTGATGATATTTGACAATATTTGAGAATATTTGAGAATATTTGAAAATATTTGAGAATATTTGAGAATATTTGAGAATATTTGAGAATATTTGAGAATATATGAGAATATTTGAGAATATTTGAGAATATTTGAGAATATTTGAGAATATTTGAGAATATTTGTGAATATTTGAGAATATTTGTGAATATTTGAGAATATTTGAGAATATTTGAGAATATTTGAGAATATTTGAGAATATTTGAGAATATTTGAGAATATTTGAGAATATTTGAGAATATTTGAGAATATTTGAGAATATTTGAGAATATTTGAGAATATTTGAGAATATTTGAGAATATTTGAGAATATTTGAGAATATTTGAGAATATTTGAGAATATTTGAGAATATTTGAGAATATTTGAGAATATTTGAGAATATTTGAGAATATTTGAGAATATTTGAGAATATTTAAAATTATTTGATAATATTTAACAATATTTGACAATATTTGATAAGATTCGACAATATTTGACAATATTTTACGATATTTGACAATATTTCACACTAAATACCGGGATTTGTGGATGAATGTGAATTATGGTGAATGCGCCGGGGTATTAATTAATCAGTAGCTTTTGCGCCCCTATTCTTAAAAGCCTTAATAAATATTTGGTGTGGGCACCACACGACTTTCCAATATCTGATGATATTTGTGAATATTTGAGAATATTTGACATTATTTGGCAATATTTGACAATATTTGACAATATTTGACAATATTTGACAATATTCGACAATATTAAACAATATTATACGATATTTCACGATATTTCACGATAGTTGGCAATATTTGTCTTGTCATTTCATTTTTACCAATATATTATCCGCTTTTATGCGCGTCTATTCTTAAACACCTTAATAAATATCTGGTGTGGGCACGAATTTCCAATATCTGATGATATTTGGCAATATTTGAAGATATTTGACAATATTTGCCAATATTTGACAATATTTTACGATATTTGACAATATTTCACACTAAATACCGGCAATTGTGAATGAATGTGAATTATGGTGAATCTACCTTGCTACAATCAATAATAATTAAGTAATACCGGCTTAAACAATTTTCCTGGATTTGGTTGGTATTTATATCCGAGTTGAGACTGTGTTTCGGTTACTTTCTTCTGCTTCATGTTTAATAAAAAGAACAGTAGCTCTTATAGAACATATTCATTTTGTCTGTCAGACAGTACATAGTGTCTAATAAAAGCAATAAAAAAGCGTATATGCAACACATAGAGAGGGGACTGTTATGAAGGAGGTGTGGATGAAACAATTCCAGCAGTAAATTGATATGACAGTCGACACGTATAGGGCGTTTATTTCATTTCCGTTGTTCTCGGCAGGTCACTACGTGCTGGCATGGAAGCGAGGCATTGCCGTGCTATCAGCCGGGAACGTGAAGGTATCCCCGGATCCCAGAATCAGTTTGGTGAACGGATACAGCTTAGAGATCAAGGAGGCAGGACCGCAAGATGCTGGTGATTATGTGTGTCAAATTGGGACGCTGGAGCCGCGGGAGATCACTCATACAGTTGAAATACTTGGTAAGTGACGGTTTAAATTTATTAATTTTATTTATTATAAACAGGGTCGTCATAAGATTTTTGATACTTGTGCGCTACTAAAAATAATGCGCCTGTCTTTATGAGAAAGAAATATACATATTTTATCTGAAGTCCTAACACTTGCATACACATACAATAACACTCGACAGATCTGAAGGTCGATAGTTATAAATTGGACGCCTTTCTGTAGAAAGGACCTAACCGACAAAATATATTTGTTTCTCTTACCTCTATATTGAAGGAGAATAATTTAACTTAACGAAATAAAAAATTTCCTCTAAAGCTCTAGAAGGTCAAAATTAACCTGAGATGAATAAATAATTTTTAATATATTTATATATATTAATATATATATATATATATATATATATATATATATATATATACATATATATATATATATATATATATATATATAAATCTGTTTTTTCAACTTTAATATTAAGTGGATTGGTTCCTTTCTGCAGAAAAGCGCGATCAATTGTAACTACTACTATTAAACATATTATAACCCCACTAGCGATACCACCAATCAATCCCACATGACATGAAAACTCATTAATTCAACAGTCATAATTAACGGGTGGGTTGTCAGGTGCGCACAATTGTATTGTTTAAATCGTAGACTGTTAAATTTTAAATGACAAGGAAACTATCTAAAATTCAATTAAGTAAACCAATATAGCCAATAAATACGCATAGTTAATTATTGATTGCGCTCCAATTGCTGTTTAAACAAAATGGTCAATTGTTAGCTGTTTCCATTAATCGAATTGGAATTAATTTGATTTTATCAAACATTATTGTACACGTGACAACATGGGAAATTGGGGAATTTACTGGAATCACCATCATTTGGGAGGGTTGCTAAATGAGTCTTCTGAAATAAGCAAGTTATTTTAGAAAATATCATAAGTTCTTAATATAACCATCAGTAGAACATAACAGAAAAAGAATGTTTTTCATCATGTTTCAAATTTTAGAATTTTAGTTTTTTTGTTTTTGTTTGCTATTTTGTTGCTGTCTTTATAAGTTACAGCAGTAAAAAAATAAAATTAGGACATGTTGAGTTTCGGGCGGGGCGATGAGGCAATTTTTCTTGTAAGTTAGGGCAAAATATTATCACTAGAGTCTTAGAGTACATAAATCTATATCACACTGGTATGCAATTGTGTTTATGCCAAATAAAGGTAACTTTATATCATAAGTATGCACCACTGGCCTAATAGTTTATTCATAATCCGTTGTATAAAGAGCAAAGTGCACAATATCACGTTTGGAAATAAAAACTTCTATCTTTATAGGGCTATCAACTGTGAGGTTTTTGGCTGGCCAAGGGAGATATTTAGAGAAGTTTAATCACTCAGTACTTACATTAACTTTACAGAAAACTTCTGAAAACTGTGAAAGGTGATTCGCGAAAATTCGAGCCGATGGTGTTCGAACTCCCAAATACTTAATACGAGGCGGACGACGTCTCAAATCACTCGGCCACTGGTCGTTAGGAAATATTTTCACACAAGTATTGTTTTTCGTAAATATTTTTAATTTGAGAATTAATTCGTCATATCCCGTCGATTGACGGGTATTTCATTTAGTTCTAATTATTCACTAAATTCATCATCAGGATGATAAAATGGAAAACGACAGAAAACTATTCAATTATACACATTTCCATTCTGTTGAAAGTAATGGCACCAACTTTCACGTTAGCTTAGTATGAACATATCAACTTGTTTACAAACAGAAGTATATTTTATGCATCCATAACGTTGAATCCGAATCAGATATGAACAACGAATAAACTATTATTACACATACATAATCCACTAGTACTCTCCCGGCAAACTTATCACAGCTCATATACGGGCAGAAAAAAATTTATTGCGCAGATTACGAAGCAACAAACATCGTTCGGAAATCCCCCACCGAAAGAAAAGGAGCAATGCATAAGTTTTTTCGTTCGTTCGGCGACGCAGAGCCGGTTTTTATTCCTTTCCGCTATTTGTACGTCGTCGCCGGCGAGCCTTTGTCGGAACGACCGTTCCCTCCACTAGTTTTACATTATTGGAGCTTTGTTTATTTACACTTAAATGCTTTTCTAAAATGCCCCTCCAAGAGGAAATCGTGTCTAATAGTTATACGGAGCTGCGACTGTTTTGTAAGAGAGACGCGATGAAACACTTTGTCCCATAAAATCCCTTTTTCAAACGTAAGCATCCGAAGAAATGAAACTCACCGAATGCACAAGCGGATGAACAAAGCATATACATAAACACTTCATCTATATTGATATTTATGAAGATGTTAAATGTTATAAAGGGGGAGCATTTTTATTTACTACACACTATTCTTATAATTAAGTAGTATTCTATAGCAGGGGTGGCCAAACTTTTGATCACATAGGGCGACCTATTTTTTAATTTATATGCAGCAGTCTACCAACATCGTATGTGATCATAAAAGACACCTTACACGGTCAATAATACTGTCAATGATTTAGAATAATGACAATATTAGTGTACGATAATATATTTAAAATTTTCATTATTCTAAGATATTGACAGTATTACTAATCGTGTAAGGTATAGTAATGATGGAATGAAGAGAATACTAATGTTTGTCCGGATAATTGATGACTTGATAAATATTGAAGGAGGATTCAAGCAAATACCGGTAGTACTAGGATTGACAGTATTATTGACCGTGTAAGGTGCCTTATAAAGACAACTTACACGGTCAGTATCTGCTACCTCCTTCAATATTTATCAAGTAATCAATTATCCGGATAAACATCAGTATTTTCTTCATTCTATCATTACTATATGTTACACGAACAGTAACACTGTCAATATTTTAGAATAATGAAAATTTTAAACATATTATCATTGATTAATCATCACATTATTCCATGATATTATCGTACAGCGATACTATCATTATTCTAAAATATTTACAGTATTATTGATCTACCCTACACGGTCAATATAAGCCTTATAAGAAAAGTAGTAATTTAAAGCCAAAAATAAGTTTATATATTATATATATATATATATATATATATATATATATATATATATATATATATATATATATATATATATCTCTATATAATCAATATCAAGTTTTTAATGAAAGAAAATAATGATTTCGTTTCATAAACTAATTAGTTTGATAATACAATAATATGTGTACGCGGTCAACGCTTTGGCGACCCCTGCTCTATAGGCATTGAGAGAAAAATATTGGAACTAATGTTTTAATTAATTAGTGCGATTAATGCTAGTAACGGTATTGGTTTGTCTGAAAAGGTATACAGTAAATATAGTACAGATCATTAATTACAGCTGAGACGATTACTCACAATATAAACTCTCTGCTTACTTTTAGTAATTTATTTTGATAATAAACAGCTGGTATACTTTACTTTAGTTAAATTGCCATGGACACTTAGATACTGCCGATTTGTTGTTACTTTATACAGCTGCAGATGTTTAGTTTATTACGAACATGTTTGGTTTAGAAGGAACAGGATATAATCCTCGGTACGAAAATAAAATTTCAGATTATGCTCATGGTATGATAACAGGAAATTTATCATACGTTTTAATGCAAAATATTTGTATATTTTCATGTATCTATATATTTAATTACGTAAGGGAAAACGGGGTCCATTACTTTTTAGCATAAGATTTTTGTTTTATGGAAAAAATAATCACAGAATATATTGTTTTAAAGCCTAATTAATGCCAAATGTAACAATAGTTTCAAAAATATAAATATTCTATACTACGAGTTTTTACGAATTATTTAACTGGAAGGTATTTCAGAAATGTAACGCGACTTGAACTTTTTTACATAGAGACCTTAGTTTTTATAGAAAATAATAACAGAATATCTTGTTTGAAAGCATTATTAACACCAAATGTAATAAGTCCTTAATATTAATATTAATATCCTTTAGTATAATTTTTTATAAATGATTGAACTTGAATGCATATCAGAAATGTAAGTGGCTTGAACTATTTAACATAAGACTTTTGTTTATTGGAGAAAATAATCGTACAGTATGTTGTTATAACGCATAATTAATGTAAAATGTAATAATACTCTCAAAAATATTATTATTCATTAGTTCGATTTTTTTTAATTGATTGAATTTGGAAGCATATTAGAAATATAACGTGACCAGAACATTTTAGCATGAGACTTTTGTTTTTTGGAAAAAGTAATCACACAATATATTGTTTTAAACTATTATTAATGACAAATGTAGTAATAGTCTCTAAAATATGAATATTTTTTAGTATGATATTTTACGAATTATTTAACTGCAAGGCATTTCAGAAATGTAACGCGACTTGCACTTTTTGGCATAGAGACCTTAGTTTTTGTAGAAAATAATAACAGAATATCTTGTTTTAAAGCATAATTAACACCAAATATAATAATTCTCTCAAAAATATTAATATCCTTTAGTACGATTTTTTTACAAATTATTGAACTTGAAAGCTTACCAGAAATGTAACGTGGCTTGAACTTTTTAACATGAGACTTTTGTTTTTTGGAGAAAATAATCATATAGTATGTTGTTTTAACGCATAATTAATGCTAAATGTAATAATACTCTCAAAAATATTAATATTCTCTACTATGTTTTTTTTACGAATTATTTAACTGAAAGGCATTTCAGAAATGTATGGCACCTAGAACTTTTCAGCTTTGAGGCTTTAATTTGTATAGAAAATAATAACAGAATATCTTGTTTTAAAGCATAATTAACACCAAATAAAATAATTCTCTCAAAAATATTAATATTCATTAGTTCGAATTGTTTTAAATGATTTATTTTGAAAGCATATTAGAAATATAACGCGACTTGAACATTTTAGCATGAAACTTTTATTTTTTGGAGAAAATAATCACATAACATATTGTTTTAAAGCCTAATTAATGCCAAATGTAATAATATCTTAAAAATATGAATATTTTTTAGCACGATTTTTTTACGAATTATTTAACTGGAAGAAATTTCAGAAATGTAACGCAACTTGAACTTTTTTGCATAGAGACCTTAATTTTTGTAGAAAATAATAACATAATATCTTGTTTTAAAGCATAATTAATACCAAATGTAAAAATTCTCTCAAAAATATTAATATCCTTTAGTACGATTTTTTACAAATGATTGAACTTGAAAGCATACCAGAAAAGTAACGTGGCTTGAACTTTTTAACATAAGACTTTTGTTTTTTGAAGAAAATAATCACACAGTATCTTGTTTTAACGCATAATTAATGGCAAATGTAATGTTACTCCGATTTCTTAGGAATTATTGATCTGGAAAGCATTTCAGAAATATAACGCGCCTAGAACTTTTCAGCTAGGAGACTTTAATTTTTGTAGAAATTAATAACAGAATATCTTGTTTTAAAGCATAATAAATACCAAATGTAATAATTCCCTCAAAAATATTAATATCCTTTAGTACGATTTTTTTTACAAATGCCCCACAGAGACCCATCTTTCAAGAGAATTAATTAGAAGCACGACCAAGAGTCACACACAATCGATATCAAATCTAAAATTCCAACATTCATGATACAATTTAATTAAGTGAAGGCGAAAGTCATTTCACGAACTCATTTCTAATTTGATCCGCAAACATTTAATTGCGAATGAAATCCCTCTCCGCTCGCCCATAAATTGCGGACAATATCAGTCTCCGTAGTTGGCAGTCGTGCTGATCCAGTCAATTTATTTATGGGCGACTCATTAAAGATTGGAAATATGTCATTGGTCGGCGCTAAAAACAAACACGGGATAAAACGGACGCGGTTTGAAAGCACAACAAAGTGACAATACTGCGTTTCCACTCCGTTATTGAGTTCAAACATACAGCATGCAAACTGTAAACCGAAATTTCCATAACCCGATTCTTTGTGTTCTTGTAAACGCAGAGCATCATTCGAATTGCAACGCTTTGATTAGCTCTTTATTAAGTATGACTATATTATTTTTGAAGCTTGTCACTGCAGGTCTTTATGACGATACCAAACATGATGTATTTAAAATACTAATTAAAATTTACATATTTAAACCATGAAAGTCATTTTTATAATCTATTCTTCCCAATTAATAAATATCGTAGAGAATAGATATTGTCAATGAAGCGCCAAATCTGAATTGAAAATTTTGTAAATTATGTTAATTGCCAGTTTCTATGTTCATTAACTCTGCATAATTATCCTGATGATGCTCGAAATTAAACGAGCCAAATATTGATATATTATAAAAGGAGTTTCACTGCCCTCGCTGTTTCCCAAAAATAACTTACATAACTAAATTTCGGCGAAAAAAATACAATTATATATATATATATATATATATATATATATATATATATATATATACATTATTATTATTATTATTATTATTATTATTATTTAACTCCAGTCGATCCTCTATACACACTATATTCTGTCTAAACCAAATAACTGAAAAGACAATAGCATATTCAAAAGAGTGTCCAACTCTTTTGAATATGCTATCGTCTTTTCAGTTATTTGGTTTGGACTGTCCAAGTCTTGCTACACACATCGGTCTGTGTAGACGCTCAAATATATTACGTCAACATAAGTGATTAGTTTAACTCTTTCATATCCACTGCAGCTATTAACAGAGAAGCCTACGGAACATAGCGTTTACCTTTGGCATAAAATAAGTACAACAGATTCCGATAATAAAAAAGAATGTGATAGTAGGGAACTATTTCTAACTATTTATCTGCTTTATAACGCGAGCAATAGTTATCTTCTGCATATGCAAATATTTACGATGTGCGTGGCGTTCGTCGTAATTAGTTATGTCCACAATTATATAAATAACACCTGCTCTTATTTATATAATTGTGGACGAGTTAACATTAAATTTTCAAGCACCAGCGTAGAATTTTGCAACGAAAGCCACATAAATATTTACAAATATAAACAGGGCTTCAAACATCCATTTTAGCCGGTATCTCGAAAACGAGATATAGCAATCGAATCCTCAAGTTGCGTTCAATGCGCGATATTATAAAATAATTCAATTTTCCCTCCGGTAATTTTCAGACCGGACTAGAAAAACACGATTTGAATTGCATTTCTTTTACAGTTACTTGCAATAAATATATATATTGTGGTGATAGAAATAATGCGATGCAGTTTTAGCTCAAATTTAACCTGCATTAAAATTATGTGCATTTATAATGAAGTTTGCTGAATAAATTTCGGTTATAGCGGGGCCTATCATGCAAAAAGTTTAATTGTTTTATGGACCATTAAATGTTCGCATTGATTGTTTGGTATTTTTGAATATCATAAACTAAATTATGATATCAATAGCGGATTTCACAACTATTATATTTATGATTTATTTCAACATTTGTAATCCTTCGTTATCCCTTTCTAATCATCTATAGAAAGGGATAACGAAGGATTACAAATGTTTTAAAAATAATAATAACTTGTTTCGGTATGCATAAATATAACAATAATTATATTGTGTAGCCTACACCGAAAGGTAAAAGGCAAATAGATAATATATATATATATATATATATATATATATATATATATATATATATATATATATATATATTACAGAAAACACTGTTTATTCATAAATGGTGGAGAATATCAGTCATCGTAATTGAAAGTCGTGATAGTCCAGTCAATTATATTTTCTAATGTGAATTAGATATTTACCACATTCATATATATATATATATATATATATATATATATATATATATAAACCATCTCTATTGGGATATCGACCCCCTTGGGGGTTTTTCTGCCACCTCATTCATAATATATTACATTAAATAGACCATCCTAATATATTTCACACAAACAAACACACACACCACGGATATTATAGCTGTACTGTTGTAATATTTTGATAATTTACGAACAAAGCATGCAATCAGTTTCTGTATCGAGTTCTAACTTTTGTACCATATTGTTTACTTGCAACATTTGATAATGATTACAATTTCATAATAGCCTCACAAACTATGAAGTAAACTTCGCATTCATTCCACTTGACTTACTTTGTGGCTACGAAGTAATCGCAGTGAAAACAAGAATATAACAAAACACTAAAGGCACTTTATAGGGAAACTTAATTCAATAAGTAAATGCATGTTTCATATAATGCAAGCTCAATGTAAAATTTCAAACATATTTTGGTTCGAATATTGTAAATATTATGAATTTATTTTAAAAGCTTAATATTTAATATATTGATTACACATTTTATTTCGAATATTGCATCTATTATTAATTTAGTTAAAAAGGCTTAATATTTAATATATTTATTATAAACTAATAATAAATATATAAAATATTAAGCCCGTATACATTTATTTAAAATATATATTTATTTTAAACTTTTACGCTCCTATCTAGACATGCCGATTTTAGAGGCTGGGTCGATACAAAAATTATGCTGCATATTTTGTTTAATTTTTTACTGATATTTAGATTTTAGAGGCTGGGTCGACAAAAAATTATGCTATATATTTTGTTTAATTTTATTTACTGATATTGAGTTTTAGAGGCTGGGTCGATAAACAATTTATACAACATATTTTGTTCAATCTTTTTACTGTTTAATTTTGGAAAATTTTGAAGTAAAAGAATATTATGCGTATATCGACATATAACACTGTTTTCTGGGGGAAAATTTCTTGAAGCTGAATAAAACAAACTTATAATCAAAATTTTCCAATTTCCTTCGAGCATCTGGTGCACTGATATATTTTACACCAAGATCAGTAAAAAAAATTAAACAAAATATGTTGCAAAATTTTTTTATCGACCCAGTCTCTAAAATATGCATATCGAGATAGGAGCGTTAAAAAGTTAAAAATAAAAAATAAATAGAAGGAAAAATATGTCAACATAGAGACTTTCCATTTTCCATTGTCATTTTGTTATAAATATTGTGTAATTTTTTCAAATCAATTGTATGACGGATTCATGGCCAAAATATTAATTAAATTTGTTCGATTTGGTCGCCGAAAAAAAATACTTATAAACAAAATTTTTCAATTTCCCTCGAGCATCTAGTGCACTGATCTATTTTACACCAAGATCAGTAAAAAAAAATTAAACAAAATATGTTGCAAAATTTTTGTATCGACCCAGACTCTAAAATCGGCATATCGAGATAGGAGCGTAAAAGTTAAAAATTAAAAATAAATAGAAGGAAAAATATGTCAAGATAGAAACTTTCCATTTACTATTATCATTATGTTGTAAACGTTGTGTAATTTTTTCAAATCAATTGTATGACGGATTCATGGTCAAAAATATTAATTAAATTTGTTCGATTTGGTCGCCGAAAAAAAATACTTATAATCAAAATTTTCCAATTTCCTTCGGGTATCTGGTGCACTGATATATTTTGCACCAAGATCAGTAAAAAATTAAACAAAATCTGTTGCATAATTTTATTTATCGACCAAGCCTCTAAAATCGGCATATCGAGATAGGAGCGTAAAAGTTAAAAATAAAAAATAAATAGAAGGAAAAATATGTCAAGATAGAGAGTTTCCATTCTCAATTGTCATTTTGTTATAAATATTGTGTAATGTTTTGAAATCAATTGTATGACGGATTTATGGTCAAAAATAATAATAATGAAATTTGTTCGACTTGGTCGCCGAAAAAAAAAACTTATAAACAAAATTTTCCAATTTCCTTCTGCCATCTGGTGCACTGATATGTTCTACACCAATATTATTAAACAAATAAAATAAAATATAATGCATACTATTTTTATCCATCCAGCCTCTAAAATCGGCATATCCAGATTGGAGCGTAAAAGTTAAAAGTAAAAAATAAATATAAGGAAAAATATGTCAAGATAGAAACTTTCCATTTTCTATTGCCATTTTGCTATAAACATTGTGGAATTTTTTCAAATCAATTGTTGTATGACTGTTTCAAGGTTTAAAATAATAATAATAAAATTGGTTCGACTTCGCCGAACAAAAAATATTTATAAACAAAATTTCCTTTGGGCATCTGGTGCACTGATATGTTCTTCACCAAGATCAGTAAAAAAAATTAAAAAAATATCATGCATACTTTTTTATCCAAGCATCCTCTAAAATCGACACATCCATATTGGAGCGTAAAAGTTAAAAATAAAAAATAATTAGAATGAAAAATATGTCAAGATAGAGACTTTCCATTTTCTATTGTCATTTTGTTGTAAACGTTGCGTAATTTTTTCAAATCAATTGTATGACGGATTCATGGTCAAAAATAATAATAATGAAATTTATTGGACTTTCGCCGAAACAAAAAAATAATTAAAATTTTCCAATTTCCTTCGGGTATTCGGTGCACTGATATATTTTTCACCAAGATCAATAAAAAAATTAATTTAAATAAGTTACACAATTTTTTTTATCGACCCAGCCTCTAAAATGGGCCTATCCAGATAGGAGCGTAAAAGTTTAAAATAAAAAATAAATAGAAGGAAAATTATGTCAAGATAGAGACTTTCCATTTTCTATTGCCATTTTGTTGTAAATATTATGTAATTTTTTCAAATCAATCGTATGACGGATTAATGATTAAAAATAATAATTTACGTTACAACATATATTATACAACAACGCCTATAAAATTATTAATAAAAATATAGAACTATATATTATGGTCGGCAAGAAATAAACAAAAAATTGCTCAAAATTTGGATTTTATTGGTCAACCCAATTGGTCAGTATAGACCCGCAAACAATTCCTCTATATCGCGACACCACGCCGTATAGAGGATGGGATATTAGAGGATAACTTCATACCGGTATGGTGCCAAAGATATTTTTCATAGAATTTCTATATATAAATTCCTAGGTATGTCCGCAAACGTAAAGAGCGTAAGATTTATGTTAAATGTTATTTATTTGATTGCGTAGAAGTTCTCTACTTTACTTTTAGCTATAAATCTTTTATAAATAAATAAAAGTAATAATAACTTTGTAAAAGTTTTAGCTATAAATCTGTTATAAATAAGAAAATTTATCAATAATATTTAAGAAAAAAAACTTTGGAACATATAAGATCAGCGCATCAGGAAAGGATTAACCCGGAATCACTTTATGTATACATGAATTACAAGGATTGAGCTCTTTGCTAATCAAACATGCTAAATACTAACAAAACCACTAACAGATTTCAAAAGGATCGAGGCTTAACCGCAATCTAGAATGTAAAGAGGATGTATAAACTTACACAATAATTTCTAACGAGTTGTACAAACTGTACACACATTATTATTTCTTATTTAATTTTTTAATATAATATTATATATCGTTCGTATCAATACTACTTTTGTTCGGTAAATATTATCTATCATTGACAAGTTTATTCTTGTATTTAGTCTTCTATTTCATAGAACATTATTAGTTGATATCGTTTATAGAACATAAAGTCAATATAGCTTAGGGGTCGCTAAATCCGCAAGGACGTCACCTTTGATTCTAGCCCGCGGTATAACTATATTTTTACAAAACAAAAAAATTGTATGTTAATAATAAATAATGTATATATATATATATATATATATATATATATATATATATATATATATATATATTCAGATTTAACTTGAGAAATTTTTAAATTTCTAAAAAAACGATATATGAAAAAGTGACAAAGTTCATCGCTCTGTCACAAAACTATGACAGCCTTGGAATGTTGCAACAGGTTAGACATTTATAAACATATACGTTTTCATATGAAACATTGTTCTGTTAGAATGTCAACACTGCAACATAGAATTTATATAATTCAATGTCCAATAAAATAAACCTGCTATTTTATTGTTGCTCTATGAGTAGAATTTAAATATCTTCGTTTTTACAACCTTGCCTAAAAAATAAAATATGGCTTTAAAAAAAAAGTTTGCCATCCCCTGGTCTACCTCGATGCGATTAATTAAATTTGGTTAGAACTCTGAGATTATGACGCAGAGTTCTGACCCAATCTTGATTAATCGAGCAAATCGTACTATTTTTATAATCGAGATATTTATTTACTACTTTTTAATGGTATTAATTATCTAATTATTGTTATTATTGCAAATTGTTTGTAATATTTGACATGGGTTTCATATAGATACATCTATTAACTACTTATTTTAGGCTACTTTAGCAGACATAATGTTTAATAGACTGTCATTCATGCTATAAATGCATAGAATTTGACACTGTTCGGACTAAGTTGTCATTTTTTCTAGAAGTTCACCTTTTGCAAATTTATCCTTTATAGATTCACAATATCTTATTCATATATCGTATGATACATCCAAAAAATATGGGACTATCAGCAAGTGGAGTTTAAATCAGCATTTTTCAATTTTTGGTCCGCGAGCCCCTTTTGCGTTTAAAAATTGAAAGGACCCCTCGAAGAATGGGTATGTATATATATATATATATATATATATATATATATATATATATATATATATATATTATTACGTATTACTGACAGTAATAGTATAGTAATCTTTAAATTAAATTTCGTATTCGGTATATACTTTTATATTTATAAATTCATTTATTATGATTAGTTCCTTCTGTGTATTTTCTGTAAATGGGCAACTGTTGGTATTATTATTAGTATTATTATTATATATAGAAAAACATCCCGAATGATAAATTTGGTCTGTAATCATTTTATTCTGCGACCATTTTGTTTCGCGACGGGAGTCTAAATCATCATTGAAATAAGTTTGGACATGACAGGAAATTTGAAACAGGTATCCGCATTAACATTTCATAAAACATATTTATATAAACATTAAAGCGATGGATACTTACAAGACTAGAAATGGACTCGATTATATTATCCGCAACGTTCGTTAACAAAAAATCTTAGGTGAAATGTAGCAGATATGTATTAATGGCCTCTTGAGGAGAATTCCAGATACAAAATACTTAGCACTGCGTTAACTATGATCTGTTGTTTGCGTGTCACTTTTTTATACGCCCTGATTATGTATTATGTATATATTGTTTGCATTATCGTTTGCCTTCTACATTTAGGCTTATATCGTATAATAATGACTATCCTATCAACTTAATTAAACCGGTAATTTGTTTTAACTTTGCATTTCAATAAATGATAAATACTTTAGTATAGTTATTACTAATAAGTTTTAAGTTCGATGAAATATATTCTCTATATAATGCTTTAGTTTAGTGTATACGTAAGATTAAGTATCTAAAATATATCACATGGCTTCACATGACATTAAAAATCGCTCAGTATCGCAGCTGTTTACATTAATCAATACCGTTAGTGCTGACCTACTGTTTTATCGAAAAATTCCATGTTGCAATGACACTTTTAATTTACAAAATGTATTTGAAACATCGATATTCCGGTTACATGTTGAAACTGATGGTAGCTAAATGGGAATTTTAATGGACACTACCGGGCTCATTGCACATTCAAATATTCAGAATAATTATATTTAGAACATGCTAAATTCATTATTGATTAGAAACGGGGAGTTGTTTTAAAATATTTGCTCGATTCTCTTTAAGACAGCCGGGGGCCACCAATCACCACTTCCTTCCTAATTAAAACAAGTCGCTTTGATAGATGAGAAACGATTTAACACATTTTAAGTGAATTTACGCAGCGGCTCTTTTAATAGCAGTAATCCGCGTTTCGTGCAAACACCCGATTGCTTTAAACAGAAATTTGTAGGATTACATTACTACATGCATGTAGTTGCATGTAATAAGCAATGTCGGTCTCTATCTCTATATCCGCTGTGTGTATACACAGACTTAATCAGGTTGTAATGGAGGGTTGCAAAATACCGTTTTATATACGGAATTAATTATTTTGTCTGCTCGTACAAAAAAATAAATACATGTAATATACATTTCACATAAAACATCCAGGCTATTTCAAGTAATATACGAAGATTTGTAATAACTGAATATTTTCATGATCTAAAATAAATAATAATAATAATTAATCATATTAAAAATGTCACCTGTAATCGTTATTTATTTAGTTGCAGTTTTATTCAGTTAGTTACTTTTTAATATTGAATTATGTTAAGATAAAATGTAAGATTACTGTTACAAATGACCATAAAGGTCTATCCCCTGTATTCACCAACGCATAAATCTATCAATAGCTATTGAATCCATAAGTATTCGTTGTTATAGCAACAATAAATAAATTATCTAGAGAATATAGTTACTTTATTGGAAACAATGAATAATTAAACAAAAGGTGTCATCAAAGCTCCAATCGCAAGCGCTATTCAAGGTGTTTTGACATTTGTTTTGGCATATTCTGTCACAATAACGTTGTCAATTTATACATTCAATAACTTACGGGACCTATAAAGTTTATGGGATGTTGGTGAATACGGCCATAAAGTGCATATATTTTATTGATGTATTTTTTATTGATGTATTAGATACCCCGTGTTTTAAAATTGATTTTAATGAAACACGCTGTGGGGACAGCGTGTTTCATTAAAATCAATTTTAAAACACGCACGTTCATTAAAGTTTGCTGTCCTCAGTCAACAATGTCATATAAATTAATGCCATACATAAATCTCATTTATTTCCAATTGTATTCCTTTCTATATGCAATTTCCGACTTATGCGGAATTAATCTACTTTTGCCTTTGGTCCTTAAATTATAAATTTAAGATTGAATTTTATACTGACTAATTACGAATGGATACAATGGAGATCTTTACAATGATGCCCAGACCCAAATAAACAAAGCGTCAAGAATTGCTGGATGTCTACGAGACGTAATATGGAGGCACAATTTATGCATAAAGAAAACAAAGTGCGCATATATAAGACCTGCGTCAGACCAGTCATGACATATGTAGTAGAGACTAGAGCAAACACACAAAAAACAAAAAGACGTCTTCGCGCAACTGAAATTAAAACGCTCAGGTCTTAGTCTGAGATACCAAATACGAAGTCCGACAAGACTGTGGTATCACTGATGTCGACGCCGCGAATATAACCGGCATGTATAACGAATAGACAATAATAGACTGGCGAAGGAAGCCGCAATATCAAGACCGAATACAATCAGACCCACGGGACGTCCACCCAAAAGATAGAAAGACAGCTGGACATCGGGATCGCAAGAGGGAAACTAGTTGGAAAATAATAGGGCTCGTTCGAAGAAAAGCTATAAAATTGGTGAACTAGGAGTACGTAAAACAAGATGGAAAGGAACACGAACATTTTTTCCTAAAAAAAAGTTTGTTGATAAGAAATGGAAATGTCTAATAATCTAGTAGTCTAGACGATCAAGGAAACGGAATACAAATCTTTGTGAATCTTGTATTAAGGACACTAAGAAATAATAAAGCAGGAGTCAGATCTGTATTCCTGCATAGACATATGTATAGTACGCATAATTCTCGAAAATACTACTACTAGAATGGCAAAAAAACTATCAGAGTAAAAAACAACTTTTTTTGGCATATTCATCTCCCATAAAAAAGCATCAAGCAAAAAATTGCAGCAACTCATCCCCTAAGTTCCCTTCCCACGTAAAACAACCACCATACCGTTATCCAATCACTTCATCTCCCACCACAGTCTTCTGCAGATTTCCACGTAATTTCCATCCTCTCTTAGCCATTCATTCATCTTGCTGCAGTGAGGGTGTGAAAGAAGGGTGGCTGTGGGATCCTTCTTTCACACCCTCATAATTATTTTATTTATTTATATTAATTTTTATATTAAACGAAAATGTGCCGGTGGAAGTGGTCTTGAGAAGGACATAAGGTTTGAAGAGGGAGGAGTAAAAGGGACAGCAAGGGTTTGGATGGAGCGAAGTAGAAATTGCGGTGTATGAGAAAAACATAACGGGCGTGAAGTCGGAGGAGGTGCAGTCGATGTTACAGTTGGTGCGTTGGTGGTGAGGAAGAAGAGTGGACGCCAGAGGGAATGTTGGTTCGACGAGGAGTGTAAGATAAAGAAGACGAGGTGGCGGAGGGAAATGGCGAATTGGAGGTACGGCAGATGTGCAGTCGAAAGCATTAATCAGGCGAAAAGGGAGTTCGAGAGTACGTGCGAGAGGAAAAAAATAGAGGAGTTGTAGAAAGTGGAAAAGAGGTTGAGGGAGTGTGTGGTGGAGAAACGGATGTGGGAGATCTTAAAGGGAAGGGCGAATCAGGGTAAAGTGAATATAGAGCTAGCAGAGTGGGAGAGGAGTTGTAAACAGATGGCGTGGTCTGAGGTGGAGCTGGGCAGTTCGGAAGTGGCCCTGGCACAGTTAAAACTAGGAAAGGCAGCGGGGGAAGATGGGCTGAAGGCAGAGGCTTTCAAAAAGTTACCGGATGAAGGAAGGGAGAAGGTGCGGCAGAGTATTAACAAGGTGTGGAGTGGAGAGGAGGAAGTGCCGGAAAAGTGGCGTGTGGGGGTGGTGGTCCCGGTGCACAAAGGAGGAGAAGCCTCGGACGTAAACAACTATAGGGGATTCACCATTATGAGTGCCGGTTATAAATTGATGATGACTATGGTGAAAAATAGAATGGATAGAGAAGTGGAACAAAAAGGGCTGCTGCCGGAATGCCAGGGTGGGTTCAGAAGGGGAAGAGGGACGAGGGAGCAGATTTTTCACGCTGGCGAGAATGGTGGAGGACGCGCTGGAATGCAAAGGGAGAGTGTATGCGGTCTTTGTGGATTTAAAAGCTGCGTATGACTCAGTTCCTAGGGGGAAACTGGTGGAATGTATGGATAGATTGGGTATGAAAGAGGAAGGAGTGGAGTGGGTGAGAAGGTTGTATAAAGAGTCATGGGCGAAAGCAAGAGTGAATGGAGAAATATCTGAGAAATTTAGGGTGAATGTGGGAGTACGGCAGGGGTGCCCGCTGAGCCCCCTCCTGTTTAATCTGTACACGACCGAGTTGGAAGAGGTGCTGAGGAGAGGACAGGCAGGAGAGGTCGTGGTGGGTAGATCCAAAGTGTGGATGTTGGCGTATGCAGATGACGTGGTGCTGGTGGCCAAGAGAGTGGAAGAGATGCAAGAGATGTTGGATAGAATGGGTAGATACCTGGATAAGAGGGGGCTAGTGGTGAATGTGGAAAAGACCAAATGGATGTTGTTTAGGAATAGGGGCAGGAGGGTTAAGGACGAAGGGCTGAAATGGAAGGAAAGGCTGATTGAGAGAGTGAATGGCTTTAAATATTTGGGCTTTTGGTTTGACTGTGCAGGAGGGTTAGGGTGCATGTGGAGTGCATGCAGGCGAAAGCAAGAATGGCTTGGGGGATTGCGTGCAGAAAATGAGGGAGTTTGTGGGGTGGTAACCTAGTAATGGCGTGCAAGATATGGGATGCGTGTGTAAAACCTATATTGTTGTATGGAGTGGGGATTGCGTGAATGGGAGGTATTAGAAAGGGAGCAAGGTTGGTTTCTGAATAATCTGCTAGGGCTCGAAAGGTCGACACTGAGGGCAGTGATGTTGCAGGAAACAAATCGTATGAGTATGTGGTGAAGTTTGAGGAAAGATTGCAGGATTTGGGCGAGGAAAGACTGGTACGGGAGGTATGGATGAGGTGTAAGAGTAGAACAGAGAGTAGATGGAGGAAGGATAGAGAAAGGATGTATGAAAGAGTGGGTATGTCTGAGGTGTGGGTAGAGGAGAAGCTGAGAGAAAGGGGTAGCCTAGGAACTGAGATAAGGGAGAGATTAAGGGATATTGAGTGGCAAGAAAGGCAAGTGAGAATGGCTGAGAGCTCATACAACCCTGGCTACGTAGAGTGGCAAGTGCAGGGGAAACTCCCGAGGTACTTAGCCAGGGGAGAGTGGAGCAGAGAGGACAAAGTATGCATGGCAAGAGCGAGGTGTGGTTCAGAAGTGCGAGGAAGAAAAGTGTGGATGGGGCTGGGGTACACCGCGTATGCGCTGTGTAGGAAGGGGAGTGACACGTGGTGGCACCTTAGCAAAGAATGTGAGGGAGTGAAAGAAGAGTGGGTTGGAGAGTGCAGAAAGCTGAACGAATGGTTAGGAGAGGATGGGAAAGGCGTGAACATCTGCAGGAGGCTGACGTGGGAAAGGAAATTGGCGAGGGCAGAGGGGGTTTAGTTTAATGGATAGAGAAAAATGTATTTTATGTTAATTTGTATTCCTTTTTGTGTGTCTTTTTTGATTTCTTTCTGTGAAAGTACGGTTTGGGAATGTGTGTAAAAGGGAAGGGTTGGGCTGATATGCCAAATAAAGGTCGAAAATCTCTAGTCAAATTTCAAACTAATTTACTATTGTATCTTAGTTTTAATATAATTAGTATCCCATATTTCTAGTATCCAAAATGAATTTGCATCGTGTGTTCAAAGGATAATGTATATTTACAAATATCCGCCTCGATGTAATTATATTTTCTCTGCAGTTAATTAGGACAAGTTAATTACGAAGATCTATTATGTACTAGAAACAATTACATTTTTCTACCGACCCCGCGGCGCTCAGTGTCGTCCGCAATGAATTTGCCACATGTCGTGAAATATATTAGGAGTTAATTTGACATGATGTTACATTAAAATTATTCAATTTAAATAATGAAATAAATTTGGCGCAAGTAGATGTTCTACCTTTTAAAGTTAATTTGGTATGTGTGCGCGCTCCAGCGGCACGAGCAGATGAATTATTTTAAAGGGCTGCGTTATGCGCTCAGGCTACGACTATACAAAGTGGCGGTATTAACGCACGGGTCGCTTCATTAGCATCACTTTCATTCATTAATGAGACAGCCCCCCGTAGCCCCCCCAAAACCAGCCAAAACCATATGCCCAGACATTACACGGTAGATTTAAGAATAATAATTAGAAACTACAAGCAGTTTAATTCACCGCGGATTCGGTGAACGATTATGAAATGGGGGAGGGCGGATGGGCTGGATTCATCTTGCAGAGTGCTTTTCGTTATAAATAAAATGTTACAAGAATACGGCCAATTTCGAACGTATAAAATACATCTTGCATCCGAACATTATATTATGGACTATGGAAATTGTGCATTCTGATTTATAAGAGTGTATATTTGTCGATACGAATTTCATGTACGTGCTCCTTTTAAAGATGGATGGAGTTTATAAATACAATGTTTCATATTAAATTGCATTGTTAAGGATGGAATCTCGTATTTGTCGTTATTATGGCGTGATTTGTGAAATTTTATTGAGCTTTTAGCAAAAACTGTGCAAGGGAATGGCATACAATTTTTTATGAAATAATAAAAATACGTTGTTTGGGGATCATGTATATAGATTTCTTATTACATCAATTGTGAATATGTATTGAAATTTTAGCAAACATTATGTAGCCAGTCTGATGCATAATTTTTGCTAGAAATTTCAATACATTTTCACAATTGACGTAATAAGTGTTTTTGTTATTTTATTATTATTATTTTGTAAAAATTATATGCCATTCGGTTGCATCATAAGTCCATCAAATATTAATAGCGCTATTAGTTGTGAAGCATTTTGACCGGTAACGAGAGAAGCCCAGAGGAGTTTAATCACCTGGTATTTACCTTAATTTCGCAGAAATCTTATAAAGGAGCGATTTTTTTAGATTTCAAGTGAAATATACATGAATTCGACTAACAATATGTACTACTATTTGACAAAGATTTAAATTTCTCTTAATTTATCATACTAAACAAGTATTTAGCGGTTCAAATCACGCTGCATACAAAACAAAATATTAAAACAAACAAATTTTAATTATACAATTGTATTTATTTAAATCCAGGTTTACTTTTCTAGCTTCCGCACTAAATTTTAATCAAAGCGAGGCGCATACAACGTGCCAGACTGGCCCCCACTCTCATGTTCACACATGATACATTTTTAATCATATTGCTGTTTTTTGTGGATTGCACATTTAGTTGGTCCGGCGCATAATTAAAGTTGCAGTTAATATTATATAATCTGTCGTCTGGCGCATTGTGGCGTGTAATCCAGCCGTAATGAAACAGCATACAAAGCATGGGGGGGCAGGCAATTTTTAATTTTGTATAACCGTAACAACGACCTCCTTGCGCCCAGTAAGGAGTTGGATATGTAACGTTTTAGAATATATATTAGCGCAATGTAGCAGAATAATAACGGAGAACAAAGAGACGTCATTAATTTGGGTTAATTCCCAGAGAAAATGGAGTAGGAGGGTTTTATGCCAAAACGCCATAAATGTGTAATTTTTTAGGGACGTGACATCGTTGGTGCGCATTTGGCTTTCACAGAAGGATTGTTAAAGTTGTACATTTGTGTGTTCGTTCCATATGTTATATTCGCTGAATTGCGGAATGCCATATGCAAGCTTATTATATTGAAAGGAGGTTTTCGCGATTATATGTTATTGTTTGCATGTTCTATTGATTTATATAGAATGTATTCAGATCATTCTAGTAAGGTATGGATTTTAATTATAAAAGATATATATTATATTTTATTACGACTTAAAATCTAACCAGATTTTTTTTAATATGTCGTAGCTATCATTACAATTTGATGCAGATCCAAAAGCATGTGAACTGACCCCTTTACTCGGTTAACGCTCGCGTTCATGAGTAAAAACCTCGAAAACGCCAGAAGGGTATTAGGGGTGGATATTTTCCCATAAACAACACATATTCAAATCAAATTTTACGATACCTTGCTAATTAAAAGTTTGATAAAATTCCATGTTTGTTAAATTGCCGTATAAACTTTTTATGTTGTTTGCTATGAACGTTAGATTTATTGAATTTATTACTACACCTACTGTAAGTTACAGTTATTCATGCAAGCCGGGAAAACGTTGTGTATTCACATAGGTGGTCGCACTTCGATAGGGGGAATCGGTTGTATAATATCACAACCCATCGCACGCCATCAAAGGGAATCACCACCCACGGAGTGAAATTGTCTTTTGATATTTAGTCGCTTTCACGTGTGAATATACATGGTAACTATATTTATTAATTCTCAAAGTTGCAGTTCTCGCATTGCAGATTATAATCGATAAGGTTTTAAGCTTATTGCTTTTATGCTCACAGTTTGCACTATACATGTAACTGACATGCAAACCAACCAATAAGAGACTGCGGTCAGTTTTCAGTATTACCTACCGTTTATTGAGAAGTCTTAATTCTTTAGTCAATGGTATTACTGAGTATTGGCATGGTTGCTCTCATGTGTGTTCGGTCGTGAGAAATAGCCGCATAGTAACTTACATACTACTTTACTAACCCCCGTATTCACCAACCTTCTATACATCTATCAATAGCTATTGAACCCATAAGTATTCGTTGTTATAGCAACAATAAATACATTATCTAGAAAACATAGTTATTTTAGTTTCTCTCTATTGGAGACACTGAATAATTAAATAAAAGGTGTCATCAAAGCTCCAATCGCAAGCGCTAATCAAAGTATTTGACATTTGTTGTTGGCACAATGACGTTGTCAATTATAGCTTATGGGACCTATAAAGTTTATGGGATCTTGGTGAATACGGGCATAAGAAACATGTAACTGTAGACATTGGTGAAAATGGGAATTATAATCACCTCTACTGTCAGAAATTCTCCCTTATGCTATTTTCTAGAGATTCGATAAATCAAATTAAAACAGCACAACTTACCCTCGTAGAGGGAAGTTAAACGCCATCTGGCGGCACCACATCAATTAGCAATGCACACCCATATGGTAATAACCGTCAACATGCTCATGTCATCAGGATCACCGGGTAATCAATTTAATTTTTTTCCATGTGTTGAAAAGCAAATTTCTTATATAGATTACACTGCCCAACAAAATACAATCTTTGGTTTGGTGCCGGAAAAATAAGAACTGATTTTGGATATTTTTGATGTGCTGATTTCAAAAATACCTTCTTGTTTTTTTTTCGTAGTAGCTCTAGTTTTTGAAATACAGGCTAAATCATTTATTTCTGATAAAAGGCAAACATAATAATAAAATATGATATCAGAGGCCATAATTAAAATATTCTACCTAAAATTAGAATCAAATTATGATACAACTTACCTCCTAGGAGGAAAGTTAAACGCCATCTGACGGCACCACATCAATTAGCAATGCACATTCATATGGTAATAACCGCCAACATGCCATCAGGATCACCGGGTAGTGCCCTGAAATAATAAGATCGAAATGTAGATATGTAGATTGCTAAGAGGTGGATTCACACTTATATATGTTTTAAGAATCAAATTAGTTTTATCTCGTATTACCCACGACTGTGAAGCCTGATATTCCTCTATGAGAGGTGAAATTGTTTTATTATTTTTACTTCCATTTTTGCGTTTTTTGTTAGTAATAATTCGTTTAAAAAAAAAGTAATCACAAACAGACATAGCTTTCCAGACGTTTTTTTTGTTATGTATGTGGCGAATAACAGAAACTAAAAAAACGGGAAAGGTTTAGAAAGGGCCATAAACGACCACATACAAATATATAGTGGAGTTGAAGAAAGTGAAAAAGCGAGAGCAGGAGTGGGTTGCATAATAAACAAAAGGTTAGAACAGTCAATAGCGGAATGGGAATGCGTAAACGAAAGGTAAAAAATGAAGAGGTAGATGGATGGAAGGGAAACCTAATCATATAGTATATGGACCAACAGAAGACGGAAGTAAAACAGAAAAAAACAAAATTTGGGAAGAGCTACAAATATTATACGAGAAGGCAGGAGAAAATACTTACATTACAGGAGACATAAATGCAAGAAAAATGTAACTCTACATATTGGTGAAAATGGGAATTATAATCACCTCTACTGTCGGAAATTCTCCCTTATGTTATTTTCTAGAGATTGGGTAAATCAAATAAAAAATTTTCCATAGGTTGAAACGCAAATTTCTTATATAGATTACACTGCCCAATTTATTACAGGAGACATAAATGCAAGAATAGGAAATATAAATACAAGGATAGAACATATAATGGGGATTCATAAAGAACCGACGAGAAACAATAACAGAAACAGATTAATTGACTTCTGGATCTTAAACGACGTCGTAATACTAAACTCAATATTCGTCCATAAAGAAATACACAAATATACCAGACAAGTAAAGAGTAGAAATAAAAAGTCGATCATAGACTATTTTTTAACAAACACACAACAAAGGAAGGTAGTTAATGATGTACGGTTGAAAAGAGGAAGCGAGATAGGAAGTGATCACTATCTAGTGGTAGCAAACAACACAATTAAGGAGGAAATAAAAACAAAAACGATGATAAGCGGAAACGAGGTTGAAACTACAAAGGATTAGTACAAGAAAGAAACTGCAACTGAGAAATTCAAAATAGACAAACTAAAATATAAAGATACAAAAGCTAAGTACCAGAATTATATTATAGGAACTCACATCTTTTTCAAAATCTAATGATGTGGAGGAAATATGGAGCAGTTTCAAATACATAATAACAGAGGCTACAAAACGCGTATGCAGAACAACCAAACAGACAAACAGAAAGCAAACACGATGGTGGACTATAGAAATAAAGGAGGAAATAAAGAAGAAAAAGCAAACGTGGTTACAGTACATCAACTCCAAGAAAGAAGAAGACTACGAAGCGTATCAAATACAGAGAAAAGCAACGAAACAAATAATCAAAGAATCACGGGTAAGGACATGGGAATAATTTGGGTAAACACTAGAATACAGCTAACGAAAATAAAAAGTTGTTTTATAGAACACTAAAGAAAAGCAAGAACGAGAAAGTACAAATAACACTAAGACAACTAAAGGATAAACAGGGAACAATAATAAAATAAGATCATGATATAATGAAAAGATGGAAAGAGCACTTCGAACAGCTTTTGCAGGAGAAAACGATGATAAGCACAAACGAAGGAATTGAGAACGCACATGTGGAAAATATTCTGAACGAAGAACCAGACAATATAACAGAAGCAGAAGTAAAAGAAGCACTTATAATATTAAGAAGTGGTAAATCAGCAGGCCATGATAACATAAGAGCTGAATAACTCAAAAATATAGGCGAGGAAGGTGTAAATTTAAAGCAGCTTCTAAAAACTATATGGAAAAGTGGAAAAAAATCCAAATGACTGGGAGAAAGCAGTAATATTTCCAATATACAAAAACGGAGACAACAAAAACTGCAATAATTACAGGGGAATATCACTAATATGCACAACTGCTAAAATTTATGAGGTTATACTAAAAAATAAACTAAGACAACAAACAGAACTAACGATGGAAAATGCACAAAATGGCTTCAGGAAGGGCCACTCAACGCAGAACCATATATTTACACTCAGAAAACTGATGGAGAAAACAATGGACCATGACAGTAAATTACTCATAGTATTTATAGACCTGGAAAAAGCCTTCGACAGAGTACCGAGAAAAACGATGTGGAATATATTACAAAAGAGGCAAATAAGCAAACAACTACAAAGAGCAATACAAGGTATTTAAATAAAGACATACATAAGGACCGGAAATCAGATATCACAGGAATTTACAATCAAACAAGGACTAAGACAAGGTGGAGCATTAAGCACTCTACTGTTTATAATATTCCTAGATAATATATTAAAAAATATAAAGGAGAAAACAAGGAAAATGGACATAGGATATTATAAACTACGACGCACAATGATAGCTGGGTGTGCTTTTGCTGATGATATTCTAATACTAGCCAAATCTGAAGAAAACCTGCAAGGGAACATTAATATATGGAACGAAGAACTAAATAAACACAACATGACAATAAGCACCGATAAAACAAAAATTATGGTGATCGCCAAACAGGAAGTGAAAACAAATATCCAAAGAGCAGGAAACAGTATCGAGCAGGTGGAAAATTTTAAATACCTGGGTATAAATATAAATAACAAGGGAAGTCTGGAACCAGAAATAAACAACAGAATACGGGAAGCAAACAAAAGCTACCATATGCTAAACAAAATAATACTTAATAATAAGCAGATATGGAAGAAAATAAAACTCATAATGTTCAAAACAATATATAGACCAACACTGATATACGGAAGCGAAACATGGACATTGGACAAGACTTAAAAGCAAAATACAAGCAGCAGAAATGAAGTACTTAAGGAGGATAGAAGGTATCACAAGAATTGACAGAATACGAAATGAGCAAATTCGAACAACTCTACAGATAGAAAGTATACAGACAACTATAGACAGGAAACAACTCGGATGGTATGGACACATAAATCGCATGCCAGAAGGGAGACAGGCAAACTGTATATGGAACACAAGAATACAAGGAGAGAAAAGAAGAGGTAGACCACACAAAACGTGGGAAGACAACATTAAAAAAAACTCAGTCACCAAAACGTCTGCTGGGCAATGTTATAGATCTCTACTAAAAAAATATACAAAAAGGTTTACATTATAGTTATGCAAATTTAAATGTTTTTAAGCAAAATAATTAATTCGCTATAAAACATTAATTATAATTAAATTAATCAACTTAGTACCCACACCTGGTGTGATAGCTGATTGATGTGGGCATTGCATGCCGTACGTTAACGTGCAATTTATATTTAAAATTATCATGTTTTAAATGAACTGCCCTTTTTTTTCTTTTAGAAAATTTGCTACCAACCCCGGACTTTTGTTAACTACCCCCACCGATCACTTCCGGTGGACGCGTCGTGTGTCGAAATGAAAAATGCCACCGAGCAAACCAACTACGATCTGAAAGCATTGATTTTATGCCTCCCCCAATTTAATTATATTAAGTTCAGGCTTTTATTTCCCAGCGGTGGAGTTTGAACCGGTTACATCCATCTCCTTTATCATTTTATTGCGTCGATAATCGTTAGAGATAACGATATGTACAGCAAGTATTTGAAGCAGCCACTGGCAACAGTTCATTGTAAGTCGGGACGGGACGCTCGATTTTGAAAGGGTGCCAAATTTCTGGTTATGAATACGTTTTTGAGTGCCACATTATTGCAGCGACACGCCATTAATATGAGGGGGGGCCGGTGTAATGATTGCACCCGATGTGACAGGGATATGTGTTGGATTAATATTCGTAGTGCAAATCAGCTGCTTGCTGCTTACACATATCGCTAATCGTTAAATTATAATTAGTAACTGTAGTAACTGAGTGAGGAGTAATGTAATTAACATTTTTTGTAATTACTTTAGTAGTTTCAATTTGAATTGATGCTGAAATAAAGGAAATATTCATTGTGCAAGCCAAAAGGATGTACCCCACCCCACCCACTTCTAATTATAATAATCTTCAGTTCTTCTTATGGTGATCATGCTATAAGCATGATTTTGCTATTTGTATCTTATAATATTTTATTAAAATTATATTCTTATAGGACTATCAGCCGTAGGGCTTCTCCGCCGGTCAAAGGTGAAGCTCAATCACCCGGTATTTAACTTAACTTCATAGAAAACCTCTGAAAAACTGTCAAAGGTGAAAATTCGCCCCGATAGAGTTCGAACTCAGGCTCCCTAATCCTCAGTACGAGACGGACGACGCCTCTAACTACTCGGCTACTGAGCTGGGTTTTAAAATATATAATTTTAAAAACGAATTTAAATTTAGACCATGATAACACTAACACAGCAGTTTGAATTTAAATTTGCATTACTATGGTACTTACACAGGCATCTAATAATAGGGGAGTGCTGGCCTAGTATGGTCAGCATTGGCAACTACTCACCCGCGAGAGTTTTGCAGCTCGCACGCAAAATTGACTGGTGGGACGAGTGAGCAGCCTTCACAATGGACCCATTTTGAGGCCAGTGTCTGTAGCTATGCTATCCTCCAGCCAACTATCCAGAACTATCCAGATGGTACTTACTGAAATAAAAGAATAATCAAGGTTTAAACTTTAATCTAACCTACTGATAATTATAATAATGTATATATCATCAGTTCTTCTTTTTCTTCGCTCTTATAGCACGTTTTTGCCGCATTTATCTTTTAAAATATTTAAATTTAAAAGGAATTTAAATTAAGGCAACTCAATTCAACGGCCATCATGATGAAAATACCTATATCTTCAGTTCAAATGAAGTATTTTTTCTATAGTATACATGTTTGTTGTTGAAGTATTTTTTCTCTATAGTATACATGTTTGTAGTTGACAAAAACAAAACAAAACAAAAACAGAAAAATATATAATTGTAATTAATGCTCCAATTACTAACATTTGTAATTGTAATGATCCTGAATTTGCTGATGATAATAATATACCAAGAGAGTAACTTGAGTGAGAATTTATGTCTGGCTCAAGCATTATTAGTTTTTTCTCTCTATAGTATACATGTTTGTAGTTGACAAAAACAAAACAAAACAAAAACAGAAAAATATATATAATTGTAATTAATGCTCCAATTCCTAACATTTGTAACTGATGATAATAATATACCAAGAGAGTAACTTGACTGAGAAATGTCTCGCTCAAGCAGCATTAGTTTTTTTTCTTTATAGTACCCATGTTTACAGTTGACAGAAACAAAACATAACAAACACAGAAAAATATATATATAATTGTAATTAATGCTCCAATTCCTAACATTTGCAATTGTAATGATCCTGAATTTGCTGATGATAATAATATGCCAAGATAGTAACTCGAGTGAGAAATTATGTCTCGTTCACGCATTATTAAGTGGCCGACCGCTAATGCACACAGCACTCTCTACTTTAAACAGCGCCATGCAAACACATACCAAGACAAAAAGAGCTGTAAACGATTAATTAATGCGACGAGCGCCATTTGTTTATTAGGTTGTTTAAGCGGTAAAAAGTAAATGGGCGATTCTTTATTTTTTCGGCGCAAAAATTCACAAGAAACAGGATCTCGTCTGGCACATCCATTAGCGAAACAATCAAGCAGCGTATTCAGTAATCTCATTACCGACTGAGACGCCGGCAGCCGAGAGATTCTTAATGACATGCTAATCAGAGATTCCTCATCCCGTACACCCCGAGCTGCATTTGCGCAGGCTAAATATCCCTCCACTCTCGTTGTTATTCATTAATATTTAAGCTTTTAATATACATATTAAAATCCAAAATGAATTTATATTGTTGCTGTCAAAACAATTTAACGGTGTTGTAATGCTACACCCAGGGTGCACTTACTGTGTGCGTGCTACTCTATGAAAGCTTTTAGTTTCAAATTAGAGAAATGTATGGTATGTTTATTTATATGTGACATTTTTATATGTAGCCATAAAATCTAAACTGCATATTTGTCGAAACCATAAAAATCATAACACCTCCCTACCGAACCTTATAATAATATACTTCTATACAAATAGAACTTTTTCCTGTCGCTATTTTAATATTTCCGGTAGATCCGGTAAATCAAATTACCTTTTTATTAACATAGTTACATTTTTATAACGATAATAGATGTTGTAAACGTACTAGACTATTCAAATCGCATTTATATATCTAATGCCCGTATTTACCAAAGTTCCATCAAATTAATCGATTCTGTAAGATATTGAATGTACACATTGACATATCTAAAAACAAACAAAAAACTGAATAAGCGCTTGTCGATTGCTCATCTCATGGCATTTTATTCAATCTGGCAGTGATTCCGGAAGGAAAGTAGTAGTTGTAACGTCAATCAGTGTGAGTAGACTGTAGTGTCGTGTGGATTGGTGTGATTTTGAAATCAAAGCTCCTTATTTGTTGCTGATGGTGGACGAATTGTATTACCTTATTACAATCTATTGTGTTATGTACGTTTAGATGCGCTAAGCCATGTGTTGTATATGCAGGTGTATCTATGGGACCATGTGGTGTATTTCTTTGTTAGCACTTAGAGCAGTGGTTCTTAACCAGTGCTCCGTGGTACAGTGGTGCTTCGCGAGTTTGTTGCAAGTGCTTCGAGTAATTAAGAAAGCCGTAATTTAATGTTGGCTAATCAACTGTATGTGATTGACTCTTTGATTTTGGTGCAGCGAGAGTTTTTCTTATGTTAAAAGTGCTCCCTGACTTCAAAAAGGTTAAGAATCACTGGTCTATATGAAGGTTTTTAGTTTACGAGCAGTTTTAAATTAATCGACTGATATTGAATTGAATCGGCATCTACTTTGTGATAATTCATTATAATAAATAAATAAAACGAATTAAATAATCGACTGAGTTTAAAAAAAAATGAAAAATCAAGGAATTAAGAAATTTAAATTTATGTTACTATTTGATATTATATATTTAATTGAGCTCAAAACAAGCCATTATTTGATAATTTTCACAAAAAACTACACTCTGCAAGAAGGGTTTTATTGTACGAGATGTAAAAAAATTAATAAATAATCAAAGATTTAAGAAATTTCAATTTATTATATTATTTCACATTTTATATTGAATTGGGCTCAAAATAAACCATTTTTTGATAATTTTCACTCCCAACTAAATTCTGCAGAAAGGTTTTCATTGCACGAGCTGTTTTGAATTAATCGACTAAGTTATAAAAAAATATAATAAATCATAGATTTAAGAAATTTATGATATTTTTATACATTCTATATTTAATTGGGCTCAAAATAAACTATTTTTTAGTAATTTTCACCTAAAAATAAAATCTACAGGAAGGTTTTTATTGCACGTTCTCTTTTAAATTAATCAACTGAGATATAAAAAATTACAAAAAAATCAATGATTTAAGAAATTTAAATTTATGATATTATTTTGCATTCTATGTTCAATGGGCTCAAAATACACCGTTTTTTGATAGATTTCACCCAAAACTAAAGTCTGCAGGAAGGTTTTTATTATAAAAGCTATTTTTAATTGATCGACTAAGTTATAAAAAAATAATAAAAAATCAAAAAGATATTTAAAATATTTATATTATCTTACATTCTATATTTAATTGGGCTCAAAATAAATCATTTTTTGGTCATAATAGAAGATATAAAATAATTTTTTGCTTATAACAGGAGATATAAACATTTATAAAAAATCAACGATTTAAGAAATATAAATTTATGATATTAGTTAAAATGCTAAAAATAAACCATATTTTGATTATTTTCACCCAAAACTAAAGTTTGCAGAAAGGTTTATATTGTACGAGCTGTGTTTAATTAATCAAGTTAAATAAAAGAAATACTAATAAAAAACGATAAAAAATAAAAAAATGAAAATATTTAAATTTTTGATATTAGTTTACATATTATATTTAATTGTGCTCAAAATAAACTGTTTTTTGATCATTTTCACCAAAAAATAAAGTCTGCAGGAAGGTTTTTATTGAACGAGCTGTTTTCAATTAATCGACTGAGATATAAAAGTGTATAAAAATCAACGATTTAAGAAATTTCAATTTCTCATATTATTTTATATTCTATGTGTAATTGGGCTCAAAATAAACCGTTTTTGATAGATTTCATCAAAAATTAAAGTCTACAGAAAGATTTTTCGACTAAGTTATAAAAAACGATAAAAAAAATTAAAATGTAAGATATTAAAATTTTTGATATTATCTTACATTCTATATTTAATTGGACTCAAAATAAACTATTTTCTGGTCATTTTCACCCAAAAATAAAGTTTGCAGGAAGGTTTTTATTGCATGAGCTGTTTTAAATTAATTGACATAAATAATGAAAAAAAATCAACGAATTAAGAAATTAATTAATTTAAAATTAAAAAATGTTTAATTGGGCTTAAAATAAACTATGTTTTTATTATTTTCACCCAAAACTAAAGTCTGCAGGAAGGTTTATTTTATACGAGCTGTGTTTAATTAACCAACTTAGTTATGAAAAATGATCAAAAAAAATATTTAAATTTTTGATATTATTTTACATATAATATTTAATTGTGTTCAAAATTAACTATTTTTAGATAATTTTAAACCAAAAATAAAGTCTGCAGGAAGGTTTATATTGCACGAGCTGTTTTAAATTAATCGACAGAGTTATAAAAAAAGATAAAAAAAATTGAAGATTTAAGAAATTAATTTATGATATTATTTTACATTCTATATTTAATTGGACTTAAAATAAACTGTTTTTTAATAATTTTCACCCAAAAATAAAGTCCGCAGGAAGGTTTTTATTGCACGAGTTGTTTTAAGTTCATCGACTGAGATATAAAAATGTATAAAAATCAACGATTTAAGAAATTTAAATTTATGATATTATTTTACATTCTATGTGTAATTGGGCTCAAAATAAACCATTTTTTGATAGATTTCACCAACAACTAAAGTCTACAGAAAGGTTTTTATTGTACGAGCTGTTAATTAATCGACTAAGTTATAAAAATATGATACAAAATTAAAAATGTAAGATATTTAAATTTATGATATTATCTTACATTCTATATTTAATTGGGCTCAAAATAAACTTTATTTTGGTCATTTTCACCCAAAAATAATGTCTGCAGAAAGGTTTATATTGTACGAGCTGTTTTAAATTAATCGACTGAGTTATAAAAAATTATAAAAAATCAAAGATTTAAGAAACTTTATTTTATGATATAAGCCCAACTAAATATAGAATGTAAAATAATTCTATATTTAGTTGGGCTTAAAATAAGCTATATTTTGATAATTTACTTCCACAAATAAAGTCTGCAGAAAGGCTTTTATTGCACGAGTTGTTTTAAATTAATCGACTGAAATATAAAAAATTATAAAAAATCAAAGATTAAAGAAATTTTAATTTATGATATTATTTTACATTCTATATTTAATTGGGCTCAAAATAAATAATATCTTGATAATTTTCACCCAAAAATAAGGTCTGCAGTAAAGTTTTCATTGCAGGAGCTGTTTTAAATTAATCGACTGAGTTATAAAAAAAAATTAAAAATCAACGATTTAAGAAACTCAAATTTATGATATTATTTTACATTCTATATTTCATTGGGCTCAAAATAAACCGTTTTAAATAATTTTCATCTGAAAATAAAGTCTGTAGAAAGGTTTTTTTAATGCACGAGCTATTTTAAGTTAATCAACTAAGTTATAAATAATTATATAAAATTAAAATTTAAGAAATTTTAATTTATGGCATTATTTTACAATCTATATTTAATTGGGCTTAAAACAAACTGTTTCTTGATCATTTTTACCTAAAACTAAAGTCTGCATGAAGGTTTTTATTCACGATCTGTTTTAAATTAATCGACTCAGTTATAAAAAAAATTATAAAAAATTAAATATTTAAGAAATTTAAATTTATAATATTATTTTAAATTCTATATTTCATTGGACTCAACATAAACCTTTTTATGATAATTTACACCCAAAAATAAAGTCTGCAGGAAAGGTTTTATTGCACGATCTATTTTAATTTAAGCGACTAAGTTATAAAAAATTATAATAAATCAATGATTTAAGAAATTTAAATTTATGATATTATTTTACATTCTACAGTTAATTGGGCTTAAAACAAATTATTTCTTGATAATGTTTACCCAAAAATAAAGTCTGCACGAATGTTTTTATTGCACGATCTGTTTTAAATTAATCGACAGAGTTATAAAAAAAATTATAAAAAATCCAAGATTTTAGAAATTTAAATGTATGATATTATTTTATATTCTATATTTAATTGGGCTTAAAATAAACCATTTTTTGATAATTTTTACCGAAACATAAAATCTGCGGAAGGTTTCGCCCGAGATATAAAAAATGATAAAAAATCAAAGCTTTAAGAAATTTAAATTTTAAAATATTATTCTACATTTTGTATTTAATTGGATTCAAAATAAACTAGTTTTTGATGATTTGTACCTAAAAATAAAGTCTGCATAAAGGTTTTTATTGTACGAGCTGTTTTTAATTAATCGATTCTGTTATAAAAAATGATAAAAAATCAAAGATTTAAGATATTTAAATGTTTGATAATATTTTATATTCTATATTTAATTAGGATTAAGATAAGCCTTTTTTCGATGATTGACACCCAAAAAGAAAGTCTTATCAATGGTGCTTAACCGGTGCTCTACGATACACTTGTCTTCCACGAGCCTACTTCGAGAAATTATGTTATTTAATGCTGGTTCCTCTACCGTATGGGATTAACTCTTTGATTTTGGTACTCCGCAAGTTATTCATATGATCAAAAGTGCTCCCTGACTTCAAAAAGGTTAGGAGCCACTGACTTAGAGGGTTGTGTGTACGCCAAGGCCGTGTATCATTTATACACACCGGTCTAGTGCAGCGGTTAGCACCCCCCGTTTAACGAACGGGCGGCACGGGTTCGAATCTTGTCCCCGGGTAGTCGGTACTATTTGTTGTAGGGATACAATTAACGACACTTTAGACAACTTGGGGACTATTTTCTGCAGTATCAAATCCCAACACTCACGTACACATACAATAACGCACGGCAGAAGGAGCCAAAGCTTAATAGCTAATTACAGAATTGTAACAGATCTACTACTAACTACTATTTATTGGATTGGATAGTTTTACAATACATACAATAACGCACGGCAGAAGGACCCAAAGGTCTATAGCTAATTACAGAATTGTAAGAGATCTACTACTAACTACTATTTATAGATTGGATAGTTTTACAATACATACAATAACGCACGGCAGAAGGACCCAAAAATCTATAGCTAATTACAGAATTGTAAGAGATCTACTACTAACTACTATTTATAGATTGGATAGTCTTACAATACTGCTTTATAACATTATAATTATACGGAACGTAGTATTAAATCGATGCACTATGTATATTAGACAATTATAAATTTGAGTGAATTTTTTCTTCAACAAGGCGACGGTGAAATATTTTTTATAACTTTAAATAGACTAAATTTATGCGACACGAAAACTCCACACTGTTCTTTTTAACACATTTTCAAGTATCCACTGAGCCGATGAAATCGCATGCTATTCAAATAAGATGGATTTAACTGGGCTGCCACGTAAGACGGTGTTTGAAGCATGCAAAACGGGCACCGTGCATGTATTTTAATGGAGGACTCGTATGAAGTGTCACATTTATATCCGTTTTAACAATTGTATATTCGTTTTTTGTACTACAACAATATGTCGCTGTGATTATTGGTTCAATTTTAATAGTAATATATATATATATATATATATATATATATATATATATATATATATTTATATATATATATATATATATATATATATATATAATTTGTAACTTAATTCTTTAGGAAAATTATATATCGTAGGGCAGGTGTGGCAAACCAATGGCACGCCATAAAATAAGTTGGGCACGACATTAATTAAAGAATGTATGTACAATTTATCTAGATATTCTTTCATATTTTTTTTAAATGAGTAATATTAAAGCCTCGTTTGTCAGTTGACTTCACATTAGTGTATTTTCAAAAATAAAGAGTTTTAACTTAGTATTTAGTTTAATTATTTTCCATTCATCACTAAGTCAAGATTATTTGATGGCATGTCCTAGCCTCATTAAACATTTATTTAGAACAACTAGCACGTAGTTCAATAAAGTCTCGCCACCCCTGTCGTAGAATATGTACTTTTGCGTTGGATTTGTAACGTTAAGTCTAACTCATTTTCTTCAAAATGCAGTTATGTATTGCGCCCGAAACGACGATATTATTTTGTACATTCACAGTTAAATTTAACTAAAATATTAGAGTAAAAAGTAAAAAATCGTTTTATTTATCCTTTAAAATGAATTATCACACATCGTCCTGGGTTCTTGAAAGTAAAAGTTGAAAGTAATGGAAAACATCCAAGAACGTGTATCGGCCGTCAATACGACGGAATAATTTAATAAAAAAAATAAATATTTACATTTGAGATATAAAATGATTTTGGGTACTATTCTATTTCAATCCTCCTTCAAATAATGGGAGTTATTTCTACCTCGCCCAGTATTACCTCTAATGACACACACTTAGCCATTCATCAATAATAACTAATAAATATAAAATAAGTACAAACTCTGTAATTACAAGTACCGCGATATTAAAAATGTATATATTCCTTATAGCAAAATTATGCAATAATGACGGTGGTTAGAGCCCTCGATCAATGAACTATGTAGATAAATTGCATGTGCAACTAAGTACATGTATTTATTATTTAATTAAGCGCTTGATAAAATTGCTTCTGGATTTAATGGAATTAAACGCGGTGCATTAGCAAAGTTTATTCAAACTGGTATACAAAAAGCACAATGCTAGTGAGGGCATGCGACATATTTCCCATAAAAATAACTCATACATTCTTTCATACAGGCTGAAAATGAAAAATAATAAAGTTCGCCGTGTTATTTATAGCCAAATGACCACTGCTCAACTCACTAGCACATAAATAGCAGGATATTACGGGGAGCATAGATGTATCCATATATGACGCGGTTTCCCCTACTTATAATATATGGTTATACATATTGTACACATAAGTAGCCAGCTTATTTATATAAAATCACCAGAGGTTAGTTTATTATATCATATTAACGATTCTATTTATTCTAACATATATAGTTATCTTGAATATGTTTTATGAATATATTATTTGAAAGACCCAGCTTAGTGGCGTAGTGGTTAAAGATGTCGTCTGTCTCATAATTGAGCATTGAGGACCGGTGTGGGCGAAATCACTTTTCCGATTTTTCAGAAACCTCCTCCTCAAACTCATAAAAAAAATCTGTAACGGCTATATTTGAAGAGATGGACATTATAAAATAAAAAAATAAAAATTCAAAATATATGACTGTTTTGGCATGAAAAACTAGCGACCTTATTAGAAGAGACGGAAAGATGGTACTCATGCCACTAAATAGAGTAGGCTAAGGCCAAAACAGCTTGTAGCTTTCCTGTGCCAGGTTTAATATTGTAGATCGGGAGTGATCTACAATATTAAGCCTGCCAATACTAACAATACGCAGGACAATTCTAACCACAGATCTAAATAAGATATAGCCCTGGCGCGCAAGCCCTTTGGTAGTGTCACCGCGTGACCTAGCTAGCGGTAATGTATTTTCTTATGCAGATGGGTGTGTTATTTTTAGTACCCCACGGGTACCGAATATCTGGGAATATCAGGACAACCCTGTCAACACGAATAAAAATCTTACATCACTGTCACCGTGCAGTATTTATTATCTTAAGAATACACTATTAGATTCATATAGATTTTCTTAAAGATCTTCCACAAGTGTTTTTCTTTAAATTTGTTGTGTTGTATTGTGTATTGTGTTGGCACTTTCTGGCAAATCTTATCTTGTACACATTGTTTCAGTGCCGCCAAGAATTCATTATGTAACATCAAATGGTCGCGTAGAAGTGAAAAAAGGAACACCAGTCCGTTTGGAATGCAAAGCATCCGGGAATCCTGTACCTAAAATCACATGGTCAAGGAGGAATAATTTACTGCCCGGAGGGGAGCAGACTACAGTTGCCCCCATTTTAACGTTGGACAGGGTGGACAGACATCAGGCCGGAGTGTATCAATGTACAGCGAGTAATGGTGTCGGTGAGGATGTGACGCAACAAATAGTGCTGCACGTTCTATGTAAGTACGATATTGATTAGTCTTATAAACGCTCGGCATCCTTGTAGGGACGAAGCGGGGGCGGTAGAATTCGGCTACAATGCGCTGTATAAATTCATATTTGGGTATGTCCCAAATCGGATTAGCCCGTAATTTATACCGTGTGTACGGATTGTTTGTAACGGTTTTTCCGGACGGTAATTTTCCCATGTAGATACGCGCCTGTATGTCTGGATCATGTGTCGCGCAAAACATCTATTACGCGAAGTATCGTCGCGGAAGTGCGCCGTGTATTCTGCATAAACTCATTTGTCGGGCGGCTAAAATATATGTGTGCTTTTAACACCTCCGTACAGAATGCCTGTGCTAATAGAACAAACTCGCCTTGTTTAACATGAGCAAATTATAACACAATGGCTATACAATATTAGATACGGTTATACTCCTTTTCGAATGAATGCGTGTTATACTGCCCAAGAGAATTATATTGTACTATTTAAATATATTCAATTATTACAAAGTACGAATCCTACTGAAAACTGGTAATGTAATTTATTATGGGAATTTTCTATATTCAACCTCTGAAACTGTTTTTTCATACAAATGTCTGATTTCCTCAAAATATCTGAAAACCTACTTTTATTCAGATTATGTTATATTTTCTATATTCGATTTCAGAAAATGTCTCAAAATATCTGTAAACCTAAATCATAAATGACCAGTTTTCAGTAAGATTTGTGCTTTATAATAATTGAATATATTTAAATAGTACAATATTCTTCTGAGCATTATATCCATAGAGCCAGTCTAAAGAACTATTCACAATAACCGTGGTAGGGGAAGCGAAATTGCACACATGTATAAAAATGCGGGCAGTTACAGCAGCGCAGTAAAAGTATGACAGAACATGGGTAATTATCTCTAGCATAATTATTGTATAACATTACTGCCCAATTCTGAACGTCTGAATTTTTATAGCCATGCAAAATTTATCACTACCTTACTACTACCGCGCATATTGTGAATGGCCCATACGGAGTAGGTTTTGAGATATCCTGTTTAAAGAAACAAAATATAAAAATGTTAGGTATAAACTAATATATGTTAATTCTTTAAATAAAGTTGTTGCTTTCTCTCTATTTTATATATTAAAACCGCTATTTATATTCTCATATCCGTTTTTAATTACTTTCTGCATTTCTCACACGTAAGCTATTTCCAGTTGCATGTAATAACGAGCATATGATATATGATTTTCATTAAATAGATGACCGTGAGTTGTCAGTAGTAAATCCATTAAAAGTTTTTTCTAAATAGGATCTGATTCTTGTACGCGGCTATAAATTGAACAATTTCCGTACTAAATTTAACGTTTCCCATGGATGACTGTTAGCTATTCGTCCTGCTATGCGACGTGCGTGACTACCGTGAAATTAAAGTGAATATTAAATATTTATATGCCTAGCGCCGCACTAGGTGGTATTTAATAATGTCGAGTTGATACATTTTTAGTGGCGCGAGCGTGAAACTTGATTAATTGATAACGATTATGTATTAATGTTTTTTTTTGTTCGCATGTATAGTGGTTTTGGTAATTACGGCAGAAGTTCAATTAATAAACAGGTGGATATCGAACAAAATTGTTGAATGGTGAAATTACGACATAATTGTTTTTGTTATTATTCAACCTTATTTATTTATTATTTATTCGTGATAATATATTAATTATTTCAAGTCGATTTTGTAAAACTCATATATAATAAAGGCACCTTACACCAGGGACCTACACGATCAATATTACTGTCAATATTTTAGAATAATGACAGTATTACTGTACGATATGTTTAAAATATTCATTATGCTAAAATATTGCCAGTATTACTGATCGTGTAAGGTATAGTAATGATGGAATCAAGAGAATACTGATGTTTATCAGGATATTTGATTACTTAAAAAATATAAAAGCAAATACTGACAGTCCTAGCACTGTCAGTATTTGTTTCAATGCTCGTTTTATATTTATCAAGAAATCAATTATCCTGATAAACATCAGTAGTCTCTGCAGTCCACCATTACTAACCTTGCACGATAAGTAATACTGTCAATATTTTAGAATAAGGAACATTTTAAACATGTTATCGTAAAGTAATACTGTCATTATTTTTAAATATTGACAGTATTATTGATCGTGTAAGGTGCCTTATACACACAATGTGTGATTTTGAAATTTCAGGATAACAAATAAAACTTGAAAATGTTTTGAACTTGAGCACCAGTACGTGTAGTGATTATATGTACCGAAAATAGTTTATTAATCAATAATAAAATTTCTGTCTTTATATCTATCAGCTCATCGCTTTTTTCGCAGGTAAAGGGAGAAGCTCAGATGCTCACGGTGTTTACATTAACAGCAGAGAAAACCAATAAAACTCGGTGAACGGTAATTTGATAAATTCGCCCACAACGGGGTATAAACTCTCGCCGCCCCAATGCTCTAAACGAGAAGGATTCCTAGGCCACTGAGCTAGGTATTGATAAATAAATAACGACATCAGTAACTTTCAATAAATTGAGAATATGCCAATAAAGGTTTTCTAAGTAAAAAGTTGAAACAATTACTAAAACTGTCAAGAATGACAGTATTATTGACCGTGTAAAGTGCCCTTGACGATACAATTTACAATTAATTTAATTAAACTAGATTTAATTATAAATCTAATTATTAAATACAATACATTCTAAATGACCAAAAATAGCGTACGTATATCTCTGTTTTAATAGTATATACTGGTAATAGAAAGTAACAAAAAGCATTATTTACCAAGGCGCGTCCCCGAAGAGTCGTGGCCCAGTTCAACGACGCTTTTATTGCACAACGAGGTTCCGTCCCACTGGTACGCAAAAAGTGCAAAATTCCGTACTGTATTATTAAAGCTACTAATTAATAAATAGATTATATTTCTTTGTTTGTCCGCTCCGATACCCATTAAAATATTTATGGATGGTAATTACAAAAATTAAAATTTAATTATTTATAATATTATACTAGCCGAACGCAGGCTGAAAATAAATGCAAATATATTCGCTGTAATGGATTTTCTAATGAACAGCGCAGTGTCTAGACGAAAACACGCGAGGAATTCTACTGAACTCGCTACTCAGAATATGATATAATTATTTTATAAAAATATATTTCATAGAAATAATATACTTTTGCAGTGTTAAGTCCGTATGACATTATCTAGTTTCTTATATCGTTTTCGACGCAGACACAAACTACATAGTGTCATACATACATGTAGAAAATGATATAGCGACGGAATAATAATAAATTGACAAAACAACAACACCGTAATACACAATGTTAATTTCCTATTTAGAAATAATTATACAGTTTAATATTTCAATTCTTATATAGAAAACGATATAGGAAACTAGATAATGTCATACGCGCTTTAATTTTTCTCGTCTCACGACGGGTGACATCATCCTGTCTTTTCTGTTTACAAGCCTTTCTGTACATTTTTGAACTTATATTATCTATCTAATATAGTGAATGATACATTTTTGAACTTATATTATTTATCTAATATAGTGAAGGATGTTTTTATATCATAAGCATTACAATTCCAATTAATCAATTGCGCTAAAATGTATATTTCCCATCGGGGTTTTGTTGGGGAATATAAATTTTAGCAATCCATATGAATTTGACCTGAATTGATATTTGCATACTCTTAAAAATCAACCTGGAACTGTGGCAAGCCATATATCATTTTGCAGCAGTTCGTATGCGACATGTTACATACGATATAACTTACGACTTGTCACTGTCACGGATGTTTTCACGTTTTTTTTTTTGTATTCAGGATCGAAAAAATTTTGATATATCCATACACATTTACACATTTAATATAGTATCCTGTTGATTAACAGTGGTGTAATATATCTGCAAATCCTGTAAAATTACCTTCCATTCACTAAATAATGCTTAACCTAAATACTAAAGCTTAGTTCCCCTTTGATGTTAAGTAATATAAAGTAGTAGCAATTATTTCTATCTGAATACACGGGAGGTGTAGAACCCTGAAAATGCGTCACCGGTCTCCCAGCGAGCAGCGAGCTTCTAATTCTTAAAGTTTTAGTTTTCTTGAATGTTTGATGAGTTAATTTACAAACTGCTCTCGCATAAAGTATGTCACTTGTTTATAAAATATTCATCAAAGTTGAAACGGCCATGATTAGAGCCATGCATTGCAGCAGCGGCGGGGTATATACATATATAAAATTTCACGACTAACTTTCCATGTAATGTTATATATTTCGCGAGAAGCACATTATATTATTAAACTTAATGATACGTGACAGATAAGAACGCCTGAAAATCATAGTTTTTATCCAGCTCCAGAATCTTACATATTTTAGACCAGTTTGCTAGCTTTATTTGCTTAGATAGTATCCGCACTTTATTCATTTGCGCTATTAACACGAGCTCATGTTTCCGGTAATAAATTTAAATTTCCATTCTATTTATATGTGTTTATCATGTTAAATGATGCAGCAAAGCCTACTTGCTTTAATCCAACATATTGTGGTGCGTGTCTGTAATAAATTTCAAGCCATTTAGGGCGAGAACAGAATAACACTAGACAACTCGTTCGTATAAAGTAGCGCCGTCCTCATGAACCCGATAAAATGTGGGAGAAAACCACTGACAGTCACATTTTATGTTCTAGCTAATCTAAATTGTACGACTATTATATTGCATGATTTACTGAATAATTATGACTTTTGCTATCTATCTATACGGGGTGTCTCATGATTCAAACTTAATATGGATTACTCCATAATACAATATTTAATCATTATGAAAATATTAGTAGTTATTGTATTTGTTACAATTCTGTAATTTTTATACACCTTCGAGTCCTATCGTATGTTGTTAGTATATGTGTAGGTGGCTGTAATGAAAATCGTCACCTAATTTTTTAAGTATCGTTAATGGTATCCCAATGTATCGACAAATGATACCGACTAGTCGGATAATGAAATAAATACAGAATTGTTCCGTTTTATTGATTTAATTTCACTTATTTATTAAATATTTCACGTATTAATCAAACGTTTTTCAATTTTAATTAAACCGAATCAATTTAATCAATATTAATTTGTATTGGGTGCTGTTAAGCAATTTGTTGTTTCGCTTTATTTCTCAAATAGAAAATATGGCCAGACAGATTCATTGAAGTATTAAAGGGTCCGACCCCAGTTTATCGTGGAAGGTTGGAGCAACTTAGAAGGAAGGATGAGTACATACTAAAGCTCGGTTCGTCATATAAAGTGCAGTGAAGTGAAGCCACGCTCGGGCCGGTAGTTCAGAGGAATTTTAACCCTTTGATAAGCCCTCGATATTAAATCAAAACATGGCCTTGTATTGAGATCCGTGTAACGGGCTACAAAGCAAGAATTTCTATAAATGCCCGGCCCCAAAAAAAATCTAATTACAACACACTGGTGCAATTACACGGCAACAACAATCGTTGATTTTTATCTGGATTACCACTGTGCAGCAATATCGTGTGTCCTTTAAGCAGGCCAATTTATTTAACCTACCTTGCCGCTTTAAGATTTGCCTAATTGCGTGAACAAAGCCGGCGCGTTATTAAAGCAGGGGGTTCAACTCTCCCCTTACTACACCCACCGTCGCCCCAACAGCAGCCCGTATTCTCTTATTGCTTCTCCAAACTAAAGCGCAATACACTTCAGTTGGACCCAACAACAAGCAATTTAAACAAATAATTTAATAAGTAGTCTATATCAATATTATTATATTCGTATATTACAAAACTTGAATTTTAGAACTGTATAAATTAAACACACCTGGATCCTATTTGAAATATGCAATCGCTGTTAGAATAACCATTATACTTGCAAAATACTTATAAATCATCATACTTTTGTTTGTCTCCGGGTGTAAGCGCGCTGCAAAGATGTTAATATTAAAGAGTGCGAGTGCGACAGCTGAGATAACTCGGAACTACCCCGGACGGTGTCAGTTAATAAAGTAATAACGCACCTCAGGGAACCAAGCGGGTAGCTCCTTCTCTCTTTTCTATTCACTTGAAACGCTGAAGTAAAAGCTAACTTTAGCTATAAAGCGACTTAAATATGCCCGCTATACCCTAACTTAGATTTAGCCAACGCCACACGGTCTTGAAATAACATTAACCGGTTTACCGACTAAATGGAAAGTGCATAAATATTACAAAATACAATATCATTTATGTTATCTAATATAATATTAGAGCACAATAGAGGGAGGCGTGTGTTAATATGTTTTATCGCTTATTTAAGATATTATTTTATGCAAAACAGACATGATGACATGCTGTTAGCAGATTAACAAAGCTTTAACTTGTTACATAATTCATATGCTTCGTGTATACAAAAGGGGGACATGGCGTTTTTAATTAATATCCCGATAATAAATAATAATGGTGGGTTTACTGTTTAGGTGTGCAATTAAATCGATTAAAATTATATGTGACAGGTGCTCAGCAAAAAATATTACGATTCGAAAATATTTATATATCGATATTGAGAGGTAATAAAAATAAATTCTTTATTTCTTTCTCAATACAATTTAAAAAAATATATACAGCAAAAAATAATTATACAAAAAAAGGAAAAAGTAATCTCTGAGCAAGATTCAGTTGTTTAGTCAGCTAGAAAACAAATATATGAATATAAATTTGTATTTTTTGTTATTTCGATATTTTATTAGCACTAATTCGAATTTAAACAACTTATATTAATTACTCTGACCGTCAAACTATATTCGAGTACTTTGCAATTTAGCAAGATTTTCCTGTTCAATGATTTTAATCTTATTAGACGCAAATCGATTAACTGGCCCTAGCATGAATTTTCGTTCGTCCCTAAATGCAATATATGGCGATTACCTGAAGGTAGGGTAGAATGAGCCTTATATGAAACCTACTGTGTATGAATAATTTTAGTTCCGAGTCTCGTGAATCGATAAACCTCATAGACATCTACCCAAATGCAAACAGATTTTGGCCTACACATTTAAGAACAAATGTATAGAATAAATTATTAACGGGGTTATTAGATAGTGGACAAGGTATAAATAATACGTATACGTCATTAGTAAGTAAGTAGTAGAGGAATCTTTGAAACAGAGAATAATAATGGAATATGTTCAGATGACACTAGTTACCCCTCATTACACAACGAACCTTGCTAAGTAATAAACAAATGAAAATTAATAGAGTAAACATTTAAACTCTAACCCTTTAATCACTCGTTTTTTCGCATATCACGTTAAAAGTAATGAAAAGAGATTGGGAACAATACAGTTCTCGTATCTAAAACCACCCCCTGAATCCAAAACACAAACTAGAAGTCGGTATGACAAATACTTACTACGATACAGATGGAAAATGGCATTTTAGAAATGGTAATTTCAAGCAAATTTTCCGAAATTTGAAGGGTTGTGACGCGAAAACGGAAAGAGATATCTATAAAGGGTTGTGACGCGAAAACGGAAAGAGATATCTATAAAGGGTTATCGGATTTTTAATTACCATTCCAAGGACTATTGATTCGTGGTATAAAATGAATTTTTAATTTTTTAATTTTTATTGAAAAAATTTAAACTTCTAACCCTTTGATCACTCCGTTTTTCCCATCTTACGTTAAAAGTAATAGAGAAAGATTGAGAATAGTACAGTTCTCATATGGAAAACTACCCACTGAATCCAAAAACACAAACTAGAAGGCGGTACGACAAACACTTACTGAGATAGAGTTGGAAAATGACTTTTTTGAAATGGTAATTTCAAGCAATTTTTACGAACTTTGAACGGTTGGGACGCGAAAACAGAAAGAGATATCTACAAACGGTTTTCGGATATTTAACTAGCGTCCTAAATAGTATCGATTCTTCATAAAATGAATTTTTATTTTTTTTTATTTTTATTGTCACCTCTACTCTTTGATCATTTCTCGTTTTTTTGTTTGCATGTCGTGTTCTAAGTAATGGAGATAGATTGGGGATAATACAGTTCTCGTATGGAAAAGCCACCCTCTGAATCCAAAAACGCTAACTAGAAGTTGGTACGACATGCACTTACTGAGATACAGCTCAAAAAGGGCGTTTTTGAAACAGTAATTTCAAGCAATTTTTCCAATATTTGAAGGGTTGTGACACGAAGACGGAAAGAGATATCTACAAATGGTTTTCAGATTTTTAATTACCATCCCAAGGACTATTGGATGGTAGCATAAAATACATTCTTGATCACTTCTCGGTTTTTGCATATCACGTCAAATGTAATGGCGAGAGATTGGGATCAATACAGTTCTCATATGGAAAACCACTCCCTGAATCAAAAAACATAAACTAGAAGTCGGTACGACAAACACTTACTGAGATACAGATGGAAAATGGCGTTTTTGAAATGGTAATTTCAAGTAATTTTTACGAACTTTGAAGGGTTGTGACGCGAAAACCCAAAGAGATATCTACCAACAGGTTTCGTATTTTTAACTAGCGCCTTAGGGAGTATTGATTCATCATAAAATTAATTTTTATTTTTTTTATTTTTATGTGACCTCTAATTCTTTGATCATTTATCGTTTTTTTGCATGTCACGTTCCAAGTAATGGAGATAGATTGGGGATAATACAGTACTCGTGTGAAAAGCCACCCTCTGAATCCAAAAACGCTAACTAGAAGTTGGTGCGACATACACTTACTGAGATACAGCTCGAAAAGGGCGTTTCTGAAACGGTAATATCAAGCAATTTTTCCGAAATGTGACGGGCTGTGATGCGAAAACGGAAAGAGATATCTACAAATGGTTTTCGGATTTTTAATTAGAATCCTTAGGACTACAGATTGGTTGCATAAAAAGAATTTTAAAATTTTTAATTTTTAATGTAAAAATTGGTAGCATACAATTTTTTTTATATTTTTAGTTTTTATTGTAAATGTTTTAATTCTAACACTTTGATCACTTCACTTCACTATAGATTGGTAGCATACAATTTTTTTTATATTTTTAATTTTTATTGTAAATTTTTTAATTCTTTTTTTAACACTTTGATCACTTCTTGGTTTTTCGCATATCACATTAAAAGTAATAGAGGAAGATTGGGAAAAATATAATTCTCATATGGAAAACTACCCACTGAATCCAAAAACACAAACTAGAAGTCGGTACGACAAACATTTACTGAGATAGAGCTGGAAAATGGCGTTTTTGAAATGGTAATTTCAAGCAATTTTTACGAATTTTGAAGGGCTGTGGCGCGAAAACGGAAAGAGATATCTACAAACGGGTTTCGGATTTTTAATTGGCATCCTTAGGACTACAGATTAGTTGCATAAAAAGATTTTTTAAATTTTTAATTTTTAATGTAAAAATTTCACCACCAGCCCTTGATCATTTCTCTGTTTTTTGCATTTCACGTTAAAAATATTGAATGGAGATTGGAGATAGTAGAGTTCTTGTATGGAAAGCCACCCCTTGAATCCAAAAACATAAACTAGAAATCGGTACGATAAACACTTACTGAGATACAGCCCGAAAAGAGAGTTTTTGAATTCATATTTTCAAGCAATTTATACGAAATTTGAAGGGTTGTAACGCGAAAACGGAAATTGATATCCACAAACGGTTTTCTTATTTTAAATTAGGATTCTAAGCAGTATTGATTGGTAGCATAAAATAAATTTAAATTTTTAAAATTTTTATTGTTAAAATTTCACCTACAACCCTTTGATCATTTCTTGGTTTTTCGCATGTCACGTTAAAAGTAATAAAGAAAAATAGGGGATAACAACGTTCTCGTATGAAAATCCACCCCCTAAATCGAACAAGACCAACTAGAGGTCAGTATGACAAACACTTACTGAGATAAGAACTGAAAGTATACAGTACTCATTTCAATGGTGGATGCGCCGGGTAGCTGTGTTTAAGAACATATTTCACAGCGAGAAGAGAATGTGGAAGACACATTTAAGAACATATTTCACAGTGAGAAATGGTATGTATGATACATTTAAGAACTAATTATTGTCAGAATTATTTTCACCCATGATTTATTTATACTTACTATATTACTGTAAATAGGTGTAAGTGTCGGGTTGCTACGCGTAAGGCCCAGGTTTTTTAATTTTATACCTACTACAGACCTGAATGCAAAAACTATTCAGAGGATTTTAATTAAACAAAAATCTGTATTTAGTAACTTATTGTTAATGTCATGACAATTCAGGAAAAATATTTTTTATTTTTTTTAATTTGTAATTATTATTACTTTCCAAATACATCACTGATGTATAGGAAGGTATTGCTTTATATAAGTATATAAGTATGTTGTTGGGATACACGCAATTAGGATACAATAACTCTGGGACGATTTTCTGAAGAACAACTGCTAACACCTACATAGACATACACACGGCTGAAGGAGTTGAAGGTCGATAGCCAATTTACAGAATTGTAACAAATACAGTAACTACTACTGCTATAATAAGTAATAATTTAAAATGTTTTTGCAATAAAAAATAAGTCACTACATAAAATTGTTGATATTGTTGTATCATGGACAAACTCTGAAACGTAAGTTTTATTTTTGTGTGTTGTGTTTTGTGAATAATTATTGCTATCACTTCACATTGACTGCACAAATAATTCGAATTTATAGTTGTTTTCGTTTATCACTATTTGCTGCTCCGAGCGTATTGTCTCTTGTTCTATTTGTCGCTCCCGATGCGTACAATTCTACCTCGTCCCTTACAATCGGTGCACGACCGCAACACTTGAACCGATACAGCACGCCACGGAGCGGTTAAACGAAAACAGCTTATGTTCAATTATATTTAGTTTCTATCACATAGGTGGCTACTGCTGAAACCATCATAAAAATTTCAGAAATAATAATAACAACTAAATTATTTTTCTACATTATTATGCCTATAACTTGTTCACATTGACATATCATTGTTATTGTTAGTACAATAGTAATTTTTCATTTTTTAATTATGATGTAATTTTGTGGTTGTTTGTGTTTTGTGTGACCTAATTAGACCAAATAATATTAAAAAGTCCGATTCATTATGATTGTGCTATATGTTTTTGTAACCTGTATAGGTCACTATGAAATTTATCTTCTATAGTCCCACCAATACTGAGTCTAATTTTCTGGGTGCCGGGTTGCCGGGCCTATCGATCATATTTGCGGTGACTGTAACTGTAATATAATGATATATTGACAATATATGCGATATTCCGCCCCGATTTTATGTATAAATATAGAGAGCTTTGCGAAGGACTTTGTTTCAAAAACACATAAATGTTGAACATTATGCACAATTTTGTCATAAACTACAGATAGATTGCTGTTGCGAAACGTGTTTGCCTGTTGTTATTCTGCCATTTGCAAAACGTCTCCCATCGTTTTGTTTAGACCGCAGAGAAAGACTGAGGGAGTATAAATACGATTTAAATTATCTGCATGGTGAACAATTCAGAATTAATTGTTTTATATACATCTTTTACTAGTATATATATATATATATATATATATATATATATATAAATAATTACAAATGAATTAATATTTACAAGCAATAGCATATTTTAGTAGATGCAGCGAATTTAGTTACTTGATTATTTTATTTAGACCGCACAGAGATTAAATTTGCTGTAGCGTCAGATACTTAAAATAAATTTTAATATACGGACATTTTATTTAGTTAAGTATATTATACAACTAAATGAAATGTCCGTAATCTGATATAGAATGACTTTTTTTAATTACAAGAGACAATTACCATATTAACCAAACTATGTCCGTTCTGTATAATAAATGACTTCAACTCTGCATTATTTTATATGCTTACCACTCCTATTTCATCCGTCTTTTATTTTTCTCACGTGTTTCCACTGCTATTTGCTTCCATCATCATTTGAAAGTCACAATGACCGTCTCGCCACTCTTTTATTATCGGTCTTGTTATTATTACATAGGCATAGTTTGAATATTATGGTATTATGGGCCACCGGCCATCCTCACACATGCTGGTACTTTATTGTTCAATAAATAAAGCAGTTTTACATTGTTTAAACAACTCCAGAAAGGGAGTTATACCAATATTTATTACTTATACAACTAATATAATTATACAACTAAATGAAATGTCCGTAATCTGATATAGAATGACTATTTTTATTACGAAGAGACAATTACCATATTATCCAAACTATGTCCGTTCTGTATAATAAATGACTTCAACTCTGCATTATTTTATATGCTTACCACTCTTATTTCATCCGTCTTTTATTTTTCTCACGTGTTTCCCCTGCTCTTTGTTTCCATCATCATTTCAAAGTCACAATGACCGTCTCGCCACTCTTTTATTATCGGTCTTGCTATTATTACATAGGCATAGTTTGAATATTATGGTATTATGGGCCACCGGCCATCCTCACACATGCTGGTATATTATTGTTCAATAGATAAAGCAGTTTTACATTATTTAAACAACTCCAGAAAGGCAGTTATCCCAATAACAAAACTATGCGAACAGACAGGGGTTGGTGGGTGATTCAAGACCAACCACACCTATGTCCATTCAACATTTCAAGTGAAATCTGTATTACTTTGTATATAACCACTAGAGATATTGTGTGAGTTGATCCTCACTAGCTGAGCTACACGAATGAGATGTAAGAAGATAGAAATGTAGAAAATTAACTTTTAAATGACAAATTAGTGATTAAAAAAATCGTTTTAAAATAAAAAAGTAAAGATGAATGATATTAATATACTAATCCTAGTTAGCGGAGCTTTTTCCTAATTGCTTTATTTAACTTTATATACCAAATTTCTCCATATAAAATATTCATATATATATAACAAGATTTGAACCGAATCACAACGTTAATCAATATATTTCACGTACAAAGTCTTTATATACGCCAACTTTTGCTAATAATGCACGTATTTATTTATATCTAACTGATACTCCAGCTATCAATTTACATCAAGTATTTTTATCCTGAACATTTTAGAATAGACCTGTTTCCGTCTACCCGACGTTAAGTCTAAACTTAAGAACGTTACGAGAGAGGTACAGCATAAGTAGCAGTAAGCTAATGTAGTGTACAGCACCGACTTTAGTGCAGTGATCTTGCAATGGACGCGGCACTGATTGTCTTATCATTTCCACAGCTGCCTCCCTATAATAAACATACGGTCTCGGTAGGCAGTCTGCTAGCCTTTTGTTCGGGCCTGATAATACGAGTATGCGTTTTGCATTAAAATGGTGTCTTTCTGAAGTTAACGCCGCCGTTGTTTGAGGCGGAATTGCGCCCGATTGTTTGTGTTTAAAATTGTTGTTTTCTTGCTCAGTGGCACCCGATTTTAATCTTTTTAATGTCGCAAGTTACGGGAGCGCACACCATCTATACACAGATAAGCATTTGTTTGCTATTAAATGTACATTTTTATTAAAACAGAGTGTGCTCATCTTAGTGTTCATGGAAGGAAATACTGGTGTCGACTATAAAGTGTAAACAGGGGTATAATTAACTTTACGTCTGGACTCCCATATTGTTTTAAATGGCGGAATTTCTTTTATAAACTAGCGCAAAGTTTACCCGTTTCCGGCGACTGTAAAAATATTCTTTTAAATTTGAATGCGCTAACATAATATTTTACTTCAAAATGGAATTATTCAGTCAATAATTATAATGTGCCTGTGGTTATGTATATGTATGTATGACATTACTAATACACCTGTATTCGTGCTTGTTTGTATTTTATTTTATATCATTGTATGCACTTGTATGTACTCTAATTACGGATTCCTGTATATGACTGCATTAACATTATTATCAAGCCAAAATTATACAATTATACGTTTCTTCGCGATCAATCTGCATTCCACATAATCAATTTAGATGTTATTATCAACATATAATTTTAGAAATTATTTTCAGCCATTTTCAGCTATAGCTTTTTGAGTTATTGAAATAAAATATATAAAAAAATTGTTAATTCGCCTGGAAAACTATTTTCTGTTATGATATAAAACTAGTTTCTCATGAGAAAAAAAATTACATACAGTTATGAATCGCCTAAATAGATCTATTTTGAGATTAAAAAAATGCATGTCAGTTGTATATATTTTAGAGATATCGACTGAAAACGGAAGCCTTGTTTTCTGAAGTTTTTCAGTCAGTAGTAAAAAAACTGCATGAAATCATTTTCTAAAATTTTCAAATTATTACATCAAATATAAAGCAAAGATAACATTTGAAGTCAATTGTTAAAACAGGAAAAAAATATTATTTTCAATATGTGAAACTAATATAAATAATTTTTTCAAAATTTAAAGCAAATAAAAAAAAACAGATTTAGGGTATCGTATACTAAATTTGGTATTTTTTTGATTTGCTTTAAATATTGTAAATATTATTATTTATTTTTTATATTAGTTTCACATATTGAAAATAATAATTTTAACCTAATGGTTAGGCGCTACTACCCATTAGGCAATTGATAAAACAGAAAAAAAAATTATTTTCAATATGTGAAACTAATATAAAAAATAAATAATAATATTTACAATATTTAAAGCAAATAAAAAAAATACCAAATTTAGTATAAGATACCCAGCTTATACTAAATTTGTTTTTTTTTATTTGCTTTCAATATTGTAATAAGTACTGAGCATTGCGGGGCGAGAGTTAAAAACCTCGTTGGGGGCTAAATTTCACGAAACACCTTTTACAGTTTTTAATTCAAATTTAGATCTTGGTAGCATAATAACATAATAACATTTTTGTAAATGTGCCTATTGATTCTGATTCGTATTTCGTCAGAGCTGTTATTATTTTCATTATTGGTTGTGCCTAGGTATTTGTTCTCTGTTACCTTTTCAATAGGCTGATTCTTTACATATACTCTACGGTTATCCTGAGGGGTCTAAAACTGGAGAGGAATAGTACAAAACAGGAAATAATGAAAGCAGATAGTAGGAACAGCACAAATATATAAAAAGAATTATAGGAAATAAAGAAGAAATACTGTATTTTAACCATTTCTCTTGTAGCCCCAATATTAATGGAGAATGTTTTTATTGTCTCCATATTCCATTGTGAATATTATTAATATATTATTATTATTTCATCTCAGATTTAAAGAATATGAATGATGAAAGCGAAAGCCTTACACCAATAATACGGCATTCTTTTAAATAAATAAATAAAATAAAGCGAAATGTATTAACATTAACAAATAATTGTGTACGCATGATTTCCACAAATAATCATAAATTCTTTTCAGGGCAATGACAACACAAATAATATACAGATTTATAAAGTATTTGAAGAATAGTTAATTAAGCAAAATTATATATCTATGCTAAACACACAGGAACTATTTTATGCTTGGATTCACTAAATTGTTACAGTTCGATTTACCATTCCACGCATTGCACACTTATTAATCAAAAGGGGAGAACGATAATCAACAATTTGCGATTAGTAAATAATACAGATTATGGTATGCTCTCAATTACTTCAAAGCAAATTTATTAATCGCATTACCGTATATTGTGCATTTGGTTATAGACTAGTTATTGTACACAGCGAGCTATAAGGATATTTTAATTATATAAAATTTGATAGAAAATATTCTTTATGCCCAGCTCAGTGGCCTAGTGGTTAGAGATGTCGCCCGTCTTGTAATGAACTTTATGGGAAAACATATTCGTTTATATACATGTAAAACTATTTTTGTGACGTCAAAATGTCGTCAAAAGCGACCGCTTTTAGGAGAAACCAGGGGTTTAAAATATGGCATATAATTTTACAATCTGTTGACAATTTTTGAAGAAACTAATTTCTATCATTAGTAGGGTATTTGTTGCCGCAAATTAGCTAGGGAGTTAATTTTTGGGTAATAGTGCATCAATCAATATTCGAAAATAATAGATTACGCTTGTACGAGCGAAATATATTGATTAGTTATTTTTACACTGTCCTTGCAATATTACCCAAAAATATGAACTAACTAAACGACAGGTATACAAAAATAACAACAATAAAATAAGTTTTGAAAAATAGCATTTTCGAAACATAGTATCAGAATTTAATAATAAATTTAATATTTAAGAATCAAAAACTATACGGCAAGTATAAACAAAATACGTTTTGAGAAGTGTCATTTACAAAACATGGTGACAAAAGAAATAAAATCTAAAAATGACTAAATTAGCATGCTATTAAGTTTGAAATTACTCTATTATAGAAATTATTGGTGCAGAGAAAGGAGTGTTTTTAAACTAAACTATAGTTAATGTTAATCCGACTTAATCCGCTAACATAATATTGGTGTAAAGCAGGCATTGGTGTGGCAAACTGTTGGCAATTCTCTGTTGATTTGATATGTAACTAACTGCATTGAGGATATTGCAATTGCCACACAGAGCATAGTAAATATCATTCCGTAAATAAGATTTGATTAATTTAAGATGAAATCGATACGTATTAACCGTAATTGTACTATGGAGGCGCCAGGTCATAAACCGATGAATCGATCTCCCATTAGTTAATACATAATAGAATTATGTATCACAATTGCTATTTACTATTAAACATTTTTATATGTTTAAAGTGAAATTTACGTCGTTCGACTCGTTCGACGGAGCATCATGTATCAATTGCCAAAGGGTGAAATGCTTATTGCACGACGTATAATAAATAAATAATATACATATATATATATATATATATATATATATATATATATATATATATATATATATATATATATATATATCTAAATTTAAAAAAAATAATATATATAAATAAATTTTAAAAAAACTTTTATCTTTATAAAGCTATCGCTTTTTCGCCGGTCAAGGCAGAAGCTCAGAGGAGTTTAATCACCCGGAATATACCTTAACTTCACAGAAAACCTCAGAAACACTGTGAAAATTCGCCCCGATGGGGTTCGAACTCAGGCTCCCCAATGCTCAGTACGAGACGGACGACTACTCTACCACTCGGCCACTGAGCTGGGTAATTAATTTTAATATGTAAGAAACCAAACGTATACATCTTACGGTAGAAGACATAGGATTAAATTTGTTTAAATCTAAAAAAAACAGTTTTAAGTAATAGTACAACTAACCCCCTAAAAGGAAAGTTAAACGCCATCTGGCGGCACCAAGAGGTGGGTTCACATTTATATATGTTTTATACAGTTTTAAGTATTGGTTCTTAAAAGATTGCTACTAATTCAAAACACTTACTATTAAATTAAATATTAAATAAGAGAACGTATAAAATACCACTCTTGATGACATTCGAACTACCTGGGACCGGACCCTTACATCAACACAAAAATAATAATTGACACGTCAGTCGGCTTCAAAACATTGTATTCGTTGATATAATGATATGTTAAAAAACAGTAAAAGACTTAAGCGAGATCAATATGAACATTGAATATTCCACTACTAACAAAACTTGTTTCTAAAATTATCAAAAGTGACTTCCAGCTTGTGGAGAGAGGGCTTTAACATTATTATATAGTTGATTGAAGTATTGCATAATCGTTGCATCTAGTTTACGCTCAAGCTCTAATAATAAATCCAATAAGTCCGACTTTCCGGAACTAAATCACACACTTTTTGAAACAATATCTTGTCAGTCGGTTTCTTTTTCTTTTTACTTCCATGTACATAATACTTCTAAATACTAGCTCAAATTGAAGATAAATGTCTTTTAACATTTTTAAAATATAACATAAATATAATATAACTTACTATGTTGTTTTTTTAACTGTTCTACTATTTATATTTATTACATGCAATAATTAAACTTATTTCAGCTGTGCAAAGCACCATGATGGCTTCTTGTTTTACACACCTGCCAGTTGTGGAAAAGAAGTTCCTTCCTTCAACTACAGTTTAAAAATAAAAAAGATTTTAACTGCAAACCTATGTAAAATCAAAATTGTGAGAAATAATTTAGTATTATAACCAAAGGTGGTATTATTATAATAAGAAATAAGGAACTCAGTTGTCAAGGAATTTGTAATAACTGATTTCCTTATTTCTTATTATAATAATACCAGCTTTCGTTATAATACTAAATTATTTTTTAAGTACTCACAATTTTGATTTTATCATAATAAAGGAAATTGTACTTTGAGTATAGTTATGTATTGACATGCTTACTATATATTTTTAAATTTTACCTAAAATCAATATACAAGCCGCTTTCGTTTATCGTTCTGGAGCTAAACTGGGCGTCTTATCTGGTTTAGAACAGCCTGGAACAGTTGCCGAACGTTAAATGAAAGCGGCTACAGACTCTATGAATTTAATCAATTGTGAAACTCAATGCAACTGATGTTACGTTCTATATTGCCTAGTTAAAAGTAGAAGAATGGCAAGTACCCAATATTATGTTTAGAAATATGTTAAGATATATTTTTTTCAAACCAATATGACATTTGATGAGTTGTAGTGCTTTTCAAAATGTGATAACCCGAGGTGTATCAGCTCTATAGCTTCAAAATTGACACACAATGTTTAGAATATATTCAAAATATATTTCAGAAAATGTAAATTAAATGTAACCATAAATGATTTTTTTATGAATTTTAAAATCGTGACATATGACATTTGATGAGTTTTAGTATTTCAAAGTGTGATAACTCGAGGTGTAGCAGCTCTATTACTTCAAAATTAACAAAGAATATTTAGAATATGTTAAAAATACATTTAAAAAAATTTAAGTTAAATGTAACCATAAATGTTTTTTTTATGAATTTTAAAAGCGTGACTTATATGACATTTGAGGAGTTGTAGTGTTTCAAAGTGTGTTAACTCGAGGTGTAGCAGCTATGTAACTTCAAAATTAACACAAAACATTAAGAATATATTCAAAATAAATTTCAGAAAATTTAAGTTAAATGTAACCATATATAATTTTTTTATGAATTTTAAAAGCGTGACTTATATGACATTTGATAAGTTGCAGTGTTTCAATGTGCGCTAATTTGAGTTGTAGCAGCTGTATAGCTTCAAAATTAACACAAAATATTTAGAATATATTCAAAATAGATTTCAGAAAATTTAAGTTAAATGTAATTATAAATGATTTTTTTTATTAATTTTAAAAGAGTGAGTTATATGACAATTGATGAATTGTACTGTTTCAAATAGTGATAACTCGAGGTGTAACAGATCTATAGTTTCAAAATTGACGCAAGATATGTAGAATATATTCAAAATATATTTTTTTTAAATTAAGTTAGATACATAAATAAATAATAATATATGATTTTTTTTATGAATTTTAAAAGCGTGACTAATATGTCCTTTGATGAGTTGTAGTGTTTCAAAGTGTCGTAACTCGAGATGTAGCAGCTCTATAGCTTCAAAATTGACACGGAATATTTAGAATATATTCAAAATGTATTTTAGAAAAGTTAAGTTAAATGTAACCATAAATGATTTTTTTAAGAATTTTAAAAGCGTGACTTATATGACATTTGATAAGTTGTAGTGTTTCAAAGTATAATAACTAGAGATGTAGCAGCTCTATAGTTTCAAAATTGACACAAGATATGAAGAATATATTCAAAATATAATTTAGAAAATCTAAGTTAAATGTCGCCATAAATGATTTTTTTATGAATTTTAAAAGCGTGACTAATATGACATTTAATGAGTTGTAGAGTTTCAAATTGTGATAACTCGAGGTGTAGTAGCTCTATAGCTTCAAAATTGATACAAAATATTTAGAATAGATTCAAAATACATTTCAGAAAATTTAAGTTAAATGTAGCAATAAATGATTTTTTTATGAATAAAAAAGTGTGACTTATATGACATTTGATGAGTTGTAGTGTTTCAAAGTGTGATAACTCGAGGTGAAGCATCTCTATAGCTTCAAAATAGACACAAAATGTTTAGAATATCTTCAAAATTCATTCAAGAAAATGTAATTTAAATGTAACCATAAATGATGTATTTATGAATTTTAAAATCGTGACATGTATGACATTTAATGAGTTGTAGTGTTTCAAATTGTGATAACTCGAGGTGTAGCAGCTCTATAGCTTCAAAATTGATACAGAATATTTAGAATAGATTCAAAATACATTTCAGAAAATTTAAGTTAAATGTCGCCATAAATGATTTTTTTATGAATTTTAAAAGCGTGACATATATAACATTTTATGAGTTGTAGTGCTTCAAATTGTGATAACTCGAGGTATAGCAGCTCTATAGCTTCAAAATTAATACAAAATATTTAAAATAGATACAAAATACATTACAGAAAATTTAAGTTAAATGTAGCGATAAATGATTTTTTTTTATGAATTTTAAAAGCGTGACATATATGACATTTAATGAGTTGTAGTGTTTCAAAGTATGATAACTCGAGGTGTAGCAGCTCTATAGCTTCAAAATTGATACAAAATATTTAGAATAGATTCAAAATATATTTCAGAAAATTTAAGTTAAATGTAGCCATAAATGATTTTTTTATAAATTTTAAAAGCGTGACATATATGACATTTAATGAGTTGTAGTGTTTCAAAGTATGATAACTCGAGGTGTAGCAGCTCTATAGCTTCAAAATTGATACAAAATGTTTAGAATATATTCAAACTCCATTTAAGAAAATTTAAGTTAAATGTAACCATAAATGTTTTTTTTATGAATTTTAAAAGCGTGACTTATATGACATTTGATGAATTGTAGTTTGTCAAAGAGTGATAACTCGAGGTGTAGCAGCTCTATAGCTTCAAAATTGATACAAATGGTTCAGAATATATTCAAAATCCATTTCAGAGAATTTAAGTTAAATGTAACGATAAATGATTTTTTTATTAATTTTAAAAGCGTGACTTATAAGACATTTGATGAGTTGTAGTGTTTGAAAGTGTGATAATTCGAGATGTAGCAGCTCTATAGCTTCAAAATTGACACAAAATATTTTTCATACGAGCTTAAAATAGTTGGTGAAATTTAATCAATAATTCTGCATTAGATGCTGATAAGTCCAAGAATCTTAATGCCCTTGGCATATACATTACTGCAGAAACATTAGAGAAGAGAGAATAAAAGAAAGATACAGAACTATACAAAGTATACAATACAGCACTGATATAGACAGCAATACAATCGTGTGGGTCAGCAAAGACGTATCCAGATAGATAATAACGAATTAATATTACAAAAACCGTAAATATTCTCAAAATATATAATTCCATACGAATTATTGATCTGTTTCAAGTAACGAGAGTTTGAGTGCGACCGTTATTTTATAAATTAAAACCACGGGAATATATTGCGAACGTTTCAAATAAAAACACGAGATATCCGTTTCACATTGCAAACGAGAAATCTGGAAGCTGGTCTGCGGTTCAGCTAAAGTTTAAATGGCGCTATTAAAATATCAATAAACCTCAAATGAGTAAAACTTACGATAGCCCGGGCGAACTAGTTTAGTATCTATTTGGCTGCATCTGCGTGGTTAAACACAGTTACCTACTCCATTACATGCAATATTCTCCATTTATTAAGTTGATAACTGATAGTCTGTTATATCGTAAAACTACACGTTCACGGCAACGAAGTACGAGTTAAATCCTGTTGCAATATTATAAAATTTAAATATAAAATCTCTCTCTCTCTCTCTCTCTCTCTCTCTCTCTCTATATATATATATATATATATATATATATATATATATATATATATATATATATATATAAGCGAAGCCAATGTTTAGAATCCGACTAAGCTGCCATTTAGATTGTTGGTGCTGTGATTATCATTTTAGGATCTATCTAAGGTATTTGTGATGCAAAAGAGTGCTGCAAGAACCATGCTCAGTCTTAAAAATATAGTTATAGAATCGCATGTAGAAGCAATATTTATCTCACTGTCTACGCTTTATACAGTGTGTTCCTAAAGTATGAAATAAATTCGATAAAACCTTTATTTAAGATATTTGCAAAAATTGCTAGTCGATTTTTATTTTTAAATTGCCAATTTTTAATGAAAGTGTACATTTTTTCCGATCATTTTTGAATGAGCAATGATATCATCGACAATGTTTTTAAATGACAATCTTATTATTTCATTTCGAATTCTGGAAAGGATTATATTTCTGCGATCAGAGATATATATTATGATATAGGTCACATAAGGAAATTACCGAGAAATATTAGTAATTATAAATTATCCCCAGCATTTCAACTAATATTTAATAAACTATAAACATTCACTTGCTTTTACTATCTTTTTGTGTGATGATTATTTTAAAGTGTTTTATATTGACCTATATCATAATATATATATATATATATATATATATATATATATATATATATATATATATATATATTATGATATAGGTCACATAAGGAAATTACCGAGAAAAATTTTTAATTATAAATTATCCCCAACATTTCAACTAATATTTAATAATCTATAAACATTCACTAGCTTTTACTATCTTCTAGTGTGATGATTATTTTAAAGCATGTTTGTGTCGTTCCTCTTAATAATTTCAATTTGCGACAGATGTTATGCAAAGGTAGGCAACAAGGCATTGTGGCCTCGTATCAGTGGTAGACAGAATCAAGCAGGTTAATGTTACCCAAGGTATACATAAGATCTCTCGCCACTCAATCTGTTTTATGGCCCCCCACCAAATTAAACCCGGCATTCGGATGATTAACGGCAACAACTAACCCCCCCTGGTGTTGGCGTCTCCTAGGAATATTGCTTATAAACGCAAAACAAGAGGTAATTAAATTCTTTAAAAAACGATTCAAAATGCGGAGGGGGATAATTCTGAAATAGTAGATGTTGTAGTTAATTTTTATAAATGAATTAAAATATTTTAAATCATCATGGTAGGCATCGACTAGGCTTGAGCCAACTTTAACGCGCGCCTCTTAATTTAACAGTCCATTTAACACTTAAAGAAGCTGTATTTTTTAACTGTCGATTATGAATACGGACATGAATCTCATAACACAAATCCGATTTAGCTTATATTTAATCCTACTGTCTTTCGAGCACCATCAAATAGCTATTTGATAGGACGATTAATGCAATTTTCAAGCGTCCGTTTTAAAATAAATATAGTTATATGATTTTGCTGTCCAATTAAACGAAATGTAAACATTTTCCATCTGCGCACCACAAACGCAATTTTAGTGGAAATATTTAAAATCCAAAATTAATGACTATAAGGTGTAATTAAAAACCAACAGAGGTCGAATTTGTGTGATGTCAATCGAAATGGGCTTAATCGGACGGGCATTTGATATGGAAATAACGTTTGATCATAGTGTAAATATTTTTTAAAAGGCACGAGGGGTGTGTTCGCCGCCCTTTTTATACCAAAGTATTAGTAGAAAATAAATAAAAAAGAACATTTTTAATATGTCTATAAAAATTTGTATTGCATCTTGGTTTGGAGAGTCACCATTTATCGATACAATGAAAGACAGAGATGATTACTGAAGTAACAAGTCATAACACACATATATATCATACCAGACGACAGAAATACCTGAAGCTTCATGGTTACTAATCTAGAAATATCGGAAGTACTTAAAAACTGAAAATCTTTTATATATATTTTTCCTTTTTCCAGTAAACAATTGAAATGAGTTATTCAATTGTTTACTGGAAAAGGGAAAACATATGTATGTATATATATATATATATATATATATATATATATATATAATGTATATATATATAAATATAGAGAGAGATAGAGAGAGTAAATATTTATTTTGCTGTACAAGTATAATTCAAAATAGAAAACGATGTTTCTAGCTTATTTGCTGCACCACCCTAGTAAGCTAGAAACATCGTTTTCTATTTTATATATATATAAATGTTTTCCTTTTTCCAATAAACAATTGAAATTAGTTAGATCATGCCATTGTAACCACACTCAACTTAAATTTAATTGAACCAAACAATATAATAAATTGATGTTGTATTTTAATATAGAAATTAATAAATGAAAGTGCCAGTTATATAAATGACCATACAATTTGCTACATCACGCAATGTGGACAGTTATTTATTGTAAAACATTACAAAACTATGAAATTATATTATTGTTATTTATATTTTATATAACACGCGACAAATATTACGGCCAACAGTCTAATTTAGGTTTAAGTCATACAATTTCCGAACTAAGAAAAACTATAAAATTTCGTTTATCATCCCATAGGTCGATGCTATTTATTGTTACAATTAACAGGAAACCCGGGGGCGATTTTCAGAAGTAGCAAGTCCTAACACTCTCACATAAAAACAATAACTCACGGCGGAAGGACCTGAAGGTCGACTGCCAGTTACTAATGTAAAAAATAGATAATGAATTGTTAATGTTCAGTCTCAAATCTCTTAAAAAAATTAGAATAATAAATATTATATTGTATTTATATAAATTATTTACTAATAAGATAGATGATAAACTGTTCCTGTCATTATTTAATATAAGAGTTCCTTCACTAAATACTAGGTGCAATGATTTTTTTTAAATACCACTGTGAAAACAAATATATATATATATATATATATATATATATATATATATATATATATATATATATATATATATATGAACTGTCCTTTGTACAGATTGTCTCATGTTTTTAACACATATATTGCCATTGATATTTTTAATATGCCGAACGCCTCTGTGGTAGGTGCTATTAAAATATATAATTTGAATTCATTATATATCTTTGTGTTATGTTTTTTTCGTTTTATTTGTTATGTTGTTATTATAATATCTGTAATTGGTTTTTGTTAAACTGTAGATGTCTATACTAAATAAAATTGTAAATTGTAAATACAGAAACTACTGTTATGATCTACATAACAGTAGTTTCTGTATTTACAATTTACAATTAACTAACTAACTAATTTACTAACAGCTTGAAATTTCGTATATTGATGCTATACATATAAATCCTGCAAATCTAAAGAAATTTAACCGTTTAGTTTACGAGAAAATAAATAAAAAAATTAAATAAAAATATGAAGATGTAAAAAATTAGGCCCATGAGTTCAATAAAGGTTTATGTAAGACATAACTATAACACATACAAACAATAACACAGAGCAGAAGGACCCGAAGGGCAATTACTAATGTAACAAATACAGAATGATCACGACTAACACTTCAATAAAGGTTTATTTCACTAGGTATATGAAAAGCTACAATTTCGAAATAAGCAAAACAGTTAATTAAAATCATGCATTATTCTATATTCTTCCCGGCTAAAACCCTACCGGTTATAATTTAAATCTCTCTACCGTTTAAATCTGTCTAAAAAGGCTATAAAGGAAGTTACTAAATTAATTCATAAAGTGATTCCCGCAGCGAAATGTGTTTTTGAGGTTGTATCTACGCTATTAAAGGCACTCTTTATTTGTTTTCATTGCCGCAAGTTTATAATATTTCCTTAATTAATATGTAACGGTTTCCCCCAGTCAGCGTTAACTTGATGTGCACACTCCGCTAATTAATTACGTATTGGCTGCTACTTACGCGCAGCTCGCTGCATTTTATTAAATTGCAGGTAGTAGTGTGTTTATGTGCAATGTTACATAAGTAGGACTTATTTGTCAGAGCCCGCGTTAACTTTGAGAAATTGTTGGAAAACTACAGCTAAACAAAAACAAATTTCCCATCAACACTTGACGGTATCTCATTTGAAGAAGTGCTTTTATACTTGCTTAACTTTCCATTTACTTCATTTGAGTTATAGTTTAGTTTGGTGCACTAAATAATTAATTGCTTTTCAGAAGGTAAATGCAAATTAGTTTATGTGTACTTGTTTCTAAATATTATTCATAAATATTAGTTTATATTCGCGCAATTGCTGAATTACTTTATAAATAAAAATATTAGTATTTAATTAACTTTAGTTTTTTTTATTATCCAAAAACTAGTTAGAGACATACAGCTATTGGGAAATGGAAAGAGAATAATAAAAACGGCTTTCTAATAGGCGTGTGTGTATCAAGCTCTTTCACGCCAGGATACAGGACTCTTGCTGTGATGGCAACTAACATCACAAAAACAAATTTCTCATCAACAATTGACGTTATCTTATTTTAAGAAGTGCTTCTATACTTTCTTAACTTTCCATTTACTTCATATACTAAATCACATATAGGGGGACCTAATGTGGATTCCGAAATACTGGAGTACGTTTAGATAAGAATATCATAGTAATAATACTTACAATACTACAATGCCCCCAATAGATGTATCTCGTTACATAACAAGTTTTAATTATTTTTTTTAATACATATATTTATCTTACAATATATGTTTTACATTAAACCTATTCACAGAAATTCTGAGCACCAGGCTGTGTTAAATGCTGGCATTCACATGACAGTTGAATGTAAGAAAGATAGAAATACGCCTAGAAAATCTATCAATTGTAAAGAAGCTCACCCTGACAAGATACAAAGGATGTAAAAATTCAAATTGCTGTAACATTTTATAGTGTCCTCTTCAAGTTTGGTTCCAATCGCTTAACACTTGTCTATATTATATCAGTTTAACCCTATAATTCTCGCGGAGTAGGGAATTAGAGAGTTAAACTGACAAAGCGACCTCGCTTAATCGCATATAACGATGCATTCAAACATTGTATAGCTTTGATGCCCAACACCTCAAGGCAGGCATACCTTTAGCAGGTGTAGAAAGTAACGATATAACGATGGCTAACATTTGAATACAGATTCATTCATAATTCATCAGCAGTCTTCAATTATATGAAAAATAAATAATAAAACATTTGGGCTAAAGGGTTAAAGAGGCGCACATGAGCGATTTGCAACTTGAACACAAAAGCGTTATGAATTTAATATCAAAAAAAGGCAGTAGCCTGAAGGATATCCGTGGGAATGTACTAGGGATGCGACCACTGGGATCCTCCCATAAAACAAGCGTTCATAAGGGTACTCCACCACCCAAGAAGGCGAGAATTTTCAGCGAGAAAAGTTATGGCAACAGTTTTCTGGGATGCTGATGGGATTCTATTAATTGAGTATATGGCAAACAGACTATGCTAACGTGAAATATTTACAAAGACACAATTAACAATTTTAGAGGGGCTATACAAGAATAAAGACGCTACAATTATGCTCAAAAATCCCTGCCCCCGCATGATAACTACAGGATGCCTAAACCACAAATTGTTGAAATAGTAGTCAATAAATGCAGCTTTAAGGAATTACAATATTCACCTTACACTCCCCATCTCGCCCCCTGTAACAATTATGTGTTTCGAAAACTCAAAAAAAATTTGAGGGGCTCGCTTTTTATTTAATGACGACTGAAAATGTAGAGTCATATTTTGTATAATTATTAAAACCATTTTGTTCCGAAGGCATAGGGTTATTATAAAAACATTGGAATAAATGTTAAAAAAAAAAAATTATAAAAACATTGGAATAAATGTTAAAATAAATTAGTGTTAATAGTTTTTACATTGAAAAATAAAAGTATGCCTATCCCTTAACTCTTTGTTTTTATAGCTAGGTAGATAACATAAAAAACTTCCCTCGTATCATTCGCGATAGTTATGTAACGCGATCTATAAAAATGGTGAATGCGCCGGGAAGTTGTAATGAATTTAAAAGATTAAGGTTTTATTTTTAATATTTCTAAACAATATGATATTTTACCGCTTACTGAATTTTTCATTTGAAAAATGTGGTTATGATGAAAATTCATGTTCTTCCCCTATTTCAACTCTGTAGCGTCTATATTTTAAAAAATGTATTCATAATCCGTTGTAGAATGAATGAAACTAGTGTTACAATAAGTGCACAATGTCACCTTTGGGAAAGCATTGTTTTTCTTAAATAGTTTTCATTTGAAAATTGATTCATCATACCCCGTTGAAGGACGCAAATCTTTTTTTTTAATTCACCTAGTTATATTATAAAGTTCTAGCATTCATAAGACCGTATAATAATTCCATCCCAATCCCTTTGAAGCATTTTTAATACCAACAACATCCTAACAATACAATACTCACCGCAATTCGAAATTTAGGTCGAACTTTCTTTACAATAATACAATCTCCCGTTTATCGGATATAAAACTTTAAGAACTACTTACGACTTAACAGGTCATGAATCTCGGGATCACCGCCGCCCCAAACTTGCCGTTCCTTTCCACCGAACACTAAAAATGCATATTTAGAAACAGGATTCTAGCAAATCCGCTCGGGGCCAGGGGGGGCTGCGCTCGGGCCTGTAAATAAAATGTAGATTTTTATTATTTCTGTTGTGCCGTAAACTAAAAACTGATGAATTACATACATACACAGGAATCTCTATTGTTTCTATGCTAATGGCGCATATGTAAATTTATGGCGGCTGAAAAAGCTGGGGCCTCGATGTTTTATTGGGAAACATGTATATGCATGGAAAAGTAGATTCAATGTATCGGAGATAATATAGAATTAAAATGAAAATAGATACTATGGCAGGAATTGTATTGTATGAGTGCATTTGATATGAAACTAAGTAAATATTTATGTGAATTTCGTTTAAATTATTTATTTGTTAATTAATTCAGTCATATTTTTACTGTAACGCATATCAATGTGTTTATAAATAAAATAATGTACTGATGTTTATCATTTTAATGGAGAATATTTATATGTGAATAGAAATATCGATATTTTTTATTAAAATTTATTATTGTTGTTGTCCTGTAATTGGATTTTTCTTTCCGTAGGACAATAAAGCCTATTATTATTATTATTATTATTATTAAAAACAAAACCTACTGTAACAATAGTGATTCCTATATATGTAATTCACCAGTTTTTACGGTACAGTAGACGTCACGCTTAGAACATAATAATTAACAGAAAAAAATATCTATGGCCTCACAATCAGTTAATTCAGCACTGGCTGTCTTATAATATTACTTTTATATTTTATATGTGTTATGTAATACTGTTGTTCGATGTATATAAATTCGAAACTTAAAAATTTAAATAATTTTACATACTACCCAGCTCAGTGGCCGAGTGGTTAGAGCCTCGTACTGAGCATTGGGGAGCCTGAGTTCGATCCCCAGTGGGGAGAGAATTTTCGCGAATTACCTTTCACAATTTTTCAGAGGTTTTCTGTGAAGTTAAGGTAAAGCCGGGTGATTAAACTCCTGTGAGCTTTCTCCCTTGACCGGCAGAAAAGCTTCACGGCTGATAGTCCTATAAAAGATAGAAGTTTTTTTTGTGCAGCTTAGGTTCTAATCCCAGCCCGGGTACTCAGTATCATTTATCATTGGGATACAATTAACGATACATTAAAAAACCTCGGGGTCGATTTTCTGCAGTAGCAAGTCCTAACTTTTTTTAATGTACGTTACTATGTTTGAGAGAAAACCATATGTCGTTAAGGAAAATGTGTCGATCAGATTATAGCTACATGCAAATACAAGAATATAATAATTAGCCCTAACAGAAACAATCTTAAATATTTGCATGAACAACATAGTAGGAATCGATTTGATAAATTGTTGCGGTGCGAAACGCCTTTAAAACGCCGGGCTGGTATCGATTTAATTGCCAATACAATGAATCAAGCTTTGGACGGAAGAATACGTAACGAAATCCGCTTTGTATTCCTGATGCGGTTGCATTGTATTACTTAGTGCAGCACTAAAGATCTCTAAACACGAGCAACACCCCCAAACTCTTAAACATTTACGATTTTCAGCTGCTACATTCTCGGGCCGAATCGATATCGTCATTTTTATGCACACCAATTCCCAAATTGTGTCTTACATTTTTTTTTACAGGCGACTAAGTTTAGTGTGAAATACGAATCTCGCGCGGAATGAATGCAAATTGTATTTTCTCATTGGCGCGTATGAATAAGTAAAACTGATATGGAATGAAGTAAAGAAGCGAATCGTGACGAGGTAATAATATTCAATGACGTCGGCAAATCTTGTTTCGCCCTCTCTTGATATGGAGTTCTAATACATTTCACATTTATCGCATGTGTTGAATGTGGGAACAAAAGAAACTTGAGATACTGTCCTAAATGTGCACTTTTTTTAGATTTATTACTTTCATATATTCAGTAAATAAATGTATTGGGTTGATTTATATCAAGGGGTGGAAAATTTAATTACTTAAACTAAAGTATTTTGTATTCATTATACTCTATTTTCAAATCAACGGTAGCAATTATTAAAGTTACACGTGATTAAAGTACCTATTTTAATACCATATAAATCTTATAATATGGCATCCAAAGTTAGATGCGGCCAAATTCAGCCCGGGGCATGTGCTATCGAAGGAGATCTAAACATAAAATTTGAAGTCCAATGAGATATCTTCATTATCTTGAAAGATATAGGCTTGTAAAAGTTAAAATTTGTATTATCACACATTCCTGCAAAAATACCTAATCATCATAAAGCAATTTTCAGATTTTTTATGTTATTCTTGTTTAAATATATATGAAAAACTCAATTATACAGACTGCAATGAGATATCTTCATTATCTTCAAAGATATGACTTGTGAAAGCTTTTTTTGTTTTATCACACATTCCTGTAAAAGCACGTATTCATCATGATGCAATTTTAAGACTTTTTGTATTATTCTAGTCTATAAATGTATGGAAAACTAAATTATAAAGACTCCAATGAGGTATCTTCATTGTTTTCAAAGATATAGCTTGTAAAAGTTGAAATTTCTATGATAACACATTCCTGTAAAAACACCTATTCATCATGATGCAATTTTAAATTGATTTGTGTTATTCTTATCTAAAAATATATGAAAAACTCAATTATAAAAACTCCAATGAGTTATCTTGATTATCTTCAAATATATGGCTTGTAAAAATTGAAAGTTGTATTATCGCACATTCCTGTAAAAACACCTATTCATTATGATGCAATTTTAATTTTTTGTACGTTATTCTTATCTAAAAATATATGAAAAACTCAATTATAAAGACTGCAATGAGTTATCTTCATTATCTTCAAAGATATGGCTTGTATAAGTTGAAATTTGTATTATCACACCAAAAATACCTATTTATCATGATGCAATTTTAAGATTTTTTGTGTTATTCTTATCTAAAAATTTATGAAAAACTCAATTATAAAGACTCCAATGAGATATTTTTATTGTCTTCAAGGATATGGCTTCTGAAATTTCAAATGTGGTTTATCACACATTCCTGCAAAAATACCTATTCACCATGATGCAAGTTTATGATTTTTGTATGTTATTCTTATCTAAAAAATATATGAAAAATTCAATAATAAAGACTCCAATGAGTTATCTTCATTATCTCCAAAGATATGGCTTATAAACTGTGAAATTTGTATTATCACACATTCCTGCAAAAATACTTATTCATCATGATGCAATTTTAAGATTTTTAAAGTTATTCTTGGTTGAATACGTATAAAAACTCAATTATAAAGACCCCAATGAGATATCTTTATTATTTTCAAAGATATGGCTTATTTAATTTGAAATTGGTATTATCAATGTTTTCTGCTAATGAAAACTATTCCTCATTATCTAATTCGCAGTTTTTATTTATTACACTAGTCAAGAAATGTATTAAGAACTCAATTTTAAAAACTCTACAGACCTTAGTGATATATCTTCATTGTCTTCAAAGACATGGCTTATTAAATTTAAAATTTATATGATCAGTCTTTTCTGCTGCAGGAAAACGGGTTTTCATTATGCATTGTATAAATTTAGAATTTTTTCTTGATACACTGCTCCAGAGATATATTAGGAACTCAATTTTAAAAACTCAAATGAGATATCTTCATTATCTTCAATGTCATTGCTTGTAAAAGTTGAAGTTTGTATTATCACACATTCCTCCTAAAAATAGGATTCATCAGAATTTTTTGTGATATACTTGCCCAGAAATATATGAAGATCTAAATTACAAAGACCCTAACGATATATATATATATTCATTATCTTCAAAGAAATAGTTTATTAAATTTTTAATTTATTTTATCAGTCTTTTCTGGCAAGGAAAACGGTTGCTCATTATCAAATTTTAGAATTTTTTTTGTTACAGTTCAAAAATGTATTATAAACTCAATTTAAAAATTGCTAATAAGATATCTTCATTGCCTTCAAAGATATGGCTTCTATAAGTCGAAATTTGTATTGTCACATATTCCTGCATAAATACATATTCATCGTGATGCATTTAATTTTTTTTTATGTTATTCATGTATAAAAATGTATAAAGAACTCAATTATAAGCCTCGGTTATAAAAGATTCTACTCAGTATTTTCACAGATTAGCGTTTATAAATGATTTATTAATTTCTCCACGTATATATATATATATATGTATTGCTTTCACATTGACTCGAGTCACTAATAAGATTATATAGTGCAATTATTTTATAATACACTTACTTTCATGAGTGTAGCTATTAGTCCTGAAGCAGTTACAATTTCATTTGTTTAAAGCAGTCTGAGTCGATAAAAAATGAGGGAACTTGTTTGTTGTGGCAGCTAGCTTCCGTTCCTCAGGCCGCCGCCCGCCGTAATAATAGCACACTGTGCGTCATTAATCATTTAATAATTAGAGCAAAATGGCATGGAATTTGTCTTTTGTGAAATGAATTCAGTCGGGGGGACAAGATGATGATTCTATTTTCATCCGTTGCAACTCTTTTTTCATTTTAATAAACCTCGTTACACGTGAAGATAGTGGGAGAGAGATAGAGGGCCCACTTGTAAATCGTAAACGATTGATTTGTTTCAGAATTGTTCCCTTATATTAGTTTAGTTTCCCGGGGTATATACGAGATGATTACTTGCTGGAGACATGGGAGGTCCATCCACTCGAGAACTACTAGATTGAGTCTACAGTCTGCAAGATATAGTACACAAGTTTATATAAGTTTCTAAAGTGTACTCGGTCATATTGAGTCATTCATATTTGATAAAAGAGAGCTTTTATCGTCGCAATAAGTGTATTAGGATGTGATTGGTTACTAAAAGCACGGGTCAGACTCCTGGGACAGATGCTTTTAACTCTAACACACGTATAGGTTACTGGTTGTGTTATATATTCATTAACTCCAAATATTTTGGGGCAGAGAGGGCGGTAAAGTCGATAATTCATATTATAACACGCCCCATGGGCATTTCAAAATGTACAAGCGATAGTAGCGGGGGAGTTAAATTTACTTTTTATTTATTACACCCCGCAGCGGGTTGATGTGGCATAGCTTTATTCATCAACGTAATTTTGAGAAATTAAAAGTTTTAGAGTATTAATTTATTATAACAAAATAATGAATACATAAGTTTTTAATATAAATTCATATTGAAATTGATTTTCATTATGTATACGCAACATGTTTTAATCATAGATAGTGGGATTTAAACAAGAACTCGGATAAAATGAAAACTAATCACATTAAATTACATATATATGTCAACTAAAATAGGCAATATTGTTTGATTATAACTCTAATATGAGAATAGTGACAACCAATTAAAAGGCTTTCAATTCTGATGTAGATTTAAAACAACATTCAACTTAAAACCTACTACGTTTTTATTTTTAGCAATTAGAAGTTACCGATCTATATAGCTTTCTCCTCATTATTCGCAGTAGGGATAAAGTACAACAATACGTTATTGTGTAAAAATTATATTGCTTAAAGAAAACTTTTAATTATTAAATTAATTACTTCTCCCACTGTCCCAAATTATCGTATACATATTACTTTTTTATTTTGTCCTAAATTATGGTATACACAACAAATAAATTCATGTTGCTTCGATAAATTTGATTGAAACTGAACTTTAACTTAATAATTTATACATTTAAACACCAAATTTCGGTCTATGCTTGCCATTTCACTACACATTATCGACACAGTTATACCTTCGATATATCTAAACAATATATATTTTTGTCTACATGAAATTATTGTAACTTATTAATGTCTTTAAATTTCAATAATGAAAGAATTTTAAGAAATGTAATACATAATAATACAAGACATTCCATAAACAAATTATATTAGGTATAAATGGGGGTCCTCCGACAACATAACGTATTTAACCTCAGCTGAATGGATTAATACAATTCAATGAAAGTAAATTATAAATTAACTAAAAACATAGTAATACGTGTCGTAATAATCATATACTGCTACCAACCAACCCTGTATGTGTGTGTAAATATTATAAGTAGCAAATAAATGTCGTCTATTATCAATCAAAACAGTAGTCCGGAGAATTTTGTCGTGGGGGCTATATTTTGTCGCGGCCTATTTTGTAGCGGGATAATGTGTAAATAAATAAAGGACTTACATTAGAATATTAAGAGTCAAGATATAAAAATGTTATGTTATTCAGTATTCAAGTACAGATGTGTGTTTTAGAATGTTCTTATGTAACAGCTTTGGTGTTTATCAAAATTCAAATATAAATGCAAATAGCCGGGTTATCAGCGCTGTTATCGGGGACCCGATAATTACGTCTCGAACCTGTGAACAATGTTCCGGTCGCTTATAACCTAATTTACCTGTGCCTAACTGAATATACATGTAAATTGTGTCCTTGTACTGTTCGCCCTTAGCCCTAAGACAGTGTATGACACAAGTTTTGTCCAACCACCGTGGGGATTATACTCCCAAGATAACAATTTAAAACTTGCTGGATATGTTAAACCGTCAGCAACACCCCCACACCACCCAATATAATTTGCGATCAAGTTGTGTGCACTCCAATGCAGTACAATTAGTTTTAATTAAATATACAGAGGGATTATTTATTCTATTAGGAATCTCGGTAGGAGATTTTAGATTTCTAGGTGTGGACCTGTTATGTATTTATTTATGCAGAGTTTTAGATGTGAACAGAATTATCATAATATTGGATATTAAAGTAACCCTCTTAGGGCCGATTCTACAATTGACATTTAACTCGAGAATAAGGTTGGATAAGTGTAAGATATTGATGCCAATATCTCAAATTTATTCTACGAATAGCCTTATTCTCCAGTTAAATGTATATTGTAGAACTGGCCCTAAGTGTGTATAGTATCTCAATTAATAATGTCATAAATTGTGAAATAGTATTTAATACATTTTAGCAACATATTTTTAAATTACGAATAATTTGGCTAATTAAAAATCTCGAATTATTTATTTAACATATTCTAAAAATATATTAAGCAGTGCACTATTCTTACAATAACGAACATTTATAATTACAGGACTAGCGTATAATACCATTGCTGAATAAATGATGATTTCATGCAAATAATTGCACAGTAAGTAAGTCGCTTTCATCAGGAAGCTTTAGAGGAAAATTCCACTTCTAATAGTATTAATTAAACGTCCATATAAAAGTTTTCAGCAAAGCGCACTTGCTTTGATTGCATACATACTAGTAATTGCACTAATTAACCTCAACAACGAGAATATTGGTAACGGTTGCCAATATCAAAAATGACCTCGTTATATTAATACTATGTTATGATTTTATCAATGTGTTTCTACATTTGTACTGATTCTTATAATTAACGTATGCAATATAATGTAATGATATATACTGGAACCACTGGAACGTTATACTTTATACGTTATTACTCTATTATTATTATCTACTTGCCTTTTACTTTTCGGTGTAGGCTTATTAGTATTATCTAAAACAAATGTAATACACTCGGATAGGTAAATTATAATCATACAATATTTTGCCACCTGATTTATCTTCCTGGGCTTCCTGCATTATTATCGTGACCAGTGTTTCTGAAACGCCTCCTAAAGAATGGGTATGTGTAGAAAAATATCACGAAAAATCAATTTTTTTTTGTAATCAATTTTTTCGGTATTCAAATTTGTCTGGCATAAGGATACAGAAGAAGTCTCACCAAAATAGATGGCAAAACCTTACGATGTGCATATATGTTGCTCTCTCTGATGTTCATAAAAAAACTTCTATTTTTATAGGACTATCAGCCGTGAGGCTTTTCCGCCGGTCAAGGGAGAAGCTCAGAGGGGTTTAATCACCCGGCATTTACCTTAACTTCACAGAAAACCTCTGAAAAACTGTGAAAATTCGCTCCCCACTGGGGATCGATGATTTTCTCAATAAAAATAATTGTATCAAAAATAATAATTATTATGTTAGGGATTTTGAAGAGAAAAGGGGCTATAGTGAACAATTCGATCTGGCATGTATTTTAATGATGTCAACTGAATATTGAACTTGGTAGTTAAATATGAATTTGGTATTAATTAAATAATCACATTTCAAGCACCATTGTTTATGCATTGTGGCAATTAAATATTGTAATAACTGTATAATACGTCATCTATATTCATTAAAGTCATAATCAGGCTGGTTAGTATTAAATAATCGCGTATAATAGTTGAGCCAGCGTGTGAACTGGCACATGGGGCCCCCCCTGACAAGTGATGCTCTCGTCGAAGTTGAGGAGGTCTTTTGTGTCGGCATCTCAATAGCTGCATCATTCAACAAACTCGCTCACCCTCGCACCCACACGGTGGTACATGTAGAGGTGCTATACACCTCACTTAGTAGTCCCTATACATATATACCCTCTAAAACCACGGGATGATGCACAACGAAACATATAAATCTTTGAGTCGCGTAAATTATTCAGTTGCCCTTACTAGTAATCATGTTAGCTAGGATTAACCCGGCCATTCAAATGTAATAGATTCGCTTGAGTGAAAGCGCCCATTAATTATGATACCCTTAGCGTTTATTTTTAACCACTCGGCTCGTCAAATGTGTAAATATAATCGTATTATATGCGCTAATTGGATTCATTTGAATGTAATTTTGAAATTATTATTCAAATATTCATATTGAATAATAAACATTAATCATATTTATATCATTACAAAGTGAACTGAAATACAGTAAAAGTCATTTAGTATATATTTTGATTAAAAGTTATTAATTTTTTATAGTTGTATTAAAATCTATATTTACTTATGTTGTAAAAATATTACAACTAACCCCCTAGGAGGTTAGTTGTAATATTTTTGTATATAACCACTCGAGATATTGTGTGAATTCATCCTCACTAGCTGAGCTACACTAACGAGATCTAATAAGATCGAAATCTAGATATATAGATTGCTAATAGGTGGGTTCACACTTATATATACTTATGCTGTTTTTTTTTCATAATAAAATGATTGGGGAGTAGGTTTATAATTGTGTCATGAAAACGTATAGTTGTAATTTCTTATGGCATTTCTTTTGGCAAAAAAAAACTAGCCATGAAATTATATTATATTTCTGTGAAGTTAAGATAAATACCGGTTGATTGCATGACAAGTCGGTCGGCTTTAAAACAATGTCTTCATTTTTTATATTATAGGAATCAAAAACATCTTGATAACTATCATCCCGACAGATTTTTCATCGGTAAATGAGAAGCTAATAAGAGCGTAGCTTCTCCTTTTACCGACGAAAAACCTGTCGGGATGATAGTTATCCAGATAGATGTTTATTATTCCTATAATATAAAAAACGAAGACATTATTTTGAAGTCGACCGACTTGTCATTTATAACTTTGATGCTGAAAGTGTAGGGTTGCCATCTATAAAATCTCTAACCAAGAATAAAGCGTTCAACAACCCGGACTTCTCAGGGCTTAAACCCCGGACGTTTTTCTCGCCAACTCCTGTGGGATCGTGCGAGTATTTGTATATTTTTGCTCTCAAAATATTACAAAATAATGTATGTCCTGCTTCTTATTCTTCTAACTATGCAGTTGCATATTATATATATATATATATATATATATATATATATATATATATAATATGCAACTGCATAGTTAGAAGAAGAAGAAGCAGGGCATACATTATTTTGTAATATTTTGAGAGAAAAAATATACAAATAGTCGCACGATATATATATGGATATATATATATATATATATATATATATATATATATATATATATATATATACATGCCAATTGAATCTACGTCAGGTCTCGATGGGACCAAATATAAAGCGGTGCAGAGGGTCCATTATTAATATATGTTTCACCCCCTAGCTAGCTATTAATAATCAAAAGTGCGAAATTGCTTATTATCAAATAGCGTGCCGATTAGGTAGCAATTATAGTATCCCGTTACCTTCATTAATCAAAGTTATGCAAATTGATTAAAACAACAATTATACCCCCCAGGCAGCTAACACATTTTTAATTTTTTTTTGCAATTACACATTTTACCAGCCGTCGCCGAGTTAACAAACACCTGCCCAAACACTGATTGTGCGAGAGCGGAATCTTGCAATTTCATTAAAGGTATAGTGTTTATGCAGCGAATTTGCATATTCAAATTCATTCGGATTTGAGATTATGGGAATCCCTGCCACTTAATAGAGAAACTAACACTAAATATATTAGCATAGCATTCAAGTGTTTTGATTTTATTTACATATGTATAAATCATGATTGCGGCGCGTGTATAGGGCCTCCTTATTTTACCGCTGTCAATATAAATTACATAGAATTTCCCAAGATAGATCACATGTAGATTGTTTATATGGGAACGCCGGCACATTTTCTGGACTATATAATCAATATCGGTGTGAAGGATTGCATAATGCATATAAAGAATATTCAGACTTGTATATGGCAATGATGGTTGGATTGCCAAAAAAAAACAACAAAAAATATTCAGATGAACATACATGAATCGGCATGATGAAAATGCACCGCAAAAAAATTAAATAAGATTTTTCCGTACGTAAAAGTATAGGATTATATTGATTATGCAGATTTGGTTTGGTAACTGGATTAATAAAATGAACATTCATATAAACAATCAAAATCTAAACAATAAAGAAATAATAGAATATAATAATGCTATAATTAAGTAAAAGTGTAACAATGTTCACTCAGGCAATCAAATTTCAATTAACACAAGAATGGGGCTAAACATAGAGTTTGTAATAATTTTGAAACTATGTTTTTTTAATGATCACAATATTTATTTATTTAATCCCCTTCATAATGCCTGTAAGCAGTACAAATACTAGTGTCCAAGACCTACACTTTACCGAAAATAATAATTTAAAGATAAAGTAAAATAAATTGAAGTTATTTAAAATAAAATAAAATAGAACAACAGAGAAAGCGTAAATGAAAAAAATATATACAGAATCAGTAAATCAAAAAATAAATCAGATTAAGAATCACCTAACGGAAAATCAAGGTATGTGAAAACTAAATCATTTTTTTAACACAGTTTTAAAGTGTTTTATAGATGCAGATTTTTTTTAACCGGTGTGAAGTTAACCCCTAAGATCCCAGCCTCTACACCCCGCGCACGACGGGTTGTTTGCGTTTCTGTACTGACCAATTGGGGTGACCATTAAAATCCAAATTTTGAGGAATCTTTTGTTTATGTCTTGCCGATCATAATATATAGTTATATATTTTTATTAATAATTTTTATAGGCGTTCTTGTGTAATATATGTTGTAACGTAAATTATTATTCTTGAACATGAATCCGTCATACAATTGATTTGAAAAAATTACACAATGTTTATAACAAAATGCTAATAGTAAATGGAAAGTCTCTATCTTGACATATTTTTCCTTCTATTTATTTTTTATTTTAAACTTTTACTCTATCTCGATATGCCGATTTTAGAGGCTGGGCCTATAGAAGAGTTATGTAACATACTTTGTTTAATTTTTGTACTGATCATAATGCAAAACATATCAGCGCACCGGATACCCGAAGGAAATTGGAAAATCTTGATTATAGGTATATTTTTTTTCGGCGACCAAGTCGAACAAATTTCATTATTATTTTTGACCATGGATCCGTCATACAATTGATTTGAAAAAATTACACAATGTTTATAAAAAAATGTCAATGGAAAATGGAAAATTTTTATCTTGACATATTTTTCCTTCTATTTATTTTTTATTTTAAACTTTTACTCTATCTCGATATGCCGATTTTAGAGGCTGGGTCGATAAAAAAATTATACAACATATTTTGTTTAATTTTTTTACTGATCTTAGTGCAAAATATATCAGTGTACCGAATGCCCAAATGAAAGTGGAAAATTTTGATTATAAGTATTTTTTTGGCGACCAAGTCGAACAAATTTCATTATTATTCTTGTTGACCATGGATCCGTCATACAATTGATTTGAAAAAATTACACAATATTTACAATAAAATTACAATGAAAAGTGGAAAGTCTCTATCTTGACATATTTTCCCTTCTATTTATTTTTTATTTTAAACTTTTACGCTCCTATCTCGATATGCCGATTTTAGAGGCTGGGTCAATAAAAAAATTATGCAACGTATTTTGTTTAATTTTGTTACTGATCTTAGTGCAGAACATATCAGTGCACCAGATGCTCGAAGGAAATTGGAAAATTTTTATTATAGTTATTTTTTTTTGGCGACCAAGTCGCAAAAATTTCATTATTATTATTTTTAACAATGGATCCGTGATACAATTAATTTGAAAAAATTACACAATATTTATAAACAAATGACAATGAAAAATAGAAAGTCTCTACCTGGGCGTATTTTTCCTTCTATTTATTTTTTATTTTTAACTTTTACGCTCCTATCTCCTATATACCGATTATAGAGGCTGGGCCTATAAAAGGATTATGCAACATATTTTGTTTATTTTTTTTACTGATCTTAGTGCAAAACATATCAGTGCACCGGATGCCTGAAGGAAATTGGAAAATTTTAATTATAAGTATTTTTTTTCGGCGACCAAGTCGAACAAATTTCATTAATATTATTTTTGACCATGGATCCGTCATACAAATTACACAATGTTTATAACAAAATGACAATGGAGAATGGAAAATGTCTATCTTGACATGTTTTTCCTTCTATTTATTTTATATTTTTAACTTGTACTTATCTTATACTTATCTCGATATGCAGATTTTAGAGGCTGGGCCGATAAAACAATTCTGCAATATATTTTATCACTGATATGTTCTGCACTAAGATCAGTAAATTTTTTTTTTTAAAAATATGTTGCATAATTTTTTTATCGACTCAGCCTCTAAAATTGGCATATCGAGACAGGAGCGTAAAAGTTTGAAATAAAACATAAATAGAAGGAAAAATATGTCAAGATAAAGACTTTCCATTTTCCATTGGCATTTTATACATTTTTTTTTCAAATCAATCGTATGATGTATTCATGATCAAATATATATATATATATATATATATATATATATATATATATATATATATATATATATATTATACAACAACGCCTATAAAAATGATTAATAAAAATATATAATTATATATTATTGTCGGCAAGACATTAACAAAATATTTTTCAAAATTTGGATTTTATTGGTCACCCCAATTGGTCACTATAGACCCCCAAACAATCCGCTGTGCGCGCGGTATAGAGGTTGGGATCTTAGAGGTTAACTCCACACTGGTGGATATATATATATATAAATATATATATATATATATATATATATATATATATATATATATATATATATATCAGGACTTAATTTGTTATATGACAAGTATGTAAACGAGAAACCTCCTGTATAGCGAATTGATTATATAAAAACCAACTGTATTTTCAAGCAAAAAATATATATATTTGCTGCGAACAAACAAAAAGAGGTATGTTACAGAATAATGAAACAAGCAAAAAAAAACATTGACAACTACACGCATCAAAATGGTATTGAACCTGTATGCACACATCTGCGTCGACAATTTGCAATGCTTGCACCCACCATAAAATTGTATTAATTCCTACGCCTAGTGAAAATTATTAGACTGGTAAAATTTATGATAGTATTTTCCAATATTTCCCTAGACTAGAAATAATCAAATCCTCATCATATAATTTAATTATGTTTATGCAGCTACCGATTTGCGTGAGCAATGCTTAAAAAGTTTTATGGCAACGCTATATAAAATCCTTTATTACTGTATTTGCATACAGCTATAAAATCAATTTAAATTCGTTTAGAAGTTTTGCTTACCGCACACAAATTCAAATACTGCTGAATATGGTCAATGGATGTAAAAGACCCTAAACTGCGGATATTTTATATACTTCCAAAGCCGTGGCAGTTGTGCGCGGGATTTTACTCTGAACTTAACTTTTTTATAAGTTGCAGTCGGCAACATAAATCGATTTGTATAGTTTCAACTAATTCCATTGTGTTCAACAATTTTATAGGTTTATTTATATAGTTTTGTTATTCATGTGTGTGGTTTTACTCTTTATTTTCATCAAGTATATTTTTTTTACAAAATTGGATTGAAATAATTTTGTAACGGTTTATTTTTTTACGAAATGATTATAACAACGGACATCAAAATGAAGTCTTGTTGCGATAAAAATAATATAGAAGTTTTTTTAATATAATTATGAGGGTGTGAAAGAAGGATCCCACAACCACCCTTCTTGCACACCCTCACTGCAGCAAGATGAGTGAATGGCTAAGAAAGGATGTAAATGGCGTGGAAATCTGCAGATGACTGTGTTGGGAGAGGAAGTGATTGGGTAACAATATGGTGGTTGTTTTACGTGGGAAGGGAAGTTAGGGGTATGAGTGTTTAGTTTTTTTTAATAGTAGTAATTACTGTATATGTATACCGGGGCAACCTATATGTATGGCAGCTACTACTGCATAAACATTTTCGTGTATATCCACACACATATAACCGCAATTTATGACTGAGTAATGTGTAAATAGTTATTGACATATGGGTCCCTCTACCGTGTGTTAGTGTAGTTATGGATAATAAAAACCTCATCTTAAAAATGAATTGGAAACCATGATCTATAGAAACTGACCTAATAAACATACTTTATTATGAAATTATAGCTGATATTAGGATAACAAATTGCAGTACGCCCCTATATAACGTAACACAGTCTATTATTCTTCACTAGCATAACAGACAATATTAATATTGCTTATAAATTAATAACCGGCGCTCACGATCTCGCTAATTATATCTCAATGAAATAATGGAATATCTGCTCTCTGTCAATAACTAATTCTACTGAATAGAGAATTATAAACACATTACTCAGTCATAAATTGCGGTTATATGTGTGTGGATATACACGAAAATGTTTATGCAGTAGTAGCTGCCATACATATAGGTTGCCCCGGTATACGTATCTACAGCTGCTAGTTTTAATTAATTGATTTTACGCGCCGGATATAAACAATAATCGTAAATTTCGCACAAATATATATGTACGGAAAGGAAATATCGAATTAATATGAATCATTCGAGCCTCATTAAATGTAATGGTTTGTTATATGAATTTTAAAATCATTTGTCCTCGCCAGCCAATATTTGCGGCTTCGCGGGTTCAATAAATAGCCAGAGCTATGTGCTGTATTATTTATATTAATTTGTTTAATTTAAGTAATTACTATTTGCCGTGCATTATTTAATTCAGAAATGTAGTTTAATGTAAACCGCAATTATTACTTCATTAATTATTCATTTTCGATTTCATTTGTGATTGTTATCCTTTGGGAATAAATGCTCGTGATGAAATTTAATGTTCAGTGTAAATAGTTAATTGGTAAGATCAATCGGGGTGTAATTATAGTATATGTTAAATATACTATAGAGAATGATTTTTATGATATTAATGAGATTCTATTACACCCTCTTTACAACGGGTTTGAATCCCGGTTTGGGTAGTCAGTACCATTTCTCGTTGGGATACAATTAAGGACACATTAAAAATATAATTTTATTAAAAAAAAGTATTCTTGTGATATTTTTAAACAAAACAAGTTGATTTGAAATGAAACATCCACCCCTTACAATTCTTAACATATTACGAATTACCGCATCATAATTAATTATCTGATTCCATTTACAGGCGTGCTCGGTGTTTAACGATACGACTTTCAGTCAAAGCACATACACGCGTAATTATAGCGTTAATGCGCATGCAGGATGTATTGTTGTACTTCATGGTTCGTATTAAATACAAACACATCCACCATAAATACTACAGTAATGTTTATTTGATATAACGGATAAGTTATTGTGCAGCGAATGAACGCACAGCGGCATAATTAAGTTCCGAATCAATAATATTTTTTGTAGTCTTGCGATGGCCACGCGGATAAGCACCGCCATAAATTTCGCAGTCTATACTGCTCACTTTCGTGTCATAAATACCGAGTTGAGGCCATAAATATTGATAGTTGATATACGCGCGGAATAAAACCTAGCATCGCCGTACTATTGTTACTAACTTGGCGGCAGCACAGTGTAATAGCCTTAATTTTGTATGTATTAAAATAAATAATTATAAATAATGCATACGGGTGTGCGGAGATTAGGGGGTGATATATTAGCGAAGTTGTGCATGTGCGATTGTTTACAGTTCGCAGTCGTGAGCGGAGTGCATGCAGGGCTACCATTAGTGAGTGCATCCCAGACAAGAAATCTAGTTTATTGGCCGATACAGCTATAATTTAGTCTGATGTATTTATGGGATCAATTTGTATTTACTCTTAGGCTGCTTATGTTTAATTAATTTTAATCTCATTAATATCAATCCGTTACTATTGATAATGTTATTAGTTCTGATCAAATGTTTGGACAACAGCGGTTATTATTAATGGGTTTCATTTATAGGATATAATAACATTTAATCTGAAACAGGACTTTGTGCACTGGTATTTGTGGGATGAAAAACACAAAATATATTCCCACGACCTTTTGAATGAGACTATTCGTGTTTGATAATTACGTTGTTGCAACCAACCAGAGTTAATTTTTATTAAATTAGGATTTTAAAGTATTCTACTGTATTTATTTATTTGGCCTTTGGCAATACAAATCATATTAATACAGTATTTGAGGTATAAGTGTAAGAATAAACATTAGTAATTATAGGTACGATATGTAAAATTATAAATAAATAATAGAGTGAATGGATAAAATAATGTATAAAAGTAATTTTAATGTATATTGTATAATATTATAATTATAAATTATATTGAGAAGAAAATATGCGAACAGACAGGGGTGGGCGGGTGACTTAACTCTGCTACACATTGTATTACGAAATTTTCTATGAGTATGATTCTATTATCTGAATTTAATTGTGTTTTTGTAATTAAAAGTCAACCTTCGTCGGAATACGGACATTTAACCTATAGAGAGATAAAACTCAAATGCACAACTATGTTTTTATTGAATAATATGTACATTATGTCTCTGAATTATATATATATATATATATATATATATATATATATATATATATAAATGCAATCTTTATTTGGCTATCGAACGAACCACTGAACAACAAAACCTTACTTACAACTTTACTATTACTTCAAAACATTTAATATTTTAATTAAATAATGAATTAAAGAACATTAAAAAAACATAAAAAAAACTCATCTCAATAGAAATTCGAACTTGCGACCCCTACTTTTGACTTAACAGCACAAATATATAAATGACAGGTCGGTCGGCTTCAAATATAGTCGTTTTATAGTATAAACTTAAACTATATTTATTTAGCTATCGACCATTCATATGGCATTCCTCCTCTCAAAATTAGTATACTTGAAATATCCAAAAATTAGTATTGTAATTTAATCGTTTTATATTTGTATTCTCGCACATTCTTATACATATATAAAGAATTAACGTGCATATTCACACTACACATGTTTCACAATGGGTCCTTTTTGAGACCTAAGTGTCTGTACCCGGGTCATGTAACTCTTACGAGCGCGCTGTGGTTGTCTATGTCTGTACCTATGCTACCCTCCAGATGACTATCCAGAACACACTACATACCAATATATAGCATATAGTGCTTACTTGAAATATGTAAAGATGATGTTATAAATTAATCATTTTACATTTGTATTCGTATTTAATCAACAAGTTGGTTTTATGTATACAAAGAACGTGCACTCCACTCGATATTTTTATATTAAAATCAAATTTAGTTGCACGCAACAGTTCCCATCACATACAATTTATGACTAAGACAGAAATGATGAGCTCAACTCTTGTCTCTAATAACGTGAATCGCAGTAGAATAAACCGCAATTCTTTATTGCATTCTACCGTTTGCAATTGGCTTCCTGGCTTTTCGATTACATTATAACCTGCGTGTTGTGCAACAGTATATCAAAATACATAATTACTAATATAGCGCAATCTCCAACGCAGCTTGATATCGCATAAGCATCAATTCAGGGCAACCGTTTTCACGTGTGCATGGTATTCTTTTATGTGCCCCGTAAATATGGTTAAAAAGGTTTCCATATATGACCACCAGATAACGAATAATATATGGAGTAACACATTACATTTGCTTGATTGTGTTGATTAAATTAAAGAGTATTATTCTTATTTGTACTTTGCTATTCGTATAATATAACATACTTTTATGAACTATTAATAGAATTACAATAATAATTATACTACTCTTTAATTAATACACAAATAAATTAAGACTAATAAATTTAAGTCTATTAATTATAAAGCTACAAAATTAAATAGATGTAATTAAAACAATGCAATCGTTTGTTGGTGCAATCAAAATATCTATAAAAATAGTATAACTAACCCCCTAGGAGGAAAGTTAAACGCCATCTGGCAGCACCACATCAATTAGCAGTGCACACGCATATGGTAACAACTGTCAACATGCTCATGCCATCAGGATCACCGGGTAGTTCCCTCTATGGAATAATATTTCAACAGAGTGCTTGAGATATCAGCAGAAAGCCAATTTTGTAACACATTTATAAGTGTGAATCCACATCTTAGCAATCTATATATTTAGATTTCGATCTTATTAGATCTCATCAGTGTAGCTCAGCTAGTGAGGATGAATTCACACAACATCTCGAGTGGTTATATACAAAAATACTAACTAACCCCCTTAGGAGGAATGTTAGATTGCTAAGATTTAGATTCACATTTATAAATGTGTTACAAAATATCTATAATCTAATTAATATGAATTCAGTAAATTACGTGTAATCACGGGTTATAATTAACTAGGCTGTGTCATCCTAACGTTAATATATGTATAGACAACAATTTTAAATATATTACTAATGATTTGTTATGCATGACGATCGTTTGTAGTTGAATGGCATATATTAGGTTAAATTGCTCATTGAAATGTATTTTTTTTTACATACAAAAAAAAACTTCTATCTTTATAGGGCTATCAGCCGTGAGGCTTTTCCGACGGTCAAGGGAGAAGCTCAGAGGATATTAATAACACGGTATTTACCTTAACTTCACAGAAAACCTCTGAAAAACTGTGAAAGGTCATCCCAGCCTCTATACCGCGGCGCGGAGGTACCAATTGGGATGACGAACAAAATCCAATTCTTGAGGAATCTTTTGTTTATGTCTTGCCTACCATAATATATAGTTCTATATTTTTATTAATAATTTTTATAGGCGTTGTTGTATAATATTTGTTGTAACGTACATTATTATTTTTGATCATGAATCCGTTATACAATTGATTAAAAAAAATTAAACAACGTTTACAACAAAATGACAATGGAAAATGAAAAGTCTCTATCTTGACATATTTTTCCTTCTATTTATATTTTATTTTAACCTCCTATCTCGATATGCCGAATTTGGAGGCTGGATTGATAAAAAAATTATGCAACATATTTTGTTTAATTTTTTACTGATCTCAGTGCAGAACATATCAGTGCACCTGATGCCCGAAGGAAATTAGAAAATTTTGATTATAAGTCTTTTTTTTTCGGCGACCAAGTCGAACAAATTTCATTATTATTATTTTTGACCATGGATCCGTCATACAATTGATTTGAAAAAATTACACAACGTTTACAATAAATTGACAATGGAAAATGGAAAGTCTCTATCTTGACATATTTTTCCTTCTAGTTATCTTTTATTTTTAAGTAGGCATGAACAAGTCTGAAATGGATAGACAAAAACCGGAACAGGTAACTAACAGGAGGCAAATTGAGACAGAGAAGTCTGAAAAGGGTTCAAAAGGATTAGAAAGGGCTCAAATCAAGAGATCGGAGAGTTTGAAGCAAGTCTGAAGTCGAGGTGAAACAGTCTGAAATGGGTAGAAAAGAGTCAGAACAGGAGAACAGAAAATTGGAAGTAATGAAAAAGTCTCAGGTTGGGATGAATAAGTTAGAAAAGTGTTAAAAAGAGTCAGAACAAGAAATTAAAAAGTTTGAAGCCATGAAGAAGTTGTGATGGATATATCAGAAGAAGATTCAAAAGGGTCGGAAATTGGTACAACTTACCCTCGTAGAGGGAAGTTAAACGCCATCTGGCGGCACCATATCAATTAGCAATGCACACCCTCACTTCCCTCTACGAGGGTAAGTTGTACTGTGTTTGTATATAACCACTCGAGATATTGTGTGAATTCATCCTCACTAGCTGAGCTACACTGACGAGATCTAATAAGATCGAAATCTAGATATGTAGATTGCTAAGAGGTGGATTCACACTTATATATGTTTTATAGGGTCGGAAATTGGTATAAAAGACTCGGAACATAATTCTAGAAAGTCTGAAGAGATGGAAAAGTCTGAAGAGATGGAAAAGTCTGAAGAAATGGAAAAGTCTGAAGAGATGGAAAAGTCTGAAGAGATGGAAAAGTCTGAATAAGTCGGAAATGAATAGAAAAGATTCAGACTGGGTGACTAAAACGTTTAAAGCTATGAATAAGTCTCAATTTGAGGTGAACAAATCAGATAATAGCTCTAAAATATCAGAAATAGGTACAAAAGGTCTAGATCAGAAGACCAAAACATTCAATAAATCCTAAATGCAGACGAAACCATCTGAAATTGGTATAAAAGAGTCAGAACCGTAGACCAAAATGTTAGAACAAGAGACCAGAGGGTTTGAAGATATGAAAAAGCCCCAAACTGAGACAAATCAGACAGAAAACCTTTTGAATGGACCAATAATGGCTATACAATGGTCAGAACAAGATACCAAAGAGTCTGAAGCAATGAAAAACTCTGAAAAGAGGTCAAAAGAGTCGGAAAAGGAGATCAAATCGTCCTTGCGTTCCTATCTCGATATGTAGATTTTAAAGGCTGGGTCGATAAAAAAATTATTCAACATATTTTGTTTAATTTTTTTACTGATCTTAGTTCAAAACATATCAATGCAGCAGATGCCCGAAGGAAATTAGAAAACTTTGATTATAAGTTTTTTTTTTCGGCGACCAAGTAGTTCGACTTGGTCGCCGAAAAAAAAAACATTTCAATATTATTATTTTTGATCATTAATTCGTCACACAATTGATTTGAAAAAAAATACACAATGTTTATAACTAACTGTAAATAGAAAATGGAAAGTCTCTATTTTGACATATTTTTCCTTGTATATATTTTTTATTTTTAACTTTTACACTCCTATCTCGATATGCCGATTTTAGAGTTTGAGTCGATAAAAAAAAATATGCAACATATTTTATTTAATTTTATTACTGATCCTAGTGCAGGACATATCAGTGCACCAGATTCCCAAAGGAAATTGGAAAATTTTGATTATAAGTATATTTTTTCAGCGATCAAGTCGAATAAATTTCATTATTATTATTTATGACCATGGATCCGTCATACAATTGATTTGAAAAAAAAAGCTGGGTCAAAAAAAATAATTATGCAACATATTTGGCTTAATTTTTTTACTGATCTTAGTGCAAAACATATCAGTGCACCGGATGCCTGAAGGAAATTGGAAAATTTTGATTATAAGTATTTTTTCTTCAGCGACCAAGTCGAAGAAATTTCATTATTATTTTTGACCATGGATCCGTCATACAATTGATTTGAAAAAATTACACAATATTTATAACAAAATGAAAATAGAAAATAAAAGGTTTCTATCTTGACATATTTTTGCTTCTATTTATTTTTTATTTTAAACTTTTACGATCCTATCTCGATATGCCGATTTTAGAGGCTGGGTCGATAAAAAAATTATGCAACATATTTTGTTTAATTTTTTTACTGATCTTAGTGCAAAACATATCAGTGCACCGGATGCCTGAAAGAAATTGGAAAATTTTGATTATAAGTATTTTTTTTTCGGCGACCAAGTCGAACAAATTTCATTATTATTATTTTTGACCATGGATCCGTCATACAATTGATTTGAAAACATTACACAACGTTTACAACAAAATGACAATGGAAAATTGAATGTCTCTATCTTGACATATTTTTCCTTCTATTTATTTTTTACTTTTAACTTTTACGCTTCTATCTCGATATGCCAATTTTAGAGGCTGGATCGATAAAAAAAATTATGCAACATATTTTGTTTAATTTTTTTACTGTTCTTAGTGCAAAACATATCAGTGCACCGGATGCCTGAAGGAAATTGAAAAATTTTTATTATAAGTATTTTTTTTCGGCGACCAAGTCGAACAAATTTCTTATTATTATTTTTGGCCATGGATTCGTCATACAATTGATTTGAAAAAATTACACAACGTTTACAACAAAATGACAATCGAAAATGGAAAGTCTCTATCTTGACATATTCTTCCTTCTATTTATTTTTTACTTTTAACTTTTACGCTCCTATCTCGATATGCCAATTTTAGAGGCTGGGTCGATAAAAAAATTATGCAACTTATTTTGTTTAATTTTTTTTTCTGATCTTGGAGCAAAACATATCATTGCACGAGATGCCCAGAGGAAATTAGAAAATTTTGATTATAAGTATTTTTTTTTCCAAATCGAAAATAGCTAAACTTCAAGAAACTTTTCTCCAGAAAACAGTATTCTATGTCGATATACGCACAATATTTGTTTTACTTATAATCAACAGTTTTCAAAATTAACCGGTAAAAAATTAAATCAAAAATATGTTGCATAATTTATTTATCGACCCAGCCTCTAAAATCGGCATATCGAGATGGGAGTGTAAAAGTTTGAAATAAAAAATAAATAGAAGGAAAAATATGTCAATATATAGACTTTCCATTTTCCATTGTGATTTTGTTATAAACATTGTGTAATATTTTCAAATCAATCGTATGACGGATTCATGATCAAAAATAATAATTTACGTTACAGCATATATTATACAACAACGCCTATAAAAATTATTAATAAAAATATAGAACTATATATTATGGTCGGCAAGACGTAAACAAAAGATTCCTCAAAATTTGGATTTTATTGGTCACCCCAATTGGTCAGTTCAGTCCCGCAAACAATCCGCGCGGTATAGAGGCTGGGTACTTAATTTTACACCGGTATTTTTTGTTCATTCTCTTCGTCATACGTATATTTACTTGTTCGTAAGATTTAATATACAGCGCACTTTAATTTGTATAACTGCCTAACACAATAAACTTAATCGAAAAAAAAACTAGCCGGGTAAAGTAAATTACCGAGCTTTAAATTAAATTCATTCAGAAACTAGATGAAACGATAGAATTATAAGGCTCGTAAAAACTATATAGCGACAAGTTGCGTTGTTAAAGAAGCATTTTATAACGATAATAAAAAGTTTACTACAATCGTTCCAAAAAGATTTTAAACCTAATATTTAAATAAGTGCGAGATGTAATTAAGATTGAACTCATTTGGCACTGAATGTTGTGATCCGTGAAGGTATTTAACGGCATACATTTTAATTGTTATTAGATTGCTAATTTACTCGTTAAATGCTGGCTTTAGTATAGCAGACAAAAGGGAATATCGATTTCATTATTTACAGACCGTCCCTTTCGGTTTTAACTACTTTCTCAACGAATTTTATTTACATAATATGCAATTATTTTATTTTATAATTATAAGAGAGAGAATCGCATTGATATTTATATAAAATACAATGGTAGTAGATTCTTTATACTGAATGGGCTATTGACCACCCTAGGTATTTCACCCTATATTTATAAATTAATCCAAACCCCGATATTAAAATAATTTTAATGTCAACCATTTCCTGAAGAAGCAGACTATCAAGAAATTATTTAAAAAATATTGGAATTTAAAAAATGTATATATATATATATATATATATATATATATATATATATATATATATATATATATATATATATATAATATAATATAATATAATATAATCCATAATAATGCATTAATCAATTGCAATAACTAATTATTGTAGTTGCCATAAATGTATTCTCGCCTATTTGTATGTGTTGTATGTGTAAAGTAGGAGACGAAATGATTGAGGATGAAGTCTAGGCAGTCACACGCAGAAGTCGTGCCAGGTGAGTCACGTGTAAATCAGATAAACGGCTATATTACGAAACCAATAATGATCCTGTCAATAGCAGAAACTGGCGCATCAGTTAAACATGCCCATCTCCCTCCGTCCAGCCACTTCATTTGAAACCGTCATTTCCACTGCCTATTTAAATCGCATTAAAGGGTAAATGATGATTTATAAAATTTCGGATTACATACGTGCGTGTACATCAATTAAACGCGATTGCATTACCAATAAATTTCACCTCGCACTCTAATATTTTTTTTAATATTAATTATTTGAATGTATCTACAGCTACAGTGTTGGTGTTTTTTAATTTTTATTTAAATGAATAATAAATTACTTTTATCAGTTGACGCATTAATATGGCTCGTGCAATGAATTGTAATTAAAAACATTCAATTTCACAGTCCACTTCACTCCCATGTAATAACAATTCATAATCCAACAAAATCATTAACGTGCCATTTATCAACAATGCAATTTATTTTCAATTCAACTATATATGGGCATAAGCAGCCAGGACATAGTTTTAATCAACTAAACATGCTTCGTGTACAGTTTGAGTACAACTTTACTGTTCGGACTTTTAACGGATGGTAGATTAACTAGGGTTTCCGGTCTTAATACTCATCGCATATCCGGTAACTACTCAGGACTAAAACTGCAGGACCGCAGGAGCGTTCCCGGCCATGCGTTTTATAGCCGAATGTCAACGTGATTCGACCGGATTCATACATATTTAATATTTTGATTACCGGGAATGCCTGTCTCAAATTAAATTATTTCACCTTTCACTCTTCTGCCGCCACTTCAAATTTTATTACTGGATCGGATTATACAGACAAATAAACCGGGAGAGGGCTATAACTTTAGATTAAATGATTTTGAATGTAAAGTGGAAGATATAAAAGGGGCAGATCTAGTTTAATTTGTTTCGGACCAATTCGAATTTTAAAGTTGCCACTGCACATTTACGGGACAGTGGCTTGTGTGATATGGCATCTGGCGTATTGAATTCATAACAAAAAAACAAATTTCGTGTACATATTTTGTCATATCAAAATAACGCGTGGGTTATTTTAAAATAATAATTCTACATGAGGTTTTTAAATTGGCCAATTAACAATGGATTGAATTTCCGCTCTATTATTATTTTTTAATTTATGGTGACACTAAAAAGTTTGCGTATTCGGTTTTATGAGTATCATTATAATTTATATAGTATATATTCAGTTCTATAAAATGTTATACTATGTTAAACAATGAATAGTATAAAAATATATTTTTAATGCAAAAACCCATACATACACATGATATTGTCAACTAAAACCGTGTGATGTTATCCTCTTAGATCACAGCCTCAAACCGCGCGCACGGCGGATTTTTTGTAGGTCTCAGTACAGACCTCCACCAATTGGGGTGACCAATAAAATCCAAATTTTGAGGAATCTTTTGTTTATGTCTTGCCGACCATAATATATAGTTATATATTTTTATTAATAATTTTTATAGGTGCTGTTGTATAATATATGTTGTAACGTAGATTATTATTTTTGATCATGAATCCGTCATATAATTGATTTGAATAAATTACACAATGTTTATAACAAAATGACAATGGAAAATGTAAAGGGTCTATCTTGACATATTTTTCCTTCTATTTATTTTATATTTTTAACTTTTACGCTCCTATCTCGATATGCCGATTTTAGATGCTGGGTCTATATAAAAAATTATGCAACATATTTTATTTAATTTATTTACTGATCTTAGTGCAAAACATATCAGTGCACCAGATGCCCGAAGGAATTTGGTAAATTTTGATAATAAGTATTTTTTTTTTCGGCGACCAAGTCGAACATATTTCAATATTTTTATTTTTGACCATGAATCAGTCATACAATTGATTTGAAAAAATTACACAATGTTTATAACAAAATGACAATGGCTATTGGAAAATCTCTATCTTGAAATATTTGTCCTTCTATTTATTTTTATTTTTAACTTTTTCGCTCCTATCTCGATATGCCGATTTTAGAGGCTGGGTCGATAAAAATAATATGCAACATATGTTGGTTAATTTTTTCACTGATCTTAGTGCAAAACATATCAGTGTACCGGATGCCCGAAGGAAATTGGAAAATTTTGATTATAAGTATTTTTTTCCGGCGACCAAGTCGAACATATTCCATTATTATTATTTTTGACCATGAATCCGGCATACAATTGATTTGAAAAAAATTACACAATGTTTATAACAAAATGACAATGGCAAATGTAAAATCTCTATGTTGAAATATTTTTCCTTCTATTTATTTTTTAGTTATAACTTTTTTGCTCCTATATCGATATGCCGATTTTAGAGGTTGGGTCGCTAACAAAATTATGCAAGTTATTTTGTTTTCTTTTTACTGATCTTAGTGCAAAATATATCAGTCTACCCGATGCCCGAAGGAAATTGTAAAATTTGATTATAAGTATTTTTTTTTCAGCGACCAAGTCGAACATATTTCATTAAAATTATTTTTGACCATGAATTCGCCATACAATTGATTTGAAAAAATTACACAATGTTTACAACAAAATGACAATGAAAAATGAAAAGTCTCTATCTTGACACATTTTTCCTTCTGTTTATTTTCTATTTAACTTTTACGCTCATATCTCAATATTCCGATTTTAGGGGTTGGGTCGATAAAAATAATATGCAACATATTTTGGATAATCTTTTCACTGATCTTAGTGCAAAACATATCAGTGTACCGGATGCCCGAAGGAAATTGGAAAATTTTGATGATAAGTATTTTTTTCCGGCGACCAAGTCGAACATATTCCATTATTATTATTTTTGACCATGAATCCGGTATACAATTGATTTGAAAAAAATTACACAATGTTTATAACAAAATGACAATGGCAAATCAAAAATCTCTATCTTGAAAAATGTTTCCTTCTATTTATTTTTTATTTTTAACTTTTTCGCTCCTATCTCGATATGCCGATTTTAGAGGTTGGGTGGATAACAAAATTATGCAACTTATTTTGTTTTTTTTACTGATCTTAGTGCAAAATATATCAGTCTACCCGATGCCCGAAGGAAATTGGAAAATTTTGATTATAAGTTTTTTTTTTCGGCGACCAAGTCGAACATATTTCATTAAAATTATTTTTGACCATGAATTCGCCATACAATTGATTTGAAAAAAATTACACAATGTTTACAATAAAATGTTAATGAAAAGTGGAAAGTCTCTATCTTGGCATATTTTTCCTTCTATTTATTTTCTATTTTTAACTTTTACGCTCATATCTCAATATTCCGATTTTAGAGGCTGGGCCGATAAAAATAATATGCAACATATTTTGGTTAATTTTTTTACTGATCTTAGTGCAAAACATATCAGTGTACCGGATGCCCAAAGGAAATTGGAAAATGTTGATTTTAAGTATTTTTTTTTTGGCGACCAAGTCTAACATATTTCATTATTATTATTTTCGACCATGAATTCGATTTGAAAAAATTACACAATGTTTATAACAAAATGACAATGGCAAATGGAAAGTCTCTATCTTGACATATTTTTCCTTCTATTTATTTTCTATTTTTAACTTTTACGCTCATATCTTGATATTCCGATTTTAGAGGCTGGATCGAAATACAAATTATAGAACATATTTTGTATAATTTTTTACTGATTAATTTTGGATAATTTTGATTATAAGTAAAAAAAATATTGTGCGCATATCGACATATAATAATGTTTTCTGGGGAAAGTTTCTTGAAGTTGGATATTTTCGACTTGGTCGCCGAAAAAAAAAATACTTATAATCAATATTTTCCAATTTCCTTCAGGAATCCGGTGCACTGATATGTTCTGCACTAAGATCCGTAAAAAAAAATTACAAAAATATGTAATAATTATATTTTTTTATCGACCCAGCCTCTAAAATCGAAATATCGAGATATGAGCGTAAAAGTTAAAAATAGAAAATAAATAGAACGAAAAATATTTCAAGATAGAAACTTTCCATTTTCCATTGTCATTTTATTATAAACATTGTGTAATTTTTACAAATCAATTGTTTGGCGGATTCATGTGTACATTTTTGATTAGATTAAACTTAATATTTCAATTACTGTATGTTTCGATAATTATTTAATAAAATTATTGCGTTACTATTTTATTAAGAAATTTTTATTCCGAAGGATTTTCTGTGTGTAAAATCCTTCGGAATAACATTTTTTTAATAAAATAGTATCTTCTTAAATAATTATCGACAAACATTTATTGAAAATATTAGAAACAGTAAAATATGTTATTTGTATAGAAAAAATGCACATAAATGATGAATAATCCTGCTGAACAAAATTTCTTCATACACTTTTATATTAAAATCGTGGAAGTTTTTGAATAGAGGCGACTGCAAATGAAACCGGTAACGGCCGTTGTGATGGATTTTACATCGATGGATATTGTGGCTCTGCAGTGAATAGATCAACTTATCAGACTAATCGCGGCCCGAGGGAACGGTTAGTTCTCCAACCAAAAAGCGAAAACTACATTGATATATTGCTCTCTGGTGAAGTAAATATTGCTTAACTAGTACGAAGCTAGATTTCGGGATTTTCGTATAAATCAAAACAAGTTTCAATATGTTACCGATGCAGAAGTTTCCACTGTAGGCAAACACTTCCACATATTGATTAATATGCCATTAATTTCAATCCATTAATACGCAATAATTATAGGGGTAACTATAGATATATTTGCGTACAGCTATGAAAGACAGTTATGTCCATTTTGATAATGTACATATCTTTACGTAGATTGAAAACACTTACATTTGTATTGAAATGTTAAAGGGAATGGTAATAAAGTTTAATATTAAGTAAAATGAAAGAAGAAACAATCCGTACATAAGCCAGCTTCGGAAAAACAGATCAAGTTTCTTTAAAGCACTTGCATAGCTAGTAATAAAGTTTGGCATAAATTAAAATAAAACAAGCATTACATTATTTAATAGTATTACAATGTATAAAAAGTAATTTATTAAATATTTTAATGGTAATATCATATTACTATTCAATAATGTAATATTGAATAGTAATATGATATTACCATTAAAATATTTAATAAATTACTTTTTATACATTGTAATGCTATTAAATAATCTAATGCTTGTTTTATTTTAATTTATACCAAACTTTATTACTGGCTATGCAAGTGCTTTAAAGAAACTTGATCTGTTTTTCCGAAGCTGGCTTATATACGGATTTTAGTGTCAATTTGCATATAAACGAAGATAACAATTTCCTATGAAATTTTATGCGACGACCATTTTATCTAGTGAACAAAGCTGTATCATATTGGATAATAGCTTTTTCATTACATTCGCATACCTAATTAAGAATGAATGTTTTGCTTTGCATTTATAATTGAACATTGATTTAATTTTAACGTATAGCGCTGATGAAATTGATTGATTGGAATAATTTATTATTTGTAATACTATTTCTTATTAAAAACATATTCTGTATGTAAATTATTAAATTTAATTCAAAATCAAATTTAATTTATTTTCATTACATACATACATATAGAAATGGAAACATATACATACATAATTGATTATCAGTTAATAATTTTGTTTATTATATTTATGGTCTGCTTGGTAAATTTAGTTTTATTTCATGTTATTGTTATTGTTATATATATTATTATTATTTTGAGAGCGCATAGTTTGAATTAGATATCATCAATATTTTTCAATTTCCTTCTAACATCTGATATACTGATATGTTTTGAACCAGGATCAGTAAAAATATTGAAGAAATATGTTGCATTTTATATCGCCCCAGCCTCTAATATGGGAATATCGAGATATGGGCGTAAGTAAATATTTAAAAAAAATATAGAAAGATACATACTTAGATATAGAGACTTTTTATTTTTTATTGAAACAGAGTCAACAATAATATTTACAACAACGTCTATACAAATTATTAATATATATATATATATATATATATATATATATATATATATATATATATATATATGTAAAGCGACGATCTTAGGTTAACTTCATTCCGGCCCCGAGTTTCCTAAAGTTTCGTTAATTGTATCCTGACCAATAGTACCGACTAACAGGGATTCGAAACCGAACTGAACTACATCGGCGTGTCAAAATAAATATATATATATATATATTTATTGAAAATATTCGTAGAGGGCGAAAAAATTAAAATGAAATATTGATTAATACAATATATTTTTTTAAACTAAACAGGATGGTAATTTGTTAGAACTTCTCCCCTATACCCCACAAATGAAACAACATACTATTACATGTTAAATCCGAAATGGTTTATGTATTTGAATCAAGATTGTTCATTTACGAACCCTTCGTTAACACTGCCGAAATATTAATCAATACCTTCGCATCGCCCATTACATTACATTACAGGGCATTGAAATATATATTACTATCACGTTAATACGGGCGGGATTATTTAAATAAAACATGTCATACATTTACTATTTGGACGTATGTGACAGGAACTCGATGCGAAATATTTATAAATGTAATTAAATATTTAAATATAAATACGTGATAATTTATTTCATTAATTTAGACACAATGTTATTTAGTTTGGGACATGTACTGCAACGTTTATATATTAATTATATCGAACTCAGTCGCATTAATGGAGGAAAAAAATATTGCATAATTATAGAATGTACCTAGGGTAAGGACATGTGAAGAAAAAATACCATATTAATTTTATTGAACTCAGTCGCATTAATGGAGGGAAAAAATAGTACATAATTATAGTATGTACCTAGGGTAAGGGCATGTGAGAAAATAAAATACCAAAAGGAAATATCAGAAGTGCGCTGAAATAATTTAGTTTATTCTCTGAATTTACTAATCACAAAATCTGCAGGAGGCTGACGTGGGAAAGGAAATTGGCGAGGACAGAGGGGGTTTATTTTAATGGATAGAAAAATGTATTTTATGTTAATTTATATTCTTTTTAATGTATCTTTTTTGATTTCTTTCTGTGAAAGTACTGTTTTGGAATGTGTGTAAAAGGGAAAGTTGGGCTGATATGCCAAATAAAGGTCTTTTTTTTTACTAATCACAACATCACAAAATTTAAGTTTAGATGGTTTTTTATTTTTTTTACCATAATAGAGAATAAATAATTGTAATATTGATAGCCTAGCTACAAACACTTAGACCTCAAAATGGGCCCATTGTGAAACCTCCCTTTCAGGCTACTCACTCGTCCCACCAGTCAATTCTGCATGCAAGCTGCAGAACTCTGGTGGGTGAGGAGTTGCTAGGAGAGAGAAAAACTTATTATAAAATGTTTATTGGAATTATTTTACTGTGACCAGTTAGTCATTTTTTATTTTATTGCTCTAATTTTATTTATTTGAACTAGGAGCAATTTAATTACTCCAATAAACATTTTGTCAATCTTGAATAAAATTGTAGATTTGTGGAGTTGCTGCTTAGGAGACAATATTTCGTTTTGCTATTGATTTAAAATGACTTGTCGAATGAGAAGCCGTTTTTCTTCTGTTGGCATAACCACAAATAAAAATAGTGTACATATTGACTTTGTAGCGCAATAAGGGCCAATCTGCTTTTTTAACAAAATGTTTAAACTGATTTAAAGGATTTAATGAACAAACCTAAAAGGGCCCTTGTAGATAAGGGCCAATTTGCGGCTCCCTCTCAAATCTCATATCATAATAGTTAAAAGTAACTATTAGTATTAAGGCCTATAAATCAGAAATTGAATGGTTTTGGCGTCTACTACGTGGTAATTAATTTTCAATAAAGGAGATGAATAAAACTACTATATTTCTTACCACTTGTTTAATTTTTTAAACAACTAGTTTCGCTAAGCATTATGAAGTTTTTTCCAGTCATCGGGAAAAACTTGTAGTTTCATTCATCTCCTTTATTGCCTATAAATCATTTTTTTTTTGCCAATAAAGCAGATTGGCCCTTATTGCACTACACAGTCAATATGTTTAAATTTGCAAATAGTATTAACCTACACTTTTACTAATAATATACTTATTATTTCCATAAAATGTTCACTGCGCACTGTGATAAATTGAGCGCCACTGGCCTATTTTCACACGGCCAGCTTAACAGGAAATTAAAATGCACTTTGTAGTTACAGAAACTTGATTCAGTAATTTTCCAAAGCGTAAACAGGCGCGCGCTTAATATTTTTATAATTCACATTAGAACGATAATTCCTGCTCGGGATTATGAATCACTGCTTGTAGCGCAGTGAACACTGCAGTAATCTGGCGAATTACGTTGAGCAATGCAAAATTAGTTTACGCCAGAATATATTTATATAAGAAACTACATCGTGTCACGTTATGAAAGATTTAGAGAGTTCTGGGGGTATATAATCACTACTATAACATAATTTTAAGCATGATGATTAATAACAAAATAGTGAGACAATAAAGTTTTGTCTGTCATATAAAATTAATGAAAATGATACAACTTTTCCCCCAAGGAAGAACGTTTAGCGCCATCTTGCAACACGACGTAAATTAACAATGCACATATGGGGATCGAACTCCGGCTCCCCAATGCTCAGTACGAGACGATCGACGTCTCTAACCACTCGGTCACTGAGCTGGGTTGGTATAGTTATTATTCCAAATTTATAAATTCCTTTCGAGCCAATTTGAAGTGCATATTATGTACACGAAATTCAAACTGATTTATTTTTGAATAGCCATATGGAGCTTTTAATACAAAAACCATTCCAGTTGAGATAGCCAAAATAACGGTTCGTGATGAAATAAAAATCCGCTATCCACCAGAGAGTCCAAGATTCGTTTCCCTAATTAACTCGGAAGCCCACCCTTTTCAGCAATAACTCTCCGCAACAAATCTGTTTTTCAGAACGGATCGTTACAATGATACCCAACACATTCATCCCAAATACATTGCTTCCGACGATAACACCGTTTTTAATTATTTCACACATATTTTTCAATGTAATTTTCACGCGTAATGTGAGTATTCCAATTTAATTTAATTAAACGGCCTGAAAAATACACTGTCGGGCACATTTGGCTGGTGTTTTTAAATTTGATGCACGAATTTTCAAATGCAATATGCAGCACGACTAGGAAATTGAATTAAATTTATTTGCACCTCTCTGGTGAAAACATGTGTGATATTTAATTGCGAGCACAAATAATTGTGCATTACTTTCCATTAAAGCATTCGCTTTGTTTTTGTTATAAAACTGAATGAAAATATTTACAGGGTGTTGTTACTAAAGGGTGTTTTCGAGATATAGAACTTTGAATTTAAATAAAATACAGAAAAATAATTTTATGTAACACGAATGGAACTTTTTTTGAAATATAATTGTATGCCATTTATGTTTAAATATGATTTCGAACATGTGGCTCGTAGATGGCGTAATTTGCTACCAACGTTTCTAGTTGTATTTTGGCTATAACGCGTCGAATGTTGGCTTCCAAGTATAATAATAATAATTATTTTATTTTATTTTTTTCCTCTGAACAAAACAAGCCATCCAATTGGGGCACAAAAAAATAACATTTTGATTCATATCGAGACATTGATTTATAAACTGGCCACTTAAAAAATATGTACTCGCATGATCATTTTTTGTAATTCGAACTTAATGCAAAGTCAAAAGATATGGGTATCTTTTGACTTTGCATTAAGTTCGAATTACAAAAAATGATCATGTGAGTACATATTTTTTAAGTCGCCAGTTTATAAGTCTATGTCTCGATATGAATCAAAATATTATTTTTTTGTGTCCCAATTGAATGGCTTGTTTTGTTCAAACAATCGGTTATATATCGGGGTTTGTTTTCGTTAACTTCAGACGTTGGGCAAGATATCATTTACATTTTTTTGGAAAATTCAGCTCTACACAGATAATTTTTTAAATTTCTTTTGTACCAACTGCAACAACGTAATGTACCACCAGTGATACATATACCACAGTTTGAGAACGTATTTTCTATTCGCGATTCAAATGCCAATGGTTTTCGTCGAACTAGTGGGGAAAACAGTTGAACTTTGTTATTGTTTGATGAGCTGATTGTATAAAAATTACACGATTTTGATCTTTTAAACTTTTACCAGATAAGTAGACAAACCTTGCACATATTGTCACATATATAAGAAAATACTTATTATACATTAGAGATTACCCACTTGATTTTAGTTCATTTTCTGCCATCAGATAGAGTACCGACTAGTTTGAATTGCCTTATAACTCTTCTTCCTATATTATTAAATAAAAATAATATATATCATGGAAGAGGCTTATCACGGTACAATAAAGAATATTTAAAATTCAAAACAACGTTTTTTATTTACATAAAAATAATATAATGTCATACTATATACTACTATACTATACTACTATTTTTATGTAAATAAAAAACGTTGTTTTGAATTTTAAATATTCTTCATTGCACCGTGATAAATAAGCCTCTTACATGATACATATTATTTGTATTTAATAATATAGGGAGAAGAGTTACGCGATAAACCATGTTGGTAGCAATCAGATATGGATGTGCTTGTTGTTACGTACGCTCGAATTTTCGCCTACCACATTGCTCCAATAACTGTTATAAATCATGTAAATATTTGCATCGCATTATTTAAATCCTGTATTCAGCATGCAAATGTCAATAGTTCTAGATGAATGCATAAAAAATCGATAAATTATTTCATACAAATTCGAACATTGCCGGAATGTGATGTTGGAAAATATTAACGAGTGGGTCGGCAGGGGGGACGTAAATGAGCTTATTGTACTAGAGACGGAAATACAAAAATCGCGTCGAATTGCAGTGTGTCTAGTAATCGACTATAAGCTATAGATAAAATATATGGTATGTGTAACACCGTCATAAAATATCAATTTTAATCTGATTCCCCACGCCCACGGAAAATACACATGTCAACTATATGTTCTGTACGGTATGTATGGTGTATAACTACCAGTATAATTAACAGTAGTATACCAAATAATCATTCATACATAAGGTATATGCTAGAAATCGAATTACGCAATTGAAATCACGAGTTATAAATCCTCGCATAAAAACTCACCTGTATTTCTACAAAAACGCTCAAATCGTCATCAACGTGTGACAGCTCTAACTCCTCACATGGTGCACCACTCACATTAAACATGTGCACAATTAATACTAAGTAAGTAATTAAATTTCACTTCACTTAAACTGTGTATCGGTACGCGCACATTGAAATTCATCTCGCGACTGAGTGACTTTAACCGCGCGCAGAGGTGACTCGCTCGCATGACCACTTTTTGCTAGTGCTTTTTATCGTAAACACATTAAATCCACTGCATATATTCTATTTTAGTTCTTATAAAAACAAGGTCGATTGTGTTCGAAGAATATTTTATATGTATGGAATGATTTGTATTTATTCGTACCTTGTTCGCATAAAATACACTCCTCAACAAACATTTTAGATGATCAACTGGTTCTATGTAATTTTTGGACCAATAACTGTTATAAATCATGTAAATAATTGCATCGCATTATTAAGTTTTGTTTTTTTAAATATTTTTGAACATAAACATGCATGTAAGTAAAATATTTCTAAAATCATCTTTTATTTATAACAAATGTATGTGCCCATCCACCAATGTTTTTATTTAACAATTATGTTTATAAGATATCACTTTAGTGGTAACAAAAAAAATAGTTAAAAAAGTTGACAGCAAGTATTTTTTATAAGCCTGCCATTGAATAATATTAGCAACAAAACAAATTGCAATTTTTATTAAGGTAGCTCACACGATTTTTTTTAAACTTTCAAAATATTGTTTAGAATTTAATAACAATCGTCAGATATATTTTTGATAAGGGTGCTGGGTCTTAGTTTTTTTTTAATATTTTTGAAAATAAACATGTTAGTAAAATATTCGTAAAATCATTTTTTATTTATAACAAATGTATATGCCCATACACCAATGTTTTTATTTAACAATTTTGTTTATAAGACATCACTTTAGTGCTATCAAAAAAGAACAGTGAAAATAGTTGGAAGCAAGTATTTTTTATAAGCCTGCCATTGAATAATATTAACAACAAAACAAATTGCAATTTTTATTAAGGTAGCCCACACGATTTTTTTAAACTTTCAAAATATTGTTTAGAATTTAATAACAATCATCAAATATATTTTTGAATATGGTACTAGGTCTTAGTTTTTTTTAATTTTTTTTTGAGGAAAACGTGTTAGTAAAATATTCGTAAAATCATTATTTATTTATAACAAATGTATATGCCCATACACTAATGTTTTTATTTAACAATTTTGTTTATAAGACATCACTTTAGTGCTATCAAAAAAGAACAGTGAAAATAGTTGGAAGCAAGTATTTTTTATAAGCCTGCCATTGAATAATATTAGCAACAAAACAAATTGCAATTTTTATTAAGGTAGCCACACGATTTTTTTTAAACTTTCAAAATATTGTTTAGAATTTAATAACAATCATCAGATATATTTTTGAATATGGTACTAGGTCTTAGTTTTGTCTTAATATTTTTGAGAAAAACGTGTTAGTAAAATATTCGTAAAATCATTTTTTATTTATAACAAATGTATATGCTCATACACCAATGTTTTTATTTAACAATTTTGTTTATAAGACACCACTTTAGTGGTATCAAAAAAGAACAGTTAAAATAGTTGACAGCAAGTATTTTTTATAAGCCTGTCATTGAATAATATTAGCAACAAAACAAATTGCAATTTTTATTAAGATAGCCCTACGATTTTTTTAAACTTTCAAAATATTGTTAAGAATTTAATAACAATCATCAGATATATTTTTGAATATGGTACTAGGTCTTAGTTTTTTTTTTTTTATTTTTGAGAAAAACGTGTTAGTAAAATATTCGTAAAATCATTATTTATTTATAACAAATGTATATGCCCATACACTAATGTTTTTATTTAACAATTTTGTTTATAAGACATCACTTTAGTGCTATCAAAAAAGAACAGTGAAAATAGTTGGAAGCAAGTATTTTTTATAAGCCTGCCATTGAATAATATTAGCAACAAAACAAATTGCAATTTTTATTAAGGTAGCCCCTACGTTTTTTTTTGAATCTTTCAAAATATTGTTTAGAATTTAACAATAATCGTCAGACATATTTTCGAATAGAGTGCTGGGCCTAAGTTTTTTTTAAAATATTTTTGAACATAAACATGCATGTAAGTAAAATATTTGTAAAATCATTTTTTATTTATAACAAATGTATATGCCCATACACCAATGTTTTTATTTAACAATTTTATTTATAAGACATCACTTTAGTGGTGTCAAAAAGGAACAGTGGAAAAAGTTGAAAGAAAGTATTTTTATAAGCCTATCATTGAATAATATTAGCAACAAAACAAATTGCAATTTTTATTAATGTACCCGCCACGATTTCTTTTAAAACTTTCAAAATATTGTTTAGAATTTAACAACAATCATCAGAAATATTTTTGAATAGGCTGCTGGGCCTTAGCTTCTTTTTTAAATATTTTTGAAAATAAACATGTTAGTAAAATATTCGTAAAATCATTTTTTATTTATAACAAATGTATATGCCCATACACCGATGTTTTTATTTAAAAAATTTGTTTATAAGACATCACTTTAGTGGTATCAAAAAAGAACAGTGAAAAAAGTTGAAAGCAAGTATTTTTTATAAACCTGCCATTGAATAATATTAGCAACAAAACAAATTGCAATTTTGATTAAGGTAGTCCCCACGATTTTTTTTAAACTTTCAATAAAATTTGTTTAGAGTTTTTACAACAATCTTCAGACATATTTTCGAAATGGGTGCCGGGCGTTTTTTTTTAATATTTTTGAAAATAAACATGATAATAAAATATTCGTAAAATCATTTTTTATTTATAACAAATGTATATGCCCATACACTAATGTTTTTATTTAACAATTTTGTTTATAAGACATCACTTTAGTGGTATCAAAAAAGAACAGTTAAAAAAGTTGACAGCAAGTATTTTTTATAAGCCTGTCATTAAATAATATTGGGAATATTATTCAATGACAGGCTTATAAAAAATACTTGATGTCAAATTTTTTAACTGTTCTTTTTTGATACCACTAAAGTGATGTCTTATAAACAAAATTGTTAAATAAATACATTGGTGTATAGGCACAGATATTTGTTATAAATAATAAATGATTTTACAAATATTTTACTTACATGCATGTTTATGTTCAAAAATATTTAAAAAAAAAACTAAGGCTCTATTTGAAAATATGTCTGATGATTGTTGTTAAAGTCTAAACAATATTTTGAAAGTTTCAAAAAAAAATCGTGGGGGCTACCTTAATAAAATTGCAATTTGTTTTGTTGTAAATATTATTCAATAACAGTTGACAAAATTAACTTAAATTTATTTTTTTCTCATATTATGGTTTCCAAGACATAAGTAAACAATTGTAGAAAAAAATAATTGTTTTGAACACTCCGTTTAGCAACAATGCACCGAGAAAATGCCCCGGAATTATGAGAATTGTTTATCACACCAGTCTATTTTGAGCTGTATATCGATAGCTAAGAGAGATAGAGGATTACGTTTTATTCGCATTCGCTTCAGCTCGATGTTTTCTGTATAGCGAGTTACAGAAGCTGAAGAAAACCCAGCTAAATTTTGCAATGTTCAAGAAAAAATACAGTTACCAGACCCTGATTTTTTATATGTTTTTCGATGTCTCGTTTTGAAAATGCCTATTTTGTACCGTAAAAGGTTCAAGCCAAGTACAAAACACAATTGCAGACTACATAACCGTGCTAAACTAAGACCTTGTGCAAGGTCAACTAATTTATTGGTTTAGCTACTATTTGTTGTTTGTATAGAAATCATAATATTATAATATCGACAACACACTTACGAATGCGTCTTATGAAATTAAGTTTAAAACTTATCAACACCGTCATTAAATATCAATTTTAATCTGATTCCCCACGCCCAGAGAAAATACACATGTCAATTAATATGTTCTGTACAGCATGTATGGTGTATAACTACAAGTATAATTAACAGTAGTATACCAAATAATCATCCATGCATAAGGTATATGCTAGAAATCGCATTACGTAATTAAAATCACGAGTTATAAATCGTTCGCATAAAAACTCACCTGTATTTCTACAAAAACACTCAGATAGTCATCAACGTGTGACAGCTCTAACTCCTCACATGGTGCACCACTCACATTAAACACGTGCACAATTAATTCTAAGTAAGTAATTAAATTTCACTTCACTGAAACTGTGTATCGGTACGCGCACATTGAAATTCATCTCGCGACTGACTGACTTTAGCTGCGCGCAGAGGTGACTCGCTCGCATGACCACTTTTTGCTAGTGCCTTTTATCGTAAACACGTTAAAACCACTGAATAGATTCTATTTTAGTTCTTATAAAAACAAGGTCGATTTTGTTCGACGAATATTTTATATGTATGGAATGATTGCAGAATGGATGTATTATTCTGCCATAAAATACACTACTCAACAAATATTTCAGATGTTTGACTGTTTCTAGGTAAGTTTTGGACGCAGATTCCAATACAACCGTCAGATTTGGTTTAACAGATTTAGTTTTTGAGATACGTCGTGTTGGCGACTTAAAAAGCCAAATAACTAGTAAAAAATAGTAGTAGGAGATATTTAAGGTTTTTTGTATTTTTTTTATAATTAATTTTATAAACTATACACATTCACTATCCCAAATGATTTGAACTCTGCATTACATTATTCCCCATATATTTTTTTAATTAAATCTAAATTAATAAATGAAATTAATTGAATCATAAAAAGTTAGTGGATAATTGTGTAGTGCAGTAGTTCAAGCCATTTGTAATAGTAGATGGGCATAGTTTGGTTGGTAAATAAAAACATTTTTTTAGTAAAAAATAGTAAACATATTTCGAATGAAAAGTATTATAGAAAAGTATCATATATGAGTGTTTCATGTGACCAATGTCACTCGTCACATTCCGTCCAGTATATATAAAGCGTCACCAAAAAGGATTAGGATCTTAATAATAATAATAATAATAGATTTATTACTCTACAGATTTACATTCATTTACAGAACAACATATACAATAAGAAGAAAATATAACATAGTACATACAATACATCAGACATACATATATTGTACCTAAATTAACTTAATTCTACAGTGCTTAAAATCTTTTTATATGAACAAAATGTTTGATGAAATATATCAATATCTATGCTATTACTAATGCTATTGTAGTTACGACACACATGAAAATGGACGATCTTTGCATTGCGTTTGATTTGGCGTGTTTGAGATAAAAACATAAATTCTGCCGACTTATGATTCTAGGAACATGTGTATGTAGACAGAGCAACAAGATCTTGTCAACGATATACGTTTTTTTATATTTAAATCGATATTCGTTATAAGTACAAGTTATAAATACAATGGAAAGTACCACTAGTTATCCAAGACACATAAAACTTAATAGTATGTTCTTATTTATATTAGAAATAAACAATTAAGCCATAACTAATTTGTATACTACTTTTAGCGAGTAGCAACAAACTTATATCTTTGACAAGTTCCTAATGGCGCGGATTAAATCCGAATAACGCTCCTACATAACGAAATAACTCAAACGACAAGAATTTTCTATTAAGTTACCATTACAATATTTATACACCGAGGCGCTGTAAAACGGCCCGAATATATTCCCGTACATTCACGTATTTTCTCGCAAGATTTACTCTTAAAATGCATTTATCCGTGTCTCCGTTTCTCGCTATGACGACGCGAATTTCTTGCTCCAGAAATTAGTCCCTGCGGAGATCCCGAAAGACTTATTTCTTTCTTATTGTACTTATTTCACCTCGCTTCGTCGCTGAAAAAATAAGATTGCAGATTAAGTTAAAATTGGAAGTAAAATTTAAAGGAGAGATTTGGAACACGAAATTATTTCGTCACGCCATATTTTATAAACTTTTATGTGTATGTAAATACTTACAATTTACAGTGAAAACGGCTGAGTCTTTTAAAATTGCAATAAAAAAAAAAACTATTTCACTTTTGTTTATCATGATTTTGATGATATTATTGATATAATACCAAATAGTGTCTAAAAGGCACCTTACAGGATTAATAATACTGTTATTCCTAATACTGTTAGTATTAGCTTCAATCCGCCATCAATATTTAACAGTAGTAATCAATTATCTAGCTAAACATTAGAATTCTTGTGATTCCATCATTACTATACCTAACACGGTAATCAGTAATTCTGTCAATATTTTACAATAATTTTAAACATGTTATCGTAAAGTAATACTGGCATTATTCTAAAATATTGACAGTATTAAATGCACTTTACATGATCAATAATTCCATCATTCCTAGTACTGCCAGTATTGGCTTCAATATTTATTAACCAATCAATTACCCGAATTAATGTCAGTATTCTGTTCAATCCATCAATACTATACCATAAAGGCACCTTACACGGTCAATAATACTGTCATGCTCATATTCTCCAACATCCCATACACTTTATAGGTCCCATAAGCTATTGAATGGATAAATTTATGTCATTGTGACAGAATATGCCAATACAAATGTCAAAAACCTAGAATAGCGCTTGTGATTGGAGCTTTGATGACATATTTTCTTAAATTTTTCAGTGCTTTTCAATAGATCGAATCTAAATTAACTACATTCCCTAGATAATTTATTTATTGTTGCTATAAGAACAAATACTTATGTATTTAATAGCTACTGATAGGTTTATAGAACGTTGGTGAATACCAGGGTCAGTGTTCTATAATATTGATCGTGTAAGGTAGTAAGGTAGTATTGATGGATTGAATTAATACTGAGGGTAATCTGGATAATTAATTGGTTAATAAATATTGAAGCAATTACTGACAGTACTAGGAATGACAGTATTATTGAGCGTACCTTACACGCTAAATAATACTGTCATTCCTAGTACTGTCAGTATTTGCTATAATATTTATCAACCAATTATTTATCTAGATAAACTTCAGTATTCATTCAATGCATCAATGCTACCATCAATACTACTGCCTTTTGCACAAACACACCTGCAATGCAATATATGAGGCCCCGTAGGCACGGTGCCTTTAACTCTAGACACCAATAATCCACTATTTAGTCCGCCTAGCCGACCTCATATATTGTAAAACTAAAATCTTTCCGATTAGTAAGAGATTACTTAATGTTAAAAGAGAAATTCACTCTCAAAAAAAATATAGAAGTAATTGGACAAAAATATGTGTTATTTGTTATATGATTAAGTCTATACATATTAAATATTTTTTGGAAGCTAATTTAATTTATGCTATGTAAGGCAATATTTCAAAATAAAGATCTGCTAATTACTCATTAAAACTTATATCCCTGCACTTTAACCGCGTTGTTAAAACTTAAGATGGCAAGTTATGTATTCGATCGATACAAGAACTTCCATAACAACAAAGTTATGTATCTACTGTAATCTAAGTACATACTAAATAATTTAAAAATGTATGTACTCAGCAATTTTGATTAAATAGCACCGTCAATTAGAATATTTATATAAACAACATTTCCACAATATTGGTTTCTAATACTAGAATAAAGACAATAATATTTAATATTTAGTTTTAGTATTTCCGCCTTAAACAGGTATCTTAACTTTAACAAACATTTTCAATTTTATTATTATTAGTAACATTTTACTGTATATTATATGTGTAATTTTAAAAAATTATTATCTTTGAAACAGTAACTGTTTGTGAACTTATTCCACAAGTACAATAACCCAGTTAACTACATATAAGAATTAAAATCCGATTCAGTTAATGTCGCTGCCGGAGCGTTACTTAACTTGCGTAATTCCATTACGCGGTGGCGATAAAAGCATAATGAAGACCAGCGACTGTCGGTTTAAATCTGAAGTTTGTTAAATAGAGAAAAAAAAATCACTTAGGTCTTATCAATCTTAACAGAAAACGAAAACTCACTGCCGGCCAGTGTTAACACTTCAGAGATAAAACTAATTGACGTTTCGTGATATACATTAAATTACTGGGTTTAACGAGCCCGCTTTGTCTGATTTTGCAGGCCTTTGGTGTGGTGGTTTATGCATTATGGATTGATCATGACGAATCAACTATTTGATGTTTAGATGTATGTTAATTCACGCTGACTAGCATCGTTAGACGTTTTATATTTTCTGCATTCTTATATGAATATATTCCGCTCTTTTAGCACCGGGGAGTCTCATATGTAAATATTCATCCGAGCGCGGGTCATCACGGTGAAAGTCCTGCAGGAGCACACGTGAAAAAGTTTACTCAGGGTTTTATAATATATGTTACGGCGCCATCATTTCGCGACGGTAAGGGTAAGATATATATGTTGGTGTACTTACAGGCTGATAGTTTCCCCTCCCGAGATGTAACTAACTAGCCCATAAAGAAGTTCGCCCCCCAGTATCTGAATGTGAATCTTCTTATTCGTTGCAGATCCGCCTGAAATCTCCGTTGAGAGACCCGTGGTGCACTCAGGAGAGGGATTCGAGGCACAACTTGTTTGCATCGTACACGGGGAGAGTCAACCGGAGGTAAAAAATTATGATATTTGTAAGCTTAAGCGACACATAATTTAAATATATTGGGGATGCTTTTTATACCACACGAGTGTTGTATAATGAACAAAATCAATCGAAATTTCTAAACTCGTTTAGAATTTAGAAAATAATTTTATTTAAACCCCAATCACACGGTAATTACTTTAATATATTTGTTTAATGTCACAGAAAACAGCGACACATAATTTAAATATATTAGGGATGATTTTTATACCACTCGAATGTTGTAAAAATGGAACAATATCAATCGAAATTTCGAATTTCGTCTAGAATTTAGAAAATAATTTAATTTAAAGCTCAATCATCCGGTATTTACTTTAATATATTTGTTTAATATCACAGAAAATCTCTGAAAAACTGTGAAATGTGATTTGCGAAAATTTGACTGTAATGGGGTTTGGCTCCCCGGCTCAGTACGAGACGCACTAGGTCACCGAGCTTTGTTATCAAAATTTAAAAAAAAAACCTATTGATTCATTTATAGTTTTTGCTAGAATAATATAGGGAAATACAAATCCAAAAATTATTCAGACGCTTTAAGCCAAAACAAATTTATATTCGTTCATTTCAGACACTTCAAGTCAAAATATAATGCAATCGAATTTCAAGTAATATATTGATTAATATAGACTTTACAAATCAAAATGAAGGGGCAAAAAAATGCAAAACCCATATGCGTTTATTTCGGATTTAATTGACTACACCATGCACATCACTTTTCAATATTGAAATTTAAAATCGTCTTATATCATACAGTTTTAAAGACTGTAGATGAAAAAGATTTTTAAACGAAATCTGGGATACTCAATTCATTAGAAAAAAAATCTTTTAAATTAATATTAAACATATTTGCATGCATGCACAAATTTCATTTACATATCGCTTTGTAATGTATTTTGTAATACATAAATATTCAGAATGTGTAACTCCTACTGATTTACAGTAACATATCAATAATTCACAGGCAGATTGGAGCGATTATTAATGCCTTTTTCATTATTATTAATAATGTATGGGCAGTGGAACAATATTGAATATTAGTATAGAGCTTAACCGTTGCTAAGCCAATATATGAACACTAATATTGTCCTAAATATTATATAATTTATAGCTTCTAAATATATTGATACATTGCTGGTTGTTTGTAACAATTCAATCAGTAGCGTAACATTATAGAGCTTTAAGGGTTGGATAACATCTATATAATTTTTATTTAACGAACTATTTAATTATATTGAGATTTTACTACTTTTATGACGTGTTATGATTATTTTTATTTAACAATCACTAAATTTAAGCGAGTCAAATTTTGGTTCACATATATCCTTTTTTTAAGGCGTAAATTGTGAAGTTCTATTGAGCTTTTAGTCAAAAGTAGACGATATAAAGGAATACCATTAAGACAAGTTTATAAAAATACTTTGTAATTTTTGTAACAGTTATGGCCGAATATATATATATATATATATATATATATATATATATATATATATATATATACGTACATAAGCTTGAGAGGTTACTTTTTAACGATTTTCATTATTCTGATAATGAAAATCGTTAAAAAGTAACCTCTCAAACTTATGTGTGTTATTTAAAAATATGCAAAAAATCCCAGCTATAATTTTCGAAAATTATAATTTTCTTTTGCGTGTTACTAATCTAATTAGCTACAAAATGAGGTATAATATGTTTACATATTTAAATTATTAAAATCAGAATAATGAAAAGTTTAAAAAAGTAACCTCTCAAACTTATGTGTGTTATTTAAAAAATTGCAAAAAATCGTAGCTATAATTTTCGAAAATTCTAATTTCATTTGTATGTTACTAGTCTAATTAGCTACAAAATGAGGTATAATGTGTTGATATATCTAAATTATTAAGATCAGAATAATGAAAAGCGTAAAAAAGTAACCTCTCAAACTTATCAGGGCTATTTAAAAAATTGCAAAAAATCGTAACTGCTATTTCTGAAAATTCTAATGACGGTTATGTGTTACTAGTTTAAGTAGCTACAAAACGAGATATAATGTGTTGATATATCTAAATTATTAAGATCAGAATAATGAAAATCGTTAAAAAGTAACCTCTCAAACTTATGTGTGTTATTTAAAAAATTGCAAAAAATCGTAGCTATAATTTTCGAAAATTCTAATTTTATTTGTGTGTTACTAGTCTAATTAGCTGCAAAATGAGGTATAATATGTTTACATATTTAAATTATTAAAATCAGAATAATGAAAAGGGTAAAAAAGTAACCTCTCAAACTTATCTGGGTTATTTAAAAAATTGCAAAAAATCGTAGCAGTTATTTCTGAAAATTCTAATGACAGTTATGCGTTACTAGTTTAAGTAGCTATAAAATGAGATATAATATGTTGATATATCTAAATTATTAAGATCAGAATAATGAAAATCGTTAGAGAGTAACCTCTCCAACGTATGTGTGTTATTTAAAAAATTGCAACAAAATCGTAGCTATAATTTTCGAAAATTATAATTTCATTTGTATGTTACTAACTTAATTAGCTACAAAATGAGGCATAATATGTTTACATATTTAAATTATTAAAATCAGAATAATGATAAGGGTAAAAAAGTAACCTCTGAAACTGATCTGGGTTATTTAAAAAATTGCAAAAAATCGTAGCTGCTATTTCTGAAAATTCTAAGGAAGGTTATGCGTTACTAGTTTAAGTAGCTACAAAACGAGATATAATATGTTGATATATCTAAATTATTAAGATCAGAATAATGAAAATCGTTAAAAAGTAACCTCTCCAACGTATGTGTTATTTAAAAAATTGCAAAAAATCGTAGCTATAATTTTTGAAAATTCTAATTTCATTTGTGTATTACTAGTCTAATTAGCTACAAAATGAGGTATAATATGTTTACATATTTAAATTATTAAAATCAGAATAATGAAAAGGGTAAAAAAGTAACTTCTCACACTTATTTAGGTTATTTAAAAAATTGCAAAAAATCGTAGCTGTTATTTCTGAAAATTCTAATGCCAGTTATGCGTTAGTAGTTTAAGTAGCTACAAAATGAGATATAATATATTTATATATCTAAATTATTAAGATCAGAATATAGAAAAGCGTTAAAAAGTAACCTCTCAAACGTATGCTTTTTTGGCAAGTAAAGAGATAAGCGCAGTTGTTCAATCAGCCAGGATCGTGTCTTTACTACACAGAAATAGAAACAAACATTTATTGTAAATAATTATTTATCATATAATATAAATGTAGTCGAATCAACAAATCAAACAGATATACATATAACAATAAATAATATAAATCGACCGATTTAAATGCTTATTGTAAATCACAAAAATAATATTTTTTGTCGCGCGTTCATAAAACATTCAAAGTGGCCGTGTCACCATAACTTCCATTCATGTAATGACACAGTAAATCACACATCGAACGCCGTCAGTTTGTTTTTTCTGCATAAATTGCAATTTTTCATCCATAAATAATGTTAATATAGCACACATCCGGCTTAACGTATTCATCTCCGTGCGCATAGTCTCCCCTGTCAGCGACAAATGTGTAATTTCCATATAAATTATCGTTTTATTTTGCGCGGAATGAAGTTTTCTTTGTAAACGAAAAACAAACATCTATTCCGACTTACTGTAAATTGCCGCCGCGGACTAATGATGTGTACTAAACACTAGACGGCGAAATACTTTCATCTGCTTTTTTTCTGTCGGTACAGTTTGCTTGTTATAAAGAAACCCTTATGGGGCCGGCTATGTCCTAGCTGCAATTGATAATAAAGCTTTAGTGTAATGTAAAGTGCACGAACGTTCTCCAGTAGTACACACTACACTGTCTATTAAATTTTATAATTGCTAATATAGTTTTTGTAGACATTTGTTTTATTTGTACAAGCAAACCATATTAAACATTTTTCTTTGTTATCCCTTCTTGACAGCAATAAATATTTATGCGCTACTTGTAAGCAGTTTATTCACGAGATTACTCTGAAGATTACAAAAAATTTCATTTCTTAACACAACTAACATTACGGTTTTGTTTACAAAAATTTTAAGCGCGGCACTGCGTTATTGAAACACAGCAGAAATTGTGCTTATTCTTATCGTAACTTTCTAAACGGAAATGGTGTAGATTTTTACTTCCGCAGTAAGGAGAATATAATGTTCATTTCCCTTTTTCTCGGTCTGCAGATATTGCACATTTGCAATAATCGTAAATTTCAAGGTGTTCATAAACTTATTTTTAATGCGCGCTTCTTTATAAATCCGAAAATGAGACAAAGGACGATTCATATTTAAAGAGCCCGCATACTTTTATCGGGTGATTAAAATTCAGAACAATAAGAGTTTGCGGCCGAGCGGATTATTTATTTATATTATTCAATTGCTTTTTTTTTCACGGCATATTTCGGTCAATAAAAATATCGTTGTTGAATATAAAACGGAGGAAAGAAGTTATATATTAGGTAATCATAAATATATAGGAGCGTAATATCTATGATGATGAGATACAGCGAGCATAGTTAATCCCGTGTTTCTCGCTCAGAGGGAAAACACCATTTGTAAAAAATATTCGAGAGGGATGCTTTGTTCGCGGAATAATGCCCGCGCTGTCACAAAAATTTAATAAATTTAAATGAATACACCTTGGGAGTGAAAAACATATTTTAAATTTTATTTTATTTCTAATTGTGCTAAAATTCTTAATAATGATAAATTGGTTTATTTATTTATTTATATTTATTTTATTACTATTCAAGTATTTATGTTAGATGACATCAGGACAAGTACTGTTACCTATTTTTATTATTTAAAGATTATCAGCACTACAGGCGTAAGAGAGAAAATTATTTAGGTTATGAGTAAATACATAATAATAACATACAAATACAAAAACAATAAATAAAAATTCTAAACTAAAATCAAATACAAGCAGATTATGATCGATATATCTAATAGGGAATGTCTTAATGACCTCCCGTCCGTTTTTGAAGGTTCCCCACTTCAGGCCAAAAACAACATGGACATAAAATAAGAAACAAAACATTAGAAATCAGTTTAAATATAAAAACTGATTTCTAATGATTTGTTTCTTATTTTATGTCCATGTTTTTCTTGGCCTGAGGTGGGGAATCTTCAAAAACGGTAGGAGGTCATTAAGACATTCTCCCCCGGGAAGTGCTGGATTCCGTCCCATCTAGGGGCGACCTACCAGCTAAACCCCAATTCGATTCTCAAGCCAATATATTCCTAAATATGGAATCCACATTTCTGTATTACTTACATGATAAGGTTAAGGCTAGAAATTTAATTTTTAATTCTCAATTAAACATAGTTTTTTTTAGCCATACCATTTCTACCTCCTTTCTGTTCTTCGCTAGTTCTCTTGCTTGCTTGACTGTCTTTCCTTTCTTCATTATTATTTCCTCTATTATGTTGTCCCACTCTTTTCTTGGTCTACCTCTTCTTCTTTTATTTCCAGTTCTTGCTTCCCATACCTGTTTTGTTTCATTCTTTTTGTCCATCCTAATTAAATGTCTATAGCTTCAATTCTCAGTTCTTCTCTGATGTCATCATTTCTTATTCTGTCTCTTCCCGTAGCTTGTTTTACTCCTCTGAGATATTTCATTTCCATTGCCTGTATTCTACTTTTATCCCTCTTCGTTAGTTTCCACGTCTCGCTCCCATATGTCAGTATAGGTCTATATATGCTTTTATATATATATTTATTCTTGTCCTTCTGCTGATCCTTTTTTGTTAATCAGTAATACTGTTAATACTGATTTAAATATATATACATATTATTTCCTCATTACACTTGTTTCAGTTCATTCCAATATAATAATAATAATTATAATATTTTATTATATATAATATATATTACTTAGAAAGTAGTGCTTCAAAAATATATATTATGAAAAACTAAGTACATAAGTACAACAACTACTCATCTCGTACGTACGTTGATTATTAAAAGTCATAATATACACTAAGCTAGCACAGAAACCGCTGGCCTCCCCATAAAGAGCACTTGAGGGCAGGCATCCCACTAAAGCAGACCAACAATCCCACCTCCTATAATATATAACTTGTCTACATATGCCCCATTTCCCTTTCATTTCTTATTGCCATCGCAATAAATAAGCAACGCTGTCTTCTCACACCCATAGTTTCGTTTATAGCGACCATCAGTTTAATGACTAATATGTACTGACCGTGTCGTCTCTGGAAATTTGTAGCTCCAGCATTATATCCGTATGACACGCCAGTGGGAAACTAAATAAATCCTCTAGCGGAAAACTTGTAATGTATTCATTAATAATAATAATAATAACACCTCTAATAGAATATATAATTTAATTTCCACTATATGCTCAACCGTTAAGATTCCCAAGTTACGCTATTTTATGGTACATTTTTGTTTCGTATGAGCACACGCTGCTTATGCAAACTTGTACAATGCTGCATATAAAGTGTTGTTGTTGAAAAATATGCGCGGTCGAAATGATACTTTCCCAGAGCCATGGGAGGCATTACACACTTTGTAGGCCGTCCCCTTTATTTTCAGGGTTGTATTTTTCGATGAAAAGACTATTCAAATATTTAATACAGGAAAAGTTATAGCAATATCTGGGGCGCCATCTAAAAATCCCGTTTATGGAAAACATACAAATAAAATGAGCGCGCTCTAAAATAAACTGCGGCTGTTTGCTTTATATCAAAACTAGATGTATTATGTGCACAGATATAGTAAATACTCGATACAATTGAATGCTCAATTGAAATTCACACACAAATAAGTGACGCGATATTGAAATACATTCAAGTTTGGTTAGATGGATATGTTTCTTACGTATTCAATAAGTCTGTCACTCTCTCAAAATTACATTTGTGGTAATACCGCTACGAGTCTGAACCGGGTTATTGGGATTTCCACTCCGTTGTGAGCTTATTTTAAAAAAATATTTTTTTCTATATATTCTGCTGCGTTATAAGCTAGTAAACTGTTTTACTTTGTTGAATCATTAATAAAAGTATAGGAAAGTCCTAATTGTGCTAATTTTTTTAATCTAGTTATGCTAGATTTAGTAATAATGATAAATTGCTTTATTTATTTATTTTAATTTTATTACTATTAAACCATTTTTGTTACATGTTATTATTATTATTATTAAGAGATTATGAGAACTACAGGCTTGAGAGGGCCAATGATTAGGTTATGAGTACATACATAATAATATCATACAAATACAAAATAACATATTCGATATTATATTTAAACTAATTTCTCCTATTTTATTTCTTATTTTATGTACACGGATATCCAATTCTTCAGAGTTATGTCCTTCAACATTTATTTGTGCTTTCTGATACTAGTACAAAGTTTTTATTATTCGGACGTCATTGTGTTCAAGGCCCTTCTGCTGTACTATTTCCATTAATGTTTAACTTTATCGAAGGCTTTCTCGTAGTCGATAAAGCCTATAAATAAATCTACGTTCATATCGAGACATATTTGGATTATGACATTCATTTCAAATAGAGCCTCTGTTGTGCCTAGATTATTTCGAAATCCGAACTGTGTCTCACTGATATCTGTTTCTAATTTCTTGTAAATGCGGCTGTGAATGATTTTTAGAAAAACCTTTAATATGTGACTCATCACGCTTATTATTCTAAAATCTGAGCACTCCCTTGCGTTGTCTTTTTTTGGTAATAAAGAGAATGTAGATTTTAACCATTCTTGTGGTATGATTCCAGTCGTATGATTATATAGATTTTCCAAGATGCTAATATTGTCTTCCTCAATTATTTTAAGAATATCGACTGGTATTTCGTCTGGTCCTATTGCCTTTCTATATTTTGAGTTCTTGATAGTATACATTACTTCTTCGGCTGTTATTCTTCGTCCTTGCAACGTTTCTTTTATCTCTATTTCCTTTCTGGTGTCTTCAAATAGTTGTTGTATGTATCCTCCCATCTTTTGATCTTTTTTTCTATGTCCACTATAATATTACCGTTGTTATCTTTTATTATACCAGTCTGTTTCTTCTTTCCCATGCCAGTGAATTCTTTGATCCTTTTATGTAAGTTAAATGGATCATACCTCAGCTGAATCGATTCTATCTGCTCACATTGGTTTCTCATAAATGTTTCTTTGGCTTCTATAATTTTTTTTCGTATTTCTTGTTGAATTTCTTTGTATTTATTCCTATCCTTGTCTTTGTATTGTTTTCTCTTTTCCATTCTTGCCAAAATTTCATCTGTCATCCATTGTTCTTTTAGGGGTTGGGATTTGTTTTTCTATTTCAATTTATCCTTACTGCCGTCCCACAGGGCTCTTTTTATGGTACCCTATGTCTCATCCACATCCACAATGGTGCCTATAACTTGTTGCATGATTTGTCCGAGATTTTCGTTGATGTTCGTCTTCACGCTTTGACTTATTTCTTCATCTCGAAGCATAGTGGTTTTTAATTTCTGGTTTCGACATTTTATTTGGACTTTTTTCAGTTTGATTTGTAGGGTGGCGATAAGGGGATTTGTGATCCGAACCGACATCTGCTCCCGGGTATGTTTTGACTGGGCGAATGGCGTTCCTATATCTTTAGTTAATTAGAATATAGTCTATTTGGTTTCGTACTATATTGTCTGATCTATGCCTTGGGGATGTCCAGGTGTATAGCCTTCTTTTTGGTAGTTTGAACCAAGTGTTAGTTATTACCAGATTTCTAATCTGAGCGAATTCAATAAGTTTTTCCCCTCTCTCGTTACTTTCGCCACGCGCATATGGCCCAACACAATCTTCTACACTTCCGTTCCCTATTTTAGCATTAAAGTCTTCTAGAACAATAGTGACATCTATATATTTTTGATATATCTTCATGATTTCGTCTAGTTGGTTGTAAAATTCTTCTAATTCCTCATCGTTCTTGTCCGCTGTGGGTGCATATATTTGAATAATATTTATTTTTCCTGTTTGGGATCTGAGTTGTAGCATTATAACCCCGTTAGATAGGTTCACAACGTTCAAAACTGATTGTTTGATTTTTGTGAGACTACTATAGTGATGAAGTATCTGTGACGAGCGTCGGATCCTCCTGAGCTACATATGGTAGATATTAATGGAGTATTCTCCCTGATCTGGCCATTGTACGTCACTAATAGCAAGTATCTCAATGTTCATCCGTTGCATTTCAGCTATAACATTATGAATTTTTCCTGATTGATGTAAACTTCTGACATTCCATGTTCCTGTTTTATTGACATCATTCAAAACTCTCACCCCGGAGAACCGACTGGGAGAATTGAAGCGCCGGACAATGCACTGGCGTAGCGAGGGGTGGGCAAGGGGGGGGTATCATGCCCCGGGCGCTACTCACATAGGGGCGCCAAATGGTCCACAAAAGTATATTTTATATATAATATTATATAGTTTTCGAATGGGGGGGGGGCTACGCCACTGGGACAATGATTTCGATCTGAATGAAGCCATAATAAATTTTTCCTGGGGATATCCATGTATATTTTTAATGTAGTGGTTTTCCGTTGCCTTCTACATTCTATGGCGTTAACTATATTCTCTAGTTCATCCGCCTTCGGGTTTTTTTCTTCCCTCCAGGACAAGAGAGCGCCCTTCTTCTTCCCGAGGGAAGAAGTGTGTTGCTTATTCCGACAACAATTCGGTCGCCAGAGCCTCGTTTGTTATCTAGCAGGGTGCACCAGGTAATATGCTTACCATTCGAGCAGGTGAGGTTGACTTTTGAGTAATAAATATTACCCCTTACACCCCTACTCTAATGTTATAATAACAATAAATGTTATTACTTAGTATATAAATATCATTCACTTCATCTGTAAAGGGCTATCAGCCTTTTTCGCCTCTTAAATTAATTGTAACAAAGCAGGGTGTGGGATGGCGAAGGTGGAAGGCTATGCAAGCCAGAAGTTGCAGGTGTTGTTGAATAAATATACCGTTGTTACTTCTTTGGTTCTTCGTAAAAAGTAAATTTACAACGCTAATAAACTAACAATAAATACACACAATTGCTCTCTTCAGCATAAACCCAATCAATAAAAACCTTAACTAAGCCGCAACCCTTAAAAAGAATGAAGCGTCTTCACAGCCACGTACGCACTCAGTTTACCACTTAAGCAACCTTTAACGCGGTTGGGAAAGAAACAAAGTTAGAGACCTATATAAGTGTGAACCCACCTTTTAGCAATCTACATATCTAGATTTCGATCTTATTAGATCTCGTCAGTGTAGCTGAGGATGAATTCACACAATACCTCGAGTGGTTATATACAAAAACAGTACAACTTACCCTCGTAGGAGGAAGTTAAACGCCATCTGGCGGCACCATATCAATTAGCAATGCACACCCATATGGTAATAATCGTCAACCTGCTCATGTCATCAGGATCACCGGGTAGTGCCCTCTAGAGAATAATATAAGTTGTACTGTTTTTGTATATAACCACTCGAGATATTGTGTGAATTCATCCTCACTAGCTGAGCTACACTGACGAGATCTAATAAGATTGAAATCTAGATATTGATTGCTAAGAGGTGGGTTCACACTTATATATGTTTTATACGATTGGCTTTGTGCTGATATCTCAAGCACTCTGTTGGAATATTATTCTCTAGAGGGCACTACCCGGTGATCCTGATGACATGAGCATGTTGACGGTTATTACCATATGGGTGTGCATTGCTAATTGATGTGGTGCCGCCGGATGGCGTTTAACTTCCCTCTACGAGGGTAAGTTGTACTGTTAGAGACCATGAAATAGCAACAACGCAACACACAAATAGTCCGAAGATGGTTCAGGACGAAGTAAGGAGTTAAATAAAAGGATCCGTCTCAGAATATGTTTATTTATTATTATATTTAGATATTTTGATGGATTACCGTAAAGAACAATAAAACCAACAATTAAATTCATTCCGAGTATTTTATGTAATCACTGAAATGAACTTTAATGCAAATGTCAGATGACCATTGCCAAAAGGTCAGTCCTGCAATATCAATTAAATAACTCCATATGCACGTCTAGTTGCGACTGACATTAATAAACCATATAGTGAAACCCGAAATTATCTTAACATCGGACTATATTACAAGTTCCACCTTTATATACTCCCATTACAACAAAATATATTCTATACAAAACAATCTAATGTATTTAAATTGTCGGTTTTGCAAAGTACATAAATCTAGCTGGTTGGAAGGAATTAAATTATAGGATTAGTACAAATGTTTGGAAACAACAGCGGCGTGGAAAGGATAGTTTGCTAAACTATTTATTTTAAATTAATTCGATTCAACACATAATAGATTTACAGTGGAAAATAAAGATGTGTTGAATTTAAATTGGATACAATTACAATACTCACTGAATTATATATATATATATATATATATATATATATATATATATATATTTATTTATTTATTTTTATAAAATGCTAGGTGAAATTTCTGTCATTCGGCGGGGTATCATGAATAAATCGCCAGAGGGTGACATTTTTATATCAGACGGATAAAGAATTAATTAATTTTTAATATAAAAAAAAACAAATCCTTACTGAAAAGATTATATTAATGATATATATATATATATATATATATATATATATATATATATATATATATATATATATATATATATATATATATATATCATCATTAATATAATCTTTTCAGTAAGGATTTGTTTTTTTTTATATTAAAAATTAATTAATTCTTTATCCGTCTGATATAAAAATGTCACCCTCTGGCGATTTATTCATGATACCCCGCCGAATGACAGAAATTTCACCTAGCATTTTATAAAAATAAATAAATAAATATATATATATATATATATATATATATAATTCAAAATAAAAACCGAGGTTAAAATTATGAATACGAAATGTTCCTTATGAAAATATATTTTAATAATCAAAGCTGTTACAACACCGACTTCCACGAAACGGCATAAATTAAAGAGCGACAGTACAAAAGAAGGAGGAAAATTAGAGGCAACAAAAATCCGAGCGCATAATAAAACGTGCGCAGCCCAAAATGAAATGGCGCGAAAAAGTAAATTACGTTTTGAATTAAGAAGGGCTATAGAAGCAGCACAATATATTAAAATATACCAGGCGAAATATGAGATAGTGTATGTGTAAATGTATGTTTTATAGCTATTAGCTATTATTTAGAAGTTGCAGTGGAAGTCACGGTGTGGGAGGGGGGAAAGTTTTCAATGCGAGCAGCGCGAGAATATGCATTTTGCGTTGCCTTGCTAATGACGTATTTGTCAGAAACTATTCGCCCGTGCAGACCATTATATTAAATATGTTAACGAAATCTGAATAAAGTCCATTATTTGTATGGACAATAGGGACGTGGATTGTTTATTATAGTCCTAGCTAATTAAACGCAGGCGGCGTGTATGTTTTCCAAAAGATTAATTTCTTTGTGGCTTTATGGTGTATCGAATCGATATAAATACATATTTCTGTTGTGGTAAAGTTCACGGAATGTGTTTCATAAAGGGGAGTTCTGTAAAGTGTGATATAAACCCTTATATTATTTCCGCTCTCATCCTTTTGTCAAAATCAATTTCTGAAAGTTTGTATGATTTGCTTTTTGTGTTGCTACAACCTACATCGAGCTGATATGAGTATTGACAGCTTGTAATAAATTTAAGTTGTGTGTTGTTTTCTCGCGGCTCGATTTTTAACTTGTCTGCACTTTAGTTTATGTTACGTGTACTCGGAAACGAACTAGGATCATTATTTTTAATAATATTTTATACAATCTTAACTAAAGTTTAGAAAAGTATTATGTTGATTTTTAAAGTGAACATGCCAATAGTAACAGAAGGTATAAAAATGAAAAACACAAACAAATCATATTTAAAATAACGTTTATGGTTAATTTTATACCATATATCGTTGGGATGTAATTACGATACTTTAGAAAACACAGAGGACGATTTTCTGACACTCACTCACAACACATATATTAACAAACGGAAGAATTGTAACAAATACAATAACTACTACTGTTAATTGGACGTCTTTCTGCAGAAATGAACCAATCCATCTAATGTTGAAGTTGAGAAAACAGATTTATATAAAGATTTATACAAAGAATTATATAGATTAAAACTTATCTATTCTCTCAGATTAATTTTGAACTTGTAGAGCTTTAGAGAAATATTTTTTTATTTCGTTAAATTGTTTACCTTGAGTATATATAAAGGTAAGAGAAACAAACATATTTTGTGCGTTGGTTTCTTTCTGCAGAAAGGCGCCCAATTGAAGACTGATAGAAAATTATTAAGTATATATATATATATATATATACATATATATATATATATATATATATATATACATACATATATATATATATATATATATATATATATATATATATATAAGTATTGTTTTTTATTGTGTGTAGCACCATATATACCAAGTATGTACTTGAATGTGCATAAGTAAAAGCATAATTTAGTTTTGTTCTATCTACAAACTAACAAAAATAAATTCACAAGATTACTAATGCATTCCTGGCATCTAGGGGGTTGCAAATGCAACCGCTTTGTCTATATATCCCACATGTAATGCAACAGTCGTTTTGAAATCAACGTATGCAAATATAAGGACGTTAAAGTACGTTGTCACCTGTAGTGCTTTTTTAAGTATTCACATACATCAAAACACCTTTCTACTCCGCTTATATAATGTAAGTCATTTCATGTCTAACAGTGGAATTCCGGTATAAGAAAGCAAAGCGTTGTTCACTCAAAAGCGATTCATATATTTATTCGTAGTAGCTGCAATAACTAATTGGCGAATAATAGAGCACTTGCGATGTCAGCGCATATTAATAATTTGTAATATAATAGTTTAAAAGGAAAGTTCTAAGAGTACTTACGTGCGAAGAAAGCCGAGTTCCGTTTGCATTCAACAACCTCCCCCGTAATTCCCTCATTATCATAAAATGCAGAAATGATACTTCACGATCCGTTTTTCGCTCAGTCGGTGCAACAATATTGCCAGCTATTAAATTTGTATGAGAACAGACGAATTAAATATTTTCTTTAATTTCAATTTCATAGCTTTGTAGCAGCGATTAATTATTTTTAATTAACAAATTCTGCCTATTTATAAAATCCCATGTTCTTTGATGCCGACATGCGACGAGTGCACAAACAAGTACACCACACAAGCCCATTATTTTATGTAAATAATTTCAGGACTGTAAGCACTGGAATACAATACATATTCTATTTCAGGTTTTATGGTACCGTGACACGATGCAACTGGACACAACAGAACGCAGGATAATGGAATCCCGTGGATCCCGACACACGCTTGTTATTCGTAAAGTCCATCGCTCTGATTTCGGAAACTACACCTGTGTGGCCGATAACCAGCTGGGGAAAACCCGAAAAAGCGTACAGCTTACAGGTACATACTATTTAATGCAAAACCTTTTGATTGGCACTTTTTTTATCAATGCTTTTATCAACTATTACGGTTCATATATTATTTAAACTGATATATATATATATATATATATATATATATATATATATATATATATATATATATAATGCATAATATAACCCAATGATATACGCTGTTTTTTAACTAGTAAAATGTTTGAATATAGTATTTATTATGCTTTAGTTAGTTGAGTCTTTTAGGTAATGTGATTCAAATAGTATTCGCCGGGGGGGTTGTTTTAAGAAAAATCCATTTTATTAAAGAGGTTCTTACGGAAATTTCCATAAGCTGCTATCAAGTGTCTATATGCATGCGCGAGGCTAGAAAAATAATATGGGAAACTTTAAATGATGTCATATTATAAAATAATAATGGTTTAAAGTGCAGCATCTGAAAGTGCACGTTTTCAAGTCAATCTCACGTTGTCGAGTTGAGTTATATTTAATCCGTAGTTATGTTTTTCATAAAATCTGCGAGTTAAACACTTTAGGAGTTATTCGAATACCTGATTTCAGGACTAATTTTACTGTTAAAAAATGTGGCATGAATACGACCAAACGGGTATTCACTATAAGCGTGATAGTAGGTACGTAGCGACAAGCGAAATTTAACACATATATAAAAATTCAGGTATTTACAGCAGCATAAATCCATATTGTGTGAATGTACACACAATATGGATTTATTATCTCTAATTATTCTTAAACTCTAACCACTTAACTTTTTTCTTATAAATAAAGATACTAAATTGTAAAAGATGATTTACAGGTGGAGAACTACATTTAATTATAAATTGAAAATTAAAAATTATAAAGAATTCCCTAACATAACCATAGACTTGCACAATATTTAAGATATAGAGTGAATATAAGCTATATTATAATTTTCATTAGAAAGCGAAAAATCAAAATATATAACTGTATATATAAAAAAAGATTGAATCCTTGAAGATGTATGCATATCCCATTATGCTTTATCATTTTGCTATATAGTAGAGTATAAGGTATCATAATACAGCCATAAAGTAACCAAAATATATTCTTTAATATATAAAAAATTTCCTTTCTCCCTAGGCATCCCCAATTCGGCAAAGTTCAGTAGCGCATCCCGGGGTCAATGGCGAGATAGCTACAATATTAGCTGGGCGGTTGAATCAGCGAGCCCCATAGAAGAATACAAATTACTTTTCAGGCGACTACCCGAGAACCCGGCCAGCACGGAAGACGGCCATCCCCAGCCATTACATCACCAGAGTCAGAGAAAATTATTCCCGGGCAAGGTAAATCCGTCGACGATAGTAAAGCATCCACCCCAGTCCACTTTACATGAAAATATTTTTATATCCATATAGGAAAACCGGACCTATTCAAGTTACACCGGATTCGGTAGGACGTTTATTGACAGGCGCTCCGACTGGAGGGATGTAATTCTGCCTGCCATGCCAAACCAAAATAATTACATGGCCGGCATGCAAGCTATGAGTTATATTATTCGCGGGCTTGATCCGGGTCAGAATTACGAGGCGAAGGTTCAGGCACGTAATAAGTACGGCTGGAGTCCCATATCTGATCCGTTCTCATTTCAAACTACTGATAATGGTATGTCTTACTTTTTAACATTCAATATTATATCAAAACTTTCTTGATTAAAACACAGTTTTTCACCACTTTGTTTATTATGTATTTCAGACATGACTTATCCTGAGAGACCGCAAACACCACGGCACATCTACAATGGTGAGATTTTTTTTTTAAATTAAATATCAATTACTATTTCCATCGACATTTATTTTAATACCAACAATATTGTATCTAGCATTTTCAATTCAGAATACATAAATACGGCGTACGGTCGGAATGTTTCTTTAATCATCCAGCCAGATTTGTGTTTAAAAAATACAACTCATATAATTTATTTTTAAAAATATCCAAAAAGTCATTTAGATTGACTTATGTGATTGTAATCTGCAAAATGCTGGTATGGGAGAGAATATGAGTCATATAAAGGGAAACGGGAAACAGACAGAAGGTCCATTCCATTTGATTAGGGGTCGCTAGAGGGTGATAGAATATTGGGAAAAGTGTGTCTAGATGTCGGGAGCAATAGGTCGGACATTGTATCACTGGTGGGAAAAGCTGTGGAAAGCCGGGAAACCGCGAAACATGAAATTCAACGAAGAGAAAATATTCAGTTTGTGTCCTCTAAGATCCCACAGAAAAATTAGGAAAACATTATTAGAAAATAAACCGGTAGTATTCCGGGAATACTGCAAAAAGATACAATTAAGTTTTTCCGATTAGCGTAAAAGTTTAAAATAGAAAATAAATACAAGGAAAAATATGTCAAGATAGAGACTTTTCATTTTCCATTGTCATTTTGTTATAAATATTGTGTAAATTTTTCAAATCAATTGTATAACGGATCCATGGTCAAAAATAATAATAATGAAATTTGTTCGACTTGGTCGCCGAAAAAAAAAACTTAGAATCAAAATTTTCCATTTTCCTTCGACCAACTGGTGCACTGATATGTTCTGAACCAAGATCCAAAAACAAAATGAAACAAAATATGTTGCATTATTTTTTTATTGGTCAGCCTCTAAAATCGACATGTCCAGATAGGAGCGGAAAAGTTAAAAATAAAAAAAAAATAGAAGGAATAACGTGCTCCGGTTGGGACTTTCCGTTTTCTAATTGTCATTTTGTTATAAATATTGTGTAATTTTTTCAAATCAATTGTATGATAAAAATAATAATAATGAAACATATTCGACTTGGTCGCCGAAAAAAAATACTTAGAATCAAAATTTTCCAATTTCCTTCGACCAACTGGTGCACTGATATATTCTGAACCAAGATCCAAAAAAAATATTGAACAAAATATGTTGCATTATTTTTTTATTGGCCCAGCCTCTAAAATCGGCACGTCCAGATAGGAGCGGAAAAGTTAAAAATAAAAAAAAATAGAAGGAACAACGTGCTCGGGTTGGGACTTTCCGTTTTCTAATTGTCATTTTGTTATAAATATTGTGTAATTTTTTCAAATCAATTGTATGACGGTGGACTTTTAAAAATAATAATAATGAAACATATTCGACTTGGTCGCCGAAAAAAAAATACTTAGAATCAAAATTTTCCAATTTCCTTCGACCAACTGGTGCACTGATATATTTTGAACCAAGATCAAAAAAAAAAATTAAACAAAATATGTTGCATTATTTTTTTATTGACTAAAATCGGCATGTCCAGATAGGAGCGGAAAAGTTAAAAATAAAAAGAAAATAGAAGGAACTACGTGCTCGGGTTGGGACTTTATATTTTCTAATTGTTATTTTGTTATAAATATTGTGTAATTTTTTCAAATCAATTGTATGACGGTAGACTTTTAAAAATAATAATAATGAAACATATTCGACTTGGTCGCCGAAAAAAAAATACATAAAATCAAAATTTTCCAATTTCCTTTGACCAACTGGTGCACTGATATGTTCTGAACCAAGATTCAAAAAAAAATTAAACAAAATATGTTGCATTATTTTTTTATTGACCCAGCCTCTAAAATCGGCATGTCCAGCTAGGAGCGGAAAAGTTAAAAATAAAAAGAAAATAGAAGGAACTACGTGCTCGGGTTGGGACTTTCTATTTTATAATTGTTATTTTGTTATAAATATTGTGTAATTTTTTCAAATCAATTATATGACGGTGGAATTTTAAAAATATTAATAATGAAATTTGTTCGACTTGGTCGCCAAAAAAAAATACTTATAATCAAAATTTTCCAATTTCCTTCGGACATCTAGTCCACTGATATGTTCTGAACTAAGATCAGTAAAAAAATTGAACAAAACCCGTTGCATAATTTTTTTATTGACCCAGCCTCTAAAATCGGCATGTCCAGATAGTAGCGGAAAAGTTAAAAATAAAAAAAATAGAAGGAACTACGTGCTCGGGTTGGGACTTTCCATTTTCTAATTGTCATTTTGTTATCAATATTGTGTAATTTTTTCAAATCAATTGTATGACGGTGGAATTTTAAAAATAATAATAATGAAATTTGTTCGACTTGGTCGCCAAAAAAAAAATACTTGGAATCAAAATGTTCCAATTTTCTGCGGACATCTAGTCCACTGATATGTTCTGAACTAAGATCAGTAAAAAAAATTGAACAAAATCCGTTGCATAATTTTTTTATTGACCCAGCCTCTAAAATCGGCATGTCCAGATAGAAGCGAAAAAGTTAAAAATAAAAAAAATATATAAGGAACAACGTGCTCAGGTTGGGACTTTCCGTTTTCCAATTGTCATTTTGTTATAAATATTGTGTAATTTTTTCAAATCAATTATATGACGGTGGAATTTTAAAAATAATAATAATGAAATTTGTTCGACTTGGTCGCCAAAAAAAAAATACTTGTAATCAAAATTTTCCAATTTCCTTCGGACATCTAGTCCACTGATATGTTCTAAACCAAGATCCAAAAAAAAAATTAAACAAAATATGTTGGATTATTTTTTTATTGACCCAGCCTCTAAAATCGACATGTCCAGATAGGAGCGGAAAAGTTAAAAATTTAAAAAAAATAGAATTTTTTAATTGTCATTTTGTTATCAATATTGTGTAATTTTTTCAAATCAATTATATGACGGTGGAATTTTAAAAATAATAATAATGAAATTTGTTCGACTTGGTCGCCAAAAAAAAATACTTGTAATCAAAATTTTCCAATTTCCTTCGGGCATCTAGTCCACTGATATGTTCTGAACTGAGATCAGTAAAAAAATTGAACAAAATCCGTTACATAATTTTTTTATTGACCCAGCCTCTAAAATCGGCACGTCCAGATAGGAGCGGAAAAGTTAAAAATAAAAATAAAATAGAAGGAATAACGTGCTCGGGTTGGGACTTTCTATTTTCTAATTGTCATGTTGTTATAAACATTGTGTAATTTCTTCAAATCTATTGTATGACGGTGGAATTTTAAAAATAATTATTTACGTAACAATATATATTATACAACAACGCCTATAAAAATTATTTAAAAAAAAATAGATATATATATATTATGATCGGCAAGACATTAATAAAGAATTCCTCAAAATTTGGATTTTATTGGTCACCCCAATTGGTCAGTACAGACCCGCAAACAATTTGCCGTGCGTGCGGCCCCACGGCGCCGCGCGGTATAGAGGCTAAGTTCACACCAGTAAATAATATCATAAATTTAAATTTTTTATATCTTTGATTTCTTATAATTTTTTATAACTCAGGCGATTAATTTAAAACAGCTCCTACAATAAAAACCTTCATGTAGACTGTATTTTTGTGTGAAAAAGGTAAAGAAAATAGCTAATTTTGAGCCCAATTAAATATAGAATATAAAATAATATAAAAAAATTATATTTACATTTACAATCCTGAATTGCAACGACCGACAAAGCAGGAGACGAGAGTTGTGTTCTTACCTGAGTGATAATTTTTCAGAAATTTTAATTAATTATCATTATATTATATAACTAGTATTTGGGCAAAAGGACTTAAGTCATCATTTTTACGAAAATAAGGTTTTTATTAACTAAAAAATCGGCTCATTCCATTGGAACAAACGGCTTGTAAACTTTACATATCCTGACTTAAACCCTTTTGCTCAAACACCAGTGATATATAATAAAAATTTCTGATGTTTATCTTTTAAAATAGTCTCACTTTTAAAAAATTTAACTTTTCATATTAAATTTTATTTCGATACACTAAAAGATGAATAACATTGTTGCGTGTTGTTGTTAACAGCAGATAAACAGATTTTGAGATATAAAACAAATATACCGCATATACAAAATAACATAACATTAATTCGCGTGTATTTGCCATTTAATGGTGTATTAAATGGTTTAATTTGAGGATATTGATATTTACCTAATTAACACATGATGTTACGCATCACTAATGAGCCGCATGTAGTTTTTGCTGTAACCAATGGAAATTTATCAGAGTCATTGTGTTGATAATAATAGGATGTGTTTGGAAATTTAAAACTGCACAATGGGCTTATTAGTTCGCATTAATTCGGTTTGATTGAACGTTTATTCAATAATATATGAACATTATAAATTATTTTCAGTTATTGTTGCTTCGATTAGTCTATACATGTCTATTTGAATGTAAATACATAAATATATATATATATATATATATATATATATATATATATATATATATATATATGCTTATATAGTAATTACAGAGGCGTATTCAAATATACACATGTTTTATCTTTAGTTTTAAGCTATTGGATATGTCGCATTATCCAATAACTTAAAACTAAAGATAAAACATGTGTATATTTGAATACGCCTCTGTAATTACTTTATAAGTAGAAATTACATCATCAGATAAATATAAAACTAAACTACTAAAAAAACGTGTTAAAACGCTAGAAAACTATATTACACGTGTAACGAACTATTTACACATACATATAGCAAATGACTATTCATCACAATATTTATGAAACATAATTTATGTAACAAGCACGCCAATTTGCAAGAATTTGTAAAATGCGCACTAATTTATAAATTAAATTTCTGTTCCAGAAAATGAGATACGGGATCTTGGAATTAGAGTACATTCATCAACAAGTTCCGCACTTCGTCAAGACGGGTTCGCAGCGTTGGTAATAGTAGCAATCCTACGGGCTCTGCTCGCCTAATTTCATAACCTCGGGTACACACCAAATTACATAAAAAGAAGTAAGAGATATTTTTTGTAATATAAAAAAAAACACTGGGATTTTAAAAATCACTAATTGGAAATCACACCAACTATAAATATAATACAACAATATGTTATATACCATATAATTGTAGTTGTCGTTTCAATTGATTTAAGAAAATTGTAGTTTATTATTAAATTATATGGTATATAATAATTGATGATTAAGCTACTTTCTATGTGTGCACGATTTTTTATATAATAATATGTTTAACTCCAATACCAAATAAGTATCAATACAAACTGTACATAATAATATAGTTGCTAGACGTATTTGTTCTGCTTTTGTTGGATACTTGATTTATAAATACTATATTTTTAATATTTTTATTATATTAGATTTAAGGTGAAAAGAGGGATTATAACAATTAGATATCATATGGCGATATTTAAATGCTATAACGTACATGTTAACAAAAATAGTGCCATATAAACCTTAAGCAATGTGAATGTTTAATGTTTTTTATTTATTTATATTCATATATATATATATATAGTATTTTAATAAATTTAACAAAATGTGTTTAATATAAACTAAATATATTACTAATAACGCATATATTTTATAACGCTTCAAATGAGTTATATAAGTGTCTATGGGTTTATACTAATGTAGAATGCTACATTCCAATTCGGTTGTGTTAAGCAATAATTACAATTACAAAGTTAAAACACCGATGGGGCACATTTCTTTATTGGGAATGTTACGCTTATATATGTAGTTTTGTTTATTGTGAGTTGCGGTGTTTTAACGTGTCCATATACGAATTTTGGTTTTTCTAAGAGGGTCCAAAATATTCGTTATAACTTAATATATAATCTGATTTAGGTATGGCTACTGTATTTAATAATGTGTTTAATTTATTTATTAACTAAATATATTGTTGATTTATTAAGATTAATTTATCAAAAACAAATAAACTATCAGAATGTATCTATATTATATACAAAATCCCTTTAATGTAACCTGCCATATATACGTACGTATTATATGCTATTTTTATGTAAATACTATTAGTATTAGGCAGCTTTTCAAAAGATTTCTACACTACACAGTATTATTGTATATAAATGTATATGAAATCATAAATAATTTATGCCCAGCAGATTTTATCGCACTGCATGCCAACCGTGTAAAACTACAAATTTAATCTGTACGTTTCAAAAAAGTTTAACGGCAAATGTTAAATTTTTGTGAGCATTGAATGTATAACACTATCAATGGATTATTTTTATTATTATGTAAAATATGCAGCTTATAAGTGTCGTGATACATGATAATCAATATTTTACCGTAGTTAAATATATTAAATTACTCCACCCTACCACACACATCTACCAAACATGCAACAAATTCTTTTGTTAACACTAAAAAAAATGATCTCCTCAAACATAAAATCAAAATAAAATATCTAGGGCTATTTTGTACGATGTATTTTAAGTATGGATATCATGAATGTTCAAGTAGGATTTTATGGAGTAAACGTGGGATGCTTGCTGGGCAGTGATTACTTGGACGACGCGGAAAATATGAGACACATTAATTGTGGGCTGAGCAGGGCTGGAGGAATAAATTGAACTGAGAATAAAAATATATTATAAATAAACCATGTTTATATTGTAAATCGTATTTTTTATGTGTATCCTGATTTTAATGTTTACAGGATAATAATACACATTTAATAGGAGGACATTAATGTCCACAAAAATATTACGCAAGGTGAGGTTATATTATTATTTAAGCTATGTAAAAAAATTAAAATCAAACTAATCATGCACTAAGGCTGGGTTATATGGAAGAAGCTTAATTTTATAACTCTGAGTCAATTTCCAATCCGTAATTTAAGAGCCACTTCTGAAAACATTACAGCTTATCATTTTGTCCTTTCTTATTAGGAAAAATATAGGTTGGATTAAATATGGCTGCAGAAACGTGAGTGTTTAAATATGGGATTGCAGAAAGGTGGGTGAATGGTTAGGATGGAAAAGGCATGGAAAACCGCAAAAGGCTGGTGTGGGACTTCTTATTTCCAAAAATGAAGAAAAACCTAAAAGAAAGAAGAAAAAACTGGTGGATGCACCTAAAGGCATCAGATCAGAAGAATATAAAAATGTTTCGAACGTGTATATCATCTAATAGACAGTATTTTGGAGGGGATTCATGTTTTCAAGATGTTATATTAAAAACAAAAAATTCACTCACGTTCAGCACAACTGTCGCTGCCCCCAACAAGAGAGTAATTGATATAAAATTGTACACTTTTGTTTTCCTTATATTTAATCCAACATATATTTTTATAAGAAATACGGTTTTATTAGGTAAAATGAATTTGGACATAAATAAATAAAATTAATATATTTATTCGGCACAACAATAACGTATTGTATCTGAAATCCTAAGTAGTGAATATTATCCATTTGTGGAAGACAATGGCGATAACAATAAATAGGCACTTAACAATGGCAATTAGAGTGATACTTAATCTCTGCACGCCATCGCCGAACATTCCCTTATTTTAGGATAACATGCGAACAAAAGAAATGTCCCTCTCACACTTCTACTCTTCATCAATTACTCGTTTGTAAACCAAAGCGGGGAAGCGTCCCATTCGTTTTACATCAGATTAAATGTATTGAGTGCCCTTGAAAGCGCCCTATCTAATTTGCAGCGGTGACTGATAGCTAAATGTAGGCATATTAAACACAAATAGGATTTGGAAGAGCTTTATATTTGTAATATCCTTTACTACGTTTTATTTATAAGAAAGAAAAATAGTCACTTGTATAATGAAAATAACTATTTAAACAAATTGGTTATAAAAGTAATATCCTCCAGATTTAATAATAGTAAAAATAATAATTATACTGATAATACAAAACATAATTAAATACTAAGATATCTACCCTTGTCGGCTGAATTAAAGGTACTATGTAGACAAACGCAAGTTATTATAGTGTCGATCATAAGGCGCTTTCGTTTAGCATGGTTTATAATTGCTAGTCGCCCCCGTGGCGTGCTTTATCGCTCAGGTCGTGCACCGCCGGTTGTAAGGACCGATGTAGAATTATGCGCATCGGAAGCGGCAAATAGAACAAGAAACAATAAGCCCGTACCTGCCCAGAGTGATAAACGAAAGGCACTTTAATAGGGGCCAACGGGAGAGATACCAAACTAACTACACAACTCGCTAAATATACCGCCCTGCCACCTGAAATATATATAACGCAGAAAACGGTAAACTGGGTTCCTGCAGGATAATCAGAAAAGTACTCAACAAAAAAATCATAAAATGATGCCTAGTTATAGATGATCTTTTAAAGCATCCAGAAAGGAGGCTATGCACAAGACTACACCGACGTATCAATACTCGCGGTCGGTAAATTTCATGGCATCACATCAGGCTTCGGCAAGGTGTACTCAAACACGTCTAACGATGGTGCGAGGGAGGTGTAGGAGAGCCTCACGGTTAAACCCAAAAAACACACTCTCTTGCATCATTTACAGGTAGAAGGAACATACATAAGATAAAAATACCGACGTTTGTCGGCAGCGAAATACAAATTGAGGAATAGTTTAAATATCTAGCTGTGACCCTAGACTCAAAACTGACCTTAGGAGGGCCTCGCGGCTAAACCCGAAAAATATACTCTCTTGTATCATTTACACGTAGGAAAAACCTAAATAAGATAAAAATACCAACGTTTTTCGACAGTCAAATACAAATTGAGGGATAGATTACATATCTAACTGTGACCCTAGATTCAAAACTGACCTTAGGAGGTTCGGTTAAACCCGAAAAAAAAACACTCTCTTGTATCATTTACAAGTAGGAGAAACATAAATAAGATAAAGATACCGACGTTGTTCGGCAGCGAAATACAAATTGAGGAATATGTTAAATTTCTAGGTGTGACCCTAGGCTCAAAACTGACCTTCAAGCCACACATGACAAAGATTACGAAAGCTTTCTGGGCATGTTTGAATGTTTGAAAAAACCTGGAAACCAGGAAAGGTGTATTAGCTCTACACTCGAGTCTCTGTTGTGCAGAGATCCTCCACTCAAGAAGGAAGGACTATGGTGACAGAGATACAAAATAATCCTGCATCGCATAAAGTCCAGACCGCCCATCCTGGACAATGAGGAACTTGAGGACATTATCCGGGAGCTTTTCCTAGGGACAACCGAAGATTACAATGACAACACTCCACCACTCACAATGTCGACAATGAGAAAGCGACCGTAGATCCTTTCACCACAGGGGTGCTAGAAGTAGCCGAATAGGAAGGTGCTAGGCCTAGATGGCATCCCACCACAGGCGGTGAAACTGGCAGCGAAGCTGGCCCTGAAGACAGTACACAGGGCTATGAACTAGGCACTAGAAAATAGCGTCTTCGCACTGATTTGGAAGTGGTCTAGACTCGTGCTCCTTCTCAAGCCAGGAAGCCACTGGACAGTCCATCGGCATACAGGCATACATACAGGCTTTCTTTCGGCGTCTCGCCAATCTGGAAAGATATCGTTGGGCATCCTTATATCAATAAGCAAGGCGACACCATTTTATGTTTGACTACCTGAAACCGGTTTTCATCCAGCCACCTGCTCTTCCTCTCCAGGCTGGTGTTGACTACTGCTCTCAGGTCCCCAAATTTTAACGGAATTATTATTAAGCTGAATTTTTATTAAGCAGAACTGGTAAACTTGGTTGACACTGCGAAAAACTAAAGATATACCTCATCATCGGATGTGATGCTAATGCTCACCATGTGGTGTGGGACAGCAGCAACATTAACAGCAGAAGAAAGGCTCTAATTGAGTACAAAACGATTACAAAGATAAAGATACTAAACAGATTGTGCGAACCAACGTTCGTAACACAAAAACGAGCGGAGGTAATAGCCACCAGTCTAAGAACTTGAAACTGCAGAGAATGTAATATACCTCTGCCCAGCTCTAGTAAACAATAGACAGCTTGAACTAGAGGTATGGCCTGCTCTCCTCTGCCCATGTACTGGAGTATCTGATGCTGGAAAGTGTCACCCCATGCACAGATGCAACAGAACAGATTGTCGCTACAGCAGCATGGATTCTGCTCAGGCAGATCGACGGTGGGGGCTTTGGAAGAGGCAACGCAGGCAGCTAGAGACAACAGCAGGGGCCCATGGCGTACGAGAAAGCTATGCGCACTCATCACCTTCGACACCAAGAACGTCTTCAATTTGACGCTCTGGAAGCACACTTTGGACAGGTGCTAGGCCCTGAACATCTCGAGGGACACTCAAAGGCTAATTAGAAGTTACCTCAGTGACATAAGACTGGTGGTAAGTCGCAGCGATGGGGGAACTACCAAACGCCATCGTACATGATGTTCCACCCTCTAGAACTTCATGTATGACAGCGTTCTCAGGATCGCCCCGCCATATGAGGCCAATTTGATAGGTTACGCAGACAACGTAACGACGCACTGGGAGTATACATTGGACAGGTGCTAGGCCCTGAACATCTCGAGGGACACTCTATGACTCATTAGGAGTTACCTCAGTGACAGAAGACTGGTGGTAAGTCGCAGCGATGGGGCAACTATCAAACGCCATCGTACATGATGTTCCACCCTCTTGAACTTCATGTATGACAACGTTCTCAGGATCGCCCCGCCATATTAGGTCAAGTTGATAGGGTACGCAGACGATGTAACATAACAGTGCTTCAGGAGCTACTGTAGGGGTTGTTCTCATAGCGCCGGTGATGGCAAGACACGCCATCCGCTGGATGTGTAATAGCTTTCAGATTGTTGTGACTTTTTCGGTATTCGACCACCAGACTATTGCGCCATATGCGATAGTCTTTTGATCGCGGTGTATATCCATTGGGTGATCTTGGGAGATAGGTCCCATTTTTTACCAACCGCCCTGCGGCATTGCCAAAATGAGATACCGGCTTTTTCCAGCTTGGATGTTATATGTTCATTCCAGTTCAGTTTTGTATCCAAGATTAATCCTAGATATTTTACTTTATATGTGAGTGTCAGAGGGACATTAAAGAGAGTTGACATGTTTACGAGTTCAAGTTTGGAGCGAATGGCTATCGCACCAGTTCTCAACAATAATTAGGGGCATGATATTTCAGAGTATACCTTCAAAACTGCCGTTTATCATGATTTCTGTAAGACGGTAGTTCTCGTGGTACGAAATCTAGGTCGCAGCGTATCAATCGGTGATCAGACATGGATACCTGACTTGAAACGTGCCAGTTTTTTATTTTGCTTGAGATATTTTCCAGTGTTTGACTGATGTCTATTACCTCCGCTCGTGTTTGTCTTACGAACATTGGATAGCACACTCTGTTTAGTATCTCTTTCTTTGTACTTGTACTTTGTACTTTGTACTTTGTACTGGTTATGTACTCAACTAGAGCCTTTCCTCTACTGTTAATGTTGCTGCTGCTCCAAACCACATACTGAGCATTACCATCACATCCGATGATGAGGTATATCTTTAGTTTTTCGCAGTGTTCTACCAAGTTTACCAGTTCTAGGCAGGGAGGTAATTGAACTGCGCCGTATAGTAGATTCGCAGAAGCTATGTAGATCTCTGCGTCGTCGTCCGTTTTCAGTCAGACAACTGCGAGGTCCGCAGAGCTGAATTGGTGTAGGAGTGTACCTGTAACTTTAGAAGATATTAAAATGCATGACCTAGGTTTTTGCCAGCAGCCCTATATAGCAGTTTGCTGTTATTGTTGCTGAATCCGCACACCCTGTTTTTAACAATCCAGGGTTCTTGGATCAGCGCAATGCTATATTGCATATTCTGTAGATGACAACTTAAATTAGCAGTTGCCACCTTAGAATGCTGCAAATTTATTTGAGTGAATTGTAAAACCAAGCCCATTTTATTTTGTTAGCAATGGAAGAGATGGATCTATTTCCGGGTTAGTATTATCCCTATTCCGCCACTATTACTTTTAACGTGATAAGCGAAAACCGAAAAATGATCAAAAAGGTGCGTAGTGGTTAAATATTTACATCGAAAATTTAAAAATTCATTTTATGCTCCCAATAAATACTCCTTAGGATGCTAATTAAAAATGTGAAACCCGTATGTGGATATTTTTTCTGTTTTCACATCACAACCCTTAAAAATTCGTAAAAATTACTTGAAATTACCGTTTCAGCAACGCCCTTTTCGAGCTGTATATCAGTAAGTGTCTGTTGTACCGACTTTGTGTGTTTTTGGATTCAGGGGACTCCGTTTGTGAGTATATCTCACCGTTTTCGGGTCACAAGCCTTGAAAATTCGTAAAAAAAATTTGAAATAACTTTTCTTGTTAAGGATAAATAAAACAATTTGCAACTAGTTTCGGCTAAGCTCTAGCCATTTTCGAGGACTGAAGTGTGATAAAAAAACAAAGTAAAAAATTATTTATACTTTAAAATGAATTATCACAAAGTAGACGCCTTAACAATCCAACTTTTCTTGTCGTTTATCATGAGACCAAATATGTTGCTTTCTTCGATTCTATTATTGAGCATCTGTTGCAGTTCTTTAATACCTGTTCACTATATATATATATATATATATATATATATATATATATATATATATATATATATATAGTGAAGTACTATATCTATATATGTTATAATAAATAAATAAATATCGTGACGAACAGTTTACATGATATATTTTTTATATAACTATGTTAATTCATAACCATACAACAATCATATTTAATATACCATACATGAGTTTCACCATTCGTGATTACAGGCAGCATTTTAATGAAATCAAAAACGTCATTAATGAGTAGGTTTAAGAGGTACAAAATCTAAAATCTACTGGTTCATGAAAATATGTCATTTATAATCTAATATTATTTACTACTTCACAAACCTTGGATTTAACTAATATAGGTTGTAGCATAATATTCTTATTCATACATTACAAGTAAATTATTATCATAAAACTAAAGCTAAACATTTTTAAATTTATTAAATTTGTAGGTATGTAAACGGAAAATGCGAATGGCAAATAAATATAACTAATAGCAATTATTTCATTAGTTATCATCAAAATTAATAGGGTGCAAAGGCTAATAATCAATACAGATTATTTTTTTAATATCTGAAAAGTATCTTTTATAAATAATTTAATTTACTATGTGGGAAATATTGTGTATATTTATAATTTTGTCTGAAAAGTAACGTTTATAAATAATTTAATTTACTATGTGGGGAATATCGTGTATATTTATATTTTTGTCTGAAAAGTAAAGTTTATAAATAATTTAATTTACTATGTGGGGAATATTGTGTATATTTATATTTTTGTCTGAAAAGTAACGTTTATAAATAATTTAATTTACTATGTGGGGAATATTGTGTATTTTTATATATTTGTTGTTAAAATTGCTTTTGTTACTTTTTTGGCAAAAATCTTCAACCGATCTTAAGGTAACAAATTTTAAATAACAATTGCAGTTTTCATTGTGTTTAAAACAGTTAAGTTTAATATTGTTTAAAGAAAATAGTAGTAGTATTAGTTACTAACCTACTAGTTACTAACCTACTAACCCACATACACATACCTTAAAGCACGGCAGAAGGACCCCGGAAGATCGAGTGCCAGTTACATATAGATTTGTTGGAATTTGTACTTGCCTCTCCATCTATGGGAGGTGAGGCAGTTACAAATTGCAACAAACCTATTTGTAACTGGCACTCGATCTTCCGGGTCCTTCTGCCGCGCTTTAAGGTATGTGTATGTGAGTGTTAGTAATAATTATTAACCCCCGAAGATGGAGAGCCAATTACAAATTGTAACAAATCTATATGTAACTGGTACTCGATCTTCGAAGGTCCTTCTGTCGTGTGTTATAGGCTATGTATATGTGAATTTTAGGACTTTTCTAAAATGTCGTTTATTGTAACGACAAGTAGTACCGACTACCCGGACCGTCCGTTCGTTAATTGGGGTTGTTAACTACTGCACTACATCAGTATGTAAAAAAGAAAATATAATAAGTGAAGAGTATTTTTTGTATATTTATAAGAAATGTACAAATTGAAGATTATTAAAATAATAATCTTCAATTTATACATTATTGTTCTGCCGTGCTTTAAGGTATGTGTATGTGAGTGTTAGTAATAATTACTAACCCCCGAAGATGGAGAACTAATTACAAATTGTAACAAATCTATTTGTAACTGGTATCTTCTATCGTGTGTTAGGCTATGTGTATGTGAATGTTAGGACTTGCTATTTCAGAAAATCTTCCCTGAAATTTCTAAAGTGTCGTTACTGTAAGGACAAATAGTACCGACTACCCGGGCCGTCCGTTCGTTAATGGGGGTTGCTAACTACTGCACTACATCAGTATGTAAAAAAGAAAATATAATAAGTGAAGAGTATTTTTTGTATATTTGTAATAAATGTATAAATTGAAGATTATTAAAATAATAATCTTCAATTTATTAATTATTCTATTTATACAGTTAATGGGCATTATCTGCGTAGCTAGATAGCTCGCATTTATGCAATCCAACCTAAGTGTGCTAATAAAATATGATCAAATATAAAAATAATAAAATAATAATAAAATATTGAGATATTCTTCAAATTATTATGATATTTTTTTTGTGAATACCAAAAAAATTAATAAATTTAAAAATGTTATTATAACAAAATAATAGTTTTGGTTAGATTGTAAATATAGTAAAATATAGCCTTACATTATACATATACAGGCACAGCAATGTATATTAGTGTAGAAAAGATATATAGGTATACAAAAACAAAAAAATCATACAATACAACATCCGACTAAAAAATAACACTTCAAATATTCTATCTAAACAATGAATCAAATTCAAGATGACCGTCCGTAGATAAATATAATTTTCAATAACAATGTGGGTAGCCAATATTATCACATACTTTTATTAGTTTTCAAATAATCCCTAAAAGTTAATTAAATAAACTCTAATCTGTCATCTAGTAACGCAATAGTATTCATCAACAGGTGTATCCTATTATCTAAATTAGGCCACTTATATTTGCAAGTGATTATTTGCGACGATCATGTTGAAGTATGCACTGTAATAACGTTATAAAAACTATGCGAATATACGTAATAAATATATTCTGGAAATTGTCACTTCTTTATAAAATATAGAGATCAAATTTATCAAAAATTAATGGAAGTACTATAGACTATTAGTACAAAAAATATAAGTCTATATTTAATTTCATTTTTTATTATTTTTATGATTGGGTTAATTCTCTCGAATATATTTATTTTTATATAAATTACAGTCATTGGTATGATTGTTATAATATTCCATCAATGCGTAAGTCAAGCAGGGTTTTTTTTCTGTTATGATTTTTTTTTGTGAATTACATTGTGATTTTCTCTCAGTTTTCACTATTTTTAGAATAGTAATATTAATATACATTTAGTTTAATGTAATTTTACTGGAAGCAGCTTTTTCAACTGATTAAATTAAATTAAAGTAGTACGGTTTGTTTTATATACTGTATTCACGGCAAGATTGAACTAATTGAAATATAATCAAAAAAAAACATTTAAAAAAATCCGTTTATTATAATATATAAATAAACGTTGATTGCGAATTTGTGTTCACTCCGTTGCAGCCAGTTTCTTATATTATTGGAGACAAAAGGAAAACAATACAAATACAGTCATTTGTATTGTTTTCCTATACTACATGTATAAAAGGCACCTTACACGATCAGTAATACTGTCAATATTTTAGAATAATGACAGTTTTACTGTAGGAAACATGTTTAAAATGTTCATTATTCTAAAATATTGAGATTATTACTGATCGTGTAAGTTATAGTATTGATGGAATGAAAAGCATACTGATGTTTATCCAGATAATTGATTACTTGATATATATTGAAGGAGGATTTAAGCAAATACTATCGGTATTCTAAAATATTGACAGTATTACTGATCTATAAGACACCTTACACAGTCAATAATACTGTCAATATTTTAGAATAGTGACAGTATTGCTGTATGATAAGATGTTTAAAATTTTCATTATTCTAAAATATTAACAGTATTACTGATCGTGTAAGGTATAGTAATCATGGAATGAAGAGAATACTGATGTATATCCGGATAATTGATTACTTGATGAATATAAAACGAAGGATTGAAACAAATATTGACAGTACTAGGATTGACAGTATTATTGACCGTGTAAGGTGCCTTTTAAAGGTCTAGTATTGATGGGTTGAGCAGAATACTGACGTTAATCCGGATAATTAAGGCACCTTACACGATCTAATAATACTGTCACTCCTACTAATGTCAATATTTTCTTCAATCCACCTTCAATATTTATCAAGTAATCAATTATGCAGATAAACATCAGTATTCTCTTCATTCCATCATTACTATACTTTACACGATCTGTATTACTATCAATATTTTAAAATAATGAAGATTTTAAACATATCGTACAGTAATACTGTCATTATTCTAAAATATTGACAGTATTATTGATCGTGTAAGGTGCCTTTTATTGAAAGTGTAAGGTATTTTTATACACACCGTAATTAATTGTAATTTATTGCAATTTTAAATTACGTTCAGATATACCGTGGGAAACTCAATTTTTACTTTCCGGCACTCGCGCCCAGTCTCATAGACCCGGAGCATATATATGCTCCGGGTCTATGAGACTGGGCGCGAGTGCCGAAAGGTTAAACGCGTAAACATTTTGGTGGCTTAAAAATGATCGATTTTACAGGTTCTTGCCCTTGGAAACCATTCATTTTACAGCCACTCTTCCTAGGAAACCAGGGCTTTAATGTCTTCACACAAATGTATTTTAATGTGTCATCCTGATCACGCACTTGTTAGAAGTTAGAATGGACACACGTTTAGCATCAACCTATATATTCGGATTTTTATATATAAGTTTAAGTATAAATGTTTATTTCGTAGAATTACTGGAATCACGCTTTCTATGAAATAAATTACTACTATTTTTGCGAAATGTTTATGATTTTCTTGTGTTTCTCAGCCATTCATAAAGAGCTATTTCAGCAACGGGAACGCAAGATAGCTGTAGTCGTCAATGGAAAGCTTGAGAGGACACCCATATATGTTCATGATCGATTGAGATACAAAACATATATTTCTTTTTCTTTCTAATCGTGAATATAGTATAGTATTTAAAATGAAGACCTCTAGTGACCAAGCAAATTGAACACTATTCATCGTTTTATAAGATAATGAGGACATAACGTTTATAAAAAGCGCTATGATATTTGTACTTATTATTATTATTAACAACGTGGTCCTAGGTAGAGCGAACACTAAAATGAATATATGTACTTGTATTAATTAAGTCTTAGTAAAATGTCTAGCCGAATCGAATCAACAACGCGTCTCACCTCGAAGAAACATGGAAGTATTTTTTGTTTTTTTTTTTGTAGAGACCGATCAGTGATTGTTTTGCGACCGTATTGCGTAAATATAGTCCCAAGTTGGTTAATCTTAGAATGAAATAAAATGTATAAATAGGAAGCAGTATGTAAATGTAAATTGTTTCAATACGATGTCCTAGAACAACAAGAAGGAGACTCGAGTGCGTCTCGAATCCCCTTTGTTGCGCCGGGACATCCCCATTTGTCATAAGCTTTGATCCGAGCCTGTTCCTCCACCGCCCTTGCTGTCGCCGCTGCCTCCACCGCCACTGGAAGCACCGCCGTCGCCGCCAGATCCTCGGCCACTACCGCCACACCCTGTGTTGAATTCTAGCTTATACTAGAAACGAAAATTAATATTATGACTATTTATAATTACAATTATACAAGACCAACCAAAACTATACCTGTTTAAACTACGCGTTTCATTAACTTGCCCTGTTAGCTCTATAATTCTAACGTTAGTTGTTCGATTTATCCTTTCAAATAAAATATTATTAAGCCATCTTTGATTTATTTAACCAAAAGAATTTTTTATTTTTAAAATGGCTTCTTCACATTATTTTTATTAAAACAGTAGAGTTATAGCTAAAATTTTCAATATTGAAATTATTGCAGAGCAGAGTTCATGTCTTTAAAAAGTTATTTAACCCTTTAACTACGGCTGTCATCAATAGACGATGAAACAAAATTTTCTTGAGGCACGGTCTTCGTCAATAAGTGGTTTCATGAATTATAATAGGAAAGAATATCGGCTATTGATAATTGTATTTATGATTTTTTTATAGATTTTCATTAAAACAACAGAGTTATAGCTACAGTTTTCAAGATTGATACTATAGCAGAGCAGAGTACAATACTTTTAAAATGTTATTTAACCCTTTCAATGCTGTCATCAATAGATGATGAAACAAAATTTTCTTGGGGCACGGTCTTCGTCAATAAACGATTTCATGAATTATAATAGGAAAGAATATCTGCTATTGATAATTGTATTTATGATTTTTTATAGATTTTCATTAAAACAACAGAGTTATAGCTGCAGTTTTCAAGATTGAAACTATGGCAGAGCAATGTGCAAGACTTTTAAAATGTTATTTAACCCTTTCAATACCGCTGTCATCAATAGATGAAACAAAATTTTCGTGAGACACGGATATCGCCCATAAGCGATTTGGTGAATTATAATAGGAAAAAATATCGCCTATTGATAATTGTATTTATTATTATAATATTTGTTATCTCGGATCTCCGTTACCTCCGATACACATGTACACATATAATTTACTATCCGTAGCTAAAGGGATAGAGTAAGAATAGTTTAAGTACATTAAACAGTAAATTGGCATATTTGGCTGGTCTTGATTAGTCACATATGTAGTATTATGTTTGTTATGATTAGAAAAATTAATATTTAAACTAAGGTACAATTTAATCCAACAAAATACCACACACTAGATTGAGCCGTTATTTATATGAAAAAAAAAATGTTAATTTCATTAGAAACTGTAGGTTAATAATTTCAGTATTCTGCAGTAAATATAATGGCTATTATAATAGAAAAACCAAGACGAGCACCTTCAAAATATTGGATATTAACGAAAACAGAAATAGTTGGAAAATGGAATCAATCAACAGTAACAAGAATGATGTAATGGAAAGCAGAAAAAGAGATACACCAGGGACAAGGTGGGAAAATAATGTAGAAGAGGATTATTTTTAGATCCTCTTCTACAGAGATCATTTCTACATTCTACATTATTTTCCCACCTTGCCCCTAGTGTTCCTCTTTTTCTAGGGGACGAAAACAGGTTCGGCAAATAAACGGCTAAAGCCATCCAGGGCTGTGGGGCCAATTGAAGATAACCAGAATAAGCTATCCTCGTGAGGTCATACAATTTAAAACTTACCCTGAACTGAAAACTTTATGAATAAGTTAATATCGTTAGTTACATCTAAATACATTTATGTATATGTCATATACACTATACGTAAGCTGTAGCTAGTGAAGATCTAACTGTTTTGCAGGTATACAATTTGATTTTGGTAAAATCTGAAGAAGACACACAAATTCATGCTATGCATTTGTAAGTGTTTATGACATATACATATATTTTAAAACTTTTAACTGAGTTAGTATTATAATATTATTAGCTCATGAAACAGCCTTAGTACCAAAAGAACACATATCACCGAGATTTCCTAGGCATAGTAGTATAATCCGTACACGATGTTATTCGATACAAAGCCTGTGGACTCATCTGAAGTGGCAAGTGTATTCCGTCGAGAGTCGTACATGGAAATCGAACTCTTTGTGGCATAGGTACACCATACTAATATTTAAACAATCTATATTCTTTAAAAACTTAACAATATTTGTGCTACTTGATACCAAAATGTCAATTATGTATAATTAAATTAATAATAAACTTATTTAATATTATAAAATAATAATAAATAATATAAAATAATAATAAATAATATAAAATAATAATAAATAATATAAAAATATTTAATAAATAATATAAAAATATTTAATAAAGTTTTTTCATTTTTCTTTATTTAATTCCTAGAGGATCAACTTATTAAGTAAATCGACTTCCACTGACCAGTTAGGTAAACAGGCGTAATAAAGTCCAGGAGTGCGGTTTTTGAGCGATCGCTATGAATATAATGTTCAGAGACACATCATCAATAATTGTAATTGTTGACGATTTTTCAACCTTCGCTTCGTGAAAATTTTACAGACCTAAATGCTTGACAGTAATTATGTTTTGACCTTAATTTTTGAGTTAATGCAATTAGTCCATCGCGTTCAAAGTGTATGATTTATAGCGCATGTTCATAGAGATCCCTCAAAAATCGTACCGCAAAATTTGAAAACATGAAATACATTTAAAGTGTAAAGTGGTGCAAAAATGAAATTTTTTAAATGGTTTGGAATTGAGAATGATTTTTTCGAAAGCCATAAAATTCAGTTTACAATTGTGCACCAGGATTACATGCGTGTATAGATAACTAGACAGTCAGGCTATTGTCTTATCTAAAATTACATTTTATTTTATTTATACCCTCATGTGATTTGCATTTATATTATATAAATAATTAATATTGTAATTGTATAAGGGTTAATGATATAGGCATTAAATTAAAGTAACTAATACTATACTAATACATTCGCTAATGTCTTCGATGTAGAATTACTACATTAGCGAATGTATTAGTATAGTATTAGTTACTTTAATTTATCGCAATACCATGATTTACATTTTTGCCCTACATTTGTTCACATGTAACATAATAATTATATTATTTTTGTAATTATGTAATGATAATATTGCTTAATAAATTTATCTCATAATAATATGTTATATGACATTTTGATACCAAGCTACATCTCCGGAAACAAAAATAAGACCTATGGCAATATTTTCCACCATTTGTAATACAAAAACTTAATCCAGACTGTTGAGAAATTACATTACACTAATCGGTTTATTTCGTTATTTATTTTGTTTATTATTTTGCTTGTGATTTCTGACATTTTCTGTTTCAAATAATAACATTAGCGTAAAATGTTATTATTTGAAATAGAAAATGTCAGAAATCACAAGCAAAAGAATCAACATCTATTTTGTTGATTATTTTGCTTGTGATTTCTCACATTTTCTGTTTCAAAGTTTATTTTTATTTCCGCATCTGTACACATTTTTTTAAAGTACACCTTTGTGCAATAGTAAAATAATAGAGCTATATTACATCTTACCTTCGTGGCACATTCGAAGCAAGTAGTAACAACTTTCGAAATAACATTCATCAAATTTTTAGTCTCTTGAATCACGTTATCCACTTTGGTAAATGTTGCCGCTTTACCAACGGTGTGGTCTTTTACACTAAATTGTAGTCTCTGAACATACGTAGGCACTTTATCCAAGTGCTCTAGTAGTTCTTTTTTGTTCGTACCTCCTGGTACCTACGAAATTAATTATTAATAAAATTAAATTATTAACTATTAATAATAAATATTGAAATGTAATTGAAGCAATCGTAGAAACAAACGCAGATTTCACGAAAAATATCTACTAAAATAATATCTACATAAAAATTATTAGGAAAAGAGACGGCGATGACGTTCTGTGATTAGCACACCCGATTTACGAAAAAAGGTATGGCGCGATTATGTTTTCGACTTGACCGAGAAATTCTATTCCATCAAGATGCGACAATGAACTCCTAACGCCCGGTTTCTCCAACGAATCTTAACTAGTTTAAGACCGTCTTATTAAAAAGATGGTCTTAAAGTGTTGCACCAAACAAAAATCGGATCTTAAAACGATAAGACGGTCTTACAATGTAAGACTAAGTAAGATCTACATATGTTTGGTACAACAGAATAAAAATGTAAGACGTGGTTACATATAAGACTAGTTTATATAAGACGTGGTTACATATAAGACTAGTTTATATAAGACGAGCTTATATAAGACGAGCTTATATAACACGAGCTAATATAAGACGAGCTTTAAGATTCGTTGAGAAACCGGGCTTAAGAGCCGAACACCAGGTTTCTCGAAAACTCTAGAAACGATATACAGAAGCATACAAGTTTGTTGTGCGAGAAGCTCGCACAACAAACTTGCATGCTTCTGTATGCTTATGTATTTATCATCTACAAATCGGACTACGGTTAATATCTAGTCAGGTCCAGGTGGTACCCTGACCTCTATTAACTGCAAACCGGTAGCTGTGTAAGGCGTAGTGTGAGTTCCTACATGAATATTGTTGTTGATTTACAAACAAGAGGTCATAGTTCAAATCCCGGCCAATGTAGTTAGTACGAGTAGAACATACAGAATTATTACTGATGAAACTCTAAACTCAATACAAACTCTAGTAATTTAAGTTAGAATAGAACTGGTAATTGACCATCCTTCTAACCAGATTGTGTTGACATAAATTCATCCTCGGGTGACTTAATGTAATAATTTAAATCGGGGTTACATTCATGTATAAATATAATACAAAACAGTACGAGTATACAGGATCATTACTGAAGAAACTCTAAACTCAATACAAATTCTAATAATTTAAGTTAGAATAGAACTGGTAATTGACCATCCTTCCTAACCAGATTGTATTGACATAAATTCATCCTCGGGAGACTTAATGTAATAATTTAAATAGGGATTACATTCATGTATAAATATAATACAAAACAGTATGAGTAAAACATACAGGATCATTACTGATGAAACTCTAAACTCAATACAAACTCTAATAATTTAAGTTAGAATAGAACTGGTAATTGATCATCCTTCTAACCAGATTGTGTTGACATAAATTCATCCTCGGGAGACTTAATGTAATAATTTAAATCGGGGTTACATTCATGTATAAATATAATACAAAACAGTACGAGTAAAACATACAGGATCATTACTGATGAAACTCTAAACTCAATACAAATTCTAATAATTTAAGTTAGAATAGAACTGGTAATTGATCATCTTTCTAACTAGATTGTGTTGACATAAATTCATCCTCGGGTGACTTTATGTAACAATTTAAATAGGGGTTACATTCATATATAAATATAATACAAAACAGTACGAGTAAAACATACAGGATCATTACTGATGAAACTCTAAACTCAATACAAACTCTAATAATTTAAGTTGGAATAGAACTGGTAATTGACCATCCTTCTAACCAGATTGTGTTGACATAAATTCATCCTCGGGTGACTTAATATAATAATTTAAATAGGGGTTACATTCATATATAAATATAATACAAAACAATATAGAAATTATTGTGATAATGCGTGTTTTCTCGCATTGCTTCAATTTTCTATACGTACTTGGTAACTAAATTGTCGTATAACTTTATATAACCTATTTGCCTCTTCAGCAAAATATTCTGCTTGTGTGAAAAGATCCTGAGTAGTTTTCAAATCACCCTCCCCTTTTGTAAACTGGTACATTGAGAAGGCCATCGACGACATGTTCTTAGCTCGTTTTACTATATCATTATTTTCCTAATAATAAAAATATTATATAAGTCATTCCCAATTCACGAATTTTCTGTGTGAAATATACACAGAAATTGCAGTATTCATTCAATTAATCTCAAGTCCCAGGAGTTTGAATTTTTGAGGTTACAGAAATTGCAATTTTCATTCAATTAATCTCAAGTTCCAGGAGTTTGAATTTTTGAGGTTCAATTTAATAAAATTTTAATTTTATCTAGAATATACACAGACATTGATATTTGAATATTTGAAGGCTTTTCGACCAAATTTATAAGATTTAATTAAATTATATTTTTCAATTTCATTGAAATATATACAGACATTAGAATTTTATTAAATCTGAAATAGCTCAAGTTCCATAAAAGCACCTTACACGATCAATAATGCTGTCAATATTTTAGAATAATGACAGTATTACTGTACGATAACATGTTTAAAATTTTCATTATTCTAAAATATTGACGGTATTACTGATCGTGTAAGGTATAGTAATGATGGAATGAATAGAATACTGTTGTTTATCCAGATAATTGATTACTTGATAAATATAAAAGGAGGATTGAAGCAAATATTGACAGTACTAGGACTGACAGTATTATTGTCAATATCAATAATACTGTCAATCCTAGTAATATCGGTATTTGCTTGAATCCTTCTTTAATTTTATCAAGTAATCAATTATCCGGATAAACATCAGTATTCTATTAATTCCATCATTACTATACCTGACACGATCAGTAATACCGTCAATATTTTAGAACAATGAATATTTTAAATGTTATCATACAGTATTACTGTCATTATTCTAAAATTTTTACAGTATTATTGACCGTGTAAAGTGCCTTTATAAGGCAACTTATACGGCCAATAATACTGTCAATCCTAGTACTGTCAATATTTGCTTCAATCCTCCTTTTATATTTATTAAGTAATCAATTATCCGGATAAAGATCAGTATTCTCTTCATTACATCATTAATATACATTACATGATGAGTAATACTGGCAATATTTTAGAATAATGAAAATTTTAAACATATTATCGTACAGTAATACAGTCATTATTCTAAAATATTGACAGTAATATTGATCGTGTAAGGTGCCTTATAGAGTTTGAATGTATTTTTGAGGTTTAATTAAATAAAAATATTGTTTGAAAGTACATCCATTTATCACAATTATATACCTCTATTTGTGCACCGCTATTTTCCTGCCACTTATCAGTTTCCGCGTCCATTTCACTAGTGGCCAACTTCATTTCCAGCCCAGATTTTGCAATTTTCGCCTGCTCTTCCACATCCAAACGTACCGATTTTAGAGGTTTTGATGTTGTACCATGTTTCTAAAGAGTAACATTCGTATTGCAAAAACTGGTAATATTAATTTTCATATATTTTTGGTTGGGTGAGAGTCCATTCCGGGCACACGTGTATAATAAAGTATCTCTCCATACTTTTTATTGACTTTATTGACTATATATTTCATTTAATAATCATTATAAACACAATGATTGTAAAAACATAAAAGCTTACTATAAAAAACTATAAATTACTAATAAGACTATAACACGAAACAAGAATAAATCGATTCTGTTTCGTTTTATAGTCTTATTAGTAATTATACATTTATTAAATTTTATAAAATTTATATAAAATAATGCTACAAATAGACATTCTTTAATACTATTTGTGTTTCTATAACAATTTAGATTTAAATAATTTATTGTGCATTTACTAATACTTACCCCTGGTCGTGGAAGGGATAGATATACCTGCTTCTCTGGCTTTACATGGCTATTTTCCAGCACATCTTTAACTATAGTCGTGACATCGGAAACTAACCATTGATACATATCAGTAAAAACCTCTAAATTTTCTTGAGCTATTTTACTTCCCGGATATCCTGCCAATGTTTTGGCTGCCGTTATTACCTAATGAACAAATTATCAAAAATGACAAAATTGTTCATAAAAAGGGGCTCGTATTTCCAACTAAGATTGCAACTGCATGAATTAAATTAGCAGAGATTCGGCCAATAATACAATTTCTTTTTTTAAATCAATATTAACTATTTGTCTCTCATTATCTTTATTTCTTAAAATTTTACATCCATCCCTATTCTGTGCTATAAGCCGTTTTCGTTTATCATTCTGGGCTGGCACGAGCTTATTGTCTCTTGTTCTATTTGCGCACAATTCTACCTCGGCCCTTATAACCGGAGGTGCAGGACCGCAAGACCTGAGCGATACTGCACTCTGTTAGAATATTATTTCATAGAGGGCACTATCCAGTCATCCTGATGGCATGAGCATGTTTACGGTTATTACCATATGGGTGTGCATTGCTAATTGATGTGGTGTCGCCAGATGGCGTTTAACTTTCTCCTAGGGGGTTAGTTGTATAAAAAAATTCTCTGAACATACCTATATCATTTGACTTGCATTAAGTCGCGGGTACATATTTTTGTTAAACATTGACGACTCTCCTCAACGGGCGTATAGTGACATATCATCTGAAGACGAATAAACTACAATTTTAAAGTGTAATTAGAATGTAAATTTTCTATTTGATAGTTAGTAAATGGCTTATTCAGAAAATGTATTCTTATATAACATTCGTCTATATCAGACCCTCCTTGACCGTATGTGTTCGTTATTTCGAGGTTCCATTGTATAATGGGCGGTATGCCATTAGCAGGGATCCATTAGTAATATATCGATAGTGACGTCTTCTTGGATTAAATGGAAATATATGAGGCAAAATATTCACACACAAAAACATTAAGCCCTCTTATTCAATTTATATAAATTCTCGTCTGGCGTGCTAATAAATCTTGTTTCATACCATAGGTTTGCGAGTGCTACATCTATTCTTACTCGTTTATTGTGCTTGAATACCGATAATCCTATAAATATGGAAGCTTTATTTTTCATTACAATTGCAATAGCCATACGTAAGTTTCATCATAACACTTGCATCAAGTTGGAAATACTGGCCCTAATTAATTATATAACCTACCTGAGGCCCATAAACCCGTAAGTTAATTTCAATAAACCGCGCTGAAACCTGTAGACTTTCCGACTCGACGATGTGCCGCAGAAGTTTGCAGACCTTCAAACAACAACAACGATGTAGTTTTCATAAAAATCAAATCGGTTATTGCACACGTACTTCCAAGATATGATCTATGGAGTCGTGAAACGCATCCGATGTATGATGCAATCTATCCGGTTCATCTAGCAGCGCTTGTTGTCGTATCGACGCCACCAGCTCTTGGCCCTGTTTTGTCGCCGTCGCCAGTTCTTGCGCTTGCAACAAAGCGGCGGCGGCTAAAAATCTAGAGAGGTCTTTGGCGGCGGTTAGGGTAGACGTAACGCACGAGTTCAGTTCCGGGCAACTGGAGGCGCTTTCAAAACCACACTGCAATAAACACACAAACATATTCTATATCTAGATTTAAAGTTATTAAGTTGACTTCATTCAAGTTTAATTAATAATAACTGTAAGGCGATTCTTTGAGGACTAATTTGTACGATGTAATCCATATAATTGCACGTTAGCTAGACACATTTGAAAAAAATTACAGGAATTATATAATATATATATATATATATATATATATATATATATATATATATATATATATTGGTGGTTCATAACTAGAAGACCAAAATAAACTTATTAATTAATTATATAAAATAAATTAAATAATAACGTATATATAACACTATATAGTGTGATAAAAAATATAGTAACAATCGTTTTATTTATCCTTTAAAATAAATTATCACAAAGTAGACACTTTAACAATCCAATATTTGAAAATATTCGATTCGAAAATAAATGTCTACCCATTACCCTTTCTTGTATTAATAATTAAAGATTTTTTTTAAATTTATTCACTCTCATTAATTTTTTATGTCTGTAGCCTCAAAATCCTCATAGTTCCGCGACTACTATTTCCGTGTAAGTCTTTTAAATCGGTTTTGTCCTTGTTGTTTGTTAAAAAACCAGATTGCGCTACACAGTCGATATGTGGTAAGACAACTGCTTATATACCGCAATGTTTTCAAATTACGTTGTCGCCTTTAATTTTCACAACGCCAATAGTCATAAAAACATTTATATCTAAACTGATTAACTTCATAAAATCCTTTTAATTGTGTTTACATAACATAGCACGTTCCTGACGGTAACATCATAATTAATAACCCTTAGAGCCACACCAAACAATTACAACGAGATTAATTTTGATTAAAGCATCATATACTGTTACCACATTCCAGAAGCGCTAAATTACTTGAATCAAATATTCAAACCTCAATTTTCCAAAGCGCCAAGTCACCAAGTAATGGTGACAATATATTACAGGCTGATTACCCTGCGGGGCTCAAGCAGCCATTTGAATTCAACAACGGCTACAGTCGTAAAAGATTCCAACTCTCACAGCCCCGCGTCGCAAAGTTTTAATTTAATTTAATAAAGTAGACACGACAGTATTTTTACGATCCTCCCAGCAAGAATTTCGATAGAACTCACCACATTCGCATATAGTCCCACTAAATGGTCCAATTCACTTCGCAGGCGGTCGCTGCTATCCAGGATACCCTGCCGATGCTCGTGACTTGTATAGGCACTGTCTGTGAAGTCCTGAGTTCGTTCAAGCACGGCGTCTAGCGCACTTGAGAGTGTTTCGTGACACGATGCATCTAGACACGTAAATATAATGGGGTTATTACCGTAAACCGCCCTCTAAATTTCCAGTAATATTTACCGAGAGTGACGCGACTAAGCTCTAAAAGATGCTGTAAATTTCGCATGCAAGAATAAAAAGTTCCCCTGTCTGTGTCCATTTCCTCTTTTTGGCTCGCCGTGCACGGCTCCGCGGAATTTAAAACGCCATCCTTCACAACGTAGTGTATTAAATCCATAGCTCTTCTCATTTGGCAAAAGACCGTATCGCGGTTCTCTCGGGCCGTCGTGCTGTCCGGATGCCGCAGCGTCGTCTACAAATATATACATTTCCGTCACAGAAATATGTTCGTGGCTTGGCGAAATCAATAGTTGCGGAAACATCAACGAATTGAAACCTGAGATCAGCTAATAACAAAAGTAAGTCGATTCTTTGAGGACTAATTCGTACGATGCAATCGTCCATATAATTGCTTGTTAGCTAGATACATTTGGAATAAGAAACCTTATTATTATTATCTAATGCATTCTATTTTTGAATAAGGGTGGGTTGAATAAAGGAGCTCAGCATGTTACAATTTACAACTGTAGCACATATGTAACTGCAGGCAAAAATAAATGCCTGTACTATTTGTATTAAATGCATATTTCTTTTAAATCCCCCATACAAAAATAGAATTGCTCGCCCACACTAGAACAAACAGCAATCAGCATTCACCAACTAGTTTAATGAAAAAAAAACCATTCGAGTTTGAATCGAGAATCCAATTAGCATTGCGATTAGACTAGACTAGTTTTTTTGCCCTTTTAAGCTTGCATAATTACACTCGTTTTTAGTGTTTGGCGAGGCAGTCAAGCGTTAAATTGTGTGCTACAAAGAAAGTTCCGCAACTTACTTTGCTGGATGTCAGAAGCATCATGGTAGACCGCTCCAAAACTTGCCGAGCAGCAGCCATTTGCGCCCGTCGCCTTTCATCTTTGAGGTCGTTTTGTCGGTCGCCCGTGAGGTGGGCGAGCTCCACCATCTCCGAGCCGAACTGACTAAACGCCTTCACGAATTCCGTGAAGTTATTTACCGACTCTAATCTATCTAAACTATGTTGCACCTGCAATCACAAAACATATTGTTTGTGAAATATATAGAGAAAGGGGATTGTTTCAAAAGTTCGGGCTGTTGGAATGGAAAGTGTCGCGAGGGACTTGGGATTGTAACGGGAGAAATATAACTGCGATATATTTCCCCACTAGAGAATATTCTTTCAACACAAACGTATTGCGAGTGTCTTGGGATTGTGAAAAATATAAATAATTTTGTTCATTTTTATGAAAAATCCAGCTCAGTGTAAATATTGCATCTAGTTACTTATTTAATAAAATGATGAATTTAGGTTCAAAATACGGTAACCTGTTAAACATACAAAATATACCAAAAATAATTTTTCTTGAATCGTCCTTTGTGTAAACCGAATCTCATGTAGGGTTGCCATCTGTAAAATTACTAACCGAGGACAAAGGCTTTCAAAATCCCGGACTTTTCAGCTTAAACCCCGGACTTTTCAGGTTAAACCCCGGACTTTTCAGGTTAAACCCCGGACGTTTTTTTACCAACGTAATGCAACGTTTACAAGTTAGTTAAAAGGATGTTTTTCTTTAATTGCCACCATACTGTATAGTACATTTTTTATATCATGGGGTAGTTTTAGACCGTTTGAAAACAAAGATCTATTCATGTTTGCTGATTTATATGTTTTTATATTAAAGCTTAGTTAATTTTGAGAGCAGAGTACAATATTCTACAACATATATAAATGTGAATCCATCCCTTAGCAATCTATATATCTAGATTTCGATCTTATTAGATCTCATCAGTGTGGCTCAGCTAGTGAGGATGAATTCACACAATATCTCGAGTGGTTATATACAAAAATGATACAACTAACCCCTTAGGTGGTGCCGCCAGATGGCGTTTAACTTTCCTCCTAGGGGGTTAGTTGTATCATTTTTTAATTTTCTACAATTTTTCGGAGATATTGCTGTACTAAGCCCTTCCTAATTTTGTAGACTGTAGACTGTAGAATGCCTTATACTTTATTCTTTGTTTGATGTTCATTACATTTAAGCTATTTAGCATACACATAACAGGAGTGTAACTATCACATTTCAGGATTATTCTATCTTGATAATGTATTTATTGTTGCCATAACAACGAATACTGATGGGTTCAATAACTATTGATACATTTATGGAACGTTGATGAATACGGGGGTATATCAAATAAATATTCACGGGTTTCCTTTTTCTTGTTTGTTTAATTTATTAAAATGGTTATTTAAATTCAAAACTAATCTTGCATATTTATACATGTCACAGATAAATAATACAACCGAAATGGGGATTTCAACCATTGTCAAGTTCTTGGTATATATTTAGATACGCCGATTCCAGTTTGCTTAGGATATAATCCTCGGAAAGTGGAATTATATGTAAATTTGGTCGCAGAAGCTTCAGTGAGTTTGGATTGGATTTATATTCAAGTGCAAATAAATATTGTTTCGAGAAATGAATCTTATTAATATGTATTAATAATAATATTTTTGTTTCATAATTGTTTCAGCTACAAGGTAGATTTAAATTAGTTAGGAATGGATTTTAAATTCACCTAGAGAGAATTATTTATTGAAAAAGAAAATCCTTCCCCGATTTTCAATTAAATGACTCTCAACACAGTTTAAGCATCAAATGTGTGCAATAAATTCCGGACATCTCGCGCAGGATCGACTATAACCCTCCGTAGTGCAGCTGGTAGCGCGACGACCGTGATAGCCGGAGACATCGTATGATGTGCCACGTTTGTAGTATGACGACCTTTTGGATGGTATATATTAGCTTATTCTACGGTCTTCTATTATTATTAGTATTATTATTATTATCCTGTGGGAATCCACGTTTTCGGCTATCATGGCCGTCGCGCTACCTACTGCACAACGGAGGGTTATTCGATCCTGCGCAAGATGTTCGTATGTCTGCAATTAATAGCACAAACTTGATGCTTAAACCATGTTGAGAGTCATTTGATTGAAAAATCTGATAATTCGTCATTTAAATTGCCTGCACGGCAATCATACACTCTTAAATAGTTATTATTATTATTATGATAAGTATTAATATAATATATAGTATTATAATATATATTATTATTATAATAAGTAATGATAATAAACTAGATTAGATATTGGTAGCCAAAAAGTTAGTCGTCGTTCATTATTTCAAATCATTGTGTTCTAACTTACTTGAAACGTTTGAGAATCAAGATAATGATTTTGATAAAATAAAAATAAAATGAGAACTAGCGAAGAACAGACCACTCTTTTCTGTTCTTCGCCAGTTCTCATTTTATTTTTATTTTATCAAAATCATTATGTTGATTCTCAAACGTTTCAAGTTAGAACACAATGTGAAATAATTTACAAATGTATAAACTTGTGATTGTGTTAAGTAATGTAAATGCAATAGCCTACACCCAAAGGTAAAAGGCAAATAGATAATATAAATTTAAAAAAAAATATTATAACGTAGATCTATAATGTGTAGAATCCTACATTTTATTAGGAGCACACTGTTCGAGTGTTCAAGGTCCTGATTTTTAGATAATGTTACATAATTCCCGTCTTATATTCTAATCATGACAGGCAGAGGATTAAAAAGTTTTCTGTGAAGTTAAGGTGGTTATGGCGTGCTGAATTAAGGAGGATTTAGCATATCTATTTTTATCTCCCCAGCCCTCAATAAAATTGTATTTAAAGATTGGAATAATCCGTGTATCTGCACTTGTCTCTTTAACCTACATTACCAACAATTTCGTAATTGATTTTCTTCCGAACCGTAGCAGCCATCTAGATAATATTCAATTCCATTTTAGATTGCATGACTCCCGATTATTAAATCGGAAATTTAGCCATTGCAGCCGTAATTGATGGTTCTACCTTATGATTACAATTCCATTAAAGTTTCGACATTATTCACAAAAGCGGGGTTTAAATATAGATGCGGCTATATTTTAAAATGCGATACAAATCGCCGTTTATATTTTGTCAGGGCTAAAAGGTTATATCAGCGATGTTCATACAAACATACACTTTTTAGAACTGGGGTGCTTCTAATTATTATATTTTAATATGATTATAATTTCTAGCAGCAATTAGTATGGAGAAAGCAATTTAAGTACGTTTTGAACATTTTTATTCGAAATAGACATGAAACATATAATTGAAACAAAGAATAGAAATAAATTGTATAGTTATACTTCTAAATATTGTACCACTAATTAAACTCATTAATGACTGTGTATGGTTTAGATTTTTGGATGTAATTATATGTAATCATATAAGGAGCCATGGTTTAAAATTGCTTTAGTCAGAAGAAGCTTTAACCAGTAACTTCCAAAATTAATTTTCAGGTTTTGATCTTTGTTTTGTTAACTGTGATTCTTATGTGTAATTTAATACCTTTTTAATCTTTTTTTTTGCGTTTAGAATCAACCATAATATAATTTTTTTTAAATAGACAACATTATACTCAATGGTAAAACTACTGAAACTATTGCAATCTTTAAAATGCATTTATTTCTATTTATTTTTGGAAGTTAAGACATTTGTCACAGATTAACAATTGATACCAATACATCATCATGTGCAATTGCGCTACTTGTACCTGTAGTTTTAATCAAGTGATTCAGGTCAAGTGATTAATAATATATGTCAATAAACATGTTGAGGTAAGTGCAGTAATTTTTTTATCGAGAAACTAAGGGATGAGGAATGCTTAGGAACCATCGGAGGGCAGTGAAAATATTAATACTAACTTAACTTTACATTTTATTATCTTTAACCTTAAATTTATTAATTTTACTCAACCGTCAAATATTTTGTAGATATACCATTGTCTGTTTTTTTAGTAAATCTTGATGAAACTCTGGAGTCAGAGCGAAATATCGATCTAAAAAGAACAGGTTTCTTTTAGCCCTAATTGTCGCATTCCCAACACTCTCCCTCTAACTAGTTTTTCGGCGAAAAACTACCCTCAATATATATATATATATATATATATATATATATATATATATGTATATATATATATATATATATATATATATATATATATATAAATTACTGCACTTAATACCTCAACATGTTTATTGACATATATTATTAATCACTTAATATATTGTGTATTAAAACGACAGGTACAAGCAGCGTAATTGCACATGATGATAGAATGATGTATCGGTATCAATTGTTAATCAATTTTCACACAAATCCCTAGTGCCGGCTCTAGGGTAGATTGCGTTCTGATGCAACTTTCACATTAACAATATATAATCTGAAAATTTATTATTTTGAATTCTATAATTTTAGTTTATTAACTATATATTTGTACCATCCTTGTGACTACAGTCATTAATGAGCGAATGAGAAATTATTTATTATCTAAAAGAAGGAGCAGTGCCATGATTGGGCACACGAGAATTATATTTGTATTATTAGTTACTAGTTATTTTGTAGTTATGCCTGCTCCCTCTAGCCAACCCGTGTATATTCTTGTGAAGAGGGCTCTTTATATTTTGTAGCCCACGGACGCCGAATATATTAAGACGGTCCTGAGAAAGAGGATTGAAGACTCTTTAGCAGGACGACGAATACCAGACAGTCCCGAGTTTGACTGGGAAGTTTTTAAAGCCAAGCAAAATTCATTCGAGCGTTTGATCCGTCAAAACCAAAACGACTAGTAGGTTTTCTGGCGTGAAAATCTGCAGGAGGCTGACGTGGGAAAGGAAAGTGGCGAGGGCAGAGGGAGTGTAGGGTTGTGTATGCTGTTAATGTGTATTTTGCTGATTGTTACTTTTATGTTTATTTTATTTTTTGCGTATTTGTTTTGTTGTTCTTGATGAGCATTGTATATTGGAGGGTTTTTGTAACTTTTTGAGTTGTCATGCCAAATTAAGGTCTTTTTTTAGTAGTAGTAGTAAATATTATCCACTACTTCTTTTCCTATGATTTTGGACTTGGCTAGTAACACAGATACATAAAAGAACACAAAAATTGTCATTTCATCTGTTTTTCTTAAAGCTGGTAGATTTTCATGGAGTATTTTTTATCTGAACGAGGGTCAAAGTAGTTTGCGACATTATTCCATAATCTACTACCAAACATATTTTTAGAAAATATTTTAAATTCTATTAATTTTTTTTATGTAAGCATTAAGTTGTTGCGAATCTATAATAGATTATATTTTGTGAGCACAATAAATTCAATATACATTTCACGTATAAATTCTATTTGGACTGCTAAAACTACTTCGTGCTGTTGCTTTCGTTTCATTTTGTATTCTGTGAAAATAATGCCTGAAGGAGGGATCGCAAAAAAATCCTCAATAGAATGTAAATATATTCTCATCGCATTTTCTGTTGAAACGCCGCTGGGTGCCAATTATAATAGACGGCTCTTTATTAAAGTGACGCTCGAGGCGATTGCGTCAGAAACCAACCATCTCAGGTCACTATTTTAATGAACGAGATGCATAAAGGGGTAAATACAAGTATTTCCAGGATTTCATTAATTGCATTTAATCTGCCCGTTATTCATATTCTCTCGGAATTACTATATCATTCGCAATTAGTATCCAGTTCAAAGTAAAGTGCAATCCTCTTTTGCTCGAGTTCGTCCCAATTATGGATTACACTGACGTCAAACTGTATAAACGGAAATGCTAAACTTGTTACGCCCACGTGAACTGGTGGCTGGTGAGTTTATATTTACGGGAAAATTTATGATATTAATTAATACTGGGAAACTATTATGTTTGGTGTCGCTTACATTTATTATTTACAAACGAACTGCAACTTTAATAATTACTATTATACAACTATTACTATTTTTTTCAATCATTTCGTTAATAAATAAGCTAGATTTAATGAAACATATTTGGTGAATGCGCCGGGCAATATAATAAGCTTTACTTTAATTCACTTTGCCTTTAAATGTCATTCTAAATATGCAGCATGGGCAAAAGTTTATGATAATACTATATATGTAACCTATGTTACCTGATAGAATACCTAGAACTACATCAGTTTATATTGCTCTATCAATATTTATAAAGAATTGTCCAGTTAAAGCTCCATGCGTTCAAACCGTTAGGATAATGCAAAAGTTTCGTAAGCTTGTTCCGTAATGCATTCTGCAAAAGTTCTCTATCACGATGTGATATATAGTTAGTTGTTCCGGCAATCCTATGTGAATTCACAGTTGCAATCGCAACATTTTGCGAGATAAAGTTTACGTATATCCCTACTGAAATGTACTGAAACTTATTTGTATTTGTTGTTAACATTTATAATTATATACGGGTCTGAAAGCTCGCGTTTCATAAAGTGCAAGCACATTATTATAATTAAAAAATAAGTTATATAGTAATTACCTTCCATATTTTGTTTTGTTCCTTTGTATATATTGTATGAATATACTGGAGGTAATAAATAAATAAATAAAATAAATATTTATTATACTTCTATTATATAATAACAGTCAACATACTTGAACATATCAAATTAAGATCTTTAAAAAGATTATTAACTAGAAAGTCAGATAATAATAAATTATGTGAACCAAATTCAATATTGGTTAGCTTAATATGGAGAGAAGAGAGTCAAGCATTATAAATTACAGGGGTCGAATTCTCGGTTTTGCTGTCGGTGCTGTAAAATCGTTTAATAAATTTACTGTAATTTATAGCGCGTCGACACTAATCTCGCCCGTAACATTGGTCCTATTAAAGTTTACGTGCAAAGATTAATTTGGGGCAGTAAACGTGTACAATTAGCTATTATCGTGGTGCAGGTGCCGGGAAAATAATTTCACATTGCATACAGCATAATTATTACTTCATGCATATTACAGTCATTTAATGGTGATAAATGGCGTGCAGTTGCTTTATGTTTAGTGGTGCTATATTTTAATGTTTTATACATTCTACTTTGTATATAACGATATAAATATTGTGTCGTATCAATGCCCATATTCACCAACATCCCATAAACTTTATAGGTCCCATAAGCTATTGAATGGATAAATTTACAACGTTATTGTGACTATACCAAAACAAATGTCAAACACCTTGAATAGCGCTTGCGATTATTGGAGCTTTGATGACACCTTTTGTTTAATTATTCAGTGTTTCCAATAGAGAGAATCTAAAGTAACTACATTCTCTAGATAATTTATTTATTGTTGCTATAACAACGAATAATCAATAATCAAAATAACCCATTTCTTGATCTTTTCACCCAAAAATTAAAGTCTGCGGCAAGGTTCAATAGCTATTGATACATTTATGGAACGTCGGTGAAAACGGGGTTAGTCTGATAAATTCTATTCTCTAAAAGATTATCTAAGTAGCACTCTCATCCCCGTATTAATCGACGTTCCATAGATCTATCAATAGCTATTGAACCTTCCTGCAGACTTTCATTTTTTGGTGAAAAGATCAAGAAATGGGTTATTTTGATTATTGATTATTCGTTGTTATAGCAACAATAAATAAATTATCTAGGGAATTTAGTTACTTTAGAGCTCATTTTTGGGTGAAAAGATCAAGAAATGGGTTATTTTGAGCCCAATTAAATATAGAATCTAAAATAGTATCACATATTAACTTTTTTCTAATCTTAAATTTTTATCAATTTTTATACCTCAATCGTTTAATTTAAAACAGCTCCTACACTAAAAACCTTCCTGCAGACTTTATTTTCGAGTGAAAGTTATCAAAAAGAGGCTTAATTTCAACCAAATTAAATATAGAATGTAGAATAATATTAAAAATTTTAATTTCTTGAAACTTTGAATGTTTATTATTTTTACAACTCAGTCGTTTAATTTAAAAGAACTCGTACAATAAAAACATTCCTGCAGACTTTATTTTTGGATGAAAATTATGAAGACATGGTTTATTTTGAGCTCAATTAAATATAGAATATAAAATAGTATCATAAATTTTAATTTTTTAAATCTTTGATTTCAAAAAATATATAACTCGATAAGTCGATTCATTTAAAAATTTAAAACCTTTCTGCAGATTTTATGTTAGTATAAAAATTATCAAAACACGGCTTATTTTGAGCTCAATTAAATATAGAATATAAAATAATATCATAAATTAAAAAAAATTAAATCTTTATATCATTTTCTATAACTCAGTCGATTAATTTATAATAACTCGTACACTAAAAATCTTCCTGCAGACTTTATTTTTCGGTAAAAATTATCAAGAAATGGCTTATTTCGAACCCAATTAAATATAGAATGGAAAATATTATCAAAAATTTAAATTTTTTGAAGCTTTCAATTTTTATGATTTTTTAAATCTCAGTCGATTAATTTATAACTGCTCGTAGATTAAAAACCTTCCTGCAGATTTTATTTTTGGATGAAAATGATCAAGAAATATCTTATTTTGAGCCCAATTAAATATAGAATATAAAATGGTATCCTAAATTTAAATCTTTTAAATCTTTGATTTATTTAATTTTTTACAACTCTTAATTTATAAAAGCTTGTACACTAAAAACCTTTCTGGAGACTTTATTTTTGGGTGATAATTATCAAAATATGGCTTATTTTGAGCGCAATTAAATATAGAATATAAAATAGTATCATAAATTTTAAAAAATTCAATCTTTGATTTTATATCATTTTTCATAACAGAGTCGATTAATTTATAACAGCGCGTACACTAAAAATCTTCATGCAGACTTTATTTTTCGGTGAAAATTATTAATAAATAGCTTATTTTGAATCAAATTAAATATATAATGGAAAATAGTATTAAAAATTTAAATTCCTTTAAGCTGTTAATTTTTATGATTTTTGATATCTGTCGTTTAATTTAAAACAGCTCGTACACTAAAAACCTTCCTGCAGACTTTACTTTTATGTGAAAATTATGAAAAATTGCAATATTTTGAGCGCAATTAAATATAGAATATAAAATAATATCATAATTTTTTTTTTAATCTGTCCTTATATATATATTTTATATATTTATATCATTTTTATAACTCAGTCGATTAATTTATAACAGCTCGTACACTAAAAACGTTCCTACAGATTTTATTTTTGGGTGAAAATTATCATCAAGTGGCTTATTTTGAACACAATTCAATATAGAATATCAAAAATTTTAATTTCTTAAAACTTTGAATTTTTATCATTTTTTATATCTCAGTCGTTTAATTTATAACAGCTCGTAGACTAAAAACCTTCCTGCAAGCTTTATTTTTTGGTGAAAATTCTCAAAAAATGGCTTATTTTGAAACCAATGCAATATAGAATGGAAAATAATATCAAAAATTTAAATTTCTAGAAACTTAAATTTTTTAGGATTTTTTAAATCTTAGTCGTTTAATTTAAAACAGCTCTTACAATAAAAACCTTCCAGTAGACTTTATTTTTAGGTGAAAATTATCAAAACATGGCTTATTTTGTGCATAATTATATATAGAATATAAAATAGTATCATAAATAAATGTTTTTTTTTATCTTTGATTTTATATAATTTTTTATAACCTCAGGCTATTAATTTATAACAGCTCGTACACTAAAAATCATCCTGCAGACTATTTTTGAGTGAAACTTATCAAAAAACGGCTTATTTTGAACCAAATTAAATATAGCATGGAAAATTATACTTAAAATTTAAATTTCTTAAAACTTAGAATATTTATCATTTTTTATAACTCAGTCACTCAACTCAGTTTAATTTGAAACAGCTCGTACAATAAAAACCTTCCTGGAGACATTATTTTTGGGTCAAAATGATCAAAGAATTATTTATTTTGAGCCCAATTAAATATATAATGTAATAAAATATGATAAATTTAAATTACTTAAATTTTAGATTTTTTATCAGTTTTTATAAGTCAGCCGATTAATTTAAAACAGCTCGTACAATAAAGATCTTTATGCAGGCTTTATTTTGTAGAGAAAATAATGAAAAAATGGTTTATTTTGAAACCAATGAAATATAGAATGGAAAATAATATCAAAAATTTAAATTTCTAGAAACTTAAATTTTTTAGGATTTTTTAAATCTTAGTCGTTTAATTTAAAACAGCTCTTACAATAAAAACCTTCCAGTAGACTTTATTTTTAGGTGAAAATTTTCAAAACATGGCTTATTTTGTGCATAATTATATATAGAATATAAAATAGTATCATAAATAAATGTTTTTTTTTATCTTTGATTTTATATAATTTTTTATAACCTCAGGCTATTAATTTATAACAGCTCGTACACTAAAAATCATCCTGCAGACTATTTTTGAGTGAAACTTATCAAAAAACGGCTTATTTTGAACCAAATTAAATATAGCATGGAAAATTATACTTAAAATTTAAATTTCTTAAAACTTAGAATATTTATCATTTTTTATAACTCAGTCACTCAACTCAGTTTAATTTGAAACAGCTCGTACAATAAAAACCTTCCTGGAGACATTATTTTTGGGTCAAAATGATCAAAGAATTATTTATTTTGAGCCCAATTAAATATATAATGTAATAAAATATGATAAATTTAAATTACTTAAATTTTAGATTTTTTATCAGTTTTTATAAGTCAGCCGATTAATTTAAAACAGCTCGTACAATAAAGATCTTTATGCAGGCTTTATTTTGTAGAGAAAATAATGAAAAAATGGTTTATTTTGAAACCAATGAAATATAGAATGGAAAATAATATCAAAAATTTAAATTTCTAGAAACTTAAATTTTTTAGGATTTTTTAAATCTTAGTCGTTTAATTTAAAACAGCTCTTACAATAAAAACCTTCCAGTAGACTTTATTTTTAGGTGAAAATTTTCAAAACATGGCTTATTTTGTGCATAATTATATATAGAATATAAAATAGTATCATAAATAAATGTTTTTTTTTATCTTTGATTTTATATAATTTTTTATAACCTCAGGCTATTAATTTATAACAGCTCGTACACTAAAAATCATCCTGCAGACTATTTTTGAGTGAAACTTATCAAAAAACGGCTTATTTTGAACCAAATTAAATATAGCATGGAAAATTATACTTAAAATTTAAATTTCTTAAAACTTAGAATATTTATCATTTTTTATAACTCAGTCACTCAACTCAGTTTAATTTGAAACAGCTCGTACAATAAAAACCTTCCTGGAGACATTATTTTTGGGTCAAAATGATCAAAGAATTATTTATTTTGAGCCCAATTAAATATATAATGTAATAAAATATGATAAATTTAAATTACTTAAATTTTAGATTTTTTATCAGTTTTTATAAGTCAGCCGATTAATTTAAAACAGCTCGTACAATAAAGATCTTTATGCAGGCTTTATTTTGTAGAGAAAATAATGAAAAAATGGTTTATTTTGAGTCCAATTAAATATATAATGTAAAATAATATCAATTTCTGAAATCTTTGATTCTAGGAAAGACCTAGAGAATCCAAAAGAAGTGTCTACCGATCTTTCCTGTGATCGGTAGACACTTCTTTTGGATTATATAGCCACGCAGAGCATTACTGAATACAGACGGCACAGAGCAGGACGATTTGGAAATATATAAGAGGCCTTTGTCTAGGAGTGGACGCGTACAGGCTAAAGAAGAAGTAGATTCGAAAGTTTAATGCTAAGAAAAATTGAGTGAAAAATAATAGCTAAAGCCAGAAAAAAGTCAGATATAGAGTGTATTTTACAGATATAAATAAACAACTGGACGAATTGTGCTCCGAAAAGTATTTTCCCTAATTTTTGGACCGGTGTTTAGCTCTAATAACTAGTTGTTTTGACAGATTAGTTGAGAAATGGGATCTTCCATGCAATAAATCTTCATTAATGTATTTATCCTTATGTAATTTTTGTTTATTTTTAAGTTTATTACATATTGTGTAGAGGATTGTTAATGCCAATAAAGGTTTATTATATATACTGTATTTATCACTATATTAACCTACAGTAACTCTTTTATTGACTGTTATGGCCTGCTCGTTGCAGCAAAATGATGACGCACGCTCTTGTTATTCGTTGATTGAAAGAACTATTTATTGATCATGTAAAATGCATTATTCATTAAAATAAAATACAAAAATTTCCCCCCGTGTTTCCCAAAGTGGAAGATATTGCTTCCCAGGGGCGTTGGAACGTTTCATGCTATAACCTTCATCATCACTTTATTATTATTCTAAAAGCAAGTCGATAGATATTTAGGGTGAAGGAGATGAATAAAACTACTTGTTTCTTATCACTTTTAAAAAAAAATCATAGTAGTTTTATTCATCTCCTTCATTGAAAATTAATTACCACGTAGTAGACGTCACAACCATTCAATTTCAAATATTTAGGGGTTTCTGATTTCTCTTTTATCTAATAACGATATTATACAAGGCCTACAGGACTGTCAAAAAATATTTCTAAAATATAAGGCCGTTTTGGCACCAAACGTGAAAAACTGTAGCGGCCTTATTTGGAGAGCTACAATACCAATGGATAGAGGGTGCCAAGGCCAACAGGACTGTCCAAAAATATTTCAAAAATATAAGGCCGTTTTGGTACAAAACGTGAAAAACTGTATCGTACGCAAAAGATTTTGGAAGTCAAAATATATAAATATATACAATAAATATAAAAACATGTGTTTGGGCAACGGAGCAATACCGGTCATTATTTTGTAAATTATTTTCTGATCAATTTCTAATTCACTTCCAAGAAAAATAGGGAAACTTCCCTATTTTTTCTTGGTATTGCTCCGTTGCCCATACACATGTTTTTATATTTATTGTATATATTTATATATTTTGACTTCCAAAACAAAAACTTATGTCCAAGTTTATGTCCACATGAATAGTCCTCGTATGTGATTGGATTAAGGACATTATTTATTTTATAATTTTGTTATAATAGAGATGTATTTTACCTTGTCTTTGGCCAGTAGAAGTTGCTTCACTACAACAATATCAGCTAACAATAATACCCTGGTTATGGCTCCTAGAAGACACCTCGCTGCACGCACTAAAGTTGTTCGATCCGATACAACTTCTTCTTCCACTTCCTCGCATATACGCTCAATAGCACCCCCTGCAACAGAAGAAATTATTTCAGTAAAAAAAGTCCTTGATTTGGCATGACAACTCAAAAAAATACAAAAACCCTCCAATATACAATGCTCATCAAGAACAGCAAAATATATATATATATATATATATATATATATATATATATATATATATATATATATATATATATATAGTGAAGTACTTCTTGCCATTGTCGGCTATCTGAATGAAGAATCACCAGATGTATCAATGTTAAAAAATTAAATTATTATTATTTATTTTTTTGAGAAATTATTATATATATATATATATATATATATATATATATATATATAATGCGTATGGCGCTAATAAATTCGGCAAATGCTGCAGATTTCATTCAAAGAAATCAATGATATTATTAAAGCATTTAAAACATAAATCTTGCATTCTCAATTACTTTAATTGTTTGTTATTCAACATAAAGTATTCATATATAATGATAATAACATTTTATTTCCCAACAGTTGCCCCCATTTACAGGAAAATATATACAGAAAGAACTAATAATAATGAATTAATTTATAAAAATAAAATTATATACAAATATTAAAACCCCAACGATGTTAAAGTTAAGTTATTCACTTATTGCATGTTGAATAAAGATTGTTTATGTTAGTTATAACATAATTCCATAGTCCCATGAGCTATTATTGCTTTATTATAGCCCATAAAACAAAGTTCATTCATGAAATACGTGAAACAAGTAAAATTTAATATTACCCAGCCGCAGCGAATATAAAAGTTTTTGCGAACATCAACAATGCCCACTTAAACACGAACAGTATCGTGGATGAACATTCCGCTCCACTTCTATCCAGATAACTTTATTTATATACCTGGGATCGTGCAACCCACCCACACACAATGCAGATAAATTACATACCCGTATTGCAATTATTTTACAGATCTATAAATACAAATACGAATACAAATACAAATAGGAAGAGGTGTCTCATGGAAATAAATGTATATATGTCGGGTAACAGAAGTGCAATGTTCATTTTAGTGTTTTAGTGTTCTTGCAATCTATCAAGTAACTAGTGAGAGAGACAGTAAAATTGAAATCATTTGTATAAGTTAGGGCAGATTTCCATGATTATACGAGGCGTGTTTTTAATGTAAGTACCGTTTTTTTCGTGTAACCACAATTATAGATACAGATGGTTTTAAAATAAAAACTTCTATCTTTATACGGCTATCAGCAGTAAGGCTTTTCCGCTGGTCAAGGGAGAAGCTGAGAGAGGTATTATTAGGTAATATTTAGTTAGCTGGCAAGTTAATTTTCTATAATTAATATCTAGGGATAATTGATTAATTATCTTTTATATGATAATTGTTTCCGAACAGAACTAATATAAATTACATCTAATACTAGGGGAGTGCCTAGTATGGCCAGCATTGGCAACTCCTCATCCGCCAGTTTTGCAGCTCGCATGCAAAATTGACTGGTGGGACGAGTGAGTAGATTTAAAGGGAGGTTTCACAATGGGCCCATTTTGAGGCCTAAGTGTCTGTAGCTATGCTACCCTCCAGCCAACTATCCAGAACTATCCAGAATATAAATTAATTATAAATAAATAATTAATTAAACTAGTAAATTACTATGTAGTTCTACATGATTTCAATCATTTCGATTTATATGAGTAAAACTTGCAGGAAACATGATTTTTTAACAATCTGTATTACTTTTGTATATATTATTATATTTTAGTCTTATTAAAAAAATAAAAATAAACAAAGACTATCACCATTACGGAACTCGAAATAAAAACAAAATAATAATTGATATCGCACTATGAGATGACAAGTGTCGTAACTTCCAAAATGTTTTGATTTTGATTTTTATGATTCTTATGTATATTTTAACGCTTTTTTAATCCTTTTTTTAGCGTTTAGAAAAAACCATTTTTTTTAAATAGATAACATTATACTCAATTTACTATTACAATCTTTAAAATTCATTCATCTATCTTTATATTTTTTGAAATTACAACATTTGTCATGTCAGTGTGCGATATATTAATTTCTCAAATGATTTAACTTATATAAACCGACTGAATACTCTCTCAGCACCTGTACGGAATATGATTTATTGATTTTGCTGTACGTGCATAACCTTGGGGCATTAACTGGAAGATTAACTGTAGTTTTCCCTGGCGCGACATAATAAAGTAAAGCTTCATTTTACTGACCGGCCTGACGCGCTTCTTTGCACGCCTCGAACATCCCTTGTCGAACCTCGACATAATCGTCGGCAATAGTTTCGCCGACAGTGACAAATCGGTCCACCGCCGCATTGACAGCCTGCCCCACGCGAGCCACCGCTGAGGCCCGCAGACCGCCGGCCGTTCCATGGGTTTCAACGAGTGAGGAGATCTGAAATTAATTAATTTTTACAATTAAAAACTTTATAGGCAATCACAAACATACACTCGTGTTAATTTTAATCTAATATTACCATACATTCAATGGATTTTCATGATTTATTTTAATCATTTCATAAATTTAATTGATTTTGTATATGAAAAGTAGCAAACACGTATTTTTTTATTATCACTTTAATGGATAGAGTAATTTATTTCGAAATCATTAGAAAAGTTTGAAAATATGAACTTTTGATTTCAAATATAAAACCCCTATGTAGTGTGATTTTGAGTTTTGTACTATCAAAAAGCTGGGGTGGGATCTCTAGAAGTTATCACAAATTTAAACATAAAATAACGATACTGCGATTATGGTAAATTTTGCGGTAGAAAAATAGTCCCAATATCTGCAAAATTCGCTAAACAAATTACAAAAGTGGTTAAAAATTGACGATACAAACAAATGAAGCGTCTCTGCATGTTACATTTACGCCGCGTAAAGGATCCTGTCCATCAGTTAACATAAACCAGCTGCTGCTGCCACAAGCCGAGGATGCAGGGACGTATCTGAGAGGGTTTTAGGGAAATCCTACCAGGATTCCAATCTAAAACTACGAACTAATACTAATGCTCGATGATATGTAACAAATAATTTAATACAAGACCTACAAATGAACCTCATAAAGAAGAAGTGAATTGGAAGCGCGCGATAGATCAAAAGGTTATCCCAGCCCATCAAAGGGCATCCAAACCTGCTAGCCATTGGGCAACACTAACCTAGTCGCGATTCAAACGTTAACGGTTTTCTTCAAAGTAGTAGATAAACAGCTGATCTTTGTTATTGTTTGATCAGCTGATTGCATTAAATTCATATGATTTCAGTCACTTCTAGTATAATGCGCTATTGTTAATGTAATTTTAAGCTATAAATAGTATAACTTTGACTCCATAGTCATATATAAGATGAAAAAACAAATGTTATACAAACAAATTCCCTACTAAATGTAGTTCATTTCCTACCACCAGATGGAGTATCAACCGGCTTGAATCACCAATAGCCCGAAGCGGCACCACATACATACCATGCATCAATATAGTTAGGTGATAATAATAATTCAATAATAAGAATTTTAGTTGAAGCCTTATTAATACTAATATTAGCTGGGGGAGTCTAATAACCCCTAGCTAATATTAATAGATTAAAAATGAGTTAAATGCTTGTAAGCAGAACACTAGTATATCATTGGTGTTATAAATAAATAATAATAATATACAAATAATAATAAATAATAATAATATACAAATAATAATAAATAATAAAAAACAAGTTAAAAATATTAGAATATAATTTCAACAATAATCAGTATAGCGATAAAATTAAAAGAAACATATTGTATCTCTGTCACTAAATTTATATAACTCCTCTCTAGAGAAATAAAGAACGGTATTAATATAATTATGATATGGATAAAATGATCATTACCAGCACCTGTGAGGCATAGCGTATAACACATGGCTTCATCAATTAATCACACATATGTGCTCATATTTATAACACATTTTAATTAAAAATGAATAATGATATAGGGCGAGATAAAAATACATACCGCCCGCGCTAATGTACAAAATATAAAAAAAAAGTACGGGCGTGATTACAAACCCGTTCTGATGTCATAAAATATATTTTAACAAGTTTTTAATTACTAAAGTTTAAAAGCATTTAATCATTTAAAATATCAAATATCCCTCAACAATAAACTTTTAACAAATTCTGCTCACATATTAAAATAAAACAGTCCTAACACACACAGATATAGACTTTTTTCACATTTTTCGGTTTTTTAAATTTTCTTATATTCTCATACACACAGACACTATCCAAGTAAAAATTAGCAATACATATCAGAAAGACGGGCGACCGAGAATAGTTACCGGTCGATGCTTTGGTCCCCCTGCTCTAGAGTATAAGCAACTTTCATTTGCATATAAATCTCTTGAGATCTTGTGATTTAGTAGATTAGTGTCCGACGAGGGCTCGGTTACAGTTTCAGCCAAATATGTGATTCTTTTTGGATGTTTTTGACCAAACCCGAAACTAATTAAAAACTACACGAATTATAAAATTTAGTAAATCTCCAATTAAAAGAATTGTTATCAATATAGAGCTTATAAGTTATAAGTTATATCTTAAATTACAAATCACTTACTAACCTAATCAAATTTTAGTGGGTCCCTTCATATCTTTAGGGTAGTTTTGATAGAAATAATCTATAACATGCTAACATAGAATGAATTAAGACAAGCCATTTGCATCATAATTTAATGTTGAAGCGAAATTTATTTCAGTGCTCACTACTATTTCATCGGAGGAGGTCGAAAATGGCTAGAGCTTAGCCGAAACTAGTTGCAAAGTGTAACTGAAGTGTGATCAAAAACAAAGTAAAAAATCGTTTTATTTATATTTTAAAATGAATTATCACAAAGTAGATGCCTTAACAATCCAATATTTTCAACATATATATTTTTATGATCGCTATCAGAATTAATTTCTGATTGTTCATTAAAAACGCTTTAATCATTTATAGCAGACATGCAGTAGATGACAGAGCAGTATTAATAGTTAATCTCGATGACTACGTATTACGCGAAAATCCATATAATACCGCGAATGAATCGTTACAGCGAACACACAAGGCTTCAGCGAAATATCCCGCTTTAGTACGTGGAAATATATACATGAATAAAAATTATATTAAAACGATATTGGAATCCATATTATGCCGCCTTTCATTCATATTTTTACGAGTTATTAATTTTGTATATTTCAACGGGATATTTATTTTAAACGCATATCTGATTCGTAAAATATTGAGTCTAAATGTATTCATTTTGGTATTTTATAAAGTTTATGTACATTACCACATTGAAGATAACAAGTCTCTAACTATAATATTCGCGAATCAAAGGTGCCATTTTGTACGAGTTACACGTAATAAAAATATGCACTCTCCCAAAAACCTTAGTCAGGTCTATGAATCATATGTACGTCGGCTGGAACTATTCCGTTCCGTTGCTTCATAGACCTGACTAAGGCTTTTGGGAGAGTGCATATTTTCATTACGTGTAACTCTTAAAAAATGTTATCTTTGTATTCCGGTTCCAGCCAGCGTACATATGATTCATACACCTGACTAATAGGCCATTCACAATAAGCGCGGCAGTGATAAGATAGCGATAAGCAATAGTTTGCATGGCTATAAAAATTCAGACGTTCAGAATTGGGCAGTAATGCTATGAGGCAAGAGGCAAGTCACCAAGAGAGAGGTCTCCAGGACGAACAAGGAAAAGACAATGATAACCTTACGGGGCCGTCTTGAAGGAAAATATGCACACTGCCTACGTAAATGAAGAACGAAGAGAAGAATAAGAATACAATAGATACATAAGAATCCTAACAATACTTTATAAGTAGTAAACACTGTGATTTAATTTACAGGTTACTACATTAAATTTATCGCTCATATTTTGTCGTAGAATTGTAATAAAATGTTATTATCTTGGTAATGTACATCCTTTAATATGAATATGATCGCACACATAATTACAACATGGACATAAAATATTAATGTGCCATAAAGTGAAAGATATTATCTCTCTTTTTGCGAAATATAAAATGAAATAGATTGGTCAGCACAAAAACCCTTTATTATAGCCTGTATTCGTTTGTTTTAGAAATGGTATAATGCAGAAAAATATAAATATATAATACAATATTATAATAAATATAGAAAAATTAAATTAAATCAAAATTTCGGTATTTAGAAAAAAAACTATGATAATAAAACAATCAATTTCAATTTTACACTCTTGTTGGCATACTTTTACATGCGTCGTCTAGCAGTTGAATTGTTGTTGTAAGAAATTCACAACGAGTAATTTCTTACAACAACAAAACATCACAAAAACCAAGATTAAATAAATATTTGTTATACATAGTCTATCGTAAGTTTAAAACTATTTCAAACCAAATCTATTATAGAAAATGTGTTTTAAACGAGCAACAGGTAGGTCTTCCATAAGAAATGTGCTTAAGGATGGGATTACGCCTATACATTTCTTATGACGAGTGTTAGGAAATTGCATTCAGCTTTTAGCAAAAACAATTCACCAGAATCAGATACAATTTATGGAAGTTAATAAAAAAAACTTTATGGGGTGTAAGAGGTAAAATTTATTACTCAAAAGTCAACCTCACCTGCTAGAATGGTAAACATATTACCTGGCGCACCCTGCTAGATAACAAACGAGGCTCTGGCGACCAAGTTGTTGTCGGAATAAGCAACACACTTCTTCCCTCGGGAAGAAGAAGGGCACTCTCTTATCCTGGGGAGGGGGAATAAAAAACCCCGAAGGTGGATGAACTAAAGAATATAGTCAACGGCATAGAATGTAGAAGGCAACGGGAAACCACTACATTAATCCACATGGATATCCCCAAGAAAAAATCATTATGACTTCATTCTGATCGAAATCATTGTCCGGAGCTTCAGTTCCCCCAGTCGATTCTCCGGGTGGAGAGAGTTTTAAATGACGTCAATAAAATTGGAACATGGAATGGCAGAAGTTTACATCAATCAGGAAAAATTCATAACGTTATAGCTGAAATGCAACGGATGAACGTTGAGATACTTGGTATTAGTGACGTATAATGGCCAAATCAGGGAGAATACTCCACTAATAACTACCATATGTATTACTCATGAGGATCCGACGCTCGTCACAGATACGGCGTCGCTATAGTAGTCTCACAAAAAAATCAAACAATCAGTTTTGAACGTTGTGAACCCATCTAATAGGGTTATAATGCTATAACTCAGATCCCAAACAGGAAAAATATATATTATTCAAATATATGCACCTACAGCGGACAAGAGCGATGAGGAATTAGAACAATTTTACAACTAACTAGACGAAATCATGAAGATAGTCAAAAATGTAGATGTCACTATTGTTCTAGGAGCCTTTAATGCTAAAATAAAGAGCAGAAGTGTAGAAGATTGTGTTGGGCGATTTGCGCTTGACGAAAGAAACGAGAGAGGGGAAAAACTTATTGAATTCGCTCAGATTAGAAATCTGGTAATAACTAACAATTGGTTCAAACTACCAAAAAGAAGGCGATGCACCTGGGCATCCCTAAGGCATAGATCAGATAATATAGTACGAAACCAGATAGACTATATAAAAAAAACATAATAAAATATATAGGTACGCCATTCGCACAGTCAAAACATACCCGGGAGCAGATCGGATCACAATCCCTTATCGCCACCCTACAAATAAAAGTGAAAAAAGTTCAAATAAAATGTCGAAACCAGAAATTAAGAACCACTATGCTTCGAGATGAAGAAGTAAGACAAAGCGTGAAGACGAACATCAACGAAAATCTCGGACAAATCATGCAACAAGTTATAGGCACCAATGTGGATGTGTATAAGACATAAAAGGAGATCCGTGGGACGGTAGTAAGGAAAAATTGAAACAGAAAAACAACTCCCAACCCCCAAAAGAACAATGGATGACAGATAAAATTTTGGCAAGAATGGAAAAGAGAAAACAGTACAAAGACAATATAAATACAAAGAAATTCAACAAAAAATACTTTAAAAAAATATAGGAGTTAAAGAAACATTTATGAGAAACTAATGTGAGGAGATAGAATCGCTTCAGGTGAGGTATGATTCATTTAACTTACATAAAAGGATCAAAGAATTCACTGACATTGGAAAGAAAAAACAGACTGGTATAATAAAAGATAAAAACGGTAATGTTATAGTGGACATAGAAAAAAAGATCAAAAGATGGGAGGAATACATACAACTATTTGAAGACACCAGAAATGAAATAGAAATAAAAGAAACGTCGCGAGGACCAAGAATAACAGCCGAAGAAGTAATGTATGCTATCAAGAACGAAAAAGATAGAAAGGCAATAGAACCAGACGGAGACAAAGGTCATAAATGAAAATCAAAAAAATAAATAGAACGATTTTTTACTTTGTATTTTTTATATCACAGTTACACTTGCAACTAGTTTGAGTTAAGCTCTAGCCATTGAAGTCTACTTCAATCAACGCTAATACTCAATACAATTTCACAATTCAATAATGGTGGAAGAAGTGAGGATTGCTAAATATACGTTTAATCTAATTATATTAGTATTATGATGGTGAATAATGGGCTATAAGGATGAATTTCAAACTTTTTTCACTCGTAAAAGTAATTACAGTTATATTTAGATATTGTAAATACTATTTTAAATAATCTAATTTACGATAATTATTAATTATTAATAATTAATTATTATATAAACTCATTTAAACAAGGATCACATCTATACTATTCATATAGGGCATGAATAGTATAGATGTGATCCTCGTTTAAATGAGTTTATATATAAATGTAAATGTAAATTAGATTATTTAAAATAGTATTTACAATATCTAAATATAACTGTATGTAATTACTTTTACGAGTGAAAAAAGTTTGAAATTCACCCTTATAGCCCATTATTCACCATCATAATACTAATATAATTAGATTAAACCTATATTTAGCAATCCTCACTTCTTCCACCATTATCGCTTCCAACTTGCCTCTCAATGGCATACATATACTTCGATCACGAAACTTGAATGGACTAACGTTGGCCATTCTCATGAAATGTGAATGAAAACACTCGCAACTTTATGCATGGGGGACGTGTAAGGTATATATAAATACATGGAGCGGAGTGAGATATATCATGCCGCTTCGTTGTTCAGAATTTGCGCATCCCAGTGCCGACAATAATCATTTCACAGAGTAAGCGCCATGCATTCACAAACACACAAACAAGACAGCCGGCGAAATAAAAAGGGGGACGCCTCAATTATATAAGCAACCGGAAAAGTGAACGGAATAATGGAAAAGTCGTGGAAAAGAAAGCAGTGTTCTCATTTGCATGTTTTTAGAGCGGAATTAAGTGGTTGGGTTGAGGTTTGAAATTCAATTAGGGAATATAGCGTTATACATATTCATTTTGTTAATAAATAATTATTTTTATGTTTCATAATTATTTTCTATTAACACTTACATACACTTAAATACGACAGAAGGACCCGAATTGTAACAAATAAAATAACTACTACTACTAAATATTTTCCATCGTAATTAATGTACTCATAATAATTTTAGTTATTAATTTTAGTAGTCAAAATGTATTACTTTATAGTCTATTTTAGGTTTGTTCCATTTAGAAATCGTTATACAGTTTAACATATCAATTCTTATATATAAAACGATATAGGAAACTAGATAATGTCATACGGGCTTTATACTCTTTCCAAGCGGCAGTTTCACTCTGGCTATTACTACTATTACAAACTAATAATAAGTTTCACTTGCCCTTCTATTTATTTCTAATATCATTTTATTTCCAGACATTAGCAACTTTAATTTAAAATAATGCACTTACTTTATTCCCACATCCATTCATCTCTGTCATGCATTTAATCTACAAACACGCGTCGCCCCCTCTCAAGTGCCAATTCGACTTCTCGACATGTCTGTATTTCAATCAATAACCCTGTTAATATTTACGCAATACATTAACATTATTCATGCCGCTAAATATTAAATAAGCATTCGATTTTTTGAATACAGAAGTATTCAGCTGTGCACGTTTATTGATTGAATATCCATATATCTTCACGCTCTAATAATTTTAACCTGATATTTATTTATTGAGCCCGAGCATAAATTCATGCTCCAAGTACCAGGGTTTCAATATAAAATTTACATCAAGTGCATCATTTGACGTGAAAGTTATAAACCTAAATACGATTAATTAGATATTTATATATTTGATTGTAGCCTACACCAAAAGGTAAAAAGCAAATAGATATATATATATATATATATATATATATAAAAAATATAAAATATAATATATATATATATATATATATATATATATATATATATATATATATATTTAAGGCACAAAATATTGGCGATAGAGTAAAGTGTACTCAAATTAAAAAATAGCGTTTAATTGCAGCACTACCCCAAAACTATTAAAACTCGTTGGTTTTTTAATCCGTTTCCACCTTATATATATATATATATATATATATATATATATATATATATATTTGATTGAATCGGCGTCTTCTTTGTGATAATTCATTATAGCAGACCTTAGAATGCCAAGAGATACGAAGAATTCCCAGTAATACAAACAAAAACCACCCGAAAGTAAAAATAGTTGAACAAACATGGAATATTAGAAGCATGTATATGGCCGGAAAGATAGAACAGCCACACAATTCTTGAATTTAATGTTTTGTGAAAAATTTAAAATTAAAAATAATACCCAGCTCAGTACTGCAGTGTTTTCCAAATTGGGGGGTCGCGAATAATATTTGGGGGGTCGCAGAAATGAAATAATTGTAATTTAATAAATTGTTGTTAAAAATAAATACCTGCGATGGTTTTGAGATCAATTTATTATTCAATATAGTATTATTACATATACACCAGTTTCTTTTTCGGGATACTCGTAAAGTCGATGTAATATCGGGACGAAATTGAGAACGGAAATGTAATTCAATAATATATTTTCACAGGGATTACGTTTTTTATGTGGGGATTCTTCTCAACTCGCCCCGAATATTGGCTATCCGAATTGAACTTTTAATATCGTTCCTTGCAAATGCTTCTCCTTTCGGTTCAAGGTTAAAAGCTCTGCATAAATATTACTAAACTATAATATTGCTTGTTGTAATATCTATATATATATATATATATATATATATATATATATATATATTTATATATATATATATATAATTTCTCAAACATTTCACTCTCCGGTGGGACTTGAACACACGTTTCCGGCTATCAATGACAAGAAGTACTTCACTATATATATATATATATATATATATATATATATATATATATATATATACCCAACAATGGGTGGAATTAAGGACCTCGGATATCTTGTACATACAGCTAAAAATCGCGATAAACCATACTATCACTAACATACATTAAAGGATATATACATAAGAAGAAGAAAATTCAACTATTTCTTATATTATTATTGATAATTAGATAATTATTCAGCACTGCTTATGTATTTTTTAATGCAAATAAAAACCTTCTATTATCTAAAATTGAAATAGATAGATTAAATTGCTAGTAAAATCTCAATAAACGGTCCGATTCAATTACCCAAGAATATTCAGTGAAGTTCGTGCGTATGTGCGAACATGCGTGCATATGTCGCTTAAATTAAATTTTAATATGCGAATTTATATTCTGCACGCTTATACAGGAACGTGCTTTATTTTAAAATTCGCCAGGTCTGCGTCGGAATGGCTTGTTTGAGTTCCGAGTAATGAAAAACAAAATTTTATATGCATCGACTTTCAATATTTACCGAAGGGCGCTAATGCGATGTAAATATTAACAAATTATAGTTGCGCACTCTCTATATGGCTTTAAAAGATTGTGGTATATCACATTACTTTATCGAATATATTGGAGGAACTCAATGTAAATTTGGTAATTATTACTAGAAACGTTATTAGGGCTTTTACTTTACGAGGGAATGTTGCTTTCTTTTTTAGATACAAATAAATAGAACAACAAATAAGGAGAATAATATATAAGGATGCCAGGGAGACATTCCCTACAAGGAGATGTGCGAAAATAGAAGCATTAGAACGGAGATATGATTCATTTAATATACTTTGTATGGTAATTATTACTAGTAAAGGTTATTAGGGCTTTTACTTTACAAGGGAATGTTGCTTTCTTTTTCAGATACAAGGAAATCAAACAACAAATAAGGAGAATAATATATAAGGATACCAGAGGGACATTCACTACAAGGAGATGTGCGATAATAGAAGCATTAGAACGGAGATATGATTCATTTAATCTACTTTGTTACAAATGAAGAGGTCATGCATAGAATGAGTAAACAGAGAGAACTTATCAGCACAATAAAACGACGAAAGCTAGAACATTTAGGGCAAATCATTCGACGAGATAGATACGGAACCCTTCAATTAATTATGCAGGGCAAAATGATGGGGTAAAGATCTATGAGGCGGCGCAACATCTTCGGTGAGGAACCTGCGAGAATGGTATGGCAGAACAACAACCGAAATGTTCAGCGAAGCGGCATCAAAGTTCCGAATTGCGATGTTGATTGCCAATCTAGGATTACGAGACAGCATATACGAAGAAGTTATTAACACTCTAGGACTATGAACATGGAAAACGTATGGTGAAGGAAGGATGTAAGATAGTGAATAAAGTTTGGATGTAGTTTTTAGATGAAGATGGAAGAGGAGTGAGTGTAATGAGGTCAATAAAGCAATTAAAAGAACTAAAATGTGGTATATAACAAACAATAGGGGTTTTTAGTCTTTCCTCTTGTTTTGCGGGAACGAAAGAATGAATAAATAATTTATGTAAATATGAAATCAAATTCAAATTTAATTTAATTTTTGTTTTGTTTTGTTTTTCTGTAATGGAATGGCTAATGGTGGGTTCTTATATATAATTTGCTGTAAGGATACTAAAAGATATATATTTTTTGTTTATTTTTAAGTTTATTACATACTGTGTAGAGGATTGTTAAGTCCAATAAAGGTTTATTATATATATATATATATATATATATATATATATATATATATATATATATATATAGTTGTGAACTTATAAATGATTACTGATTCCTAAATATAAAATTGTTTTAGTCAAAAATTAACAAAGCTAGTCATGTCAGCATGTGTGAAAATTTGTTAAAATATTTAGATAGTAGAGCATTGATTGGATACAGGATAATACTGACATAGACATCGATGTTTTAAAACATCCTAGTCTGTTTTGCTGATAGAAATATGTTCAATATTGCACATATTTATATCAGCAGAGCAGATAGATTTTAATTAAACTACATTTTTTTTAAATTTTGTGGGCAAAATTTAAAAAAAAATATATAGTATAATTCAAACCATTTTGGTGCCGATGTCCTTCCGATAGCATTAATGGACCGACAGCGAATGTGTTATATTATTATTAAATACCAATTAAATTATGAGTTTTTAAAAAAGGCAACAGCCTTTACGGGAATACGAACCAACGACTCCCGCAACACACAAAAAAAAACATAAATAACAGTTCGGTCGGTTAATGACACTATAGTAATTTATCAATAAATTATTTTTAAAACTTGTCTCCTTATTATAACAGGATATACAAAAAATTATCAACATTGATTCTTGGAAAAATAAAATATTAGTGTACCTATTTCACAAAAACGGGCGCCTACATAACAACATACACTACATGTTTGGTACATTCGCTCTACATGCTAGATAACTCAACTTTTTCCACCCCTAAATATTCGTGTTATGCGGTGTCATCGGTGCGGTGTTCCTGCCCTGTAGCACCGAGCAGACGTGCACACTCCGCAAATATTCATAGCTCAACATCAAAGATTTTTTTTAAATTCCTTTAATCGAGAATGTAATGAAGTTTGAAATTACTTTACAAAAAAACTAAACAAGCTGGTACATAGTAAGCTTGTCGTGGTATTGAGTGCACTCAATCTTAAGGTCGTTTTAGACAAGACAATTTCTTGACTCAAAAGTTAGTCAAGATGCGAGACAATCTAAATTGTCTCGTATCATACAGCAAATTATTTGAAATATTGAATTGGATGGTAGGTCGAATGGAAAAATATAACGCGTTCTATTTGTCAAGGACAAATTGTATGGGAGGAGGATATATGAATTCATTTCTTGAACAACTTTTGAGCTAAGAAATTGTCTTGTCTAAAACGACCTTTAGTTTTTATATAAAATATTGTTTACCCCATATACTGTTACCAAATTGCAAAGTGCTTAATATTTCTCATGATTGAGATTTACAGGGTTATTATTTATTTTCTAAATATTGTGTATTCAACAGGGGGTACAATTATCCCTCACAAATCATATTAGATAATAATATATATTATATGGTAAAGAATTATAAAAAATAAAAATAAAACAATTACAATTACAATTTTTTACCCAGATCATTTTAGTGTCAAGTGTACATACCTACCCTACTTGTTACCAATTTCCAAAGCCCATATGTCTTTTTCATGAATAATATTTAACAAACAGGGATTTACTTATTTTATAAATATTGGTATGTGACAGGGATCCAAATTACCCCAGTTTCTACCTCCTCCCCGTCCCTATCTTCGCCCGCGAGCTTCACCGCTGGCAAAGAGAAGTTAAGAAGAGTGTAATTGTCCGTTATTTACCTTAACTTCACAGAAAACTTCTGAAAACCCGTGATTCTCGAAATTTCGACCACAATTCTAGCTCCCCAATGCTCAGTATGAGACAGCCGGTGCCTCTAACCAGTAGGCCACTGAGCTGGGTGAGTTTTTAACAATTAATCTTTACATTCTGGCAGAATATACGTCTTAAAGTGAGACTGTGTAAACAAATTTTCTATCTTTATAGGCTAATCTATAGCCGTGGAGATTTTCCGTTGGTAAAGGGAGAAGCTGAGAGGAGTTTAATCACTCGGCATTTACCTTAACTTCACGGAAAACCTCTGAAAACTGTGAAAGGTGATTCGCGAAAATTCGTCCCAATGTCGTTCGAACTCAGGCTCCCCAATCCTTAAGGCGAATCTCTGAAGACGAAATACGGTTCAATATTGACCTAATCGCGCGGACTTTTCTAGTCAACAGTTTATAAGTTTCTGAAAATATTCTTGGATATTTCACAAATCTAAGGATGATTTGATACTTTGTTAGGACGAAAATGTTAATTTTTTGTCCCGAAATAGTTGTAACAAATATGCAAAAGTAGTCAATATTTGCTTCAGAAAAGTATATATTTACTCCTATTTGTAATAAAAATTCAAAAGAAATACCTCCAAGAGATTGTAGTTTCATATTTATAGTTTTGATAAATACAATTTGATAATGCTTAAGTACAGTAGTCTAATGTCATGAATTACACTGGAATCTGGTGAGTTATTCAATTACATGTACTTAAAAAGTATCTTGTAATGTGTAAATGACGTCAAAAACGGCCGTTTTTATCGATACTGCTTGCTAGGAAACCAGGACTTAGTACTAGTTCGAGATGGACGACGCCTCGAACCACTACGCTGGGTAGTTTAAAAAAATATGTGTGAATTTTAACATAGGAAATTCGGTAAAATATTCCAAATAACATGGTGGTAAATGAATTTTATTGTTACACAAACCCCCCAGCACACACTGACGGGACCTATAGTCACGTTATGCGAGTTTCTCATTTTGTAACGTCAGAAAGAGATGAAGGTATTTCCCATAATGTGACGTCATACGTGTGCGGCAGTTTTTCATTTTATGACGTCAAAGGGGGCGGGGTAGTATATCAGTTGATGACGTTCAAAGTGGGAGTGTCCATTTAACAACGATATAAATACCATTAGCCATAACACTATTATTCTCAAATTCTCAATAATTATTACTTATTATGAATAGTAATAATTACTGAAAATACAGTCGTTTGCCGAAAAGTTCTAGTTAGGAAGTAGTAAAATAGCAAGGTTAGTTATTACAGACACAATTTTAATTAAATCTATATACTTTATTAGACAATAAATTTTGTCGTGCATGCTAATTCTGAAACAATCAAAACCAATACTAAAACAAAATTATGTACAAAAATAACTTACTTTTCCATTCATATGCCGTGTGGACAACGAAGATCTCAGAGAAGTCATATTAATTTCGTTTAATTTTAAATTTTATATAGATTTTTTAAATATAATAACTTATGAGTAGAATTATTATCAGTTAAATCACACCGAGAGAGAGATTGAATTCAGACAACTATCAGCCTAAATAACATCGAAGGTACAATTCTTTTAAAAGTATTATTGTACAGTAATTATTATCATACGTAGTGTATATGTTTTTTTTTCTGTTCTTTTTTATAATAAATACATCAAGAAATAAATTCGATTGGAAATTTTTTTGATATACTAGTCTGATATGTCTAATAATTTAACAGTTGCTGATTTTATATTTATAACGGTAAAAAACTACAACAATCTTAATATTTTAAATTATCACATTTAATTTAGGTACATTTATATATTTTATAAATATGATTGATATAAGTGAATTAGGTAGTAATTTCTATATGGGTGTTATCTTGAGCTTTTCATCAGTATTATTTACAAGGTAGCAATCGATGTAGCTTGTTTGATAACATACACCGTCCGTTTGCTTTACGAGAGGCCTAAACATTTTATAATTTATATCGATGTTGTTGTTTTTTTTACTACTACTTAATTTGTTTACTTTTACTGTTTAAGCAAAGTGGAAGCACTGAAAGATTTAAATGTCATCGCCTCGACGAAATTAATTTTACACGATTGAAACATTTATTTATACAATTTTCACGTTGACGTTGCTTGGTTTACGTTGGAAAATTTATGTATGAATAAAAGGTGCACTATTTTATTGATATCATTGCACGTTAGTGTTCTGTCATGGTAGTTTATTAGACGATAACGTTATTTTGATTAATTGGTGTCTTTTTACAGTGGAAGATCGAGAGCGACCGACAATGGACGCAGGTCCGGGGAAGACTGCAGTGTTATATGCCCGGAATATCGATCAAAACAGGGGTACTTCGCGCCAAGACGCGCGCACACTCACAGGTGCTCACAGCCCTAATGCACTTTTAAAGGTTTATTGTTGTCATTAAGGCTATTTTGCATTAATTTGTTTACATTAATATATTATACGTGGCTGTTAGCACACTGGCAATTCTTTAGTATTATAATAGGTTGATAGTTATTACTATATTTCATGCGATATAATGGTTAATAGATTATTTGATAATGTCTAGAAATAATTTTATGCAGTGTAAATGAACTTTTAACAAGTCTCTATGGTTTGTCATTTCCTCATTTTAGGGCAACATATTATTTTCTGATTTATATAATAATATAGTTTTATGCGTTAGATCTGGCTAGATTGAACTCTAATACTAAAGCCCGTAAGACATTATCTAGTTTCCTATATCGTTTTATATATAAGAATTGATATATTAAACTGTATAACTATTTCTAAATCGAAAATTAACATTGTGTATTACGGTATTATTATTGTTAAGTGATTTTATTATTATTCCGCCGCTATATCATTTTCTACATGTGTGTATGACACTATGTAGTGTGTGTCTGTATCGAAAACGATATAAGACACTAGATAATGTCATACGGGCTTTTTATATCTAAGTATCCCACTTTGAGATGACAAATGTCATAACTTCCAAAATGAATTTCCGGGTCATTATTTTTGTTTTGATGATTCTTATATATATATATATATTAACACTCCAATAATCCTTTTTGTGCGTTTAGAATAAACCAAGTTATTATTTTAAAAAAATATATAAATAACATTATACTCAATGGTAAAACTACTGGAACTATTGCAATCTCCAAAATACATTTGTCAAAAAACTGTTCTGGAAGTTACGATAGTTGCCATCTCAAGGTGAGATAAACTTCGAACCGATCCGGGACAATAACATCCATAAGGCCGGAATACAATCATCATTTTTATTCACATTCAGCATCCCAACAGCCCAGATAACCCTATCACTCGTTCACTCAGTCCGACCCTGCTAATATAATAGATAACTTAATAAATGTTTCAATGATTGATGCAATCCCTATAATGTAAAAACGAAAAGAATGTTTTGAAACCAACCGACTTATCACTTTCGAGCTGCCAGTGCATGTCGTGTCGGGTTTTGTGTCGATTCATTATCATGGGTGAAACATGGGTCCATCACTTCACACCTGAGATGAAGGAACAGTTAAAACAGTGGACTGAAATGGGAAAATCGACTTCAAAGGAGGCGAAAACAGTTTCATTTGAACGTAAGGTCATGACGTAAGTTTTTTTGGGATGCGCATGGGAACTGTTCATTGATTATCATCAAAAAGGAAACACGACGAGTATTATCCGAATTTATAGCAGCGTTTGAGTCATGAAATCAAGAAGAAACCAGCCGCATTTTACGAAATAGAAAGAGCTGTTTCATCAAAACAATGCCCCAGTTCACAGTTCAGTTATCACGGTGACCAAAATCAATAAGGCACCTTACACGGTCAATAATACTGTCAATACTAGCACGGTCAATATTTGTTTCAATCCTCCTTTTATATTTATCAAGTAATCAATTATCCGGATAAAGATCAGTATTCTTTTCATTACAACATTAATATGCATTACACGATGAGTAATACTGGCAATATTTTAGAATAATGAACATTTTATAACATATTATAGTACAGTAATACTGTCATTATTCTAAAATATTCACAGTAATATTGATCGTGTAAGGTGCCTTATATAGAGTTAAAGTTCAAATTGCTTCCTCACGCACCCTATTTGTCAGATTTACCTCGGTCCGATTATTTTTTCTTTCCAAACTTGGTTGTTCGGTTCTACAATGAAGAAATGAAGTTTGCGGTTGATACCTATTTCGAGGAGCTGGACGATTCTCATTATAAACAGGGTATAGATGCTATTAAACATCGCTGGGAAAAGTGTGTCGAACTAAAAGAAGACTATGTTGAGTAACAAAGTATTTATTCTCAAAAATTATACAACTAACCCTCTAGAAGAAAAGTTAAACGCCATCTGGTAGCACCTCCTAGAGAGTTAGTTGTATAATTTTTGTATATGACCACTCGAGATATTAGATAGATTGCTAAGAGGTCGATTCACACTTTTATATATATATATATATATATATATATATATATATATTTATATTTATTCTCAAATTTTCTTTGTTAAGTTGGGTACTTCTGGGACTACCCTCGTAGATATACTGTAATCGCAGCGAATACATATAATTTGAGCTATTTCATAAATAGAATAGCACAGCAGTGTAGAATAATGGCACTGAATGTTTATGAAATAGCCCATATAATTTGGACTATTTCATAAATGTATTGAGTTCAATCGTTTATCTTTACCAGAAAAGCACTTAAAATGTTATGTCACTGAAACTAGTCTAACACACAATCCCACACACTAACAGAGACCCCCCAGCTGTTTCATAATCGCCACCCCCCAACAACTCCTATCGAATGCATTAAGTGATACGACAAATTTAGTCGCTTACGTCAGAACTTATAGATTTGTGTAGTCATGCACAAAGCAACCTCATTTTAAAGATAGAAATAGTATTAAAAACATCATATGACGAAAATTGATATTAGTTCATACCAGAAACTGTGTTATTCATGTTTTGCTTGATGTTTTCATGTTTCATGTCTATGTTGGATCAATATGAGAAACATCGTTCGAAATATGAAGCATGAACACCATGAAAACATTAAAAATCATCTAATGAAATATAAAAAAGCATTAAAAATTCGATTGTAAACATGAAAACGTTAATTCAAACTTGAAAAACATCGAAAAACACCGATGGAAACATGATTACATGTAAAATCTGGTATTGAGAAAGTAAAAATGGGTCCATTGAATTACAAAAACGTTGATTAAAGCTTAAAGAACATTGAAAAAACAGCATTTGAGAAATGAAAACATCAATTAGAACATGAAAAACATCGAAAACACGATTTGAAATTTGAAAAACAACGAAAAAGAAATAGTTTTTCATACTACACACTGTGGGTTTCATTCAATGATTAATGTTTGTCATGATTCAAACGGTGTTTTTCAATATTTTTGGAAGTTAAAAATTAAAACATCATTTTCAATAGAAAAAGCACCGGTTGTATCATGAAAAACACTGCTTAGAACATGAAAACAACGCTAGAAACATGAAAAAGCCGATTGAAACATGAAAACATGTATTAAATAATAATAATAAATAATAATAATAATAAATTTATTATTCTACAGACATAGTCTAATTACAGGACAACAATAGTATTATTTTAATTAAAACTAATATATAAAACATCATATGACGAAAATTGATATTTTTTATACCAGAAACTGTGTGATTCATGTTTTGCTTGATGTTTTCATGTATCAATTTTTTGATGATTATGATGAATCAATATGAGAAACATCCTTCGAAATATGAAAAACATGAATTAAAACCTGAAAACATCAAAAATCATCTAATGGAATATAAAAAAGCATTAAAAATTCGAGTGTAACAAGAAAACATTAATTCAAACTTGAAAAACATCGAAAAACATCGGTGGAAACATTATTACATGTAAAATCCTGTATTCAGAAAGTAAAAATTGGTACATTGAATTACAAAAACGTCGAGATTAAAGCTTAAAGAACATTGAAAAGCAGCATTTGAGAAAACGAAAACATCAATTAGAACATGAAAAACATCGAAAACACGATTTGAAATATGAAAATAAAAAAAAATAGTTTTTCATACTACACACTGTGGGTTTCATTAAATGATTGATGTTTGTCATGATTCAAACTGTGTTTTTCAATGTTTATGGCAGTTAAAAATTAAAACATCATTTTCAATAGACAAAGCACCGTTTTTATCATGAAAAACACTGCTTAGAACATGAAAACAACGCTAGAAACACGAAAAAGCTGATTGAAACATGAAAACATGTATTAAATAATAATAATAATAAGTAATAATAATAATAATAAATTTATTATCCAACAGATATATTCTAATTACAAGGACAACAATAGCATTATTTTAATTAAAACTAATATATAAAACATCATATGACGAAAATTGATATTTTTCATACCAGATACTGTGTTATGTTTTGCTTGATGTTTTCATGTTTCAATTTTTCGATGTTTATGATGGATGAATATGAGAAACATCGTTCGAAATATGAAGCATGAAAAACATGAATTAAAACCTGAAAACATCAAAAATCATCCGATGAAATATAAAAAAGGATTAAAAATTCGATTGTAAACATGAAAACGTTAATTAAAACTTGAAAAACATCGAAAAACACCGGAAGAAACATGATTACATCAATTAAAACTTGAAGACACCGCTTGAAACATCAATAAAACTAAAATGTTTTCATATCTCAAACTGTGTTTTTCGATGTTTTTCATGTACCAAACAGTGTTTTCCATGTCAGATTTTAATGTTTGTTTCCGATGATTTTTAGGTTTTAAAACAACAAAAAATACCGTGGAAAACATCAACTAAAACATGAAAAACTTTGTCACATTAAAAACATAAATTTTCGTTCCTTGATATTTTTCATGTTTTATTTTATGTTTTTCAGGTTTTAATTGACGTTTCTACATTTTAAACGGTGTTTTTCATGTTTCAATCGACTTTTTCCATGTTTAAAACAATGTTTGTCAGGTATAACTGCCATAACTTTCTATTCAAAACTTTTAATACATTTTAATAAATTTAAATTTAATACATTTTTAATTAAATATTGGATTGTTACGGCGTCTACTTTGTGATAATTCATTTTTAAGGATAAATAAAACGATTTTTTACTTTGTTTTTTTATCACACTTCAGTTACACTAGTTTCGGCTAAGCTCTAGCCATTTTCGAGCTCGGAAATCATCGGAAACAAACATTAAAATCTGACATGAAAAACAGTTTGATGCATACATGAAAAACATTGAGAAACACAGTTTGAGATATGCAAACATCAATTTCAGTATTATTGATGTTTCAAGCAATGTTTTCAAGTTTTAATTGATGTAAATCATATTTGTTCCGGTGTTTTTCGATGTTTTTCAAGTTTGAATTAACGTTTTCATGTTTACAATCGAATTTTTAATGCTTTTTTATATTTCAACGGATGATTTTTGATGTTTTCAGGTTTTAATTGATGTTTTTCTTGCTTCATATTTTGAACGATGTTTCTCTTGTTGATCCATCATAAACATCGAAAAAATTAAACATGAAAATATCGAGCAAAACATAAACAACACAGTTTCTGGTATAAAAAAATATCAATGTTCGTCATATGATGTTTTATATATTAGTTTTAATTAAAATAATGCTATTGTTGTCCTTGTAATTAGACTATGTCTGTTGGATAATAAATTTATTATTCTTATTATTATTTATTATTATTATTTATATGTTTTCATGTTTCTATCAGCTTTTTCGTGTTTCTAGCTTTGTTTTTATGTTCTAAGCAGTGTTTTTCATGATAAAAAAGGTGCTTTTTCTATTGAAAATAATTTTTAGCTGCCATAAACATTAAAAAGCACCGTTTGAATCATGACAAACATCTATCATTGAATGAAACCCACAGTGCGTAGTATGAAAAACTATTTTTATTTTTTTATTTTCAAATTTCAAATCGTGTTTTCGATGTTTTTTATGTTCTAATTGATGTTTTCGTTTTCTCAAATGCTGTTTTTCAATGTTCTTTAAGCTTTAATCTCGACGTTTTTGTAATTCAATGGACCAATTTTTACTTTCTGAATACAGGATTTTACATGTAATAATGTTTCTACCGGTGTATTTCGATGTTTTTCAAGTTTTAATTAATGTTTTCTTGTTACACTCGAATTTTTAATGCTTTTTAATATTCCATTAGATGATTTTTGATATTTTCAGGTTTTAATTCATGTTTTTCATGCTTCATATTTCGAAGGATGTTTCTCATATTGATCCATCATAATCATCGAAAAATTGAAACATGAAAACATCAAGCAAAACATAACACAGTTTCTGGTGTGAAAAAACTGTAAAACGGTAACTGAAGTGTGATAAAAAAAACAAAGTAAACAATCGTTTTATTTATCCTTTTAGTTAACCTTATTCATTATGCCTCGCATCTAAAAGAAAAATCCTGCCGCAAATTTTCAGTAACCATATAAATTTTACTTTCCGACTACAGCACTGAATAAAAATGTATACTTTCAATGTTTCTTTAAAATTTTCTACAAATAGACCAATACAGAGTTATAGACATAAAAATCGGATGCAAATAACTTTTAGATTTAGATCAAATTTTCACATAATAGACGCTCGGGTTCTCAGCCGATTTCCCAAATTCACGATCCATTGGGTCGTTTTCCCGGAAGTTTGTTCACAAACAAATGTTTCCATTACTTCTAAAATAAGGCGAACCACGACAGAGGTTGCTAATTAAAAATGCTGGGGTAGTTGTCCCCTATAAAAATCTCCACGTTGCATGGGAGTTCTACTAGTATCTAAAAATGTATTGTTTGATGCTTTAGTGATCCCCAAATTTTAAATTTTATTCAAAACTTATAGCTCGCTCCCGGAACTTTTGGGAAGGCCTGTATATGTTAGAACTTGCTACTTAAACTTAAACTTGAGTGTCGTTAATTGTATCCCAACGATTTCTAATTAAAAAGTTCCGGGAGCGAGCTATAAGTTTTGAATAAAATTTAAAATTTGGGGATCACTAAAGCATCAAACAATACATTTTTAGATGCTAGTAGAACTCCCATGCAACGTGGAGATTTTTATAGGGGACAACTACCCCAGCATTTTTAAATAGCAACCTCTGTCGAGGTTCGCCTTATTTTGCATTTGCATTTAAATAGTATATTAATCTAAGTAACTAATGCATAATTAATTTGTAGTAATGGTTAAAGTTAATTTAGAAATCCGAAATTTATCAAGCACAGAACGGGTTGAGGTTACTCTACAAGAGCACAAGACCCACTTTCGCACATCACTCGCAATAAATCACACCCCACTTGACGGGCTTACTTGCGCTTGCTTCTGATAGCTTCGAGTGTGATTTTAGTTGCTGATGAAGTGTGTCATTAGTACTTTCTGTCCTATATAACAGTAATTACATTCAGTGCGTTGCAGCTGCTTCCAACAGACATTTTTAATCTAATTACCTTTTTAGATATAAACTATAAAGTTTATAGAATTAATATAAATTAGTTCTATAATTAGGAATAGGATTACTGTTGCTTATAAGTTCTATAATGATTACTGGATAATAAATAAATTCATTATCAATATTAGATAAACTATTTTAATTAGTATTTATTTACTTATTATAACATAATAATTATAAGTATTTAGTCGTATTTAGTAATATTTAGCCATATTTAATCATATTTAGTCATATTTAGTCATATTTATTCATATTTAGTCATATTTAGTCATATTTAGTCATATTTAATCATATTTAGTCATATTTATTCATATTTAGTCATATTTAGTCATATTTAGTCATATTTATTTCTTTTTACAAATAATCTTCCTCAGATGTAATAATACATGTTTAAAGAGGCAAAATATATAATTTATAAAATCCCTAAAGTTCCGAAACATTGATGAATATCAATATGCCAAATCTTGATATCCTTTAATAGAATATTTCGATCAGAAAGTTGCCGTAGTAATCGTCTCCTTCTGGTTGCGCCTGATCTCATTTTCCACATCAAAACGAAGATTCATGCCCAGAAATAACGAAGATTTTCAATAAAAGCAAAGTAGATTTTTTTAAATATGTTATAATGATAGTATCATAATCATATTTTCGTCTAATCTTTTCATTTTCAAATAGTTATGTCCATTAACTACAAAATGGGACAAACTGGTTATACTAGTTTACTGTGGGATATATATATATATATATATATATATATATATATTTAGGTTGACTTTCCAGCTGTAAAAATGCGTAGAATCTGACATTGTTCGGGCGCGTTTCTAATAAACTATTGAGTTTGGGCCTTTTTTTCTTGCGATTCTCCATGTATTAGGTACAATCTAATAGATTTGAGCATAAAAAAGAGGAGTCAAAATGCATTATTTTCTAAACCCCTGAATCGTGAATTTTTTACGCGCCTGACCTTCCAATTGTCTCCAAATGAGCGTTTCAGAAACGTCTATTTCAGGATGTATCATAAAATGATACGAACTTCTAGATTTCGGCATTCGATTCACGGTACTTGTTTTAAACGGTTTACATAGAAAATTCCAAGATTTCGATGTGCACGGTTTTCTCACGAACGGATCTCCCGTGCAAATTTCAATACCGGTGTTTCGATATTTAAATCTGCTGGATCCGGGTATGAATACCGATATTAAATAAAAAATATATTTATACACCTGTCCCCCGGCATATAAATATATTTTTTAACAACACCGATATTCATACCCAGATTCAGCAGATTTAAATACCGAAATACCGTTATTTAAATTTGCTTCTGTAATGCAATTCCCATCCAAAAAGACAACCATACTAATTTACTAAGTAACTCCTAGATTTAGTGTCATAACTATTAATAGTATTTAATTATAATGGCAAAATAATGTATCAGGGCTGAAAGACCATCCCAGTCAATATCTATTTAATTTAAAAATCTGTTACTATTGTATTTTATGTAAATATTAATGTGAATATAGATTGCTTCTCTCTCTCTCTCTCTCTAAAGTATCAAATTGATTTTATCCGCAAGTTAATTAACATACATTAAATTTGATACGTGACACAAGCACTGCACACCCGAATTATATCAATGCGCTTTGTGGACAGAATTAATAGAAATCAGATCCGACACAATTGAGCCCTTTGAAAGGGTATAATATTGGTCGCTGCGCCAGTTGAAATATATCTTCCTATTTAATCAAGCATTTGTAGGGTGTTCCATTAAATGGATCAATTGAAAAGTGTTGATATATTTAGTAAAAAAATCTGGTGTGGGTACCACACGACTTTCCGAATTAAAATGGGTTTATGCTGAAATAAAATAATAAATAAAAATAAAGTTGAAAAGGCTAGTTTCCATTAAGGTGTTTATGGTGACAAAATTATAAATAATAAAAAAAATTCTATCTTTATAGGGCTATCAACCGTGAAGCTTTTCCGTCGGTCAAGGGCGAAGCTCAGAGGAGTTTAATCACCCGGTATTTACCTTAACTTCACAGAAATCCTCTGAAAAACTGTGAAAGGTGATTCGTGAAAATTCTTTCCCCGCTGGGAATCGAACTCAGGCTCCCCAATACTCAGTACGAAAGAGGACGATACCTCTAAATAATAATAGATAAAATGATGTTGGACGAACTTAGCAAACAAGTGAAATGTAAAAAGTCGACAGGGACTGAATATTCGGGACTGTCCCAGAAAATTTGGGACATATGTTCACCTTGCTTGCTAACTACATAAACCACGTGATGATCACGTGACTTTTATTTTTTTTTATTTTTCTCATATTATAATAAAAGTTATACAACTAACCCCCTAGGAGGAAAGTTAAACGCTATCTGGTGGCACGACAATCAATCAATTAGCAATGCACACCCATATGGTAATAACCGTCAACATGGTCATGGCATCAGGATCACCGGGTAGTGCCCTGTATGGAATAATATTCCAACAGAGTGCTTGAGATATCAGCACAAGGCCAATCTTATAAAACATATATAAGTATGAATCCAATAAGATATTGTATGAACTCTTCCTCACTAACTGAGCTTCAATTATGAGATCTAATAAGATCGAAATCTAGATATGTAGATTGCTAAGAGGTGGATTCACACTTATATATGTTTAATAAAAGTTATTCAGAATAAAATGATAAATGTCTGTAAAATGTAATAACACACTTTTGTATATCTATAAACTCGTAAACGTGCCTAAAGTGATTTACGCAATTTCAATAAATAATAATCTATTGGAAGTTCAATTCATTATAAAGTTCGGGGGAAGAATTATTGCGCTCGGGCGGTTCGATTAATTCGGAAAATTCCAAAGCCTGTCTATATGCATGGCCATAATTAATACGCGGCGTTCGGAAAATTGGCAGCTCGAAAACAATTAATACAGAGACACCGCCAACTTCGGCGGGGGGGGGCGCGAAGACCGGTTCGTTTTGTAAACGAGCTCTAAATTGCTCGGTAATAAGTTTGCCGCCGCCGACGGTCCCCGGGAAAGATATTGAAATTACAGTCACGAAATGACTTTTATGCGGAATTTATGATTCAGTAAAGGTCGCCGGATGAAATATTCGCGCAAATTCTCCAGCCCCGTAGGCTGTTTAATTACACGCGACATAATTCGAACTTTACCAATAGTAACTGTGGCGAGAGTTATATACGATTTTACTATAAGATTTATAGCTGTGTGATGTTAGCTTCCCTAAGTTTGAATTTTCGAAAAAAAATATTATCTCATTTGTTTGTCTACGTTTGTCCAATACATATATATATATATATATATAATATATATATATATATATATATATATATATATATATATATATATATATATATATATATATCCGTGAAATTTTCTGCAGGTATTTTTCAACAAATTATTATTGGAAACATTTGTCTATTTATAACGTTTTTTTTGTTTGTCCACCCATTAATATCGTTTGTCCACCCGAAACGAAATGAAACATTTTTCAGAAATGGTTTTATCAATAAATCATGTGGAATTTCTATTTAATATAATATGATTGTATAACAGATAAATAATAAGCCGAGCAGTGGTATTAAATAATAAATAAATACAAATGATATAACAACTTCCGTTGACATTGACACAAATATTTCTACGTTTAAATTAGCTAAATCGACCAATTGAATTTCTTTGGATAAGCATAATTTGTCTAATCCCCTATATTCAATAGGGATTAACTTTGACCTAGAAAACCCATACTATTTTGTATGTATTATTAAAGGCAATGTAATCTTATTGTGTCGCCTATATACGGGTTCCCTGTCGGATAAATCAGTATCTAATAGCGTTGCATAAATAAAACGCAATATAGAATTGAATTGAAGAAAAAATACGGTGATTAGTATTAATAATATGCAGTTACATGTTGATCTTACTACCATTTTTATTCACATTGAAAAATATAATGGCAAATATCACTGCAAAAATACTTCTTACCCCCGTATTCATCAACGTTCTATAAAAGCACCTTACACGGTCAATAATACTGTCAATCCTAGTACTGTCAATATTTGCTTCAATCCTCTTTTTATATTTATCAAGTAATGAATTATTCGGATAAAGATCAGTATTCTTTTCAATACATCATTAATATACATTACACGATAAGTAATACTAGCAATATTTCAGAATAAAGAACATTTTAAGCATATTATCGTACAGTAATACTGTCATTATTCTAAAATATTGACAGTAATTTTGATCGTGTAAGGTGCCTTATAAATCAATCAATAGTTATTGAACCCATAAGTATTCGTTGTTATAGCAACAATAAATAAATTATCTAGGGAATGTAGTTACTTTAGATTCGCTCTATTGGAAACACTGAAAAATTAAAGAAAATGTGTCATCAAAGCTCCAATCACAAGCGCTATTCAAGGTGTTGACATTTATTTTGACCATTTCTGTCATAATAACATTTTCAATTTATACATTCAATAGCTTATGGGACCTATAAAGTTTATGGGATGTTGGTGAATACGAGCATTAATTTCTTATTTTTTTCAAAATAAAACCACTTTAATACAACTAATAATAATAATAGTAATGAGTTGTTAAAATATTAATTTCGGGGCGTCCTTTTATAAAGACCCCAGCCAATTCCCTTTTATGCCTACACGTTAGGGCGTCTCTAAGATTAATATTCAAACGTCAGAGGTAAAACATATATTTTCTTATAATTGGACTGCGCTACATCTAACTCATATTAGAATAAAAATAGATTTAATATGTATATAAATCCTGAATCTAGCACAAGAAACTAAAATTTAAATTTAGATGAAAACAATAATAGCATAGTCTACTTCATATAATAATTTATTGAATATCTTACTAAACTTTGGTGTGAAATATAAATAACAAAGAAACGGATATTATTATCAAGTTAAATTTTTAAATATCTGTATTCATTTTGTAGGTGATTGTATCATATTAAATATATATATATATATATATATATATATATATATATATAATTTGAGATTATTTTGCTGTTATATTTATATTACAAAACCAAACGTTAATAGTTTTGGGGCGGAGCAGCAATCAAACGCTATTTTTTAATTTGAGTACACTTTATTCTTTCGCCAATATTTAATTTACATACAATGAAAATAGCTATATACACACATTGTAAGTTTTCATTTAATGTAACCAAAAGTTGTATCCACCGTATTTTTAACATTGTGTTTTATCCTTTAAATTTAGTTAAGCCCTGAAGAAATGTCTAATTGAGACACGAATTATTGGCGAAAGCGTAATAGTATATAATAGTATATAATAGTATATAATAGTATATAATAGTATATAATAGTATATAATAGTATATAATAGTATATAATAGTATATAATAGTATATAATAATATATAATAGCATATAATAGTATATAATAGTATGTAATAGTATATAATACAAAAAATACTACGCCCTTCCTTTACTAATTGACATACACAATACACAAATAGGTGCACGTACAACTAAAATCCGGCGACCTAATAATCCTTCATACATTTTAATATTATTTCTTATAAAAGGCTGAGTTACGCGAGAAATAAATTTTGTATATACAAAATTTATTTTTTAAATATACAGCAGTATTTCCGAAAAGGTCTCGTGACATTTTGTCTTGAAATTTTGTTACAGATGACAGACATTTTGTACATTATATTAATCAATGATATACATTTATTGTAGCACTTTATAAAATCGCAATCGCAATAAAAACGCTTTGCACATAAATTTTAATTTGTTTTTACTTTAGTGGAACTTTACGAGAAAATTTTATGTTGCACATCAAACGCGCTAATCAATGATTGCAGTATAACTCGTGTCGCCCTTTACATTCTAAACTAAACATGAAACGCAGATTAGTCTAGTTGAATTCTTAACTTTTAACATCTGTAATAATGTATATATATAATAGTTGCGCAGTTGGGCATTAGAGGGTTAAATTAATAAATGATAAAAGTTTGCTGTATCAATTTATAAAAACGCAATCTCAATAAAAAAACGCCCTCCACATAATTATCAAATGGTCTCTTGTCTTTGCATTAGTTGAAATTTACGAGAAAATTTTATGTTGCACATCAAAAGAACTAATCAATGATTGTAATCTAACTCGGGCCGCCTTTACAACCGGATCCGATGTGAAAGTTAATTTGAAGAAGGTTCCGCCATTCAATTCGAGAATTGCATTAAGCGGTATCAAAGGAAGAGACTCCATTACGTTTGACAATCCTACTTCCTTTCAGTAATCAGTTGAAATGTATAACGGAATTTTTGGCAGAACACGAATGCGCTACAATACAATATATCGCGCTTCTATTTTAAATGTTGTATATTATATATTCAAATTTCTATTTAAAATTTATAGATATTATTGATATTTAAATCTTAGGTTAAGAAAAATTATGTAGATGATTAAGGTTTCTTGTATTATGATTCTATAAGCCACCTTACACGATCAATATTACTGTCAATATTTTAGAATAATGACATTATTGCTGTACGATAGTATGTTTAAAATGTTCATTATTCTAAAATGTTGCCAGTATTACTGTTTTTTAAAGGTATAGTAAAGATGTAATTAAGAGAATACTGACATTTAACCGTATAATTGATTACTAAATATAAAAGGATTGAAGCAAATATTGACAGTACTAGGATTCACAGTATTATTGACCGTCAATTATGCAGATAAATATCAGTATTCTCTTCATTCCATCATTACTATATCTTACACGATCAGTAATACTGTCAATAATTTAGAATAATGAACATTTTAAACATGTTATCCTACAATTAAACTGTGACTATTTTAAAATATTGGTTAGTATTATTGACCGTGTAAGGTGCCTTTATAAAGCACCTTACACGCTCAATAATACTGTCAATCCTAGTACTGTCAGTATTTGCTTGAATCCTCCTCCAATATCATTATCAAGTAATGAATTATCCGGATTAATATCAGTATTCTATTCATTCCATCATTACTATACCTTACACGAACAGTAATTCCGTCAATATTTTAGAATAATGAAAATTTTAAACATGTTATCGTACAGAATACTTTATTATTATCATAATTATCATTATTTTAAAATATTGACAGTATTATTGATCATGTGTCTTATACAGATGGCATTAACGTGTTTTTTATGATTTTCATGATGTGTCAAAAGCGGCCGCTCTCCGAGGAAACCAGGAGGCTTAAGACTCAATATAGAGAAAACAAAAGTTATCAGCAAAAACAGAATATAGACGAGGATTTCTATCTGCACAACAAGAAATTACAACAGATAGAAAACGTTATATAACTGGGATCCGACTTGAAATCAGGATGGCACATTGCTACAGAAATAAAAAATGAGAATTGAAAATGCAAGAACTGCATTCAACAAAATCAGAAGTGTATTGCATAACCTATAACTAAACATCAGACTACGAACTAGGACTCTCCGAGTCAATATTATACTACGGAGTAGAGGCATGGACCCTAACAGAGAACACAATAAAACATTTGAATTCCAGTGCTACTGTCGAATGCTTAGAATCTCTTGAACGCACCATGTAACCAATGAAAAAGTGCTGGAGTGGCGTAACAAAAGAAGAGAAGTAATTGTAAAAATATGAAAAACATCTTATTTCAGACATATCATGAGAGGAAAAATATATTTTCTACTGCAAGTCATACTACGAGGAAAGGTAGAGGGAAGAAGGGGTCGAAATAGAATATCATGGCTGAAGAAACTAAGGCAATGGACAGGAATGATATGAACCGAACTGTTTAGATCAGCGGCCAATAGGCATATCCTATGAGGATAAAACATATATAAGTGTGAACCCACCTCTTAGCAATCTATATATTTAGATTTCGATCTTATTAGATCTCATCAGTCTAGCTCAGCTAGAGAGGATGAATTCACACAATATCTCGAGTGGTAATATACAAAAAAAGATACAACTAACCCCCTAAGAGGAAAGTTAGCGCCATCTGGCGGCACCACATCATATTCTACCACAAGATGAAAATGAAATTAGAATTAATACATACCTGCGATCGTATTCTGTAACTTATCAAAATCAATATAGTCATACATCCGACATCTCTCCAATACCTTTCTATAGCACTAATAAAATAGGTAAGAGATACAGAAATTCTGTATTTTGTATTGTAATGAAAGGTCATTAAATATTATAAAACATATTTGCTTTAAATCTTTCTTTATTTGTACAAATAAACTGCAATGTAAACGTTTCTACATAACATTCTTATTAATCTTGCTCCAAGCTCATGTCATACCAATGGAAGGGAAGTCTTCAACAGCCAAACATATTTTAAAATACAGCATTCCACCACCAAAACTACTCTAAACCCACTAAATTGTGCATTCACATGTGTAAGTTGCCGTGATTGTAAGATAAAAGCATTCCACCGTGTTAAAAACAAGTCCGACGAGTGTTTAATATTATAGAATCAACAGCAATAAAAATAGAATAGAATTATAGAATAGTATAATACAATAATAGTAAAGAATAATGTAATCGAATAATAGAATAATATAATACATTTATAGTAAAGAATAATAGAATAAAGTAATAGAATAGAGTAATATAAACAAACAAACCGGGTATGCGCAGGCAGACCAGAGTAAAAATCTGATCGTATGTGGCGGGCTTAAGGCATTCAATAACGACACAACATGATAAGCTGATGAGTATCCTAGCACGAATAGCAATAGAGGAACCTGAAAGGCTAATATGCGCTTTTCTGGTTTCTCTGAATCTGAAATAAATTGATAAAACAATCAAAAGCTTATAAAACCTAGGGCTGAGCTACAGGTTACTACCGAAGTCAGAGGTGGTGGATAATAAACTACACCCAGATATGGAGATTAGCTACCGAATAAACAGCTCCCAACCAAGCAGAACCGAGTGATCGTCGGCGTGAAGACGAACATCAACGAAAATCTCGGACAAATCATGCAACAAGTTATAGACACCAATGTGGATGTGGATGAGACATAAAAAGAGCTCTGTGGGACGGCAGTAAGGATAAATTGAAACAGGAAAACAAATCCTAACTCCCAAAAGAACAATGGATGACAGATGAAATTTTGGCAAGAATGGAAAAGAGAAAACAATACAAAGACAAGGATAGAAATAAATACAAAGAAATTCAACAAGAAATACGAAAAAAATGTATAACATTTATGAGAAACCAATGTAAGGAGATAGAATTGCTTCAGCTGAGGTATGATTCATTGAAGTTACATAAAAGGATCAAAGAATTCACTGGCATGGGAAAGAAGAAACAGACTGGTATAATAAAATATAACAATGGTAATATTATAGTGGACATAGATAAAGTTTTGTTTCCTAATATCAACTGTAATTTTGTTTCCTGTACCATTTGTAACGTAAAATGGATATAAACATTTTATCCCCTAACTGGACTTGTTATTAATAAATAACTTAAATTATTCTTTTATTTTTCACCCTTATTGAAAGTGGGTAAAGAACAAAGTAATTACCTTTAAATTAAAGAAATCTACTAGACAAACACATTGTAAACATAATCGACCGCAATGTAAATAAATAATAAAGTTTTACCAACAACACGCCTGCGTACGATAAAGTATACATAAAACACATGTTGCTAATAAACAAATACATAACCTCACTGTTCCCAAAGCAAACCACGCTACAAATTGTTTAGCAAACCCCCTACATGTTAGTGTGTTATGTAAACAAACAGTTATCTACGATTACCAAGGTGTTATTTCCTCTATTTCCACTATAAAACGGACTAAATGTCAAAGTGCACGCCCAATAAACAAATTAAAAAAGCACAGTAAAAATGAAGTAAAGGTGTATTAAAAGTAGATGCAACAGAACCACTAAAAAGTACAGTACCTGTTTTATGAGAGGTAGCAATGTTTGTTCTATACTACGTGTTTTTATTTCTAAACTATCAAAATTTGACGTTCCTACAGCTGCCATTTTCTACACTACTATCCGTTTCATTTCCACATACGCGAATCCCGTATTTTCCTCTCGTTTCATCAATAACCTATTTTATGATTGAAAACTGCCAGTGAACAGCTGATAATAATTTGTTAAATGGACTTCAATAGCCATCTATGAGGGCAACTACAAACTATCTTAAGTAGGTATCTGTTCAATTTCAAACAAAAGTTGTAAACAAATCGTGTGATTGGATGTAAACAAAATGTCCAATCAAAATTATAGTTCTATCAAATGTTACTAAGGGCCAGTTCTACAATTGACATTTAACTGGAGAATAAGGCTATTCGCGAATAGCCTTATTCTCCAGTTAAATGTCAATTGTAGAACTGGTCCTTAGACATACTATAATTTGTATAACTTTTATAGAAGTATTTATGGCTAATCATAAAACTAGAATTAAAAAGTATCAATAGTTGTCACGCTACTAGTTTCAATGTTAAATGTTGCACTTAGAGCCGGTTCTACAATTGATATTTAACCGGAGAATAAGGCAATTCCAGGAATAAGTTTGAGATATCTCACCCTTATTCCATGAATAGCCTTATTCTCCAGTCAAATGTCAATTGTAGAAACGTCACTTAGGGCTGGTTCTACAATTGACATTTAACCGGAGAATAAGGTTATTTTTGGAATAAGTGTCAAATTTAAATGCCAATATCTCAAAGGGGATATTAATTTTACAAAGAATAAGGCTATTCGCGAATAGCCTTATTCTCCAGTTAAATATCAATTGTAGAACTGGTCGTTAGACATACTATAATTTGTATAACTTTCATAAAAGTATTTATGGCTAATCATAAAAATAGAATTAAAAAGTATCAATAGTTGTCATGCTACTAGATCAATATTAAATGTTACACTTAGGGCCGGTTCTACAATTGACATTTAACCGGAGAATAAGGCAATTCCAGGAATAAGTTTGAGATATCTCATACTTATTCCACAAATAGCCTTATTCTCCAGTTAAATGTCAATTGTAGAAACGTCACTTAGGGCCGGTTCTATAATTGACATTTAACCAGAGAATAAGGTTATTTTTGGAATAAGTGTCAAATTTAGATGCCAATATCTCAAACTTATTCCACATATAGCCCTATTCTCCTGTTAAATGTCAATTGTAGAACCGGCCCTTAATATGTTTTATAGACCTTATAATTAATAAAGCAAAAAAATCCGCACAATCTCATCAATTTCAGGAAACCAGAATATTATAAAATATTGTGCATGGGGAAGTATATTGGAACATGAAATTCATCAATAAACATTACAATAATACTGAATAACAATTCCAGAATTGGTTTCACAATTGCACACATTTTAATATGAGCATTTAATCTCTCAATACCAGGATCCCAGTTAATTTATCTAATAGATTTTTAGATTCTCATATGAAGTAATACCCATTATTTTTTATTTAAATTAATTGTTTTAATTTTTGTGGAAATTTTCTTGATAAGATCCTCTAATCATTTTATGACTTATGAGCATGGTCACATAGTTTATAGAAAACTAATAACTCATTATATAAGCATACATCAAATAAATTCAAGCATGTTAACAATTTTCTATAAAAATAAATTTAATTTAAATTGTTTATACATAAATAATACAAATAATTATATTATAATTAATAGCGTACAAATATTTTTTTTTACAAAACTAAAATCTGTTGTGTTTGTGGTAGTTGCCTGCCAAAATTCAACTTGCCAGCCTGTGGCATATAAACCCGCCTCATAACTTCTTTAATTTCATTCACACTAATAGGTGCCTGCCCACTGTAAACCCGACTATAATCAGGATTGTCCCCATTAAACCTGTGTTCACCATTAAACATTGGCCCAGAAAAGTAGGCACCTTGTAAATTACTCAAAGGATCAGGCTTCCTATTATGGTCCATCCTAACAAGTAATGCATAATCAGTAATAAGAGCAACTGTTTCATAAGCAAAATAACTGAGAACTTCTAGTGAACTGTTTGTAAAATTAATATCCCCTTTTGGGTCAATCCATTCTTTTAGTTTCTCCAAATTACGACTACGGTTCATTGTTTTACTCATAAAAGAAGCACATCTGGCATTATAATACTTTATATAGTTCTCCTCATTAAGACATAAAGATATCCTGTCAGCTCGTATCATTCTTTCATACTTAACTTCATCATATTCACTCAAATCAGTTAGTTCCCCTGTTTCATCAATATGTTCAATAAATTCAATTAAATGATTCTTTGTGGGTTTCTTATCAGTTTCTGTGTTATTCGCTTGCTTTTTACCAGCCTCTTTATTATGCAAATATTTGATGAAACGACGCATTTTGTACTTGTTTTTACGCATAAGAAAAACCAAATCTTCACCTCTTAATTCTTCTCCATCCTGATATTTACTGGCTTCATGAATGATCAATCGAAGTTGATTTAGTGTGATACTTTCAACCATTCGAACAGTATCTGGATTGCGTTTATGGCTGTCACCAAAGCCGTACATCATTTGGGAGATTTCAAACAGGTAGTTTACTGTGTTTAATTGGAACATAATGCCTAGAAAAGATTTGTTCTATTATAGATATTTATTTATTATATTATTTATATAATTTCTTACCTATTGTATATTATATAATATGTTATGAGATGAATAATATTGTAATAGTCTTATATTATTAAGTAATTGTTTGGTTTTCAAATTAGCGAATAACCTCAAAATTACAAAAATAAACTGTTTATAAACAAATGTTTGTGGTATGCAACACAATGGACATAGAGGACAAAAAATACGAATACTGCACTGGCGTTTAAGATAATGGCATAGCGAAAACGCCTTCACGTTTTCTAACTAAAGGTCGTTTTAGACAAGACAATTTCTTGACTCAAATGTTAAGGTCGTTTTAGATAAGAACATTTCTTAGCTCAAAAGTTGTTCAAGAAATGAATTCATATATTCTCCTCCCATACAATTTGTCCTTGACAAATAGAACGCGTTATATTTTTCCATTCGATCTACCATCCAATTCAATATTTCAAATAATTTGCTGTATAATACGAGACAATTTGGATTGTGTCGCATCTTAGTTATAGTTATAGATAGCAATAAATATTTTAATACATATTAAATTATTTATTTGTTAGCCTAGAGGGCATAGTCATCTACATAGACAACTATAGATGGGAATGTCAAATGATTAGGCTCTGGTGCCATCTTACGAAGGGCACCTGAAACGTTGGTTCGCGTCTGAGCTAATAAGCTGAGACGCGAACCACATTCCACTGAAAATTCAATAACAAGAGTATTTTGAAACTGCAGTTGAAATTTGAGTACTGTTTCATTAAATATCTTAATGTTTTATATTAAGTGTTTTTGTAAAGCATTCAATGATATGTATTTAAATTATTTAAATACATTAAGTTCTTGTTACCCATTAAAATGTACAACAAAAAACATTTAAAAACATTCAAATATTTAGTAAACAGTTTTTCAAATTCCAATGCAGTTCCTTTTAAATATATATTTATATTTGGGACACTAATAAAAGAAAACACAACATGTAACAGGAAAAAATAACTATTGTAGTACATTACATAGCATGTTTATTTTATGATAGTAAGAATAGTAAGCTAATATAGTTGTGGGCAAACGCTGTAGTATAGATGATCATGAAGTGTTATCCTTGAAAATTGATTAGATTCTACCCTAAAGAAACAGTATTAGAATGATATTTGATTTTATTGTTTATACACTTAGTATTTTGAATGAGAAGGCAGCTCGTATGTTACAGAATCACAATCCAATTCTATTGCTAGATTTGCATATGGTTGAGCAGCCACAGTTAGTTGGTATAATCATCATAATTATCATATGTATCAGTAGCAACAACAATAATACTTGGTTACAATCATTGATATACTCTACCTGGCAAAAATAAGGTAGGTATCATCAAGTCCTGTGTTTAATAATCCCTTCAAAATGGACAGCGAGAGTTAGCAGTAATTTTGCCTGAATTTCCAATTACTGCAACCCATTGTAAATACTGCAGGCTGTTCTTAGGAGGTAGGTTACACAAGTAGTGTTGTGAGGTATTATTGCAAGCTTCAACAATACACCTTCTGTAGCCCATTCTACTAAACAATAACATTATATACAGAATTACGAATAATCTTACTAAATTTCATAATTACTTTAAAAACAAAAAGGCACTTCTCAGAAACTACACACTATACAGCAAACTAAAACAAGTTTTAAAATATTAATAACACACATATTCAATAAACACTGATACGGCACTAGGAAGGCAATCGTATTAAAAATACGTTCAGAACTTTCGTACGGTTGTGCATGCTTTCGCATAACCAAAAATGAAATGTGTCCAAATGTGTCAAAGATGATAGTGCCAACCAAAGAACTAACACATTTTAACCTGGAAAACCCTATAAAAATTAATAAAATCTTAATACACTAGCGCCATCTGTTGAAGGGCACCGTAAATAAAGGCTCCACTTCCATGGCCCTGGTCATCTAATATAGCCCGTACTACATAAACCACGATGTGCAAATTAATCATTCAAATTCCCAAAACTACATAATTAAAGCATACTGGTCTAGACGGGTATTTGTAAGATTCATCCTAATTTTGATATTACTCATGCATTTTATTTCCACCCACCCAACTTTCTTGTATATCGTCGAAAACGAGATTACACGAATATAAATTGTGACTCCTTGAGTTAATTAACACTGTCTGTATGAGTCAATTGCATTATTATTTAAAATACAGGGCTAACTTTACCAGATTACGCCACAAAAGTAAAAAATACAACACTTTGTGTTCCTCTCTTTGTAGGCCGAGATTGGAGAATTAGTAAAACAAAGAATATTTATAATACGGGTGGGTTTTTAGTTTACCATAAAAAGTATGGAAAAGGTATTGTTTCGGGAAAGTAACTTAATTTTTAACAGAAATCTTCATTATTAAATCCATTAAACATTTTAAGACTACATCTGGAAAATGTCTGTACACCTACAGACATTTTCCAGATCTAGTCTGTGAGAAATTTTGGTGACTTATTTACTGTATATTTAAAAAATAATAATTCCATGCCTCACCAAATATCATGCAACTAATGTTACACAAATTATTAGTCAACTAATGTTACACCACTTCTTTATATTTTTCTGAGTTTGTATTGTTCGTGTATTATGTGTAGCTACGAATAATTTGTGGCAGATACCCTTCGTCTCTTTATTTCTTTTGTGCCTCCCCCAGAATCCTTTAAGGCTTGACGTGTCAGTGTGGGATTCCGAGTTAAGTACTCTACCCTTCTAGGGTACTTTTGTTCATCATTTCATGGGGGGTTTTAAAACGGGGCATTGGCTTATGACTTGTCCGTTAACCCTGCGTGTTACGAGTTAGTGGTAATTAGTGACGGGGAGAATTGAGAACTTTTGAGACTCAAAACATTCAGGAATCGAGAAATTGGAATCGATAATGGATTATTAATAATAAAGAGAACAGTTTTTTAAGATATCGAGTACCGAGAACAGAAAGCCGACACCCGAGCACCCTGACCCCATCATAAATCTGCCACATATGTGTTCTCGCACAAGTTCTCAGTTCGCAGATAATTGATTTTCTGTTCTCAGTTGTCAAGATCTCGAAAACTTTTAAGAATCCAGAACATCAACTCTTGATAAAAATCGAGAGGAAAATTACTACTAGTGATGCGGGGGGATTTTGAGAACCGAGAATAGCCTGAATCCCCGCATCACTAGTGGTATAATTTTCCTGAATGTGGGATTGTACTTAGATTGTGGTAGCTGTAGATGACGTAAAGACAATGGTAGCATGCAAAATCGTAGCCAGGAAAATTACCACTAGTGATGCGGAGGGATTTGGAGAACCGAGAATAGCCGCATCACTAATGGTAATTTTGCATGCTACCGTTGTCTCTATGTATATTACAATATATTACATTATGCACTAGGCTGTCGATATTTACAAACTATAAAATCCATAGTTTGTAAATATCGACAGCCTAGTGCATAATGTAATATATTGTAATATACATAGAGACAACGGTAGCATGCAAAATTACCGTGTCCAGTTGAAAATTTTAAATAATTGATCCTTATTTAAAAACTGAATCATTTAAATGCGCATTAATTATTGATTCTTTATTAAAATTAAAATATGTAAAGTTTTTGTAATATATAATTTAAAAAAATTATCATAACGTGAGTAATAAACAATAAAACTGTCTGAATATACATATAGGTATACTTGAAGCGGTCACATTTTCGATCAAAAGTAGGTAAGTAGGGTAATAAATGACACGAGTGAGCTTTGTATATTATCTAGGTCCTATACATATGCATATATAAAATGAGAGCGCAAAGAAATTGTTCAGAGGGTGACCGCACTTGCAACTTGCATTCAACCGTTACGCCGTAGTTGAACAATGACGTGCTCAATTATCAAGTGGATCTGCTTATTGTTTTTGACGCTGATTTTCTACACTTCGTGCACAAACAGTTTACCTGTTGGAAATCCTGAAGCTGTGAGTACTGATTTTATTCAAATCTATATGCTTTTATTGAATTTATTAAGCACTCTGCGTGTTTCTTCAACGTGCTATTTTTAGTTCTTTAAGGGTGTGTTATTGATTAATCCATACTAATTAAATATTACTTGCTGCTTGGCTAAATTAGGTTGAAGCTATTTTCCGACAGTAAGTAATTAGAATCTCCCAATCAATTTTATTGGGGGTTCATTAATTATTTTTCGGATTATTATTGACCAACATTTTATTATATTTAACTGATTTGGATGTACAACATATTTATCAATTAATATCTATCTTAATACTGTTGTATGCTCTAAAAATATGTAATTTTTTATTACGATTTCTAAAACAGAAGCTTTTTATCGAAAAGTTATGTGGCTTGTATTTTTTAGACGTTATTACTAAAGTGCAAGATATTAATATAATATCATTTATTTTGTTTCATAATTTTAATTTATGATCAAAATATTTTTATCAAATAATAATGTATATATATATATATATAAATGTGAATACTCTCAAAATTTCAGAGATTTAAGTTCGATTCCCACCGGAGGGTGAAATTTTACATTTCACATTTACCTATTTACAGCCTCACCATTGGCAATAATTATACACGCTAGCATTTATATATATATATATATATATATATATATATATATATATATATATATATATATAAATAATCTTTATTGGGCTATCGACCCTTCCCGGGTCTTCCGCCTGTGTATACATTTTAGTTATAAAGGTATTTGTTTAAATATTCTCTCGAAAGATAAACTAATAAAATATAAAATATATAATAAAATAAACATAAATAAAAAAAGCATCATAATCTATTTTCAGACTTTCAGAATTGATAATATTATGTTCACAAATTATTATTTAATAAAGAGGCAGGAAAGACGAGCATGTTTAATATATGTATATTAATAAACTAATAAAAACAGTAACGTGCACTTTGACCAATTCCGGCGTATTAAAGATAATGGCTTATAAATATGTTATGAACTATACCCGGAAAAAGAACGTACTTGGTTTGATTAAAAGAAAGTTTGCGTTGCAGCCAAATTGTCAACAACTTTTGATAACATATAGAAATGATTTAATAAATATTTATTACAAATGCTGTTATTTGATTACCATTAAAAACTGTATTTAGTTTAATAGAGCGAATCTATTGAGATTTTAGTATAAACTAGGCAAAGGAATATCACACAATTACCGTTGATTGAAAGTACTTCATGCAATTATTATTATTATTATACCCGTAACTAGTTTTAAGTATAACTAGAAATAGTCAAGTGAATTTATGAAAACTAGTTTTCACTAAATCATATATAATTGTGAATCCACCTCTTAGCAATCTACATATTTAGATTGCGATCTTATTAGATCTTATCAGTGTAGCTCAGCTAGTAAGGATGAATTCACACAATATCTCGAGTGGTTATATACAAAAATTTACTTACATGATCTATTATGAATTTATTTACATGATTATTTTTATATATTGTTAATAATAACTAGTTTTGTTGAAATTAGGGAAAAAAGGCAAAAGAGTGCGGAAGACTGTTATGGATGAGATCACAGTTATATATACCAGATATATATATATATATATATATATATATATATATATATATATATATATATATATATATATATATATACCAGAGTATAACTGTGATCTCATTCATAACAGTCTTCCGCACTATTTTGCCTTTTGTCCTTTATGGCACATATTATGATATTGTATTGAGGTTTTAGAACAAACGTAATGCATAGACATTTTCTAGTTGATTAAAATTCTTTATTGTTGGCTCTGAAACTTATTTTGTAAGATTTCTTGATTTTCTACGTGTTATAACTTATAACTAAAAATTTTAACAAAATAAATTTCATAGTAAACAAAAACCTGTTTTGGTCAACTAGTAAAAATGTATGACATTCCGCTGAGTAGTTTTTGCTATAAGCACAATACAATTTCATAGTTATGCTATAAGAAAAGTATAGACGCGATCCCACCCTTAAGAGTACTACAACTTAAAGTAGTTTTAGATTTTAGGTCTGTTTGCCCTGTCCGTTTGGTTGAGAGTTTAAAAGTACTCTCTATTTGATCAATGTAGAAGCATGACGAGTATGAATCTCAATATTTTGAATTAAGATGTTCACCTCTCCATGAAACGCATTTTTTTGTGTAAATTCTCCAATAAATTGATTTTACACATATGCCAGTTTTAACTAAATGCTCAGTCATAACTAGTTCTGTAAATTGAATATGTATATTGTTCAATTACTTTTTACAAATATATATATATATATATATATATATATATAATTTTGGCGTGTATAATTATTGCCAATGTGAGGCTATAAATAGGTAAATGTGAATACCCTCCGGAGGGTGAAATTTTTAGAGTATTCACATTTATAAAGAGTTAGGGGGTTGTGGATTAGTTCATTCGCTTCAGTTCAGTTTTCTATACATACGGGGAGAAACAACAGTTGAAGAAAAGTCCGCTAGATTTTGCATGGCTGAAGCAAAATGACTTTCACCATCTGATTCTTTGTATGTATCTCGATATCTCGTATTATTTTGCACTGTATCTCGACATCTAATATGTTGCACTGTATCTGTGGTATCTTGATAACTAAACAGAAATGGCGTTGGGTTCTATTGCACATGCTTCAGTGTTTTCTATGCGGAGAGTAACAACAGTTGAAGAAAAACCCGCTAGAATTTGCATGGCTGAAGCAAAATGACTTTCACCATCTATATCCTGGCCCTGTTTTTTGTATGTATTTCGATGTCTCGTTTTGTAGCCGCATATTCTGCACTATATCTCGATATCTAAAGAGATAAAGGGTTGCGGTTTATTATACACTTCAGCTTGGTATTTTCAATATGGGAAGCAACACTATAATAACAATCAATAACAAAGATATCTTTACGCAAACATTTGTTTTTCGGGGCCGGTTATAAATAGAAAAAGTGGTGAATCCGCTGGGCATTTCAGAAACAAAATTTATTTTAATTGTATTATTTATTCAATTTAGTTTGAAACATATGGAATAACATTTAAGAAATGTAGGGTTAAATAAAAATATGTATACCCTTCAGTAGCCTAGTGGTTAGAGGAGCCGTACGTCTCGTACTGAGCATTATTGGGGAGCGTGAGTTCAAACCTCATTGGAGCGAATTTTCGAAAATCCCCTTTCACAGTTTTTCAGAGATTTTGTGTGAAGTTACTGTAAATACCGGGCAATTAAGCTCCTCTGCGCCTCCTCTATTTACTGGCGGATAAGTTGTATGGCTATTTAAATATGAGTTAATCTATAAATAAGCAGAATAAAACTCCTATGTTTTTTACCACAAGTGGTAAAAAACATAGTAGTTTTATTCAGCTCACCACAAATGGTAAAAAACATAGTAGTTTTATTCAGCTCCTTTATTGAAAATGAATTACCACGTAGTAGACGCCAAAACCATTCAATTTCTATGAGTTAATCTATTACCGGGAAATATCTGATGCACTGCATCATTCCACCAATTAGATACTTAGATGTTTCTGTATGTTCTGTAAAATTTGTATTCAGAAATTTAAAATATATCCACGGTATAAACATGGCCTTTCAGGGAAAATGAGAAGCCCTAAGCAACCTATATTTTTGAGGTCCTTTCCAATGATAAACGATGGAAACGAAGGGTTGTAACGCGAAAACGGATTTCGCATTTTTAATTAGCATCCTAAAGAGTATTAATTGTATTAAATATATATTTTAATTTTTTGATTTTTATTGTAAAAATTTGACCTTAACCCCTTTGATCATTTCTCGGTTTTTCGCATATCACATTAAACGTAATAGAGGCAGATTGGGGATTATATGAAAAGCCATCAAATTTTTACGAATTTTGAAGGGTTGTGACGCGCAAACCGAAAGAGATATCCACAAACGGTTTTCGCATTTCTAATTAGCATCATAAGGAGTATTGATTGGTAGCCTAAAATAAATATTTAAATTCTTGATTTTTATTGTAGAAGAAGATTTTAACTTTAGGGGGTACCTAATGTATTTAATTTTTTCTGTTTTTTGCATATTTTTTATGACATCCGTAATGCATTAGTCGAAATCTTATAAGAAAGATAGCTTGCAGAAGAGTCCGCCTTGTAACTGGTTGTAACACGTAAAAGTATTAGTTGTAATGAGTTCAACATCCTTAAATGAAACTGAATCATCATCCGCCGGATAGAGAAGTTGTGAGCCAATTATTTTATTTACGCTACATTCACACTTCATGGCACTAATGCACATATTTAAACAGAAAAAAGTTTGAATTATTATATTTTAACACGCTCCTGACATATGTTCAGAATATTAAAAACGTAAAACATACAAAGTTACTAAGTTTTAGCGTAAAAAACAAAAGATATCGACTTTGTAGCGCAATAAAGGCCAATCTGCTTTTTTTGAAAATGAAAATGTTCAAACTGATTAAAAGGATTTAATAAATAAAACTGAAAGGCTCAATCTACAAGGGCCAAGCTGCGGCTCGCTCTATCAAATCTTATTTCACAATAGTTATAAGTTATCTATTAGTAGTAAGTCTTTTAAACCAGTTTTTTCTTTTGTGAAAAAAGCAGATTGATTGGTCCTTATTGCGCTATATTATATATATATATATATATATATATATATATATATATATATATATGTACAAACACCCAACTAATTTAAATAAATGTTTAATAAATTTGTTTTTTATATATACCAAATATATTTTATTTTAACACCAATTTTATATTAAAATTATATTAATATTACATAGGGTGCTGCAGAAATAACATTATAATATAGAATAATAATAGTACTTTATTAGCGATTTCGTTACTGTACAATATATATAATATATATATATATATATATATATATATATATATATATATATATGATTATGAGATATCTCTAAAAATTTCACCCTCCGGTGGGAATCGAACCCACGGAGGGTGAAATTTTTAGAGATATCTCATAATTAATTTCAGGAGCCTTCCATAGGCAATACCTATCACTTCAAATTATATATATATATATATATATATATATATATATATATATATATATATATATATATAAATTATAAAAATTTCTTCCCTATTACCTTCCATATTTAAAAGAGGGAGTGAAAAAAAATAGAATATACCGAGGACGATGTTTGAAAACGGCCTCCACAGAAAAGTCACAGTTGAAGCCAGAGTAAATAGTACTAATTACCAAATAGAGAAAACAATCTTTTTTTGATATATTTAAAAATAAATTATTTGAAATTAAAGCCCAATTGTCTTTTTTCTACATTCTCTACGAAACGTTGTGATTCATAAAATATTTTAATTCTCCTCGTGTCGACATTCTATAAAAAAAATTCCGATAAGTATATCAGTAGTTGTGGCAAAAATAAATACATTTTGTTTGTAATAGTTTCTCACTAACATTATTTATATGTTTCTTTTTTAGACAATAGAAGTGATGCTGAACGTACCCCAATGGCACTGTATGAGATACCGAAAATTCGAGCTAGTCCGGAGATGTCGAAGCTATAAACATGGAAACAACAGAAGAGGTTCAACATCGAATTAGGATTACATCTTAAAATGACTGTAATATACATGCTCCATACACAGTTAATTTCATTTATGTTATAATTATTTCAATATTTGTTACACTACGCATATCTATTATTATTATTATTAACCCTTTGTATTGTATTTATTTATAAAAATAATGTTTTGTATATATTAAAAAATTGCAATTTACATTTTGAATTTATTAATTATTCATTTGATGTATTCATATTTTCAATTAATATTAATTCTGTAAACTTAGCGGCGGGAGAATATTGGCTCCAAGTAAAATATAAAGGTCGTTTTAGACAAGACAATTTCTAAGCTCAAAAGTTGTTCAAAAAATGAATTCATATATCCTCCTCCTATACAATTTGTCCTTGACAAATAGAAAGCGTTATATTTTGCCATTCGATCTACCATTCAATTCAATATTTCAAATAGTTTGCTGTATGATACGAGACAATTTAGATTGTCTCGCATGTTGACTAACTTTTGACTCAAGAAATTGTTTTGTCTAAAAGGACCTTTATATATGACTTGGAGCTAATATTACTTTCTTCACAGGCTCATTTAATCTAGAAATATGACATAAAGCAGTAATAACGAGGAATCTCCATATAAACGTGGAAAAAACAAAGGTGATGGCGAACGGAAAGGAAGAACCTGTGAGAATGAAACTAGTGCAAGTCACTTTTGAATTGTTAGAACTGGATGCTAGACAGTAGTTATGTTTGGACATTAATTTTTGAGTTAATTCTATTAGTTCAGCACTATAAAACATATATGCATTATAGCGTATGGTAAAACCGATCGGTCAAAAATCATACTCCAGGACTTAAATAATTGAGATAAATAAGGTAGACAAAGTAAAAAAAATAGGAAAATGGAGATGGAAATCAAAGATGAAATAGAAATAAGCTGTTCTACTTCTTAAACACTCCATTCATAACAAAAAATAAGCGCCAAACTAAAAGTCTACAAAACCATTTTGAGACCCATTCTAACATGGAAGCGCACCTTGGGTATTAACGAAGAAAACGCCAAGTAAGATGCAGACAATAGAATAATTCATGTTAGAAACAAAAAGAGATAACAACTAAAATCCGGATACCTACAAAGATAAACAAAAATAACTACAAACTTAGAAGCAAGGTGCCTGCACTAACATCTTTCTTCTTAATCATTTCCTCTTTTACCCATTGGGGTGTCGAGGCTTTTCTTATATGTACTTTGTTAACCATTTTCTGTTTTTATTCATTTCTTTTTATCTATTTAGCATTATAACGATATGCTTGCAAGGCGGGTTGGTGAGTGTCAGGGAGTATGTTGGGAGTTGATTTGAGGTGGATGGGATTTGGGTTCTGGGCCTGATTTCTCCGGGAGCATGGAGGAGAATCAGTAGCTAGCGTAGGGCAGGGTCGCCAAACCCTGTGACAGCCTGTCTTCTACCAGGAACGTAGAAGAGTGCTGCCCGCCACCCCAACTCAGCTCTACCACTACTTAACGGATTGTCCACGAATTACATAACATTCTGGCCCTGTCTGTTTGCTTACTACTAGTGACAAATGCTGAGGTCACGCTATACTATTAGTGTGAGCGTGACGTCACAATGTGTCACTAGTTGTAGCCAAACGGACAGGACCAGAATGTTATGTAATTCTTGTCTATGGACAGGAACCTCTGTATACTCGTATAACCGTTAGAACGGTTTCAAACAAATATCGTACCATCTCTAGTGTGTACCACAGAGTAAGGTGTGTACATATAATTCCTACTAGACCACCTAAAGTTTTCTTTAATCGTTTCCTCTTTGGTGCGTCAAAAGGCACCCAAGGGCCGAAATGTGTGAAATAATTATGTTTAGTAGAGAATCCAGATACGTGAAATTTGGTAGCATGTAGGTCCTTGGTTTTCTCTTGATTTTACTGATAGCCCTACGTACTTTAGTTCTTTGTTAAGGAAAGATAGTAGAAGGATTATACCGAGGTTTCTTAGCCATGAATACTTTTTGTAGCCGATTCCTTTTTTGTCTTCTATCTTCCCATTGAGAAAAAATCGGAGTAGATTGTACTTTCTTTGCGCCTCGCATTATATGCCCCAAGCATTCTAGTTTCCTTGTTTTCGTCGTGGTGCCAAGCCGCGTCAGCTCCTGGGTACGTTTTTTAGGATAGGATAGTTACCAGAGAAACATTATTGGAAAGCAATTCTGGTTTCCAACAATGTTTCTCTGGTGGTATGCCGGTGACTTCCAAATGTATAGTCATCAATTCGGTAATTTGTACCATGTGTTGCTGATTGTGAGAGTTTCTTCTTGGCAGAAGCTGACTAGTCGCTTACCCCACTTATTCCTTTTGCCTAGTCCATGGCAACCTGTAACTCTCGGAGTTCTGTCGGGGCCTAGTTTGGCATTCAGGTCACCCATTGTTATGTTCACTTCGTGTTTCATAGTGTATTCTATGGCTTCTTTAATTTGGCCATAAAATTGATCAATTTCGGTTTCGCTCTTGTTTGCCGTTGGTGCAATCAGCCGGATAAGGTTCACATTTACTGGGATTATTGTTAGTTTAAGGATTAATTGAAGTATTACTTCAATCAACGTTTTCAGTAACATGCCACGATCGGAAATTTGAATAAATGTGTTCATTGTTTATTTTAGGATTATGGTAACTCCGTTCCTATCTAGAGTCCCGGAGTAGTAGGTGGTATACCCGCTATTTGTTGTGTTTCGATCCAGGCCATCGAACTTCACTTACTCCTACTACTACTATCAACAAGGAGCCGCCCGATGGGCAACTACAAGACCTCCACAGATTACGTTATTTATAGTATTCCATCAGAGCAAGAAAGTTGGCGGGAAAACGGATAGCTTGAATAGGGGCTTAATTCAAATGAGAAATTAAGAATTAAAATAACTTCCGCGGTTGCTACCTGACGCTCCAAATTGCTCCACGCTTAATTAGAATTCTATCGTAAAGCACGTTTATATTACAATTTGCGTTTGAAATTGATTGAATATTGTTGCCATATTGTAATATATGAATTATATTTTTTCCCATATTCATTATAAACTAAAAGCTAAATTTGCTTTCATAAAAAAATCGTCGCTATGCAAAACGCACCTTTTAAAGTATTTTAAGTGAATTTACTTTAAATGCAACATTGTATGATTACATCAATAAGGGCCAGTTATTCAATAGTCACTTAAACTTAGTTTAGTGTTAAACTTAGTTTAGTGTTAAACTCAGTTTATATAATTTAAAATTGCACCCTCAATACTTAATACCGAAATCAAATTATTTGTAGGGTACTAAAGTGAAGTTTTAAATATATTTATATATTTACAACGTTAATGTTTTATATATCATTATACATTCAACAAATATTAAATATAAAAAATGTAAATTGTAATGAATGCCTGAGCCAATACATTTATATAATAATAAAAACATGATTTTTAGTTAGTACTGGAGAGTCAGGTAGGTACATGAAGTGTTAAAATATCAACCAAATGATAAAACACAAGTGTTAAAGAGTCGCAACAGGGCGGCCGAACTTTACATTAAGTCAGGTATTAACAGATTATGTAGATAAGACGTATAGAATATCTGATATAATAAAAAATAATAATTAATCAACAAAATATTAACACATCACCATGTTTGAAGACGTACCCGTTTTTATCTTGTGACACTATTTCGCCGGTGCAGATCCATGTTATTAAATAAAAATGCAACACGTTCCTCTTACTACACTAAAATAAATATAATCTTATATAAATATGTACATTATGAATGTGATATTCAGCACCGTCCATGGAAGTGCATGGTGAAATAGTGTCACACGTAAATTCTGCATTAAGGCTGTCTTATTTTCACTATAAAAGAAAAACATTCACACTAATAAAATACAAAAAGTCTCAAATGTTATAGAATAACAACAAATAACATATAGTTTTACACACACTAAATTTTTATCTTTTTTGTTTGTAAAGGATTTTACAACCGTTTTTAGCAACGGAATGTATCTACCGGCAGTCTCTGATGCAGAGAAATTAACGCACTCATTCGGCAAAGCGTGAGTGCCAACACCGTCCCTATACCGATATTTCATAGTTCATATCGTAAACACTAGTACGGTCCGGGGTGGATGGTCTACCCTGCACGTGGCTCGTCGCATTCGAGTTCAACTCAACAGAGTCTGTCATTTCCAGTGCTCTTACAAATGACATCGGACGTCTTCTTGCATCTGCAATTGTGGGAGTGCTAGCTCCCATTTGCGTTTTTCGGTGTACCTGTGGACTCTGTGGTGGATACACCGAGACACCACCACGCATTGCTGGATGATATGTACGCGGAGCATTATAAGCAGCCTGCTGGGTGGGACTAGTGGGATTGGATCGGTAGAAATCAGGATGCTGGACAGGTGGAGGGTACCCCGGTGACGTATCCTTCCACATATACACACCTCTCTGGGGAGAATTCGCTAACTCCCTTATATTATCTACAGTATTATTAGTACGTGGGTGTGCTGCTATCATATCCATTTGGCGCACCAACTCTCCCTCCGACATGAATCGCCGCTGTGGACTGCCATATCCTTGCGACATGGGCGGTCGTTGGCACTGGTTTGGCTGGAACTCATAGTATGGCGCCCCCATCGGCTGATGATTGGATGATACACTGATGAAATCTGGCCTTCGGGGCTGTGTGGGGGTGCTGGGATTAGATCTGTGGAGAGGAAGCAACTACATTTCTAGCAAATAAAATAAAACAGCTAAAGCATCAAGCGCTCCTTGTCATGTCCACCTAAAAACACACAACACCATACTTACACTCAAAGCACTTGCAAGTACACAGTGCTAACTCTCTTGATACCGGCCTAACATGATATAATTACCTTCGGACAGGACTAGACATTGCTATAGGCGTCGGTATGCCTAAAGATTTTATTCTTTGCTGCATCGTGGGGGACGGCCGTTGCGGCCCTAAACTTTCCGGGGTGCCACTTCTCGTTGCATCGATGCCCCTCGGTCGGGGGTGTGGACTGTGACGTGCGTACTGCATTCTTTGCGGATGCCTAGGTGAGTCTCCGTCGATCGGAGGTAGGAAGAAATTATTTTTTGAGCCGTGTCTCTGTAAGGGAGGGGTCGGCTCACAGTCTTGTGATTGTGATGCGGATGGCTCCAAGTCTGGATCCATTCCATCGCGACCGGGCGATAACTAAAAATCAAATTTGTAACAAACTGCACCATTTAGGTTTTTATTCTGTATACTTTGTTGTATGCATTCGAATTTAAACTTCTCACTCCATTACTGTTATCCATATATGTTTTCACTTGGTTGTCATTTGTTATCGTCGCAATTGGCCCAGGTAGACAATGTTTCTTTTTCACAATGTATTTGGTTGGTCGCATCAAACTTAAAATAATACATGTTATACAAATTGTCTACATAAGTGGCATTATTTATATTACAACATAATATTACTGAATGTATGCAATTTGAAATCTGAAAATATAAACACAGTGTTTATATAAACTTGATACAACATTTGACACATATTATCAAACTAGGTATAATGTCTGTTGTCTGAAGAAGGATGTTATTTAATTGTGTTGTCACTAAAAATAAGTAAAAGGCAGGAATTCAAACCCACAACTGCTACTTTAGAAATGACAAAACAAAAATTACATGACAATTGGCTTGAAAATTTTATAAATAAACAGTGTAACAGCAATTACTGATTACATTGTACCATGTGTGAAAGTTTGTAATCAGGTTAGTTAAACACACTGTATTAACTGTATTTATCACTTCAACCACTTGCATTGGATTGTAAATAATAATGATGAATGTTCAAGATATTTACCAGTAATCACCAAATACATTAACTGACTTTAAAAAATGCAAAATCTGCAAACAGTTGATGCCCCTTCTAATCTAAATGGAAATTAATTTTATCTCACGATAAATTGGTAACTAATTAATTGTTTCAAACTTACCTGGGAAATTGGGGTCCAAATTGTGTATAACAACAGTTATCCCAACATCCCCTAGAAAATGGATTATAACCACCCTTAAATTTGCCAGTCACCTGCTCATTAGTAGTACGTCCTCTTGATACTAGGACCATATGAAATCCAGTCAGTCCAAATATTGGAATGGCTAATAATGTGACAAGTCCCATTAAAACCATTCTGTAGAAATCATTAAGGAAAATAAAGCTATAAAATAGACTATAACTATAGTGTGGTCCTCCATATGGTAACAACATATTAACCCTAATCAACATGATCCTCAATTAAAAATACTTATTATAGAAACACAGTGTATATTTATACAATGTGCAGTTTCAAGTTTTATAATTTGACAAATCCTCACTTGCAAGTTATATAAGACACTTTCATTTATCAGTTATGAGCTGTTCCAGGACCTTTTATTTACTTTTATATAAAAAGGATACGCTACTATAGGTCCTACTTCCGTCAATTTTTCCTTATTGTGTAGTACAAAAATTAAACTTAATGTGAATATGCTTATCATATGTAGACTTAAAGAAATTAGGAAGAAAAAGAAGAATCTGTAGTTCCTTCTACCAATGCAATTATTAACCCATGGGCAGTGATGATCAAATGTCTGAAATATGAAAAATATTTGTTTATTAAGTTTGTATGAGATTTATATGTCAGTGTCAATTTTGTATCAAGGCAATGTGATCCTATTTTTCATCCAAAATAATAAGTGCACCATCATTCCTCCAGCTATCGAAATCAAATTCTTGCTAGATTAAGATTGGAATTCTTTCTATGGGGGACACATGAATCAAATTGTTTACAATGGTGAAATTAATATTCAGCAACAATTAGTACAAAAAATACAAGATGACTCAAATAAGGAATCATCCAGTCAGTTTACACCATATTAAAGGATTGTTGATTTGTCGATGCCAAGCATGCATTCAAACTGAAGGTGGACATTTTGAACATTTTTTATAAATGTTTTTTTATTCTTCTTATTACTTTGTATACCTACTCTGTAAATAAAACAAATCAAACCAGTGATAATACTAAAAGTGAAGTTAATAATGAATATCACTGGTTTCTTTCATGGGTATCTGAACATATTTGATAAAAAGTGCTATAACTCTGTAACTAAAACAAATCAGAACTATGTTCGTATAATATTTTTTTCTAAGAATCATCTCAGCTTTCACTTGTCAAAGTTGGTCATAGAGCTAGTAGATCACCCTGTGTTTTAGCACCTGTTCCCTTCTTCAAACTACCAATTCAATTAAGATTATTAAATTGATTGACACAACACACATGTAGCAAATAAATCAACAATTTATACATACCTCAATACAATGATTGCACACACTGCAATGAGAACATCTTGGTGGACGATAAAATTTACAAGTAACACACCACTTCATTCGAACAGTAATACCATTTATATCAACATTCTTATACAGTGGTGCCCTAAAATCATCCTCTCGATCTTCATCTGGAGGAGCTACAAACACAAGTAAAACAATAAGACAATATGCTCTCACTCTGATTAACAATTAGAAAATACCTTTTGGTATAACACCTGGGTCCATAAAAGTAGCCAGGGTAAAATTGGCCAGAACAAAAAACGTAATAACCCCCTGGTATGCGGGCACCCATGCATGCCGCAAGATGTAATGTTGAGCTCTGCAAAGGTGAGAATTGTTACCAGATTTGGCGTATTTATTTTTGACGTGTATTACTTACGGGAAATAGAAGAAAGCTGATGTTGCGCCTAACAATAATGTCCAAGCAAATGTTGCCGGTATGTATCTAGTCTTCACATCGCACTTGGGCATTATGTTGGATATTAACTTAATTAATAACTAACATAAAACGATAAAAATATTTTCATGCAGGTCAACATGGCTGCAATAAACGCGATGAATTTTCCCAGAACAAGACAAAACGTCAAAATCAAAGATGACCTGCATGAAGCTATATGCATACAGTTGCACCAACATAATTAACATATAATCAAATTTATTATTAACAGCATCAAAATCTGTAAGATTTTCTAGTTTCAAATGATTTTCTAGCATAAAATTTTATTTTAGAATGCATAATTCTATTCGTTGTTTAGATTTTAGTATTTATTTGTTATTAAGTTGTCTGCAGTGCTTAGGTGACGCAAGTAAACCGCTTATCTGAAAATGGTGGACAAGCGTTCTTTTCAGTGTAAATAATAGCCGAAAGGCAGTGATAATACCTGAGTATCTAATTGCGAGAGAGTTTTACAAGTATTGTGCCGTAATTGCACTTATAATGAGCTATCATCCAGTCGCATATATATAGATCGAGTTATTGCGCGATACTTTTACTTGACGAGGTGAGTTATTCGGTTGTTTATTATTACCGTTTGTGATTGCCGTGTTTTCCATTCTACAAATCTACTGCCTTTATGCTTTCATACACATACATGGAGGATTTTGGGGGGTTTGTGTGGGTTTCCACAAAGTACTTTGCCTTAAATGAGTTGAGTAGTACAGAATTTTAGGTTAGGGAGGTGATACATATTAATAGTTTGCATTTGTATGATAGAATTTGTTATTGCTTATGCGAGTTAATTGTATAAGTTATGATTAATATGTTTATATGAATATAGAATGATTTATAGATTTTATGACTTGATTAACTCTTGTTTAGTCCTTACATTTTTGTTAAGTCAACATAAAATCACTAGTGTGATAATCTGGTATTGTTTTGCTTATGATTATGAAGTGTTTTTAATAGGATTTGAATCAATATATACAATCAGCATATATATTGTTGGTATATGTAATTGATAGCATCCTTTTACTTCTCAGTATGGGGGTTAATTTTTACTTTATAAATATTTTCCATAGTTTTCACTGAGTCGCTTTGATTCTGGTGTAGTTGTATTTCTTTTTGCAATTAACTTTTAGACTACTGTATCAGAAGTTTATTTTTAATACTGGTTCTAGTTTCTCATATTTTGCACATTGCATTTTCTTCATTTATTTATTGGATAATTCATATATATTTCATCAAATTAAATGATTTGGATAACTTCTACAATACAGCATGTTATGTAAATCATAATATGCTTATATTTAGCATAACCAAAATTATTACAGACATAATCAGAGAAATACTAGATATGTGTACGGAAAACATGATGGAGATTTTCATTTGATCAAGATGCAATTAGCTGTTTTCCCAGAATGTTCATGAATCACTTTTCACAGTATTTCAGATGTTACTGTAAAAGTGATTACACTCCTCTGAGATTCTCCCTTGCCAACAAAAAAGCCTCATGGCTGTTTTTGTGTATTTTCTAAATGTCATGATAAATAATTTTCTATTATACAGAATGGATCCTATAAGTGAATCGATGGCATCCAGCCTCAATTCTGAAACTGCACAAGAAGCAACAGGTGATGTCAAAAATTCCACTGTGTCTGAATCTGAGGTAGTAGACAATACCACAAACCGAACAGAAACTTCCATAAAAGAAACTACTGATGGCCATAATGGAACTGACCAATTGAATATAGTAAACCCCAAGGATATCATTCAAGAATCCATACAGCAAAGTGATGAACCAATGGAAAATGAAAGTGTTCAAGATGAATCCATGGAGACATTGGAGGTGTCTACTGAACAAGCATCAACAGATAACATTACAATGGAAAGTATTCCTGAAGATAATGAAAGTCCTCATGTTGTAATAACAGAAATTACTGAAATAGAGCAGGGACATGAACTTGAAGAGGAAGCTGTGCTGCCACATGAAGAAGCTGAGCTGCAGCATGAAGAAGCTGAGCTTCAGCATGAAGAAGCTGAGCTGCAGCATGAAGAGATTGAATCAAATGCTGAGCATGTTGAAGAAACAGTTGAAGCCACAGCTGATTCTGCTAGCATTGAGGAAGTTATATCTGGTTTTGAAGATGAAGAAGTCCAGGAACATATTAAACAAGAGATGGCTGAAGAACAGTGCAAAATAAAAATGGATACTTCCGTAGAAGATGATCTACAAAAGCAGATGTATGGTGAGTCTGATACTAGTGATATGGCTGATAAATCTAATATTTCAATGGAGGAAGAGGAGGTTACTGTTTTAAATCAATATCCACAAGAGCCAGGCACTGTTATGGTGGTGACAACAGCAGATGCTAATACAAAGGAAATTGTTTTGAGAACAGCTGATGGGCAGGAGTTGCCTGAAGGCACTGTGACTGTTCAGCAAGTGACTGATGAAACTGGCCAGGTATATTTAGTTGAGACTGTTAATGATGTTGTGATAATGGAGGAAGAAGATAATCTTGAGGTTAGTATTATCAATATTCTTATATATTAAAAAGCGAAGACAATGTTTTGAATTAGTCATTTTTTATTTTTGTGCTGTCAGTAATGGGTTCGAATTCCTGTTGAGGGTAGTGCAGTTAAAATCTGTTATTGCTATTTTTCGTAAATACATATTTATATTACAAAATTAATAAATCGGATAGTCACAACTATTGTCTTATTCTGTAATTGCCTTTATTATTTTAAAAATAAATTTTATATTAAAGTGAAAGGTGCTATTATAATAATAACAAACAAGGGAATCAGGAATGATCTTGAAACATGATAATTAATAAGAAGAAAGCTCGTGTAGAAATGTCAATTTTGGTTCATTATTAGATTATAAAAAAATTAGGACTACAAGGCTCGAACCTTAAACCCTTTTCACGACTGACCGGTGTGTAAAACACCAAACCATGAATTTAAACTAATTATAGCTGTTTTCGTTCATCGTTTCGGAAGCTGTTTCGAGTTGTTTTCGTACGAGAACAGCCCGGAACAGTTCTCCAATAATAAACGAAAACGACTAATATAATAATTTTCATACGTGCTGTGAGCAGTTGGCGAGATATACCTTGTCAAGTGACAGGAATTTCACCTAATATGTAAATAATTTTTAATTATCTCGTGACAAATATGTTTTTATTTTAGGTTCTTGAAATGCATAAATTAAAAAACATTCCTAGTCATGTATTAGGTCGTAACATAACAAATCCTGCTGTAGATGTATTCAGAAACGGCAAAAATCCGCCAAAACCTAGGTTGGGGGTAAAAATTCCATATAGAAATTTGACTAGTCAAATTGTATCTAAACAAGAGATTACTGAAGAAATATTAGAACGATCCAAAAAGCATAATAAGCAAGGAAATCGTGGTCAGAATTTGTTTGCAAAAAAGCTCACACAGACATTGGCAAAGAAATTGGCACCTAACAAAAAACCTACTTCTTCTAGTAAAGAGAAGAAGTTGAATAATTCTGATTTATTAGCTATATTGGAGGGGGATGATGATGCAGAGCCAGAACCTGAAGTGGAACAGGAGCCAGAACCCATGGTGGTTGTAGAAATGACTAAAGAACTGGAGCGGGAAATAGCTCTTAAACAATTAAGTGAGATGCCTGATGATCCACCACCACCAAGACCTGAAAATCAACCAACTAAAACAAATAAAATTCAGAAAGCTGAGGTACCAAAGGCACCAGAACAAACACCAAAAGTGGTTGAACCAGTACAGGATTTAACCGAGTCAGTTCAAGAGATTCCAGTTATACGTAAAATTAAAAAACTTAAATCAGACGAAGCGACAGAGGATGACTTACCTAAAAATCCCCGATTTGCTAGTAATGTTCCTCTAAAAACATACACTAGGAAGAGAAAACAATCTGATGAACTAGGGAATGAAAAACCATCAGCAAATTCTCCAACTAAAGCTGATGAGACAACCAAAAAAATCGATTTGCCGGTGAATCCAAACAGTTACATTACAAAGAGCTCAAGAATAATAAAAAAGAAGATCATTTGGGACCCGGATGAGGTTTCACCGAGGAAGGTTTTAAAAATAGGCGAAACAGCTGTTACAAAAGAAAAAGGTACCCCAAGTAACAAAAACGATAACTCAGAAAAGAAAGTCGAGAAAACCATAAAAGTGGAAAAGCGCGAGGTTATTAAAACCGAAAAACGCGAAACGCCAGTAAAAAAAGTTGAGAAAAAGAACGACAAACCCGAGAAACGGATTTCATCCGATGACTCCAAAGATTCGGACACGGAAAAACGCGAACGCAAGCCTCTAAGGTTGAAACCAAAAGAATCCGAAATGAAAGTGGCTAATGATAAATTAGTAGCTTTAAGAAACAAAAAACGTCTCACAGAAGTAGACAAACTTCTAATGGATGAAGGCGCTGTAAACATGCTATACTCGTTCAAAAAATCCGACGAGGACCAAGCCAAAAAGAAGCCCAACAAATCCCTAATGAGCAAAACCAATGAACTCCTAAACGATCTCCAAACAAGCTCCGATAAAGTCTCGCCAAAATCGCTGCGCAAAAAGGAAGGCACCCCGACGAACTTCTTAAAAACTAAGAAAATAATCCCGATCACCGGCAGCCCGGTGTCCAGACAAAAATCGCGGGATTCCATTCGAAGCTCCCTGCAGAGCCCGCCACCGTCCCCCGGAGGCAGCTTCCCAGCGGAGGCCTCCCGGATCATACGACGACACTCCAGCAGCTCGTTTTCCAGCGATAACGACGTCGCTGACGACATGGACGACGTGGACTACAAAGAGAAACACAAGACTAAGCGAAACGAAGTTCGTGCAAGCCGCAGAAAAAACGACTCGATATCAATTGAAAGTCCGCGGAAAAAGTTGAAGAAAGATACCAAGGAATCCAATGAAGAGTCACCGAAAAAGAGGGCGGAGGACACTGTTGCTCAGTTGAATAAAGCTGTGCAGAATAAAACATTGGAGGAGTTTACTGTATATGACAAATATAAGAGTTTTAATGTCAAGAAGTATGATCAGTTGATGCAAATTTGTTTGATTCCAAATGATGATGTTGATGTTTTTATCAATATTGAGGTGAGTTGTTTCTTCCTCTTTTAATCAGTCTTGTCAAAATTTAATTACACCCACAGTTGCTGATGAACATGAGACAAGCCTTAATAATGGGATCACGTCTATACGTGAATTATAGTGCAAATTGTATTGATCTTTTAGCAAAAAAAATATGCATTGGTATTACATGTAACTTGCAGTTGATAAAAACACTTTCTGTTGCCCCTTGAACCCTATTTCATAGTTATAGAATGTAGAAGATTCTTTCAAAATAAGTTTGAGAGCCAATGAAGTTTTTTTATTAAACTGTAAAAAATATATGTTTGATTCCATGCATACTTTTTGCTAAAATGTCAGTACAAATTCACATCATAAGAAAAGTATAGACTTGGTCCCACTATTAACAATGATTGGCTTTTTATTATTTCCTTAGTGACAATTGTAGTGGTGGTAATAGTTGAAAGTAATTACCAAAAATGTACTGTAATGGCTTTTTAATAATCTGTTCATTGGATATAGTACAATATATGTTTGATTTTATATTCTAGATGATGCAGGAAATTTGTGCAGTGCTAAAAGAACTTGCCACTGATGCTGAATGTAATATGGTTGTTTTATCATCTGATGGCTTGTCTTTCTGCAATGGTATAAATTATAAAATGTTGGTAGTACCAAAAGAGGTGTCTCGCAAAAATATCGCAAAGAAGCTAGCTACAAATGTTAGGTAATGCAATTTATATCTATCTTATAAATAGCTGTTTATTAATTTAGATTCTTATTTTAGGGATTTTCTGTACGCTCTCGCTGATTTTCCCAAAGTACTTGTAGCTGCCGTACATGGTGACGTGCTAGGTTTAGGTGTGACGATGCTACCCCTCTTCGATATGGTTATTGCTAACGACGCAGCAACATTCACCACACCATATGCAAGTTTGGGTTGCATCGCTGAAGGAGGATCTTTATTGTCTTTACCCCATCTCTCACAAAACGTGATTGTAATATTTCAAACTGAGATTTTACTTGTCTTTACTCAAACTAGTCATATTTTTAGGCTAGTGAGTTGTTATACAGTTCGCGATCATTACTTTCCGAGGACGCCCTCAGGCTGGGATTAATCACGAGAATATTGTGGCCAGATAAATTTAATGAGGAACTTATTGTGTTCTGCAAGAAAATGGCTAACCAGTCAGCGCAGGTGAGTTCTACTACGCAAAAAAATATTAATTTCAACTCAGCTCAATGGCCTAATGGTTAAAGGCGCCGGCCGTGTAGTACTGAGCATTGGTACAAACCCAAGCGAATCACCTTTGACAGTTTTTCAGAGGGTTTCTGTCATGTTAAATTCCGGGAAACCCGAGTTGGGGCTATCCCGTGAAAATTTAAGCAAAATCGATCCTTAAAAAGAGAAAAAACTTGATAAAACCGTTTCCCAGCAAGTCACATTCCCGCCATTTGGATTCCACTAATGCCAACACAAACATGCGCGCCAAAACCAGTTTATCCCCGTATTCACCGACGTTCCATAAATCTATCAATAGCTATTGAACCCATAAGTATTTGTTGTTGTAGTAACAATAAATACATTATCTAGGGTAAGTAGTTACTTTAGATTCTCCCTATTGGAAACACTGAATAATTAAACAAAAGGTGTCATCAAAGCTCAAATCGCAAGCGCTACTCCAGGTGTTTGACATTTGTTTTTGCATATTTTGTCACAATGACGTTGACAATTTGTCCATTCAATAGCTTATTGAACCTATAAAGTTTATGGAATGGTGGTGAATACGGGCATAAATATCAAATATCGCCAAATATTATTAAATATTGACAAAAATATCAAAAATGTCGAAAATATCAATGTAATTCGGATGTAGTGTGGTGCCCACACCAGATTATTAATTAATCTCAATTGTTCAGTTTTATACTGAGCATTAGAGAGTTCAAACCCTATCACGGGCTAAGTTTTCAGACGTTTTTTTAATTAAGTTAAATCTTGGATGATTAAACTCCTCATAGCTTCTCTGCTCACCAACATAAAATCTTTTGGGCTGCTAGCCCAATAAAGATTCTTTTGCAACAGCCAACGTAGTTTTAGATCAAATAATGACACATGAATATGTTTAATAATTTGGGTTATCATTAATGTATTTATGTGTATAGTTCATGGAGGCTACCAAGAAACAGTTGCGCCACCGACTAATCCCCGACATCCGGTCGGCTTTAAGTTCAGAGACTGAAATACTTGTACAGCAATGGATAAGTGCGGAGTGCCAGAAAAATTTCAGCACGGAGTTTTGCAACTAATCAACAACACGAATTTACTTACTAAGTGTGTACGTGTGCGTGGGAATATGGTACAAAGTAACATGGATATTCCTGAGAGAAATAGTTGGTTATTTTTATAATAAATACTGCAAGCGATTTATGCATGGAATATTCATTTTATGAAACTTGTCTGTTTGTTCTTATTACATATAACATTTTAAAATCTATATTAATGGTGAAATATTATACAATTCTTATAGTATAAGCTTACCATTGGATATATAGATTTGATCATCCTGATTAGATCGAATAGTTTATTGACGTTATATTTTTTATAAATCGAACTTTTATATAATTTAGTTTTAAAACCACTATCATTTTACTATGATTCTATACAAGAAATATTTTATTCACTGCTTTTTCTGGAATGCCACTAACTCTATAAATGAATTGGGATTCATCATAATTTATATAAGCAACTAGTTTTGCACAATTACATTTTTGCGTGTGCAATAAAAGAAAAAATGATTTCTGTAAATAAAATCGATCCTATTATGGTAGTTGCAGAATTAAGTGTGTTGCCGTTATCAGCTATTATTATACATACATATTAAGAAATGTTGGTTTCTCTTATTTTCTTTTATAACTGTATATTTGTGTACTGGCAAGAATTTATATCCGTTTTAAAAATAATGCTACAATTAATTTTTGTTTTATATAAGTTTGATTTTATAGAATAGATTATTATAAATAAATCTAATTACATGTTTTATTTGTAACCTTTTCTGTTTTATTTTTATTTTTACTAATTCACTCTAGCCCAAAGGAGCAACATTACATTTGTTTGGAGGTGTATTACTTTCAAATTACTACAACAACAAAAAAAAGGTGATATATTACTGGATGATGGTGAGAATTGCAAGACTTCAGGTTGAAAATTTTGTATTCTGGCATCTGGACAGTATTAAAACTTTATTCGTTTTTCGATTCTATACTGTCTACATGCTGTTATCCTAATACGTTTTTGGCGAAGAGCTACCTGTTAAAAGTAAACATTAAAAAGTTTTCTGAAATTTTGTTTTGGGTTTTCAAAAATGAAATTATATATAACTGCAATTTGCGTCATCCTTCTAGCTTTAAGAAGACGAAGGTCATGGCTGAATAACAGTGAAATGGCTAAAAAATTATATTTTCAGGCAGTTTTTTGTATTTTGCGGGAATATTGTAAGAGATAGCATACAACATGTAAAAGGACGTTTGGTTGGCCTGAAATTCTCTATGATTTTGCAAAAAGTTATTGTTATACATTTTTAATATTAATTTTGAAACTATTATTATCACACCAATTTATCACATTATTGATATCATTTTGTAGTTACATTCCGATATACAAGAAACTTCTCTGAAAATTTTAAAATCATCTGCATATATTAATTCTTGGTTATTTGTATTGCAAATACCATTTATATGCAATATAAACAATAAGGGTCCTTGGTAGGTATGAAACTGTCAAGAACTTCAGGAATATTTGTACGACAAAAATATTATAGTATGTTTTTTGAACATCCAAAATATTAATTATAATTAAGATTTTTGCGTCCGCCAAATAAAAACAAATTGCCCAAAATTCAAGAAGAATGAGACTGCCAAGAAATGCATCATTATTAATATGTATTTACGCCAACTATATTTTTCGCAATATTCATATTTATTTTTGAGATCTTTCTATAGGACGCTAAACTGCAAATTGCATCGGGATGTCAGCTATAGCGGTTTTCTAATCGGTTATTTCACTGATCGACTAAAATAATAAATATGCAGTGTACAAAAAATCTTACATAAAAATCAACTCAGAAATTATTATCTTTATTATTCTATTATTATTCATCCTCACTAGCTGAGCTACACTGATGAAATCTTATAAGATCGAAATCTAGATCTAAATCTAGATATGTAGATTGCTAAGAGGTGGATTCACGCTTCTATATGTTTTATAAGATTGGCCTTGTGTTGATATCTCAAGCACTCTGTTGGAATAATATCCCATAGAGGGCCCTACCCGGTGATACTAATGGCATGAGCATGTTATTACCATATGGGTGTGCATTGTTAATTGATGTGGTGCCGCCAAATGGCGTTTAACTTTTGTCCTAGGGGGTTAGTTGTATCATATTATTGATTATTTTAGTAGTTATATAAATTTAATATACTACACACAATATTTATATAATTTAACTCGACAGCGATGATTACAGATGAAATATTATTAAAATATGACAAAATATTTATAATTTTTCATTGCCATAAAAGCTGTTTTATATGAAAAAGCTCGACACGCAACAGTTTCTTGCAATTAATAATCTTGAAAAACACGATTGCATAAAAGTAACCTTCGTTTTATACATTTATTGCCATAGAAACTACCTTGATTTAGCTGATTAGCGTCTTTTACTCATTAACTGTTGATATAAAGTAAGGGAAAATTGAAATAAACGTAATTACAAAACGCGGCACAGTAATTAATAGACATATTAATGTTTATATAGAAAGACTTTTATTTGGTATATCCCTCACAAAAATAAAATGCTCATCAATATCACGAACAACAAAAATACATAAAAAATACAAATAGAAATAAAAGTAACAATCCGCAAAAAAATATATATCTGAAGTATGATTAATGTATAAACAATAAAATAAATAAATGTATAAATAAAATAATTCAATAATTATATCGATTTGTGTACTTTCTAATTTTTATAATAATTTAATGTATAATTCAATTAATATATTGATTTGTAGTAATTTGGTATCGTAAATTTAAAATTTAATTATAGTTTATTACTTCAATAAACACAATTTTAATTGTACCTTTGCTTTGGTCTTTTTATAATTATATACAGCATTTTTAACAAGAACTTTTTTTCTGTCTGCTTGTTGGTTTGTACACTGTTTCCCCTAGTTTTCTAATTTTTAAGTAATTTATATACTTATTATAATTTTTGTATGTACATGTATCAGTGAGGTTTCCCGTATATTAATAAATAAATAAAGATAGTTTTAGACAAGACAATTTCTTGACAATTTCTTGACTATTAAGACGGTCTTAAACTAGTTAAGATTCGTTGGAGAAACCGGGCGTAGTATTAAAATAAATAAAATAAAATATTAAAAAGTACTAATAAAATTAATATAAAACTAATTTGACTATTAATGTGTAAAATTTTGTTATTGTCCTGCAATTGGAATTTTGTTAATTAATACATTTAATTATTTATAAATGTAATAATGATTTGAAAGGAATATGGATTAATAGTATGATAAAATTAATTATATAACTATAGTTATATAAGTAATTATATAACTAATACGTTGATATTTTCTTCTTTGTGTAAAAAAGACGTGTGTAAGAATAAATAACTATTAAATATTGTAAAATGTTACTAAGATTTATAAATAATGCCTTAGCATCAAAATCACTATTAAACCATTAAATTATATTGTATAATATTTGGTAAACAAAACGTTATCAGGTACATTATTAGGAGATCGATAGGCAAGTCTTTCGATCTCCTAGTAATGTATCTAATAAGTTTTATTTACCAAATATTATACAATATAATTTAATGGTTTAATAGTGTAATGTAATGTACAATGTAATGTATTTCTTTTACCAGCAGGCTGGTTGTATATAGTATTAATTATCAGTATATTTACTTGATTTTTGTAAGTGCAATTAAACTAATAACTCGAAAAAAAATAATATATATTATCTAGTTGCCTTTTACCTTTCAGTGTAGGCTAAAAAAATAAATAAATATATTAATAAATTAATATAAATATATTTATTACACGGCTATGTAGTGCAGTATTAGCATCTCCGCTTTACGAACGAGCAGCCCGGGTTCGTATCCCGGACCGGGTAGTCGGTACCATTTGCCGTTGGGATACAATTAACGACGCGTTAGAAACCTCGGGTGCGATTGTAAGTAGCAAGTCCTAACACTCACATACACATTACTAACACACGGCGGGAAAACGCGAAGGACGATAGCCAGTTACAGAATTGTAACAAATATAGTAACTACTAGTAGTATATTTATTAGAGAAATGCACATAAAAGTATGGTAAAGGATAAATATACGTAAAGCTGAATCTTTCAAAAATAATTCCCTGCTACATTTGATTATGATTATGATAATGATTTAATGTTAACATAAACGATTGTTTCTTTATTATTAATGATTAAATATATTTGTTTCCATGCAACTAGCCGAAGAAGTTAAATAAATGGTTATTTATTTATATTAATAAATAATAGTCCAATAGGTTCTGTTAGTAATATCAACTATATCGTATTAACGATATAGTTGATATTACTAACATATTACTAACTATTTTAATATTCACCCAAAATTAATAATAATAGTTCAATAGGTTCTGTTAGTAATATCAACTATATCGTATTAACGATATAGTTGATATAACTAACAGAACCTATTGAACTATTATTATTAATTTTGGGTGAATATTAAAATTATATATACCCAACGAAACTTCGTCAGTATCATACCAAAATACTAACTACTTCGGGTAGTTTTCACTTAATGAAAGATCCGCGAAATATATAGATGGTAAAGTTTTGGTTGCGCAGGATCTTTCGGAGGGCCGTCCTTAGAGGCTGAGATGATGAGGATCCCGTTGCCGAACAAAATAGTAACAGTTGGCCATCTACAGAGCACGCGGGCTGTGGAGCATGCCACCTGATAATGTGCGCTCGTCGATGCTGAAGGTAATGCTTAAAAATATTCTATTTTTATACTGCTTTCATCTCTAATTCACAATGTTTTAACCAAACCATAGTTATTATTTTTGTTTATATAATTTAATAATTTACTAAACTTTTATTTCGTTTTAATCATACGGGATTTGTTTGTTTTATTTATTTCTTTCGTATAAGATTAAGTATGTGCCATTATTATATATTATTACTCAAAATACTTAAATATATACACTTGAATAAATTGCAGGATTTTCTCCAATATATTTCAAATTACTAATTAGGATAATTCAATACACATATAAGATATAACGCGACTGATTATAACAGTGGTAAGTCATTTAAATTCGTACTACATTAATTTAAATTTTGCAAAATAAATGCGACACTTCTTTTTAAGGATTTTGCCTAATATAAAAATTGCAAATTAATAAACAGGATAATACACTGATAATTAAAATATAACGCGAATGTTTATAAAAGCGGTAGGTTTTTAATTGTTGTCATTTAAATTCTTACTTTATAAATTTAAACTTTTTTTTTTAATACGGCACTGGATTAAGTGTATTATAAAGTAGATAGAAACCTATCTTTAAATCAATTGTTATAAAACACATGCTCTAGCCATTATCAAGCTAATCCGAGATTTATTATTACAATGAATTATCACAAAGTGGACACCGATTCAATCCAATATTTGAAAATTCTCATTTTGTGAGCATAAATAATCCAAATATTCCCTATGTTCACTAATTCGCTCTGTCTAATTTATTATTTTAATTATTACTTTATTTTATTTTATTTATTATTATTATATTTTTTATAAACCCACCTTTATTATTTATTGCATACACCTAAATCTAAGTTTGTAAATTCGACATTTTGTGTATACAATGTTATAATCCAATACTTGAAAATTCTTATTTTGTGAGCATAAATAATCCAAATATTCTCTATGTTCACTGATTCGTTCTGTCTAATTTATTATTTAAATTATTACTTTATTTTATTTTATTTATAATTATTATGTTTTTTATAAACCCATCTTTATTATTTATTGCACAAACCTAAATCTAAATTTGTAAATTCGACATTTTGTGTATACAATTTTATAATCCAATATTTGAAAATTCTTATTTTGTGAGCATACATAATCCAAATATTCCCTATGTTCACTGATTCGTTCTGTCTAATTTATTATTGTAATTATTACTTTATTTTATTTAATTTATAATTATTATGTTTTTTATAAACCCATCTTTATTATTTATTGCACAAACCTAAATCTAAGTTTGTATATTCGACATTTTGTGTATACAATTTTATAATCCAATATTTGAAAAATCTTATTTTGTGAGCATAAATAATTCAAATATTCCTTATGTTCACTGATTCGTTCTTGTAATTTAATATTTTAATTATTACTTTATTTTATTTTATTTATTATTATTATGTTTTTTATATCTTTATTATTTATTGCACACACCTAAATCTAAGTTTGTAAATACGACATTTTGTGTATACAATTTTATAATCTAATATTTGAAAATTCTTATTTTGTGAGCATAAATAATCCAAATATTCCCTATGTTCACTGATTTGTTCTATCTAATTTATTATTTAAATTATTACTTTATTTTTTTTATTTATTATTATTATGTTTTATTTATAAACCCACCTTTATTATTTATTGCACAAACTTAAATACAAGTTAGTAAACTCGACATTTTGTGTATACAATTTTATAATCGTCTACAACTTTTTATAATAGTAATGTTTGTATTTGTAAGAGCTTGATATTTCTATCAAACCGCGGTGTTTTTTAAACTCGAATTGACAAACTTACGGTTGGTTTAAGGTGTGTAACGCGTTATGTAAATAAATTACTGAAATCTTAACTTTCGGGTTGTTATGTATAGGGCACGAATTAATAATTAATAGGGGCTGGTAAAATGCCGAATAACTAAGTTGACAACCTTAACAAAATCTTAATACAACATTACATGTAATAAATAAATACCATACAATTATTAATTCATATTTTAGATATTAGTATATTTTATAATCGTGACGCTATACGTTTGTGGTCCGGCGTGATAATATCTAGTCCTTTGAACATCTCATCAACCCTTATTCGCAGATTCAACCATCTGTTACACATAATCCTGATAAAATTAATACCGAATTGTACACTTGATGGTCTCAGTTCGAGCAACTGCCTTAAAAGAAATACCGTTTTGTACTGAATTTTACATGTTTATAATTGTATAGCATTAATTTGTGTGTGTAGTTTATTATGGCATGTGTGTAAAAATATGACCTAAATTATGCGATTAAAATTCAACACGAAACTATTTAACCTTAGAAAGTTATTATTAGCACTGTGACCGAACTGTTATTTTATATGGGGGGGTTGTTAGTTTATTTTTAGTCTTCTATGAAACGGCGAGTATTGTGTGTCAAGAAATAATTATATTGATATTAGTGCGAATTTCTGGTGGCGGCGCCAGGCAAAAAAAAATCGATTATCCTTTAATGTAAATATGATCGATATAAGAGTAATCAAGTATTATGGCTAAATGTACGATGAAATAATCATTACTTGCAAATATTAAATTATCTTTTATTTTCTCTAAGTAATTATTTAGAGAATATATATATATATATATATATATATATATATATATATATATATATATATATATATATATATTTGGCGTAATTATTGCCAAATGTGAGGCTGTAAATAGGTAAATGTGAATACTCTAAAAATTTCACCCTCCGGTGGGAATCGAACCCATATATTATATATAAAATATATATAAAAGATAATTTGATATTTTTTTTTGTTAAATTAAATTTATTTATTAATTTTTTCTTTCCCCTTACCATACATATACAGTATAATATTTAACTATTTATATAATTGTAAAAATTAAAATGAATTGCATATCTACAAATAAAAGAAAAGAAAAAAAAAATTGTAATTTTCTTCCCTCGGTCCTTGCCTTGCCTTGCAAATAATTATTATTAAAATTAATTATCTTAAGATAATATACGGAAATACAATTATAAATTAATGCACAATTCGCTCCGTTGATAGAAAACTGATACAAGTAAACATATATTTTAATGTTAATTATATGTTCAAAATCAATAAAACCTTTATTTATGACTTTTTCAAAAATTGCTCAGACACGTCGATTTTTAATATTAAATCGCCAATTTTTAATGAGTGTCAATTTTTTTCGACCATTTTTGAATGAGCAATGACATCAATGAACATTTTTTTGAAATGAAAACCCCATTTTTTATTGGGTATACTGAAAGGAATTATTTTTCTGAGATAGAGATATACCGCTCTCTAAGAAATCGTAATCATTTATATCATTTATTACCTTTTGTTCAATTAATGCATTCAAAATTACAGAAATATTATCTATTTACAATCATCACTAACATACATATTTCTTACAGTTGCCATAACAGATCTTCTTATTTCTTCAATGCAAACTACCCAACATTTACTTTTAATTTGCGGTTCAAATTCATATTATATTTTCTACCCATTGTTTTTGGTCATAGGGAAAACAAAATATTTTTGTAAGTAGCCTTGCTATTCTAGTCGTGTTTTGAATAATATATATATATATATATATATATATATATATATATATATATATATATATATATATATATAAACAAATTTCATATATATCAATCAACTATACCCATCCACTATTTCTAATGAATAGAACTATGCCATACAGAGTTTTTTTGTGCAAATTTCTGTAAATAAAGTCAAAATTAATTAATGAAATTGATTAAATAATAAAAAGTTGCATATAGCAATGTAGTGAAGAGTTAATGTCATATGAAATCCTATGGAAAAACTATGCAAACAAAGGTGGGGTGTCTCCTACCAACCGGACTATACCCGTCCACTATTTCAAACAAATTTCGTTTGAAATGGTGGACTGGCATAGTTTAGTTGGTAGGGACCACCAGTCCACCCCACCTTTGCTCGCATAGTATTTTCAATAGATACAGACGTTTCATATTGTTTAAACTATTCCAAAAAGAGTGGTACACTACACTGTTATCCATTACTTTCTATGATTCAATTATTTTCATTTATTCATTTACGCCTAATTCATAAACAAATGTGAAAAACAATGTAGTGCATAGTTCAAGTCGTTAATTTGACTATGCTTGTCTACTATTTCAAACGACTTGAACGATGAACTACATTGTTTTTCACATTTGTTTATGAATTATGCGTAAATGAATAAATGAAAATAATTGAATCATAGAAAGTAATGGATAACAGTGTAGTGCAGAGTTCAAGTCATATGAAATAGTGGACGGGTATTGTTTGGTTGGTAGGGGCCACCCGCCCACCCCACCCTCGCTCGCATAGTTTTCTTCATTGGAAATAGATGTTTTATATTGTTTAAACTATTCCAAGAAGAGCGTTATCCTATGGAAAAACTATGCGCACAAAGGTGGGGTGGGCGGGCGGCCCCTACCAACCTAACTATATCCGTCCACTATTTCAAACGACTTGAACTATGCACTACACTATCCGTTATTTTCTATGATTAAATTAATGTGATTTATTAATTTAAAACTAATTAAAAAAATATATCTGAAAAATAATGTAACGCATAGTTCTAGTTGTTTGAAATAGTGTACGGATATAGTCAAGTTGGTAGGGACTATATTTATATTTATATATATATATATATATATATATATATATATATATAAATAATATATTTAATATATAAACCTAAAACAATCACAATAAATTATTTATATATATATATATATATATATATATATATATATATATGTTATCTATTTGCCTTTTACCTTTCGGTGTAGGCTAACAATAAATTATTTACTATCTACAATTTTCTGAACTGCACTAAAAGACCCTACTAATAAAAACGAAGGGGGCGCGATGTATAGAAAATTCTAAGTATATATATGATATAGAAGTTTAGATGCGACTATTATCGGTACGCAGTCTGCTATAAAACGATCAAAAACGCTTTCAAACGCAACGCCGATATAAATTAGTTTTCAATTTGTATTAAAATGCGATTAAGGAGCGTAGCAAGTTATTTCGTGATGAATTTTTATAATATACATACACACGAGGTAGTTAATGCATGCAAAAAATTTGTATTGCAGATTAATTTTAATATTTAATATCAAGCACATATACGTGGCTTTTTAAATCTCACTTTACTTTATACCTATATACTAAAATTTACACACATAGAAGGAAAGACACGGAAAGGGTCGATAGGCCAATAAATATTGTTAATATAAATAATAATAAAAATAATAATAGTAGTAGTAGGAAAGACACGGAAAGGGTCGATAGCCCAATAAATATTGTTAATATAAATAATAATAAAAATAATAATAGTAGTAGTAGGACAGACACGGAAAGGGTCGATAGCCCAATAAATATTGTTAATATAAATAATAATAAAAATACTAATAGTAGTAGTAGTTTTAAGCTACTGAAGTAAAAGCTGTGTGGAAGGAAAGAACGAGCGGCCCGGATTCGAATCCTGCCCATTTGTAGTTGGTATACAATTAACGACAACCGATAAATAGGCGACGATTTTCTGAAGTAGCAAATCCTAACACTCACATATACTAAGGACACAGCAGAAGGATCCGAAGGTCGATAGTCAGTAACAAAATGTAACAAATACAGTAATTACTACTACTATTGTTTGTGTATAATACTGGTAGTAAAATGTGAGCAGCGTATTTACCAGAAAAAAATATATTACATGCACTAAAATTTACATTAATTTACATGAAATTGATTGTGGTAAAACATATCGCAGCTGTGTGAAGTACGTGTTACAATAAAAATAAAAATATTATGATTGATGGCTGAAAAGAAAAGTACACAGCTCTTAAGAACCTTGTCAGCTATATCAACGCTTATTACGGCCTCTGCAGTTTCAATATTTACAACATTTTGTTGCACATTTTGTGGCACTAAGTATGACATAATTTTTAGAGCCACTAAAGAAGTTAATTATGATATTAATTAATTACAAAAATGCGATTCATTCAAATCAATTAATACTCCAATTAAATATTGAATAAAAAAACCAATCGATGGGAGTTGAACCCGCGAACCCCACATTAACACTAACAACACAAAAGTGATAACTGACAGTCAACATTTGTTGCACATTTTGTGGCAATAAGTATGAAATAATTTTTAGAGCCACTAATAAAGTTAATCATGATATTGTATTGAGCATTTAGTAAAAACTTAATGGCATACAATGTTCAATATTTATGAAAATTAGGGTGGGATCACATCTATACTATTCTTATGATGCAAATTATAGTTGGGATCACAAGTATATGTTTATTATGACACGAATTGTGAAATTGTATTAAACTTTTTGCAAAAACTATGCAATATAATGGCATACAATATTCATTAGCTTGTGAAAATTAGGGTGGTATTACACCTATACTCTATATTCTTATAGTGCAAGTTGTGAATTTTTATTTAGCTTTTAGCAAAAAAATATGTATTAGAATATGCCATTCTAATAAATATTTTTTTGCTAAAAGCTAAATAAAAATTATAATAATTTAAATAAGATAATAAAAACACTTTGTTGATGACTCTGGAATTTATTTTACAAGAACCACCACGGACACTAAGTTATATAGATGGTGTTGGTAAGTCGTCGTCATTTAGCGCTACAGACCTAGGTTAACTTTCACAGATAGCTCCCTGGTATGATACTGTAAGATTTCCATGCCTGATTTTTTACGTAAGAATCGTATTTTTTCAACTAAAAAGGTGTCTAAAATAATTTTTAACTGAATTCAATACTATATCCATACAAGGTATGATAAAGTAAAAAGTTTACTGTAATGTGTTTATCCATCGGTAGAGTAAATAAGGGATGCACAATCTCGCAATGCGGGCAGTGGGGGAGATGTAACACACATACCCACAATTTTAAGCGGATTACACGCAAAGTATTTTTTCGGGCTACTACGAGGTTCCCCTTAAACAATCGTATCTCAATCATTTCAATATAATCATAATCCTATGGAATGCGAGAATTAAATTAAAATTGTGAGAAAATTAATCACAGCAATTACTTTCAACGTCTAATGAAAAAATGATTATGAAAATATTAGGTGGAATTTGCGTTGTTCAACGGGATGATGAATCAATTTGCAAATGAAAACTATTTAAGAAAAACTTACATTCCCTCTGAAAATATTTCCGAACGTGATGTTGAGCACTTGCCGCAACACAAGTTTCATTCAGAAATGCTCTTTTTACAACGGATAACGAATACATTCATTTTTAATATGTAAAAACTCAAACCATTAATTAAAAAAATGCGATTCATTCAAATCAATTAATACTGCAATTAATACTCCAATTATTACTCCAATTAATACTGCAATTATTACTCTAATTAATACTCCAATTAATACTCCCATTAATACTCCAATTAATACTCCAATTAATACTCCAATAAATACTCCAATTAATACTCCAATAAATACTCCAATAAATACTCCAATAAATACTCCAATAAATACTCCAATAAATACTCCAATAAATACTCCAATAAATACTCCAATTAATACTCCAATTAATACTCCAATTAATACTCCAATTAATACTCCAATTAATACTCCAATAAATACTCCAATAAATACTCCAATAAATACTCCAACAAATACTCCAATAAATACTCCAATAAATACTCCAAAAAATACTCCAATAAATACTCCAATAAATACTCCAATAAATACTCCAATAAATACTCCAATAAATACTCCAATAAATACTCCAATAAATACTCCAATAAATACTTCAATAAATACTCCAATTATATATTGAATAAAAAAATACCACTCTAGACGGGATTTGAACCCGCGATCCCTACTTTAACACTAACAACACAAACCCTATAACTAACAGGTCGGTTGTCTTCGTTTTTATATTATAGGGATAAACAGAAACTTAGAGATAGCATGTACACCTAAAGCATTCTTTCATGCAATTTTGGGCTACCTCTTAAACTTTCGTCTCTCGATAATTTCAACATAAACATAGGCACATCAGAAAATTAACCAGAGCCTACCATTCTTCGAGGGCAATTATTTTTACCTTTATCGGAAGAAATTGTTTGTAAATACACTGACTTTGGCAGAATGTTTATTGTGAAGGGGGATCTCATCATTAAACGCAGTTTGATGCTATTCTTGAAACCAACTTGCTCTATCATAACTCCATTATAATTTATTAGTGTTTTAAATGCTAGTAAAACAAAATTCTATCACTTTTTCACACAAATCGTGAATTGTTCGCATTTTGGGGAGTGACTTTACCAGATAAACGAATACGTTCGGAACGAGTGGCGCCCCTGAATAATTTTATCATTATCATAATCCTGTAGGATGCAGTTATGAGGAAAAATAATCAGAGCCTATTGTAGTTATTTCTACTTCCAATGGAAACAAAATAATTGTGTAAGTACTAATATAACAATGTATTTGAATCTCAAATGTGCATTTGTATAATAAAACAATTAATATTTAATATAAATTGAATGGTTTTGGCGTCTACTACGTGGTAATTCATTTTAAATAAAGGAGATGAATAAAACTATGTTTTTTACCACTTATTAAATAAGTGGTAAAAAACATAGTAGTTTTATTCATCTCCTTTATTTAATATTTAATATGTTATTTAGCTGTAAATTATTACATATTATATAAATTATTATATTAATCATAAAGAAAATGTGATATATACGCTTTTATTTCGCTTTAAAAGTGCGATATTAATTTTGATATCCGTCCCTTTCGCAGCAGAGCGTCCCAATCAGTTCGTGTTATTTCCACATTTCATCTTTTTAAGCGCGATGGCAAAAGACAACCGTCGTGAAAATCTAGCTGCCGTATTGGAACGTGTTCTATTGCCATCGTTTCGTGTTAAGGCATACCTTGCGCCATTATCCGTAAATCATAGCCTGGGGGGCATAGGGGTGTGGGTGGCGTCGCCGACAGCACCCCGGAAGTGATAGGTATAATAAAAAAACGACGCTTTTTGTCAACCGGCCGTGCCAATAGAAATTACACACATAAAACACTATAGGAAATTCCTGAGATATTTCGTCCTGATTAGTTTTAATATTCTTTTATCGACTGATACTAATTAAATTTTAATAATTATATATACATATATATATATATATATATATATATATATATATATAAATGCAAATTCTCTAAAAATTTCACCCTCCGGTGGGAATCGAACCCACTAAATTTTTAGAGAATTTACATTTACATATTTATAGCCTCACATTTGGCAATAATAACAGTCATTATATATATATATATATATATATATATATATATATATATATATATATTATGTGTGGTTTTCAAGAGTGCAGGGTGATTATTTCTTCTTTGTTAATTTTAATTAGAAGGTGGAGTGGGGTAAGATTGTAAACGGAGTAAGACCGTTAACGGCCTGAATTTATTTTAATAGATGTTCAATTGTAATACCTAATAGGTAAAAAAAACCTGTATTAAAGTATGATCAAATGATTGATATAGATGTCTTTCATTCAAGAGAGGAATTCCCTGTTTATATATTAATTAGTAAATGCAACATTTTGTGAATAATAAGGCCAGGTTTAAAGTTGAACTTAAGAAAAACCGATCCGAACTTACCCCACTCAACCTTATTGTATTATTTATATAAGGTGGAGAGGGGTAAGTTCAGATCGGTCATTGTTAAGTTCGACTTTAATCATTTCATTTATTTATTTATTTATTTATTAATATACGAGAAACAGTATATATACACGTACATACAAAAAATATAATAAGTCTATATATAATATAATTATATAATTTTAATGCAATCAGCATTTTTATCACGCGATTCTCCATGTTTTAGACGCAAATACATGGAGATTCGCAAGATAAAAAGCCAGAATTGAGTACCTTTTTATAAACACATCCCAGCAGGGTCAAATTCTACACAATTTATTAAGATAGATTTGAGCTTAAAAAAGGGGGTCAAATTTATACATTCTCTGAAATCCTGAAATCATGGCGTTTTTACGAGAGACGAAGCGCAAAACGTCATAATTTCGGATTTCAGAAAATGTAGAAATATAATAGATATGGTCTCCAAATGGTCTCCAAATGGTCTCCAAATGAGCGTTTCAGAAACGTGTATGCACTTGAAACGCAGGACGAGTTTATGAAAAAAGGTTCCATTTGAATAATTTCCAATGCTCGCACGTGAGGATGACATACAAAGTTTAAATCCCTATCTTATAGTATTAAAGGATATGGCTACTAAATTATGCATAAGATTTCATAACTCATTAGGCATTTAAATGATGCACACTTAATTACAGCTGCTTTTAGACAAATAGCGCGTATCACGACGGAACTAGGTTGAGAGAAATATTAATCTATAATCTATTCATCACATGCAATATAGTGACCATGCTAATAAATATTGTACACATATTTTATTACATTATTAATACCGATTTAATTATTTTATTTAAATGAGAATTTATATATGGAAATCAACATTCATTTTTTATTTAGATCATCTGCAATCTCTTTTATTTTATTGTTATATGTTGACAATTTTTCATTTCTTGTTATTTACTTTTAATTAGGCGGAAAGACCCATGTATGGGTCGATAGCCAAATAAAGATTGATTATATATATTTTTAAATAAATAACAAGAAATGAAAAATTGTCAACATATAACAATAAAATAAAAGAGATTGCAGAGGATCTAAATGAAAAATTTCAAGACTTACGGGAAGGAGGATTTATAGGAGGCGTTTTTAACGTACGCATAAGAACCTACAGGAAATGGGTCCATAAAGAACTACTACTATATTATTATCTAATGTATATATATATATATATATATATAATATCCGATGTTCTGCAGTCAACTTTTCAAACTAGAACTAACTCCGACCAACCGCTTTTTTTTTTAAATTGGTAGAAACGCATTCTTGAAATTAAATTTTCAAGCAATTTATACCAACTTTGAGAACTTATAACTTTTAAACCAAAACAAATAATGACAAATTGTTTTGTGCAAATAAACCAAAATTTAACTTTCTCCCTTTAAAATCTTTTGTATGAATTTATTATTTTTTATATAGTTTACAATGTCTAATGCCCCAACATAGGTGTTTTCTGGACAGCAACAGCTGGAGAATGTGTAACAAATCATCCTGTAAATGAAGTTTACTCGTTTGGACAAATAAATCTCTTTATTATTATTATTAAATAATAAAGAGATTTATTTGTCCAAAAGAGCAAACTTCAATTGCAGGATAACAAAACATTAAGATAATTCATTTTTGTTAAATGAATTATCATAATTTTTTGTTATCCTGTAATTGAAGTTTGCTCTTTTGAACAAATAAATCTCGTTATTATTATTGTTAAGTCTGATTTGTTACACTTTCTCCAGCTGTTGCTGCTAAAAAAATCACCTATCCTGTGGCCAACAGGATGAAGCTCTGATGTACGGTTTGTTTATGTATTTATGTTCAAGACCTTCCTCACAATACTACTGGTCGAAAGCAGTACTATTAATATTATTATTATTAATATTAATAATAACTAGTACGGCAGATACTGAAACTTACTTACTATTAAATTTAATGAAATACTAAATAGACAATATATTTTTTTTTTCAGAAATGAGGACTTGATGTGATTCGAATTGCACACGCACAATGGCGGCGACAGATTCAGCGGAAAACGATGGCGAAAATTGCAGTGACCGAAGGAGCTCAAAGTCGCCGACGGAGTCCGCGGAAAACGCGAAACCCGAGAGCGAGAAGACGCCATGTGCGGCGACAGTTAAGAACGGGAAACGCGACAAAGCCAGCAAAGCGGCCGCCAAGGAAGTGACTAGGGTGGTGGTTGTTGCCTTAACACCGGATAGACAAAGGGAGACGTGGGACAAGAAAGTCGAGTTTCTTTTAGCCGTTGTTGGTTTTGCGGTTGATCTCGGAAACGTGTGGAGATTTCCGTATATCTGCTATCAAAATGGTGGAGGTAAGTTAGCTTTGTTCACATCAGATTCAACTGGTATCATTATTTAAAAAATAATGAATTTAGTATTACGGATACAAAATGCTCACTTGTGAATCTGTGGACAATTTAACCTACTTTAATAAGACATTATATTTATATATTTACATTATAAGTATAAATTGTAGCTTGCTTTACTGCAATAAAATGATAAAAAATAATTTTTAAACAAAATTAAAGTACTAAATATTGTGTGGCCTAGCGGTTAGAGAAGCCGGTTGTTTCATCAACATAAAGGGCGAGGGTTCAAAACCCATGCATCAGCTTTCAAAGTTTTTCAGAGCTTTTCCGTGAAGTTAAGGTAAATACCAAGTGATTAAACACCTCCCGAGCATCCTCCTACCCAGTGAAAAGCTAGTAGTACTTACACAGTTTCAAACTTTTTCAGAGCTTATCTGTGAAGTTAAGGTAAATACCGAGTGATTAAACACCTCTCGAGCTTCCTCATGCCCAGCGGAAAGCTAGTAATAGTAAGAGTTTCAAACTTTTTCAGAGCTTTTCTGTGAAGTTAAGGTAAATACCGAGTGATTAAACACCTCCCGAGCTTCCTCCTACCTAGCGGAAAGCTAGTAGTAGTATTACAATTTCAAACTTTTTCAGAGCTTTTCTGTGAAGTTAAGGTAAATACCGAGTGATTAAAAATCTCCCGAGCTTCCTACTACCCAGCGGAAAACTGGTAGTAGTAACACAGTTATAAGCGAAATTTTACACATGTATATAAATTCAGGCGTTTGCAGCAGCGCGGTAAAACTGTGACAGAACATTGGTAATAAATTATTACACACCATTACAGCCCAATTTTGAACGTCTGGAGTTTTATAGATATAGAAAACATTGCATTTATAAACAATTAAAACTTTAAAAGTGTTTTGATTTCATATGTTAATTTGTTTTTGTGTACGCAACTTATTAAGTGATTTTAAACTTATTTAAGGGCCATTCATAAAAAGCGCGGTAGATTATCACTACCGCGCTTATTATGAATGGTCCTTAAATAAGTTTGAAATCACTTAATAAGTTGCATACACAAAAACAAATTAACATATGAAATCAAAACACTTTTAAATGGCACAGTTTAATTTTTTTATAAATATATAGAAATGCATTCTCAAGAACAAAGGTGTTAACTTTGTGATGAACAAAAGTTACAAATAACCCTATATCCAGCATGTAACGTATTCAGTTATTACAGTTTAGATGGTATACAATTTAGAGAATTTCAAAATACAATAGTTTATTTTGGCAAAGATTTTAAACCGTAATAGTGTTCCGCAATCCGAATCTTTTACGAGGTAATATCAACCCCAACGCTATTCATAATGGGCCTACTATTTGTATTAGTACCGCATGCTCATACTACAATCACATCAAAATAATAAATAATTTTAAGCGATTCAAAATACTTGATAATAGAATGTGAACCATATTCACTGGAGGAATACTTTAATGTTAAGTTAAAAATATTATGTAATCACCACCTTTTTTTTGTTGACAATATTTCAATGTATGATATATAATGTACTATTGTATATGTATTGTATGCATCTGAAATTAATTTCTATTCTATTTAAAACAAAAATGTATTCTACTGATACTTTTAAGTAACCAATTATTTAGTGGGGCAGTTTATTAACTATATTACATAACAATCTAAAAGTATAATTAAACACATTTAGTGTAACTTGATAAATTACGTACAATACGCACTTATTGAGTTTATATACAGCTCAATACGATATTCAGCTGCTGCAGACGAATTGTAATTGAATAAAATAGCATTCGCACGCGATACGAACTTGAATACATATCTAATATTGCATTACTTACAAATATAACTGGATTGACGTTTGAATTATTATTCAATATACGCTTGTATTAAATTGCAAGCGATCCAAAGTTTTCTTAATTAGAACGCATTTCGCATGAAACAGTATGGAACTGTTTCGCAGTAAGTGGACAAAGTTCGGAGAAAGAGTTGAGTTATTGGAATTTCAATCGGTTATAGCCGAGTTTTCCGGATACTGTCTGAATTATTATATATTGAACATGGTTGGGTGTGTTAATTGTTATATTGTTATATGAACAAGTGCAATTTGTCTTGCTCTTAACTGTTTTTGACACGCGCGGGAAATTAATATCAATTAGTATAAAACTCTGGCTTTAAGTAATAATATTTTAAGTGATTTTGGAATCCATTAGATGCGTGTTAATTAAAAATATTATTTTCACGTATATCTCCTTTGTTTTTATAATAAAATTTTGTGGTACTATACTACTATAAGAGATTAAAAAAATCCCAAAATGCAGTAAACTTTTTTGCGGTTAAATTCTATAACACTTTACCAGGTTATATTAAAAATTGTATTGATATGAAAACTTTTAAAACAAAAACCAATTTTCACCGACCAATGAAGAACTTCAGAGGAGTTTTAATCACTCGGTATATGCCTTACCTTCACAGAAAACCTCAGAAAAACTGTGAAAGGTTTCGCAAAAATTCGCCCCGATTTGTTCGAACTCAGGCTCAGTAAGAGACGGATAACGTCTCTAACCACTCTGCCACTGAGTTGAGTTAGTTATTCATATTTTATAAAATTAATTGTTATAAAATTGCCCCAGACTTAGTAAGGTTTGCCGGTTACACGCCAAAAACTTTTCTTGATTTACATTACTAAATCATATATTAGTTGTTGTGAATGTTTATTCTGCAATTCTACCAAACAATGTAAAGTGAGAAAATAATTGCACGCAAGTTACTATCATTTTCGATGTAGCATGAAGCTATCTATATCTATATCTATGTTTATAAAGTTTAGCCAATCTCTGTACAGCCTAAAAATAATTAAATTAAATTTTATAGCCTACTAAATTGTTTAAAATTAATAATTATTAAATTTTCAGGTGCCTTTCTCATTCCATACACAATTATGCTCATTTTCGGCGGCCTCCCATTATTCTACATGGAATTAGCACTCGGACAGTTTCACAGGTGCGGATGTTTAACGATATGGAAACGAATATGTCCCGCTCTAAAAGGTAAATTAGATAATAATAGCAAATTTACTAATCCGCACCAAATCGCCGCGGATGTACATCTCGGCACAACCCTCTCCCGGCGCCTCCACCAACAATACAGCTTAATGAAAGGATACGATTTTAATTCAATTCCCGGTTAATTCTTGACAATTTGTGCTTTGCCATTGAAGCAGCAGCCGGGGCGGGCTCGCGTTCTAAGCAAGCTAGTTTAGTTTTTGCTGCTGCGATTCTTTTATGCGCCCAACCATGTACAACGTTTGTGTATCTGGGGGGTTCGACGATTGTCTCTCTGCATTATTTCAGTGCGGCGGTTAATACAAGCTCGCAGCATAAATATCATCCCTGTTCAATAAAATCCCATCGGTCAACACCCCGCCACTCTATTGAAATCCTTTGTGTTGCTTGCCAGTATTGTCTCCTTTTTAGCAATTATTTAGAGGGGATAGAGGCGGGCAAGCCAACCGTGCAGTCAGGTAATACGATTGCTGCGTCAACATAACACTAATTAAAAATATACAACCTACAAATACAAAATGTTCTTTTAATTGACTAATATATCTATATACATGCTAATTATATGGACTATTTCATCATAAGATTTTTCTTGATCGTCCCTAGTAAATAGGAGCCATTGGCTAGGATTGTATACAACAAAATTATGGTAAATATTATTATATTATCTCGTAATTGCAGCAATTCACAAATTTTCATTAAAAATTTGATCAAAAACTTCATTTAGTATTGAAAAATAAAATAAAAACAATAAAATTTATTTCTATTTCATCATAAGATTTTTCTTGATCGTCCCTAGTAAATAGGAGCCATGGCCTAGGATTGTATACAACAAAATTATAGTAAATTTTATTATATTATCTCGTAGTAACTGCAGCAATTCACAAATTTTTAATAAAATTTGATTAAAAACTTCATTTAGTATTAAAAATAAAATAAAAACAAAAAAATCATGATTTCTATTTCAGCATAAGGTTTTTCTTGATCGTCCCTAGTAAATAGGTGCCATTGCCTAGGATTGTAACTGCAGCAATTCACAAATTTTTATTAAAAATTTAATTAAAAACTTCAGTTAGTTTCGAAAAATAAAATAAAAACAAAAAAATCATGAATTTCTATTTCAGCATAAGGTTTTTCTTGATCGTCCCTAGTAAATAGGAGCCAGGGCCTAGGATAGATTGGTATACGGAGAGAAAATTAAAGGAAATTTTACTACAAAATTATAGTAACTGTTACTATATTCTCTCGTAACTGGGGAACAAGCCATGAATATCGGCTTGTTCCCCAGTTACGAGATTATATAGTAAAATTTACTATAATAAATAAATTTTACTGTTACACAATAAATTTCTATTTAATTTTATATAAAATTTACAACGTACCTTCTAAACAATAATGACATTTATACAGAATTAAGAAAAACTAAAATAAACCTTCTTAGATAAAGAAAATGTTCTGGTTAGGAAATCGATAAAAAAATGTTTTAAGCAAATATAAATAAATCAACAAAGGATAGCTTTTACAATTTTATAATATAAGTTAGATAGTATTGAGTTCGCTAAAGAAAGGCCAAATACGTAACTGAAGTATTAAAAATATGTAAACAAATCTTAAACATTTAAAAATATCTCTCAATGTATGAACAATTTGAGTATTTGTTATAAAAATCGTAATAAACAAAAATCGCAAAAACAAACATTAAAACATTTTATTTTCCCAGTTGGTATTCAACCTTTCATAAGTCGTGAAAGAATTAAGATATAGGATTTTAGTTTATGGGCATGTGTTTCATTTTTCATTACATTTAAACTAAGGTGAAACTCGACAGGGGTTGCTATTTAAAAATATGGGGTGGCCATCCACTAAAAAAACACGTAGCATGAAAGTTCTAAACTATCTAAGGAATGTAGTTTTTATGACTCTTTAGTGATCCCCAAATTTTCAATTATTTTTCTTCAATCGTTTAAAACTTATATCTCCGTCCCGCGACTTTTGGGAAGTCTTCTGTAATAATAATAAATTGTGCGTGAAGAAAATTCACACTTATAACAACCGTGTGCGTGTGTAATCGTTCCGTGATGACAACCATTCAGGGCTGCTAATAACTATAAACGAAAGCAGCTTTTATTATAATTCAATTGGTGTGTTAAATTTGATTTAGTTGGTAAACCAATTTAGTTTGTTTATATCGCTGTAGAATCCTTTAATAATTACAAACATAAATCACTAATCACCCCCAACTAACACATATTAAAAACTAAGTTTACTTAAAGTTAAAATTAATACATGCACGGTATTAATTACAACCAGCTGTTTACCTTACTGATCAAATATGATTCGTATTAGTTCTCATTAATTACGCGTAATCCGCGCATTTAATACGCCGCGTAATTATATGATTCGTTTTAATCAATTCATACAACTGTGAGGGAAAACTTTAGGCGGAATGTTAATTAAAACGAATTTAATATAAATTCGTCGCACGGGTGCACGGAAACTTACGTTTAATTTTGGAAAGAGATATCACAGCTAGAGCGGAACTCATTTTGTTATCTATACTATTTAATTTGGTTTGGTCTTCATGAAAGTAAAATGCGCCGAGGAGGGGTTCCAATAAACTTCAGGGCAGCACACATCATTTAGAATTGAAATTTCTTATAAATATTGTATTAGAATCATTTATACTGTTAGCGGAATGCGTCTGTGAGCAGTACTGCCGAAGAGATAAACGACTAATGAATTGAACATGAGCGATTTACTTATGCCACTTGTAACTAAAAGGTTTCTGTTGTTTCGCCGCTCGCATCTTCGGGGCTAACTGCATTCAGTGGTTTTATATTACGGTTTGATTTAATCCATTAGGCCTGTTTTTATTAGCCGAACGCTTAAATGCTATTAATCTCTTTTGACTTTCCCTTGCAGGTGTGGGCTACGCGATTTGTTTGATTGATCTCTATATGGGAATGTATTATAATACGATCATAGGGTGGGCTGTTTACTATCTTATAGCCTCGTTTCAATCGGAACTACCGTGGACTAGTTGCAATAATGCTTGGAATACGATACACTGCATGCCCATACAGTTTAATTCGTCTAGTGGGCGGAATGTCAGTGTTTTTACGACTAGTCCAGCGAGGGAATTTTTTGAGTAAGTTGCATGTTTTTATCCATATGATTATTTAATACTAGATAAAATAACGAATGTGTCGTAAAAGTAAATTATAAGAAATGGTAAGTAAATCTTACTTAAAAAGTGGCAATAACTTAACTTCATTTTGATGAAGTAGCCCCTAAAAGGCTTTATGTTCATACATGGTATAATCATTATTAATAACATGTAGAGATTGCAGAATTGAGCATATAAAAAGTTATATCCATATTTTGTTTAAATTTTTAGGCGTGAAGTATTAGGCCAACATTTATCGCAAGGTCTAAACGAAATGGGCCCGATTAAAATAACGCTTGCGATGTGCGTCTTCTGCGTTTTCATCTTGGTCTACTTTTCGCTGTGGAAAGGCGTGAGGAGCAGCGGCAAGGTAAATACCTCTTATTACTTCCCTTGTACTTCTTCTACAGTTCTTTTGAATTTATTATTCTAGGCCGTCTGGGTGACAGCATTAGCCCCTTATATAGTTTTAATAATACTACTCTTTCGTGGGGTGACTCTGCCTGGCGCTGGAGAGGGCATTTTGTACTATTTGACGCCGCAGTGGCACAAACTAACGCATTCGCGCGTTTGGGTGGATGCCGCCTCGCAAATATTCTTTTCACTTGGACCAGGATTCGGAACGCTGTTGGCGTTATCGAGTTATAATAAATTTAACAACAATTGTTATAGGGATGCGCTGCTGACGAGCAGTATTAATTGTTTGACTAGTTTTTTGGCTGGTTTTGTTATATTCTCCGTCCTCGGTTACATGGCTCAAGTGCAGAACAAGAAAATTGAAGAAGTTGGATTGGAAGGTTTGTAAAATAATTATCTGTGTAATGAATGTGTGTGTACCAAAAAAACAACTAAATTATAGTCTGATTAAGAGAGAAAGCATTGCATGATCAAGGTGTTTAATTCCTTAAATCCGAATATCAAATAAAAACTCTTAAATAATTTATTTTTAACTTCAAATAATAGGTAAATATGACATCCGTCAACACCTCGACTTGCAACAATTCCTCTTTCAGTCGATTATTCTTATGATATGAATTATCTGACCGAGAAATCGCCGCCTAAGCGGCGACACCACAATCCTACAAAATTTATTCGAGATTGATAGGAGAGAGAAAACTGATATTGATATATAAAATGTTTATTGGAGTTTTTTCACTCTGATAACAAGTTATCCATTTTTTTATTTTATTGCTGCTTAGGCAAAGATATATCGACTCAAAATCGAACAAAACGCTGATATTTGCGATTGTGGGTTACTGCGTTGATATAAGTATATAAGTTGAGCAAAGTATATATTGCTTGGAAATATACAATTCTTCATATTAATTCAATTACTACTGGTTCAAATAAATAAAATATAAGCAATAAAATTAAAAATTATAATATATAATATAATATAATTATAAATTTTGCGTTTTGTTCGATTTTGAGTCGATATATCTTTGCCTAAGCAGGAATAAAATAAGAAATGGATAACTTGTTATCAGAGTAAAATAACTCCAATAAATATTACATAATCAGTTTTTCTCTATCCTGTCAATCTCGAATAACATTTTAGATATACATCACACATCTAAAATGTTATTCGAGATTGATAGGAGTGAGAAAACTGATTATGAAATATTTATTGGAGTTATTTCACTCTGATAACAAGTTATCCATTTTTTATTTTATTGCTGCTTAGGCAAAATCGAACAAAACGCTGATATTCGCGATTGTGGGTGACTGCGTTGATATAAGTTGAGCAAAGTATATATTCCTTTGAAATATACAATTCTTCATATATGTTAATGTTTATAAATTTTAAATAGCGCTATTATCTGAAAAATCCTGAATGTGAATCTGATACATACACAACTGTAGGATTATAACAGAAATATTCATTAAACGCAGATTTATTTTGCAATATACGACATACGAGTTTCGAACTTCTAAAAGGGTATTATATTCGTTGCGGATTAATAACTGTGCAGCCGACCGAATTATGTACGAAATGAAACTAATAATAAATAAATATTTGGAAAAAATAAGACGTATAGAACATTATTTTGTTTTTATTAAATTTTTGACAATAATGCCTAATAAAAATATTTGGAGTCTTTACATGCAAAAGAATAAAAGTAATGCAGACACAATAACAACAACACAAATATCTGGTGTGCACCACACGACTTTCCGAATGACTTAATTAATATTAAATCAAAATTTAAGATATTTCTGTTCGAATCGGTTCGATTCACGTTTCCACGTTTTTTCACCTTTTTCCTCAAATTTTCCCACGTTTTATCACTTTTTTACACATTTGTTCCAATTTGCCTATATTTTCCCACATTTCCAGACATGTTCTCACATTTTCTTATTTTTCTCTCAAATTTTCCCACGTTTATAACATTTTTACACATTTTCTCCAATTTACCTATATTTACCCACATTTTTAGACATGTTTTCACTTTTTCTCACATTTTCTTATATTTTCACCCATTCTACAACCTATTCTCTTATTTTACAACATTTTCACACATTTTCACACATTTTCATACATTTTCTCACATTTTTCCACGTATTTCTACATTTTCCCACATTTTCCCACATATTCCCACATTTTTCTACGTGATCCCGTATTTTCCCATGTCTAAAATAGTCGAAATAAACCCGCAAAATCTAGCAGTTTTTTTTTTTCAAAAAATTATCGCATATTTCCACAATCTTTGTTAGAAAACGTGAGGACGTTTTGGCTAAAACAATACCTCTCTTATACATCAGTGATGTATTCGGGAAGTAACAAGCAAATTCGCTTAGTGTTTTTTACTAAAAGACTAGACATTACAATATGACTGATTTTACGTTTTGCCTACGACATTAATACACACACACACACACAACATATTTTGTCTTGAGGGAAGATTTTAAGTTTCTCCTACGACATTAATACACACACACAAAATAATTTGTTTTCAGGGGAGGTAACTCGCTAGTTTTTTTTTTAATAGAGTGCATACTATATTAATTAATTTCTGCATAATATTATAATTTCAGGTCCTGGTTTAGTATTCATAGTTTACCCAGAAGCAATAGCAACAATGACCGGCTCGGTCTTCTGGTCGATAATTTTCTTCCTCATGTTAATCACTCTCGGCTTGGATAGCACATTCGGTGGGCTAGAAGCCATGATAACGGCTCTATGCGACGAGTATCCAAAAGTACTAGGACGGCACCGGGAGATATTTGTTGGGCTGTTGTTAATTGGAATTTATATTTGTGCACTGCCAACAACAACGTATGTAAGTATATTTTTCAGTGTCTGATTTGGTAAATGCAATTGGTGGCGAGTAGAGCTGTTCTATGAATACACATTTCACAGTCAGCGGACCGTCAATGGGCTAATAATATCCCAATAATTTTGCACATGAGGTAATCCTTCGATTAGGGTCACCTGCGCGCCTACGTCATTACTATGAGCTCCCGTAATCGCAAAACGTTCAATGTGTTCACGGAGCATATCAAAATTTATCAGGAATATTTCAACATGACGGGGAATATAGTTATTACTCTATAAGCAAATTAAATCAATTGTCACTATTATTATTATATTACTATATAAAACTAGAAAATTACTAAGCATTTAAATAAAAAAGTTTTTATTAGCCGAATAGCTTTTCCGCTGATAGAGAGAAACGCTGATACCGTTCACAAAAACCTATGAAAAAATGCGAAAAGGGAATTTAGTCATAACGACACTATCAATTTCAACGCGACACAGCAACAACCCCATCTAACTGAATAGATTGCTAAGTTACTTAATAATCTCTGACTGGGGATTATATTCAAAGAGTGTACTGCAATTTTATTACTACTACAAGTTCAATATAAATTCTATGTTGTATATAATATAAATAATATAATACAAAATAGTTTTATTTCAGAATGGTTGTATAATTAATAACTTTGATATTTCAGGGCGGTGTTTATCTTGTCAACATGTTAAATGTGTATGGCCCAGCACTGGCCATATTGTTCGTAGTTTTTGTTGAAGCAGCTGGCGTATGCTGGATATATGGTACCGACAACTTTTCTAGAGATATTGAGAAGATGATTGGCCATAGACCTGGTTTGTTTTGGAGGATGTGTTGGAAATATATTAGTCCCGTATTTTTGTTGGTATGTATTTCATAATTATACATTATGTCGGATAATTAAATTAATCGCCATTGATTGATATTACAGGTTATTTTTATATTTTGCCTTCTTGGCCATGAAGAAATGTTGGGCACGGAGTATGCATATCCCGATTGGAGTATTAAAGTTGGTTGGGCATTAACAGCTTCATCAACATTCTGTATTCCAATTTATATCGTATACAAATTTTTAATAACGCCAGGGAGTGTATGTCAGGTAAATACTAGAAAATTTATTACATCTCAGATGAAATTACGCCCGGTTTCTCCAACGAATCTTAAAGCTCGTCTAATTTATAACCACATCTTAAATTTTGAACCATTTTTTAGGAATATATGTAAACATAGAATGTTTCAATTGACACTATGTTGAATCCGAATCTTAAGAGTGCGGTGTCTTACAATTTAAGACCGTTTTATCGTTTTAAGATCCGATTTTTGTTTGGTGCAACGCTTTAAGACCGTCTTATTATTAAGACGGTCTTACATTAGTTAAGATTCGTTGGGGAAACCGGGCGTTAGATGAATAAAATATTTGCAAAAAACGTCTCCCTATTTCAATGCATGTGTAATTAAACTAGCGTAAATCTCAAGTAAAAAAAACAGAAACTCAAGTAAAAAGAAACAGAATCAATGAGAACCGGATAGTTTTCATTTCAAGTTATCGTTCTTTTGGATTATTTGCAATCAATAAGGTATTTTAAGTTTATTTAACAAAGCGACTGTATCTATACCACTGTTATAACTATAACACAACTCACAGCAAGATAGATTTACTGATGGATTTCATATCTCACTAAGTTACTAAGGCACTTTATACACTCAGGAAAAATTACCGTATATTTTTTAAATCACTTATTTAAGGACTATTTTGAAAATGCGGCGTAAAACGGTAGTAGTGGCAGAGATAATGTATACTACTAACTAGAAACAAAATGGTTAACAGATTTTGACGATTATTAGTTAGTTCTACATTTTGCTGGCCAAAACAGTTCTATTAAATTAAATATTTTGGTGTTAAATTGATTTTACTGGCAAGTCGTAGTGAATTGTAGTATTATGTAGCAAAGGAATTAAACAAAAAGACATTGAAAGGCGTCTAAATGCGTTTAAATCAATCTACAGTTTCAAGAATATTAAAAAGATACCGGGAGACTCGATGTTACAAAAGGGCGCCAAGGATGTAAAAAATGTATTGATGGCCGTTTTTTAAGACGTCGATTAAATAAATTAAATTCACTAAATCGTTCGTGGTGCTACTAAATATATAAATACACAATTTTGTCTACGAACATTTTTTTTATTTACACATACATTTGTTGTACATTTGTTGGTAATCCTCAGATTACCATTTTTTTTTTTAAATTTCAATAGGCAGTTTATTAAATTATATGAAACCATTTTGAAAATTTTTTGTTGTTCTTTTATTAACTCTATTTATATGCAACTTGTTCATTGGATCATAGGAAATTTAATTTTTACTCTATCTATTTTATCATATTGTACACATTTTTAGAGATGGACAATGATCTGGAAACCCGAACACTCATCCGACAACAGTGCTCTAACGTACTGCCCAGGCACCGAAGTGTGACCCCAAAGCAAGCAAAACACGTACACTATAGAATGGTTAGTTTAAGATATGAGTAAATGGTTACATTAATAATTTAATTAGGCAACAGCAAGATAAAATACAGCCATATTTTATCTTGCAACTAATATGTTAAATTAATTTGTATTTAATTGTATAGATTAGAAAATGTTGTACATAATATAAACAGAACAGTAAGAAATCGTTAGGAAAATATATAGTACAATAATAAATGTATATATCGTTTATTTTACACGATTTTAATGGTAATAGATTACAATGATAACATTTTCGGAGCATACATTTTTAAAGATTTATACATGTGTATGCATAAGTAATTATATAATAGAGTAAGCTGTTTATTCAATAAAATAAAATTAACTATTAGTAACTCCTTATACCTAACGGTATAAAGGATTATACCTACCGGTATAAAAGATTATACCTAACGGTATAAAGGATTATACCTAACGGTATAAAGGACTAATAAAATAAATATTTTTTAAATAAAGCACAGCAGCCATTGTGCTTTATAAATTTTGTATATTCATGCTTATAAAAGCTGAATTGTATGTATAGCAAATATTATAAAAATGCATGTGTACCATATGGAATTGTAATTAATATAATATAATATAGGTGTTTTATAATTTACAATTTTGGAGTTTCTGCTTTGCAAAATGCTTTAAAATGCTATAGTTAAGATAAAAATGTTCATTCAATAATGTTGTTGGTAATTATGAATATTAATTATGTATTTGCAAAATCAGAATATTAAGGGTCAATATTCTGTTTTTCGATACACATATTGCGGTAAGATACAGCCAATCTTACCTCAATACCTGTAGGGTAAGAACCTCTTACCTCTAACTAATGTATACATTATATATGAAATTCTATATTGATATTCATTAATATTGCAGAGCTTTAGGGTATATTTTACCTCTTTAAACATGTATTAGTACATCTGAGGAAGATTATTGTATGAAGAAATAAAAATGACTATGACTATATAGTCATAGTTATTTTTATTTCTCATATGAGAGAACGTATTATAATATTTTATTATATGTTTCGAAAATGTAACTAAAAATTACATTAACAAATTATTACATTACATTAAAGACACTGTGCGAATTAGGGTGGAGTGGGCGTTAGTTCAAGACCAACCAAACAAAGCCCGCTCACTTTTTCAAGAGACTTGAACTTTTCACTACAATGTTTCCCGTAATTTTGTATAAATCAAAACTTATTAATTAATTAATGAAACTAGGGCCGAAAGACTTCGTGTCGATAGCCCGATTAAGGGAAAAAATGTAAATGTGAAATTATGTATAAAAAAAAAATATGTTTAATTCATTAATTTAAACAGTCATCAAGTCGTAGGTTATGCAAATATGTGTTTTCTAATATATTAGTGTAAGTCCAGAGATATTAGTACAATCATTTGAATGATATTTATTTCGTGACCGAAAATTTTTGATTATTTCGTAACTGGAATCTGTGTGTTTATAATTTATACAAATTAGTATTAAATGTATACAAATTAGTATTATCTTTATAATCTCTACTATTTGTAATATGTATTATATAATTTTTGTTTAAATTTAGTATAATTATATAAGGGCACTAATGCTGTTTGAAATACGTATTTTATTAAGGCCTAGGAAACTGTATGTGTGATAATGAATTTAAAAACAAAACTACTAACGGGATCATTGAAAACTGAATCAGCCATCGGTTATCAAAGATTTTGAATAACTCTATGTATATTTGTTTAATTTTGATTTTGAAATGATGAATTGTATTTTTCATATGTGCTAACTATAATTTTAAATAAATTGTTTTATTTTATTAAAAAAATAACATTGTTTTCAATTACCATCTCAGATTAATAAGAATGTATATAGCCCATAGCAACATACAGTATTGAAACTAACGCCAACGAATCTTAACTAGTTTAAGTCTTAATAATAAGACGGTCTTAAAGCGTTGCACCAAACAAAAATCGGATCTTAAAACGATAAGACGGTCTTACATTGTAAGACTAAGTAAGATCTACATATGTTTGGTGCAATAAAATAAAAATTTAAGACGTGCTTATATAAGACGAGCTTTAAGATTCGTTGGAGAAACTGGGTGTAAACGTACTGTATTTTGTGCAAGAATTGTATAATGGGAATGAGAAGTCTTTATAAGACTATCAACACGAGAGCTTTTGCGCCGGAAATTACTTATATTTAGTATAAACATATCAGTTGCCTCGGAAATTGTGATTTTAACTAAAAGCAAAATGCCAAGTAAATTAAAGAAACCGCAATATGGCAATTAGAAGTTTGTTTATCTAATATTGTAAATATTCGAGCGCCATAAACTAAGGTAAAATTCTTAACATAGTTTGCGTGGAATATTAATTATACAAAAGCCACGTTCATCCCCCAGTGGCGTTTACAAAGTTTGCGGTGGCTAATAATTAGTACAACCAAGGCACTTTTATGTTATGAAGATGTACAGGTGTTCCCAAATGTCCCGCGACGGAACTATAAGTTTCGAACGAGTGAAAAAATATTAATATTGTGCCATAAAGGCACCTTACACGGTTAATAATACTGTCAATCCTAGCACTGTCAATATTTGCTTTAATCCTTCTTCAATATTTATCAAGTAATCAATTATCCGGATAAATATCAGTATTCTCTTCATTCCATCATTACTATACCTTAAAGGCACTGTACACGGTCAATAATACTGTCAATACTAGTACTGTCAATATTTGCTTCAATCCTCCTTTTATATTTATCAAGTAATCAATTATCCGGATAAAGATCAGTATTCTCTTCATTACAACATTAATATACATTACACGATGAGTAATACTGGCAATATTTTAGAATAATGAATATTTTAAACATATTATAGTACAGTAATACTATCATTATTCTAAAATATTGACAGTAATATTGATCGTGTAAAGTGCCTTATACACGATCACTAATAATATCAATATTTTAAAATAATGACAATTTTAAACATATTATTGTACAGTAATACTGTCTTTATTCAAAAATATTGACAATATTATTGACCGTGTAAGGTGCCTTACTCATATCAATTCTATTACCAACCTCGTTTTATTCTGACATTAATTACGTCAAATTTTGCTTGATGGGAAATTTATGTCAAAATTCGTAATGAACTCATTATCAGTCTTAATGGAGGACCTTTTTGCGACCCATGGTCGCTTCATCAGAGACACCCTTGAACTCAATAAATTTAACTCGAGTATATTTTCCACGTTGCCCAGTATTATTTTCCTAGCCACAAATTTCTTTTTTGTGCATCATTTTTGTCACCGCTTCACCAGATTGGGGTACACACGAGTACGTACTTGGATATTTAGAGTGAGTATATTATTTTCAATATGTACATACAAAAAGGGTAATTCAAACTAGTAAGTTTTGTAGTATTTAGACTAGTGATTCTCAAACTGGGGGTTGCCAAAATTTAGATGTTAATGCAAACCGGTAATTTTTGTAGTGTTTAGACTAGTGATTCTCAAACTGGGGGTTGCCAAAATTTAGATGTTAATTCAAACCGGTAATTTTTGTAGTGTTTAGACTAGTGATTCTCAAACTGCGGGTCGCCAAAATATTTGGGGGTCGCAGAATTTCAAAGATGTTATTGATGTGTATTGATGCTAAACATAAATCTGCTATTAATCAAAATCAAGAACTCAACACCAGGGACCACACTCAAGTGAAAGAATGGCCACCGATTGAAGAAGACACCACGTTTTTATATTTTTAGCTGATATACCATGTTAACATTGTATCTGAATTAACTCTCTTCTATACATACCCATTCTTCGAGGGGTTCCTGTGAAATTATTAAGTGCAAATGGGGAACTTAATAATTTCACAGGACCCCCAGAAGAATGTGTATGCGGATCAAAGAGTTTGAGAAACACTAGTTTAGACAATACTGTGCACCTAATTAAATCCATAGTATTATAAAAAATTTTATTTTATTTTTTATTTTCAGGAAACTACCTTCCATTGGTCATATTTCTACATTACTAAACTATGGTTTATTTTCATGAGAGCCTATAAAATTAGCATCAAATATATTTGCGAGCAAATAGTATAGTAATCTAAAATTTAAAAAGCTTGTAACTAAATATTACTGTTTTAGATTTCATACAATTTAGACTGGGCTCATTGTACTTGCTGTAACTGGATTGGTTTTTTCATACTGTTTTTTGTGAGCACTGTACCATTAGTTATATACATTATGCGCTGTTATAACCGTAATGATGTTCCGAACTTTCTAATGTGGTAAGTTATTACGAAAAACATTAGATAAGTGAAGACATTTTTAGAAAAAACAATTACACCATTCCTCGAATATTAGCATACTTAGCCGTAACCACAACTGACAAAATAAGTAATAATAAAATAAATAAAAAAGTGATTCATTATTTATTTTTTGATTCAAGCAAAATTCATCTGCATTCAACTCCTGTAGACTAACCGTATAACAATTAAACCGATTTACTTGGATACAGTGGTATCCAAATAAGAGGGAAACTTTACATACATGATTCATATAGGTAGTTAATATACAGATATATACATACAGATGAATACAATGCTATTATTAATGTGTCTATAACTAAGAAAAACGCCACACTTGTTGATCACAATTTTAAAATTAAACTACCGATTCTAATCCTACAGAATAGAGAAACCTATATAAGTTTTTATTTTAAATAATATTATTTACAATAATTATTTATCTTTAGGATTGGAGAAGATCCATGGCTAAGGACGGAAATAGGTCTATCCGGCCACTACTTGGAACGACCAATCTCTTTTATGCATCAAAGAAGAAGGAATTGCGCATATCACACTCGCAGATCTTCGAGCCTTGATCAAATGCCGATGAAAGCCAGTTTTATTAGAGTCTCTAAATCATTATCTAATTTCAAGTGTATTTAAGATATAGAATTTACATTCCAAATATGTAGTCATGAAGTTTGATGAGTACTTTTTGGTGTGTTCTATAAACGTTAGTTGATTTAAAAATTTAATTGTATAGTGATAAATAATAACTTCTGTGTTAGAACTAGCAACCCAATGGCTTTTCCCTTAATAACAATAGAAGGTCAGAGAAATGTAATCAGAAGTGTAATCCGGGCTTTACATTAATTTCTCAGAAAACCTATGAAAACTGTGGTTTGAACCTTCTCTCCCCAATACTCAATATGAGACGGGCTCCTATAACTACACAAGGGCACCTATAACTACTAGGCCACTGAACTGGGTAATAATAAATTTAAAAAAGACCTATTTGGCATAAGTCTTACATTAAAATCATCTGTAACAACTAAAGATATAAGATACTGCTGAAAAAAGCATTTTGAACATTATTTTAATTTAATTAATTTAATTTTAATTAATTTAAATAATAAATCATAAATCTACCTTAATATGAATAATAATAATAGTTTAATTTGCTGTATAAAACCGACAAAAAGTAATTAAGTAATTCACTCTCAATATGTTAATAAATATCATGATAATACTCTATTTGGCGTATAATGAAATTCGTGAAATGCAATACATTATTTATATGATCAATTCTATATTTATTATTAGTTAAAATACTGATATAAAATCTATTGTTTCAAATATTTTATATTTTTAAAAGAAATGTGTACACTAAGTACTAATCATCAATCTAAATTTATCTCGCTCAGTATGCATTTAAGTACGTTGCGTTTCCCCACCCCCAGATGTTCTTTATCAACGCGCTCAAACTTTCATATAAGTACTTCCGCTATCACCCCTTATAGGGTGCTAAAATGTCACTGGGATTAACCGATATATATTTATATGGCAGTGGCCAGTGCTCTATAAATACATTTATAATAAACACACACAATTTGGTAAACAATATAATGTTTCTGGTCCTATGAAAACAAATACTAGCCGCGTGTGAATGAATGCAAACCCTTCTTTGGTTGAGGAGGCATGTAACCGCTACCGGTCTCAAAACATATATTACAAATAAAATAAATATGTGTGTATACAAAATTGCCAGTATTGAAAACAAGGTTTATTTTACTTTACGATACCATATATGTAATATTAGACAGGAAAAAAATGTGTATTAGTAGAAAAAAAACTCGATATGATTAGAAGGGAGCAAGATTAAATTACACATGCATTCAAATTTAATTTCTATACTGCAATCGAATTAATACAAAATCTGTGCGATGAATAAAGCCCGTATGACATTATCTAGTTTCCTATATCGTTTTATATATAAGAATTGATATATTAAACTGTATAACTATTTCTAAATGGAAAATTAACATTGTGTATTACGGTGTTATTATTTTTAAGTGAATTTATTATTATTCCGCCGCTGTATAATTTTCTACATGTGTGTATGACACTATGTAGTTTGTGTGCATCGAAAACGATATAAGAAACTAGATATGTCATACGGCTTAAGAAGTATATCTTACGCCCGGTTTCTCCAACGAATCTTAAAGATCGTCTTATATAAGCTCGTCTTATATATAACCACGTTTTAAATTTGCATTCTGTTGCACCAAACATATGTAGAATGACACGAAATGTATGCTAAGTATTAAATAAATCTATCTATCTATGATAAAATTAAAACAAAAGGACTATTGAATCAATATTCAAAATACTGTTAGAAATTAATTATCTAATCAACAAAACAAAAGGAATTTCACGTCAATGCACCATCAATGTAATAATCCCACAAATCGATTATAATTTGATAATTACATTGAGGATGCATTCATATTTGTTTTGTATATACATTTTAAGAAATCGGATGATTCAATTGTATGATATTTAGCCCGTGCATCAAAGTTAAGTCTGCTTAAAATAGTCACTGGTGATTGGGCTGGCTTAAGTAACTGGGTGGAGTTTAGTTGCGGGCGTCCTCAACACCCATACATTATAGAATAAATGTTACTCCTACAATAAGTTCCTTAGTGTCGGTTTCTAACAGTGGTGCTTTATTGTATTGTGTTCAGCTTATTTAAAACGTAAGTCTTACTATAATTATAAAACTATATCGATTCAAGATTACTAAATGTAAGGTCTACAATTATTTTTAGTTATCTTACCTCCAATACTATTATCATGACTATAATTTCCATATTAGATTAAAAATGCTTGATTTTTAGTTATGCTAAATACTAAATATACTAAATATTTAATATCGCGGCAGTTTGAGGTTTAAAACTTAGTTTGATTATTATTACTTATTAGGATATTGAAAGCATACTTAATTAAATATCCATATTTAATGATTTTATTTAATTTAATCCTAAATATAAAATACAGCTCAATAATATAACTAGAAATAGCTATACTCATAACTAAAAAAGCTAATCATGCAATGACATACATGTTGAACATATAAATAAAAATTCTCACAATGATTTTGATTTGTCATTTTAGATACATCCTTAATAATCACATAAATATTGATACTTGACATTTATGTATAAGGCACCTTACACGGTCAATAATACTGTAATATTTTAGAATAATAACATTATTACTGTACGATAACATGTTTAAAATGTTCATTATTCTAACATATTGACAGTATTACTGATTGTGTAAGGTATAGTAATGATGAAATGAAGAGAATACTGATGTTTATCCGGGTTAATAGATTATTTGATAAATTTAAAAGGAGTATTGAAGAAAATATTGACAGTACTAAGATTGGCAGTATTATTGACCGTGTAAGGTGCCTTTATGTCATGTATCAGTATTTATATGATTGGGTTTATAAGGCACCTTACACGGTCAATAATACTATAAATCCTAGTACTGTCAATATTTGCTTCAATCCTCCTTTTATATTTATCAAGTAATCAATTATCCGGATAAAGATCAGTATTTTCTTCATTACATCATTACTATATCTTATACGATGAGTAATACTGGCAACATTTTAGAATAATGAACATTTTAAACATATTATCGTACAGTATATATTATTATAAAATATTGACAGTAATTTTGATCGTGCCTTTTTATAAAATGTTATGTATAAAAATGTAATATGGCAGAAAGGCCCTCGGTCGATAGCCGAAATAAAAATTGATTCTCTCTATAAAAAGGGCTGAAATGCTCGTTACCGTGCTCGTTAATACATTTCTAAAGTCCTGGTTTCCTAGCAAGCGTGTCGATAAAAACGGCCGTTTTTGACGTCATTTACACATTACAAGATACGTTTTAAGTACATGGAATTGAATAACTCACCAGATTCCAGTGTAATTCATGACATTTTCCTAATACTTTGAAGTATACTGTTATCTGGATTAACAGATTTATTTAAATATACGTAAAAGAAAAGTGTGACGTCAAAATGACGTTAAATACGGCCGCTTTTGTCGACACCGCATCCTAGGAAACCAAGGCTTTACCGTAACAAAGCAAACCCTTACTTGAAACATTGCTACTAATTCAAAAAACCATAATTCTTTAAATAAATAATGAATCAAAAACATACAAAACGCAAACCCTTACTTAAAACATTGCTACTAATTCAAAAAACCATAATTCTTTAAATAAATAATGAATAAAAAACATACAAAAAAAACTCGCCCCGAAGAAAATTCGCACTTTTTAACTGGCAGCACAAAATACATACATGGCAGGTCGGTCGGCTTCAAAAAATTGTCTATAGTTTTTATATTATAAATTTAATTATTATCAACATCCCTTGATAATGATTTATATATATATTATATATTTATATTTCTCTCATTGTTTTAGTACATTAAAGATATAATGCCACGTAAAAGAAGATGTCTATCTGAGACAGCCGATTCTGAGGACGATTATGATAACCGTCACCACCCCCAAAGAAACGCCGCCAATGCTAGAGAACGGGCCCGTATGAGAGTTTTAAGCAAAGCATTTTGTCGCTTGAAAACAACATTACCATGGGTGCCCGCAGATACAAAATTATCCAAACTGGACACATTACGTTTAGCTACAAGTTACATCGCTCATCTGAAGGCTGTTCTTACGGATCAACCTCTGCCTTCAGAAAAAGGACACAAACATCCTTTAACGCTAGTAAGTGTTCATCATATTCATTATTCCAACCAAATATCTCTATGTACAATTATTTATGGCTTGTGATTTATCCGCACTAAATTAATAAAATAAGATAATAACTAAAATCATTTTAATTTATATAAATGTATCATCTCAAATGCGTGTAATAAGGGAAGGAGAATGTATTATATTCGGGTCAAAATTTCCAACCGACTATTCCCTATGTTTCAGACATTTATAGCCACGAATTATAATCGATAACGTAACACTTTCCTTGACGTTCATATACTGATCTATTCGCGATTGAAATATCAACGGTTTTCGTTGAACTAGTGAGGGAGTGGTGGTTATAGATGATGTTAATTTGTAATTTTTGCGTGTTACTTTTATTGTATTTTTATTTTTATATATTTTTGTTGTGGTTGGTGATGTTGAAGAGCAGTTTTTTGTGAGGGAAATGTCAATAAAGGTGTTTTTTTTTTCGTTGAACTAGTGGGTAAACAGCTGATTCTTGTTATTGTTTGATCAGCTGATTAGATCAAAACTACACGATTTTGATCACTTGGACCGTAATGCATGGTTGTTAATAAACTTTGAATATATATTTAGATAAACCTTGCACATATTGTCACATATATGACGAGAAAATACATTTTATGCGTAGAGATTACCCACTAGATTTTAGTTTATTTTCTGCCACCAGATAGAGTACCGACTAGGTTGAATTGCCCATAGAATAATAATGAATGTTATAGTATTGTATACAGAGTAGAAATTAAGCAGCGAATAAATTCAACAAAATCTTTATTTATGTTTTTTCAAACAAAATTTCAGACTAGTCGATTTTTAATTTCATATTGTCAATTTTTAATTCCTTCATTTTTGAATGAGCAATGACATCATCGACAATTTTTTTAAATGATGCCCCATTTTTTATTCCGGATTCTGAAAGGGATTATTTTTCTGCGATCAGCGATGTATAATTTCTCAGACACGTCGATTTTTGATTTTAAATTGTCAATTTTTAATTCCTTCATTTTTGAATGAGCAATGACATACATAATCGATAATTTTTTTAAATGATAGCCCCATTTTTTATTCCAGATTCTGAAAGGGATTATTTTTCGATGTATAAATTGGATTTTCTTAACATGTATGGTTATTAAGCAGTGGAAATATTTATTTAATCATTTTATATAAAATGTATAAATCAATTTACAGTACTTACATGTCTATTTCAATTAATTTTTCAGACATATAATTAGATAATGTAAATGTAATTACTAATCTTTACCATCGGTAATTATTCGCTGCAAATTATAATGTAATAAATACAGCCCAGAAAATTATTCATTTGTGTATTTAGAGAAGTGTTATTCTAAAGCTAAACAAACATCTTATATGTCATGTTCACTGAATAATTAAACACCGAATGCCAGCCGACAAATGTTTGCAGCTGGCCGTACTTTTAGCACGTTTATTTTTCAAAAGATTCTATAACTCTTAAATTAGACGAATTGTCGGTTTGTTCAGCTAAATTTGACGTACTCCTCCTTTTTATCGGCTATTAATAATTGCTACAAATATACAATTAGTAAGAACAACAATAACATATTGAATATGTTAACTTTTTAAACATATCTAGTTGAATTAATCTGTTTCATATTATATTCACAAGTTTTATAAATTCATATAATCGTATTATTATTAAATAACCGAAAGTTTCCATTCAGTTATGTAGATAAAAATAGTAAAAAAATATCCCACCCTTAACGATAATCCTCGTTAATAACAATTTATTATCGCAGTTCTTATACTCTGCGGTAACAACTGTGATAATAGATGTTATTAAGGATGATTCTCGTTAAGGGTTAAAAAAAATTGACTATTTTTATCTATCTTTACTGAATTGAAACTTATTAACTATAATGTTTCAAGCAGTGCAGGATTTACGTATAAGTTACACACGCTATTGGCGATTCAAGCCGGCTAATACTCCTGGTGGCAGGAAATAAACTACATTTAGTAGGGAATTTGTTTGCATAACATTTGTTTTTTCATCTTATACATGACTATAGAGCCAAGGTTATACTATTTATACCTTAAAAGTAATTAACAATTGCGCAATCGGCTGATCAAACAATAACAAAGATCAGCAGCTTACCTACTACTTTTAAGAAAACCTTTGTTATTGTTTGGTCAGCTGATTAGATAAAAAAAGACGATTTTGGTCACTTCTATAATAATACATGGTTGTTTATAAACATTTAATACATAATTAGACAAACCTTGTGCATATAGTCATGTATCTCATTACCACAAATTATAATATTATAATAATACTAGGTGAAATGCAGATCGTCTGATGGGCAATCAATTAAATTAATTGAACCATAAAAAAATGCAGTAAGTAATTATAGTTAATATTTTCGCAGACATGGCCCTTCAGTTTCCAACGACCTGACTCGTCAACAGACACATGTACATCAGAGCAGCCGTGGGCTGACATACATCAAGAATATCAAGAGAAGGAACCGACATATTATTACTAAACTAAGTAATGTAATTATAAAATATCTTTAGTATTTATTCATAGTTTAGTAATTTATAACCATAGAGTAACTCGTGTAAATGTATTGAAAAGTGCAATAAAAAATATTTTTAAAGTTGAATCAAATTTTTGGTAATCTACAAAAACGTTAAAACTATATCAATTTAAGGTGGTGGAATTCAACGCCTACTAGATTTAGATGAAAGCCGGACATTATAATTTCCCAGCGCTAACCCACATAGCATACCCTTTTTTGAATATTGAATAGTTTAAAAAAATAATTATCACAAAGTAGTCTTTGCGATAATTCATTTTAAAAAATAGATAAAATTTTAATCACACTTTAGTTACACTTTGCAACTAGTCATCGGAGGAGCTCGTAAATAGCTAGAGCTTAGTCGAAACTAGTTGCAAAGTGTAACTGAAGTGTGATAAAAAACAAAGTAAAAAATCGTTTTATTTATCCAATAATGTTTTTTGTTAAAAAATTCATCGCTATAATATAAAAACGAAGACAATGTTTAGAAGCCGACCGGGTTGTTATTTATTTTGTACTGCCAGTGCTGTTTATGAAAAGTAGGGGGTCGCGGGTTCGAATTCCCATCGAGATCAGTTTTTTGTGTGGGTTTTATTTATTATTTAATTGAAGTATTAAGTGTTTTGAAGTAACATCAATGTTTTAACTATGATTTTGCTTTTCTTTTATTGAAAATTGTAAGCTGCTATTTAAGAAAAATCACCAAAAATTAAATGTTTGAGACAACACAATTAAAAATCATCACCCGTCGAACGATGGGAATTTCAATTAGTTGATATTATAAAAGCTTTGCTGTAGTCAGTTAGGACTTTACTTCAGAAAATCATCCCCGAGTACGAATACTGTATTTTTAATAGTGAGTACAAATCCCACTCTTAAAAATACAATAGCCGTATATATATATATATATATATATATATATATATATATATATATATATATATATGTATATATATATATATACTATATATTAACAACAGTCATTACCACCAGAATGTTAATCATGTAATAAAATTTATTTATTTTTGTCTATGTTTTTTGTCTTTTGACCATTAATTATAATTTTCCAGTAAAATACAATGATAAAATTTAAATATTTAGTTTTTTTTTACTGAACAACTTTGAATTTGCAACGGTGTCTTCATCCTCTTGCGGCGTGTTATGGTGTCTCAAATTTCAAAGCTATTAGTGAAGGGCGTGGAAATGCGTTCATATGCAAAAACTAAATCAATTCCGGTATTAGGTTTCAGACACGTTGTATAATAAATATACAACCCCTAATATCTATGTCTGGCGAACTTAAAGAGCCGGATTAACCGAATCATTTATATCCATCCTCCTTAGATTTATCAGTAATTTATAGGAGGGGCGGTGGCCATCAATTACATGTGATGACAAGAGAACCGATAAATTTCATCGTTTCTCAGAAAATATCACGATATTCGCAATGATGGAGAATTCAATTTTATGAACTTAAAATATGAAATACATACAATGATGATTGCTTTACTAGGTGCCTTATTAAATTCTTGTTTTCATTAGAATAAAATGCGCGTAATTAATACAACTAATTACGCGCATTTTATTCTAATGAAAACAAGAATTTAATAAGACACCTAGTCAGTTTAATTGAGTTTTCATCGACAGATTTCTAACAAAATATACGTTTATAAGGCACCTAACACGGTTACTAATACAGTATTCTAAAATATTGACAGTATTACTGATCGTGTAAGGTGTAGTATTGATGAATTGAACAGAAACTGACGTTAATGCAGAGAATTGATTGGTTGATAAATATAGAAGCAAATACTGACAGTATTATTAACCCTCAGTTGGTATGGTGAATTGATTACTAAATATAAAAGGAGAATTGAAGTAAATAATGACATTACTAGGACTGACAGTATTATTGACCGTGTAAGGTGCCTTAAAGCATTGAATAAGGAATGAAATTATTCCTTCACTCAACGTTTAAAGGTATAGTAATGATGGAATGTAGAGAATACTGATGTTCACCCAGATAATTGATTACTTGATAAATATTGAAGGATGATCAAGCAAATACTGACAGTGCTAGGAACATTATTATTGATGTAAGGTGCCTTATAAACCGTGTAAGGTACCTTTATATTGCATATTTTAAAGTTTTACAATATTGTTAATACCGTTTTATATAATTTTTAGCTTCTAGCTACACCAAAATTATACTAGGCCATAAATCGGCACTGAAAAAATAAAGGCCAATCGTACATACCCCTCCCATTAGAGATACAAATGGAGAATGAATCAGAGAAAGTATTGCTAGTGCAAACCATCTTGAAGAATCCTTCACGCCCCATGCGGGACCAAGGATCGACATTCCAATGAAAAAAATATAGACATGAGACCATAAAAACACCTTACATGGTCAGGAATACTGTCAATATTTTGGAATAATGAAAGTTTTACTGTAGGAAACATGTTTAAAATTTTCATTATTCTAAAATATTGTCAATATTACTCATCGTGTAAGTTATAGTAATGATGGAATGAAGAGCATACTGATGTTTATCCAGATTATTGAATATATATTGAAGGAGGATTGTAGCAAATACTGACCTGCACCTGGAATGACTATTATTGAACGTGTAAGGTGCCTTAATAAGGCACTTACACGGTCAATAATACTTATCCTTATACTAATCCTTGTACTGTCAGTATTTGTTTGAATCCTCCATCAATATTTAACAAGTAATCAATTATCCGGATAAACATCAGTATTCTGTTCATTCCATCATTACTATACCTTACACTGAAATACTGTCATTATTCTAAAATATTGACAGTATTATTGACCGTGTAAAGTGCCTTATAGACTTGGTAAAGCCAGGCTCAAAACATAAATACACAATGTAATCCCAAGAAGGCGCCTGGACATAATCGTATAAAAGACGAAATACAATTCTTGCGGAAAGACATCCTGATGCTAACATATTGGTGCAAAGCCGCTAAGGCAGATACTGCTGGAAAGTAACAGAGGAAATCATGCTGCTAAAACCTGGCAAACCACCAAACAACATAATGCATTACAGATTTATATCCCTCAACCTCTTACAGGTAATGTGAAAAAATAATAGAGCAAAAGATATCATCCACCCACAGCCTGGAGGAGCTAGGTTAAAAAAAATAAGCTAGAATTAGAATTGTGTGCATAAGACACATACTCTGCACCAGATAAGATATGTGGGTTAAAAAATAAGCTGGAATTAGCATTATAAGCATAAGACACATGCTCTGCACCAGATAAGATATGTGGGGCGTGCTTGTAAGCAACCAAAGGAATCAATTAATCGACTTTGCAGCATTAATCTATCTAGAATTAATCTAAAATTATTGACGAGCATTCTGATCACTGTTAGATAAATAAATATCTGCACAAGATGGGAGTTGTAGATAGCACATTATGTAGAGGGTGCAATAAATAGTGGGGCATGTAATATGCCACTTTTTTGCTGTAGTAAAGTTACACATATTTCCGAATACGGTTCCCTGAGCCAATATAAATCAAACATCAAGAGAAACAAAATTTCCTCCTATTGACCTTTATCAAATAATTGGCTTCTGTTTTTCTTGATCGTTTCCTCCTTTACCCGAGGTGTCGAGGTCGAGCCAAAATAATGTTAATAATTTTATTTAAATAATAACAGATAGGTAAATCAACATTTTTGTTTCTCTCCTTTTTTGGAGTTATTTTAGCTAAATGAATCATATTTGATGTTATGCATTATTTATGTTACATATATGTCTGTATAATTAATAAAAAAAATTAATATATAATTTGTATGTGATGAGCTGACCAAACAGTAAAAACCATCCACTATTTTGATGAAAACTTTTGAGATTTGTGTTGTATATACTTTTCAGTTGATCAGCTCACCAAACAGTAAAAATCATCAACTATTTTGATGAAATCTTATGATATTTGTGTTATATATACTTTTCAGTTAATATTTTCTACCATAATGGATAGAAATATTTATTATGGTATCTGTACGACAACAGTAGGGATTATTTGCATACCATTGCTCCAGCTTTTATCTATGCCAAGCGAGTATTTTATATACCTAATAACGGTATATAATATCTATATCAGTGGCGGTATTTTTGTGTGTAAAACTTAAACTGAATTGTATATAAGCGATTTATCTCTAGCCCATAACTACAATGTTGTATAAATTGTCATTAACTTTGTATTTCATTACCTTGTATACCTCTGGATAGTTGGCTGGAGGGTAGCATACCTACAAATACTTTGGCCTCAAAATGGGCCCATTGTATACCTCAGTACATATAGAATTTGTGGGACTACTGAATCAAAGATTTGATATTGTCTCAGAGTAAAGAGTGAATTACATTGTACAAGATTTGTTTTACTGTCATATATAGGATGAAACTTTTCAAAAACTTGAATTACATTGTATTACATTCGTCAAAAAACGTATGTATGTATCAGTATCATGTGGTATGATTGATGGGGGCTGTCGTGGCGCAGTGATCTAAGGCCCAATTCACACATAAGCGGCGTCTGGCGGAGGCGCTTGTAATGGCCATATGCAGTGAAGGGGTGGATATTGCACCATATGTTTACATAGATGCGGCGTGGAAGGTAGGCGAAGAGGCGAAGACGCGGTGCCGACGCGGCGAGCGACAAGAGGCAAATGCCCGCGCATCGCCACCTAAGTGACATTTTACCACATGTTTATATAGAGGGGGTGTGAAAGTGTCGTCCCTCTCGCCGCGCCTTCGCCTGAGACACGGTGCCTGCGAGGCGAGAGGCATAGGTGGAAGAGTCACCCCGCCTCTATGTAAACATAAGGTGCAATGTCCACCCCTTCACTGCATATGAACATCACAATCGCCTGTGCGACGTCGCGCCTGCACCCCACCTACACCACGCCTCCGCCCGACGCCGCTTATGTGTGAATTGGACCTACGGCGACTGTCTGAAGCCACTGCGCCCACCCGTCCGGTATTAATACTTATTTCTGTTTGGAATTTGGGTCTATTAAACCATGGGTAGTGTCTTCCCATACTGAGTCCGTGTTAGTGTATAGATGGAGTAATGTGCATAAATGATATTCATGTGCTAGGTTTAGCTCATACTATGAACAATCACATACTGCACATGCCTTTTATTAAAAACATATTTTGCTCATATTACAAGCTGAACATAACACATGAATAATTGAAATTAGAAACTTGTTCAATTTACTTGAATTGAATTGTGGTCTAGTATGATGTAATTCATACTTTATGAGAGTAATCTGCTTACACCCATATTATCAATTTGATATTATTGAACTGTGATTTGTACATTACAAAACTTTACACATGTATTTGTATTTTTAATTAAAAAAATTAGTAACATGGGTAAAGATAAAAATTATATTAATACTTTTACAACAAAGTAGATTACAAAAAAAAATGAACATGTTATATAAGTATCAAGCTATACATAATATGGCAAAATAAAAAAAGAAGTAATTTTGTAAAATTTCGAATATATTAAAAATGATAAAAGGCTTCACTTTTCGTTTTTAAGTACACTTTCATTAAAAACTATTTACAGGGCAAACACATGTAATTCACAACAACAACAAATTATCAAAAGAGAAAAGGAAAAATATACACGCTAAAAATTAAATTATACTTCTCGTTTACAATGAAAAAGTCTTTATACAAAGATTATTTAGAGAGTTAAACCTAATTAACAATATGTTTCCGTAGTGTGTAAATCATTATTTATTTTACATGTATAGATTGGACACAATTGAATAACATCATAGTAAAAAACAACGCATATATTATATCACACATTTTTTTTGTATGCTCGCTATAACAACTAAATTAATAAATTTTAAACGGGTGATATAATATAACCTTTAAAAATCTTATTACTGTTTATTACTGTTTCGGACCGTGTCGCAGCGCCTGTAAAACAATAGGTAGGGGACTCTAGTGCCTTGTGGTTTCAAAACGTTCTCCTCTTGGACTGCCTTAACAGCTGCGTCGTCGTAGCGTAGCCAACTCGCGTATCCTATATGGTAAGCATCGGTGACGTAGTGGCCTTTAGTAGCTTCTTTACCATCGTGGTATACTACTGCGAAGAGTTTGTATTGTTTCTCCTTTGATTGGTAGTTGGTTTTTGAGGATAATAATTCTGTAATTTAATTCATGTAAAAAAATCTAATCTAAAAAAGTTAATCAAAGACCAATTGTTGCCCCCTTCTCAAGTTTCTGATCTACATTGGTATATTATCATATTTAAATTCACTATACTTACTTGAATCTAATTTTAAATCAACTGGAAACTCTAATGCTTTCACAATCTTCGTACATCCATCCAATTGGAAATCAAAACATTTCAAATGCAAAACCAGTACAACTGGAAGCTTTTCAATGGTGACTTGCTGCCATGCTTCAACTTCCTCATTCGTTTTGGAAGATGTAACACCCTCAAGTTGATTCTTACTCACCAAAGCTTCTAAAGCTTCACGTACAGTATTTACTTTCTAGAAGAAAAAAAAAACAATTATGAATACATTTATGAGTGTACAATTGTAATGCACAATACTCACTTCAATATTCAGCTGGAGTGTGAAAAATGGTTGAATATTATCTGTGATTTGATCTCCAGCACGGTGCAGTCTTGATCGGATGTGTCCTCCAAATATATCACTGATTGGAGTACGGATTATTTCAGTTCGGCGTGTTACACATCCTTTGTTTCTATGGTCAATTACCTATGATATGAATGTTATAAAAATACATAACTGGTTTAATTGTATGCATAGTTAAAGACAATTCAGAGTAATTTAAAATGAACTAGTTGTCTATAATTGCAGCTTAATCCAAAATGATTATAACAAGTATCTGTATCTGACACTTGCCAAATATCTGACTGCCTGTTGCAAATAACTAGACACATAAAAGCCCTATAAAAATCTGACTGTAGCTGGGTAAAGATATCTTGACTGAATTAATTCTTAAGTATTCACACAGGATATTTTCTATTTTATTCATCATGCAGGGCTGTATTCTGCAATCACTTAATGATTTGAGTATGAGCTATTTTGTTTCTAAAAATACAGTGCTAATTAGATTTTAGGCACAAAGCAATACTCATATTCTAAATATATCTTTGCCTAAGTAGCAACACCACATATCTAAAATTTTATTCAAGGTTGACAGGAGAGAGAAAAACTGAGTATAAAATGTTTATTGGAGTAATTAAATTGCTCTGGACTCAAATAAATAAAAATATAAATAATAAAATTTAAAATGGACAACTTGGTGTTAGAGTAAAATAACTGCAATAAAATTATATAATCAGTTTTTATCTCTCATGTCAAACTCAAATAAATTTTAGATGTGTGGTGTTACTGCTTATGCAAATTGGATATGAGTATTGTTTTGTGCCTAAAATCTAATTAGCACTGTATTTTTTAGAAACAAAATAGCTTATATTCAAATCATTAAGCGATTGCAGAATACAGCCCTGTATTATTGCAGAAAAATAAATTAACTAGTTATATACCTGCCATTCCTTTCCATCCTCATTTTCACTGTTCACATCATTATTAGCACTATCATCTAATTCATTTGGAGTTTCTTCTTCTACCAGTTTCATAAGCTACAATAAAAGATATAACCTTCGATATTAGAAAACAAAACAGTGTCAATCATAATTATGTTACCTCTAACATTTCATCATTTAACCCATTAAGCAAACACCCTAAAAACTCCTCAGCATCCTCCTGTCGCCCTTCAATAACAAATGAATCACTTCGGATTCCATTCAGCATCCTATATATCCAATGCGGCTCAAATGGCCTATCACAATTTACAGAGACTGACTGGTCCTTCTTACCACTTTTGGTGTCACTTCGTCTGTTTACCCTTTGGCCGGCGGCCAGTGGATGAAATTCGTGTACAAACTTCAGCCTTAAATAATAAATATTCAATTGAAATAAGTAATATTCATTATTTCTGATTCAAGAAAATACACAATAGAATCAGATGGGACAATGAATAGTAATTGTCTTGGCCATATATAAGAAATGGAATAATACTCACATATTATCGATAATTTGTGTGTGCTTTCTGTTTTCCTTCACAGCCGTGGTGCTCTGCGATAAAGAACTTAAAAGATTGAAAAACGGTGGGCAAGCCAATAAAGCTTGCAATATAGAATTAATGTAACAGTAGTTACTGTGATTTAATAAACCTCTAGGTTGTAAACTAGAAATCTGATGGTCCACTCTGTATTTCACAAGGACTTCTACAAAATAAATAGTAATAGTAAACAATATATCACAAAACATAATGGGATAATGAGTACTGTATTGGTGGTGTAATATAATAAATATATTTGAATCTAATTTTGTTATTATTTTCTATATATATTTCATGGTTTCTTTTTAGTTGTATAGATAGCAAACATGTTCTAAATAAATATATATTATTATTATTATTATTATTACTACATTATTAGACACACTAGACATATCACCACCACTACAGCCCTCATTATATACTTACCAGCCATTCTATAATAGTTAGGATCATCAAACCCATTCAACGACAACTTTTTGGTTGAAGAAATAATCTGCTTCAGATTGTTTTGCGCGTTATTTTGATTAAAAACTGGAGCTTTAGTGTCCTTGGGGTTTTCCAAATGCATGTCAGCACCCGCTGACTTTTTATTAAACAAACTCGCCCATGATTTGCCTGCATCATTACTGGGTGGCTTTTCAACTTGTTCCTCATAACCATTCTGTACCTCACAACTTATATTATCATCAGTATAAACATTCTCATCCACACCATTCTGACTATCACACTCAACTGTGTCAATAGTCATTGGTTGCACATCTGGCTCAAACATAGTTGGTGGGTATGGTTCTGTCATAATAGGTGATGCAATTGCATAGTTTGTGTATGCAACTTGCTGAGTGTATTGGTTATGCAATAAATCCATTGGGGTGATTTGTGTGTGCATAATTGGACTGTTCATCTGGACTATGGAAGTGTTTATGGGTACTATTGATGGCCCAACTGGTGAATTTAATGCGACTATTTGGGGTTGGTATGGAACGGTTGATACAAATGGATGTTGGTATATTGGAAGTGTTGGTTGATAGGATGCAGGGTATATTGTTTGTGGCATGGCATTTACATGGTTTGCTACTACAATTGTTGCAGGTGGAGGGTAGTGGCATTTTATAACTTGATTTGGGTGATTGTTGTATTCTAAAAAAATATAGTTGTATGTTATTCAGTGTACAATTTAGTTTTCATATTGTTATATTATACCTGGGTGTTGTATATTTATTTCACCAATATCAATATTTTTCTGTCTGTTAGTTTTCCATGGACCTTTCACAGTAGAATCGACTGTTTGTAGTGATGTCAGTATCCATTTCTTTTCTTCTTCATCTACACCACTCAGGTCCAGGAATTGGACATTGTACTAAAATTAAATTTAAATGCTGCTACTATGGTTCTTTCATGATTTCATATAATAGCACTTTATATTCGGGACTTCTTAATATGGGTAATTAAAATAATAATCACAGTCAACAGAAATTTAAATTTTATGGTAATTTAAGAATAGCTTGTAAGATCTGGTATACATATGTAAAACCTATATTGCATTCGTATATCTAAAGTGGCACAACCCAAAAACCTGTGCTTCTGGAAAACCCAAAGTAAGGGGATGATGCTTTAGGACAGTAATGCTCGTATTCACCAACATCCCATAAACTTTATAGATCCCATAAGCTATTGAATGGATAAATTGACATCATTGTGACAGAATATGCTAAAACAAATGTCAAACATCTTGAATAGCACTTGCAATTGCAGCTTTGATGACACCTTTTGTTTAATTATTCAGTGTTTGCAATAGAGAGAATCTAAAGTAACTACAGTCCCTAGATAATGTATTTATTGTTGCTATAACAATGAATACTTATGGGTTCAATAGCTATTGATAGATTAATGGAACATTGGTGAATACAGGGGTAAGAGTGACAGGTATGTTTGATTATGTATTATATTGATGTGGATATGTAATTTTAACAACTTCTGAGGGGTTGGAGTGCAAAAACAGAAAGAGATATTAACAAACTGATTCCATATTATTAATTAGCAACTATTGATTGGCAGCATAAAACAAATTTATAAATTTTTGGTTTTGTTTGTAAAAATTTTACCTCTAGACAATTCTGTGTATTTTTTGCATCCCACATTGAAACTAGTAATACATAAACAAGACAAATAATAAATATCCATACTACTAATATATGCTTATACAAAAATTCAGAAAATAACTACAAATGTTTTTAGTCTGAATGCATTCAGGCAATCAAAATCTACAAAAACTTTTCTGATTAGTACACCAATTTAGTCTGAAAAACATAAACAAGACGATTTTCTAAAAATATAAACATGTAAGCATCTGTACTATATAAATACAATATTTAGCACCATTTGAACATAAAAATAGTCAAAAAGAATGAAGCAATACAACTGTGAAATGTCACAATTGGAGTAAATGTGTCAACGACACCGCCAAGGTTAATTTAAAGTCAACTTACTGCATCATTATACGCCATGTTCGGTGTGTATGCGTTTCTATTTTATATCCATTTTTTCTCAATACATTTCCTCAAGAATACATCTTAAAATTTATGAGGGTTAGGTTTTCACGTTTTCGACGAACTAAAAGACTGCTGTCAAATGTCAAAATAAAACTAAATGGCATGAAGTTAGCCACATAGATTCGATTAGGTGCATGTCTAGGATTCTGTAATGTTCAGACACTTATACATGTCTTTTTGGTTTATCGAAAGATAAAATTGTACGTTTGTCAATCAAATAGAATGTAAGATTTATTTGACTATTAATTATAATGATCTGTTACTACTTTGATCGCAATCTGGAAATAGTCTATTGTACAACTGATTTCTACTAAGTTGATTGAACGCACCTATTGTATATAATCTAGGGAATTTTATTATTTATTAGTTTAAAACAGTGGCAAGCCTGTAGAACATTGTAAATTTAAATAAGTGTGGTTATGTTGTAAGACAGTTGTGCTACAAATTAAATATTTTTGTTAATTACTGACTACCATTAGCTCTAAAATGACTGAGAAAAAGTGTTTTCGTATTAGTGTCCATTTAGGCAATTTCTATCATGACCATAGATCTTTTGCCAGGATTTTTATTAATGATAAGATGAAAACTATTTCTGACTTGAAAAAACATGTTATTAATATATTTGATGTAAAAAACTTTGATTTAGTGTGCCAAAACCAGTTTTTACCAGAGTCAGAGGATATTCGCATATTGGATCGGGATGATCTTATAATGTAAGTGAACTTCTTCTTCAAAATTTGTTTTAAAAAATACTATATAGTTTTATATGTGTGTAATTTATACTATAAGAATAAAATGTGGATTGCCTCATACAAAATTTATACTCTTCTAAGGCCAAATTGTTTTTTTTTCTAGGCCCTTTATATCACCATATAGTAAAAAAAGACCTTTATTTAACTCCAAGTATCATCAAAATACAACTCATCAAAATACAACTAAAAATATATATAAATTAAATATACCCCTGCTCCCACTATTCCCACTCTACCCTCACCAATTACCATTCCCATGGCCTTTTGCAGATTGCCATACCTTTGATATCCTCTCTTAACCCTCTAATGCCCAACTCCACCTCAAGGTGGACTACACATAATTGTATAAACAATGCATTTAAATATTTTATAGCTTTTACGCCCAATGTGTTAAGGTGGGCATACCTACTAGTAGGTGTACCAAGTGATGGTATAAAAAACAATACCTTTATTAATATTTCCCTCACTGCCCTTCCACATCATCAATCACAACAAAAATATACAAAAATAAAGATACAAATAGAAATAAAAGTAATACTCATTAATAAATAATAAGTGATGGTATACTGATAGCCAATATTTGAATACAGATTCATTCATACATACATCAGCAGTCTTCAATTATATGAGAAAAAGTTGTCAACAAATGTTGGGCTTGAAATTCTCCACAATTTGAATCATCTTTCTAGCATTGATTAATCAATGTTTGTAGCTTTAAAAATAAAAAAGTTATGCCAAAAATATTGTGAAAAGGCACAATGTTCAGTTACTTGTTTGATTTTTTTGCTAAAGTTTTATAAATGTATGTATTACAGATTAGTTCCAGAGGTAAAAACTCCTTCCGTGATTACCAGCATAAACATAGATGCATTATATAACTGTGAACAAAGCATTACAAAAAATGATACAAAAAGTAAGAAACAAAAAAAACGTAAGACTGAGCAAGTAGAAGAGTATGTAGATGAAAATATGGAGAAAAAGAAAAAACACAAAAAACGAAAGAAGAAACATATTTCAGAATGGCATGACTTGGAAAACTGCTATTTTGATCCACCAAGCAATAGTTCCATAGTAGTTGAAAACAAAACCAAAAATGAGAAACAAAATGATTTGTATGAAAAAATTAACTACTTTGAACATCTACAAACCTCCTCATTAGAAGGTTCAATGTTTAAGATAACAAATGATGATGTGATAGCACACAAGTCAATAAATGGTAACTTTAAAGAAAATCTTACAAAAGTTTTGCAGAATGAATCCAAAAGAATTGTATGTTTATCAAATGCAGAATGTATAAAAGATAACGAAATGGAGGTTTCAAATGAGACTGAAACTAAACAAGATAATAGTGTTTTTAAAAATTCCACACAAATGAATTCATCTAAGAATATAACAAATCTACAAGGATTAGAAAATGAAATAGCAGAATGCATAAACAATAAGCAAATAGAAATTTTAAATGGAAAACAAGCTAGTTTACCTAAAAAACAATCAAAATGTATAGAAGATAACCAAATGAATATTTCAAATGGAATACAAACTAATTCCACTAAAAAACAATCAGGATGTATAAAATATAACCAAATGGAGATTTCAAATGGAACACTAAGTAATTCATCCAAAAAACAGAAACCTCAAAAGAATTCTACAGATGATAGTCTATTTAAAACAAATTCACAAGTATATGAAACTGATTCAACTGGTAAACAGCTTGTTAAAGTAGACTTACATCATTGTGTTAATTTAGTAGATAAACGAAAGTCACAAGCTGATATGACTGTATTTGATAGTAAAAAAGATTACTCATTAGAAAATCTACGTAAAAGTATTCAACCAATTTCTATATTACCTAAGAAGAATCATTTGGTATATCCTATTATCACATATAAAACACCAAATAAACTAGGAGAAGAGAATCGATTTGATAATGCAACTGATAATTGTAATGATAATACATGTTCTAATGAAAAAGAGCTTAACACAAATGTTTTCAAAATGAGTAATAATAATGCAAATGTTTTTGATTGTAAAAATGTGTTTGTTATGAATGATAATATAAATGTTTCTGCTTCAAATGGAGATGACATGCAAATAATTAATACTAAAGAAGTATCTAATATAAATGATAATGTATTGGATGATAAACAACTAAAAGCAATTCCTACTAATGAGGATTCTAGTTTGAATGATAACATTGTTAGAAATTGTAGTAATATTGATGATAAAGTACAAGAAATGTGTACTCAAAAAGTTTCTAGTTTAAATGATAGCACAGCTAGTAAGATTGATGATAAACTACAAGTACTAATCACTCAACAAGTTACCAGTTTAAATAATACCATTGCTAGTAATATTGATGATATGCTGCAAGTAATTAGAACTAAAGACATTTCTCATTCAAATGATAGTATACATAGAAATGGTCGTATTAGTGATGCACCACAAATAATTAATATGAAAGAAGTTTATAATATGAATGATAGCATATCTAAAAACATATTGGAAGATAAACAAATAAAAGTGCTGGACACTAAATATATAACCAATATTGACCACTTTTCTGCATTAAATCAGAATAATTTAGACTGTGTTGAAACAGAAAAGAATATTAATAAACCAAGTGAAGCTATAAATCTATCAAATTCCAGTCAGGATTCAAATGACAGTAACCCACAAAAGCCAAAACAACAGAAACTAGAAGATATATCAAGCACAAGACGTAAGAATATGATAAAATTCGGAATGGGACAAACTATTGAACTCATCAAAAACGAATCAGATTCTACATTGGACACAGTTTCCGATTTTGTAACGAAAAGAAAGCGCCGCCGTGTGCGCACAAGAAAAAGCAAAAGCAATAAATCGCTTACTACTGTTGAAATACAGGATGTAGTTGTAGTTCCTTTTAAACCACCAAACACAACTACCAAACCTCGACAGCATATTATTTTTGATGATGATGCAACTAATATTGACTCAGGATATATAGATTTGGACAATGATTTGAATGTTGCAGTTGTTATTACTGACACAGAAAGTGGTATTGAGAATAATACTATTGATTTGAGCACTACTGCTGATTTTATGCAATTGGATGGTAAGAAGACAAGTACAGTTAACAGTGAGGTACTGTGTACAACAATTTCGGAAGATGCTATCTCTAAGTGTCCACTTATGGATAGGATGGAACCTAAGAAGAATGATATATTAGTTTTTAAGGTAATTAATAATTATTATTATTATTATAATAATAGAACATAATAAAAAATAGTTTTAACCTTCCGGCACTCGCGTCCTTTTCATAGACCCGGAGCATATATATGCTTCGGGTCTATGAGACAGGACGGTTAAGTATCCAGCTTAGTTCCCTAGTTGTTAGAGACACGGATTGTAATTCATGTTTATAGTCTTAACAATTTCTACCATAATGTACATCTAAATTGACTTGAATTTAATTCCAGATTTTAAAACTGGGTGAAGCTTACAACCCTGAGTTTTCTAGCTATATTACTGCAAAAGTAATTTCTTTCGATAAGAACTCAAAGCAGATTGATTTATGTATAGTGGGTAAGTGTTTGTAATCTCTTAATGGTATCATATAGATTAATATTGTTGATTACAGATGGAAAGAATGAATTTACAGTTCCTGACGGCAAATTTACTTTGATTGATGATGATAAAATTGACGTAGAGAATGAAAATTCAAATTGTTTACAAACGCTGACTTGGAATGAACTGATTCAACCTAGGTTATTGTATCCTTAAACATATTGATGTTATTGTATTTTATATTGTAAGTACCTAATTTATTGTAATTATATATCTATTTGTTGAACTTTTTGTACTAATTAATAGATTATTTAAAAATATATGTTTCTTAAACCTTGCAAATTTATATTTAATTCTTTTATATTCCTTAGTATTCTAATGATGGAATGAGTGCTCAAACCCAAATTATAAATAATAATAATATTTACATATAGCCAAATATATTTGGGTGTAATGTCTAAACAAAATTAGTAACTTACAAATAAAATTCTGTATACAGCTAAAATTTAAAATCAGATCATGTTTAATTTATAACCAATCAAATCTACTTACATTTATCTTTTAATTCATAAACACTTTTAATTATTTTTTTCAGATATTTAATCATAAAATTAATTTTGCAAATGTTGATAAAAATAAATATATTTTTCATGGTTATTTTATTTTTCAGTTATACCCCTTATCGTTTTCCTTGATTTTATTATTTTTCAATTAAAATGTGATTTTATTCAATAGAATAAATAATATATAGAATTCTTCTCACAATGGTCAAACCATGTTTTTAGAATGTATAAAAATGCATACAAATTTATTGTTGATTGATCATTAAAACTTGTGTAATATTCATATCTAAATACTTAGCACAAATAAACATGATTATTATTATTCAATATAATTAATTTGATAAATACAAACAAAATACTAATTAAAGTGAATATAGTCGATCCCTTCTTGCAGATTGAGAGAATCTAAATTAGATTCAAATTGGCCATTAGTTATATCCTAAAAATAAATAAAAATATTAAATAATGTTCATTTAAGTTTTTTTAACTTACTAATTTAACACAAATAACAAATGGTGGTTGAGCATCTGTATAATGAATTATATCTATTGATTTCCCAGCTTTTCTTCTCACAGCATCATAAGGTGTGTATTTCTTACCAACCTTTTTTTGATCAACATCACACAAAGCTATAACTTTTTTCTGATTCTCAAGTGATAACATGTTGTATAGCTTTCGCCCTTGTTTTCCAGCATTCCAAATTGTAAATTGTTCCCAAGCATTCAGCACTGTTTTCTGTAACCTCTCTAATCTTAATAACCAAATAGTTTCTCTGCAAACAAAAAATAATATCATAAGGGATTTTCAATATTTAGTTAGACAATAGCTTACTCTTTTATAGAAAATGTTTCACAATTTTCATGATATGTATAACTTTGAAGACATGTGTCTACCCGAGAAATTTTACCACCAAGATCTAAATGTTTATAGAAAAATATTAGGTCCTCAGGAGTTCCTTTGCCTTGTTCTGAGAATCCACCTACTCTAAAATTACACAAATTCTACACTGTGTTTATCAACTCCATATGCATATTCTTGTAACTAATAGATTAATCAATAAATAAATAAAAATTGCACTCAAAGTATGTTAAAAGCTGCATTTGAATTAGAAAAATAAAAATAATTTGTTATTTTAAGGGTGGTTTAATAGCTAGGCTGTAAATGGGTTAATAATAATGAAAATATAGTACTCACGTATCAAATACATTTCTATGACAGAACCATGTGGGCATTATTATTGTAGGTCCATGTGATGTATAAATTTGTACATCCAATTGATTCTGAGTTAATTGGTTTGCCCATTTTGTAAACCTAATAGTTGAATCATCAGGTGTTCTTCTAAATTGTGATCCTAATAACTACAATTAAAGGTTTATTTTTATATATTACATGATACATTGAAACTTACTGTTGTGATGGGTAGATTAGTTGCTTTCTCAAACTGGCACAGTATTCTATTTGGTAACATTATATCATCCTTAAAATATAATTTTAATTAATTTTTGTTTTAAATACACCTCTCATAATATACTAACCACATCTTGAAAGCATAAATATGAACCAGTTGATATATCTACTGCTCTGTTTTTGGCATATCCTACTAAATATTACAGAAGCTAGTGTTAGAATTTATGATAAGAATTAACATAATGTAATCTTTATGTATTCCTAAGTGGCACAGCAATTTTGTTCAATATTACTCATTATTTCTCAATACTGAGTAGTTTGTTTTTATAGTGGTTAGATTGTCTCCTAATATTGTTCATATATTACTAAATATTGAATTTGCAATGTAAGTTAAGGTTAATTAACCCATACTATGATTGATCCATAGATCAAACATAGTATGGGTTAATTAACCCAGATAGCACTTCATGTAGCCAAAGACATCATGGACAATAGCAGAGCAATAGTTCAAAAAAACTTGAGGCAGTTGAAATAGTAGATATACGTTGGTATATCTAGAAGAAAAAGAATCCGAAATAACGACGTATGGGTGTTGAGGGTACTTACAACAGATATCTAGAGAAAACTACTATATAGGCCTGGTCCAAAGAATGGATGAAAGTAAAATACCGAAAATAACCATGAAGTAAATACAATCACACCCTAAAAAATGAGGAAGACCAAAAATAACTTGGTAGGAAGGGATAACCAAGGAAATGAACACCTCCAAAATATAATGATTACATACCACCTTTAGGAAAACCTGTTGTATTGTTATACAATTTAAAACCAATCCCTGTATCTTTGAATTGTTCCTTCCAATCAGTCAGCAATTTGTTGGTATTGTCAGTACTGGAGTCATTACAAACACATATTTCTAAATTCACCTGACCAATTGCTGTTTGTTGTAGTATTGCCTCAAAGCATGCATCTATCCATTGCTGTCCATTATAAATGGGTAATATGACTGACTGAAATATAAAAACCGTTTTTAAATTCAGAATACAGGAGAAAAAAAAGTTGATAAAAGCATTTTCTTATTGTGCTGAGTGTTTGAGAAAATATTGGTATTGGGAGAAACTAAAATCAAAAAATTAAGAGATATAATGAATAATGTAACAAAAATTGTGCAAAATTTGAAACAGGAACACATCATACAAGACATATGATCAGTGGTAGGAAACATTAAACAAAGCAGAGATATGGGAAGTAGGGGAGAGAAATATTCAGAAGAGAAAATGTAGCCTACAGCTTTTATCCTTAAACTTGATGGTAGACAATATTTGTGAGAATCCATAAACCTTGATACTAACCCCTTGTTACAGAAATATTAATACTAAATATATTACCACTTGTGTATCAGAAGTCAACATGTTTTACGAACTAGTTTAATAGGATATCTACCAGTGTAAGACAAATTCAATTCATCAAACAAAGAATATCACATCAATACAATCAGAGTAAAGAACTAATATTGAATTGAATGAAATTGTACTTTTGAGGTTATAATTATAATGTATCATTTTACATATAATTAGGTCAAATCATAGACAAATTAAAATGTAAAACATTGAGTAAAATCTGTGTGAACTAATAGTTTTCATTATTAATTTGGAAAATGTCAAAACATTATAATAGAAATTGTCGATGATGGGATTGGATGTCCATCATGTATCAGGAAGCTGAAATATATATTTCAGTGATTCCAAATATGTTAGTTTATGCCATCATATCTTCTCATAATATCACGAGTTTATCCTTATGTTTTTGTAATTTGGTTGGGCGCCATCTATTTCTCAAAATGGTGAGATGCATGTTCAATGCAGTGTTGCCAGATTTGATGGTTATATGACTCAAAGGAATTTTTATCCCATTTTTAGAACTTTTTAATTTTCCAACTAAACCTACCATCTAGTAGGGACAGTTTATTGTCAAAAAAACTTTAACCTCTACAGGCCTATCAGCTGAAAGGCTTTTCCGTCCGTTAGGGGAGAAGCTCATAGAAGTTTAATTACTTGGTAGTCACAGAAACCTCTGAAAAACTGTGAGAAGTGATTGAAAAACATACGTTTTTAATATCATGAATAATTGTAAGGTCTAGGCATAGAAACCAGTAATTTTCCATAAAACACGGGTAATCTGGTGAGGTTTCCTTGAATCACTGATATGGATATTTTATTTATTTATATTCTACCCACAGAGCACTACAAGATTGTACCTCACCCTTTTTATACCGTCTGGAAATGTATCCAGAAGATTGTTAGAAGTTGATAAATATTGAAGCAAATACTGACAGTACTAGGTATTACAGAATTATTGACAGTGTAAGGTGCCTTTATGGTGTAGTATTGATGGATTAAACAGAATACTGACGTTAATCCAGCTAATTGATAAATATTGAAGCAAATACTGACACTACTAGGAATTACAGTATTATTGACCGTGTAAGGTACCTTTATGAGTGAGTGCTAGCCTTCGTAAATGATTCTTCACTTCTCCACCACTTCACAAAATGTAATATTAAATTTTATGGGTAGAAATAAAAAAACTTTGTTTTATCTTTACTTTTTCTGTTGAAAAACAGGAGTCGCGAGACGGGCACGCTTCTCCAAATTGACTGAAGCAGCAAGGAAGAGAAGAGGTAGAGGATTGCACCATGTGTTTACATAGAAGGAGCGTGAAGCGCCGTGCCTCTCACCTCGCCGGCACAGATACACATCAGTAGTAATGGGTACTAACAAAACATTTGTAAACAGATATCAAATTATTGATAACAATCAATTAGAAAGTATCAATAGTCCAATATTCTTGTCTAAAAATGATAAATATCTACAAAATGACAAAATTCTATAATAATCTATAAATAAAGTGATGTTTTTAGATAATATGAGAATATAGTTTGTAGCAATTTAAGACTTTTTCATAAATAGTCAATTATAGAAAAATCCTAAATTGCTACAAACTATATTGTCATATTATCTAAAAACTCACTTTATTTATAGATTATTAGAGAATTTTGAATTTTTTTTTTGATACATTTGTATCTATTAATATCTATCAATATCAAAATTTTAATTTGATAATACACATCACTAAACAAAATAAAGTCACCAATTGAAAATTCACATAAATAATTAAGAAAATCTATATTTAAAACATATTGTAGTATAAACATTTGAGCAGCAAAACAACTTATATTTTATCCAAGTCAAAAACACTCTTTTTCGATTTAACCTCCTGCGTCTCATGGAAATGATCAGCAGTTCGTTTCCTCAGCTCATCCACGCCTTCCTCCGCGCTGGCCCATTCCAAAACCAAACGCCTTCCATACAAATGAGTGCTTTGGCTTAACGCCTCAAAAGCCGCCTGTAAATTAAAAATTTGAATTAGATGTCATAAAGATCTAAAAATTATAATTTTATACCTTTGCATCGCTATTAGTGGAAAAATCAACGAATGCGAATCCTCTGTGAGATTCTGCACCAATTGTCATTTTTTTAGGCAAACGTAGGGCTTTTATTTCACCAAATGTTCTAAAATTAAGAATATATTAAACCTTTACAAATAATTATAATTATACTAGTTAATAATATTAAGAATGTATTATAGTTTTTTCATTCAACCGTTTTCCCGGACATTTGTTGGCAGACAATTACACACACACATTTTCCAAAAATAATCTATTTCGACTATATTAGTTATGAAACGTAAAGAAATCAAAATTAGCAATTTTTTTTCCCGATAACAGAATTGTACTCGGAAAGTAGAAAGAATTTTGTATGTAGACGAATATATATTATTCAATGCCTTTACAGAAAGTTAGGAAGTGGCTGGTTTCTAGGATACCATTGGTGTTTGGTTACTGAAATACCACCTTCAAGTTACCAAATAGGATGTCTAATTTTTATATAACATAACAGGTATCACAGGTATTAGAACATACTTGAATAATTCCAGTATTTCCTTCCTATTTGCTTCAAATGGAATATTTCTCACTAAAATTTTAGTACCAGTTTGCTTGGACAACTTTGATGCTTTTCGGGTTGTTTTAACATCATTCCTAAAAAAGGTTGATAAAAATATTAGCTTAACATATTAATAAGCCCAACAAGGCTCATCACTTCAAGCAATTTAGAAAGCTTCTACTATAATTGTGCTTTTCTATGTTATAATGAATTTAAATATACTAGTACTTACGGTAGTGTTCTCTCAGATCGTTTAAGTTCTAACGATTTTCCATCTAAACTACTATGTTGTAAAATTTTCAAGGCATTATCTGCACTTGATTTGTGGGTAAATCTAATAAAACCATAGCCCATTGATAGTTTCACTTTAGGGTCAGATTTGTCAGTTTTAGTGGCCACAGTTGCATAGTGAATTTTTCCACATTCTTCAAAGTGCTATAAATAATAGATATAATATATAATTGATTAGTATTGGAGGTGTTGACTTCAAATCCTGAAATTACCCTAGGTACTTTACTAGGGCACTGTAAAAATAGGGTTCACAGTCAACCACATTAAGTACCCAGGGTAGTTGGGTGAGTCTCTAGTTATAAAAGAAAACCATTCAAGAATAGTTGTAAGTAAATTAGTTATAATTAAGTGAATTGACACTTTTTTCTCAAGACTTTACAGATAGTAAAACATCAACCAAACTATGCCCAATCAGTGTTTCCAACAGTCTGAACTATACTTCAACGGTTTTAAATAATAAAACTATGCCCATTCATGATATCAAATGACTTGAACCATTCCCATGCACTATTTCAAATGACTTGAACTACATCCTTCAAAAATCAGTGTTTCAAACAGTCTGAAATATACTTCAACTGTTTTAACTAATAAAACTATGCTCATTCATGATATCAAATGACTTGACCTATGCCCATACACTATTTCAAATGACTTGAACTATGTCCTTCAAAAATATTAATTTCGTTTTCGTTATTATTTTATTCTTTTGTTTTTCTATAACTTTTATGAATGAACAATCAAAAGAAGTTCTTATAATTGATACCTCAATAGTTATAGATTATCTACTGATACTTTGATTATTGATAATACAAATAATTTGATAGTGCTCATCACTAATTCTCATTATCCAATGTACTACAGATTATTATAATTAGTAATTAGTATATAAATATATGATATACATAAATAGATTTTTGATACCTTTCTGAATTCTTGATCAGTTGTTTTGAAATTCAAATTCTTAACAAATAACGTCGTATCATCTTCCGGCTCCTCTTCTTCAGTTTCTATAACAACATTCTTCTTAGCATTTGTTTCATCAACATTTTTATTTGACTCAACATCCTTTTCTTGCATAGATTTCTGTGCTGATGCTGTATATTCAGTAGAAAAACTGTTTTCAGGAGCCCATTCTAAATACAGCGGTAGATTCTTGAATTTTGTATACGCCAATTTTCTAAACGCACTTCTCGCTTCAGTTGGTTCCAAAAATTCTATAATAGCTATTAAAAAAAAATATTATTTTCTTACCGCTACGTAAAGCTTAAACTACTTACCTGAAATAGCAGATGGTGGAAATATAACTCTACCAATATGCCCGTGGGGTTGAAACAAACTTGTGATTTCTCTTTGTTCGGTATTTGCAGGTAAATTTTTAACCAAGATAATAGTTTTAGATCGCTTTCCGGAAATCTATAATTAATAATGAAGTATTAATAAGTAACTACTAGTTCTGGATAGTTGGCTGGAGGGTATCATAGCTACAGACACTTAGGCCTCAAAATAAGTAACTACTAACTTGACACAGAATTTATATTTAGTACTTGTTATTGTCTATATTAATTCTTAAAAAGCAAAATCTTACTTAAAATAGTGCTATTATTTCAAAACACTTAATACTTCAATTAAATAATTAATAGAAAATGTCTCGATGGGAATTCGAACCTGCAACCTTTACTTTTGAACTGAAACTACAAAATACATAAATGACAGGTCGATCAGTTTCAAAACATTGTCTCGTTTTTATATTATAGGGATATTGTATTACAATATGTACAGTCCTAAATGTAATTACCTCTTTAAATGCATCCAAGAAAACCCCTTGTTCCTCCAAGTATTTTCGTGTATTAGCAACAATTTGTGTTTCTCCTAAGGCTAATCGCACAGCAGCACTACCACTACCATGAGGATCCAAAACTGCAGCTTTTGTGGTGTTGTATGTATCTGCTATAACTTCTGCAACAGCATTGTGTCCCAGAAACAGCGAATTCCAATTGTGTGATGAACCAGCTTGTGCTTTTTGTTGTTTTGCTTTTCTATCTTTGTAATTTGTACTTTCTAAAATAAAATTAATATGGTGTATTGGCCATAATGGATACAAATCAACGATTACACGAGTGTAGTGCAACGATCTTTCAATCCCAAGATTATGTGAGTGGAAGTGCAATGATCTAGTAACCCCAGGATTACACGAGTATAGTGCAGCAATCATCCAACCCCAGGATTACACGAGTATAGTGCAGCAATCATCCAACCCCAGGATTACACAAATATAGTGCAGCAATCATCCAACCCCAGGATTACACGAGTATAGTGCAGCAATCATCCAACCCCAGGATTACACGAGTATAGTGCAGCAATCATCCAACCCCAAGATTACACAAGTATAGTGCAGCAATCATCCAACCCCAGGATTACACGAGTATAGTGCAGCAATCATCCAACCCCAGGATTACACAAGTATAGTGCAGCAATCATCCAACCCCAGTATTACCAGAGTGCAATGCAATGAATACAATTTCAAAATGTATTTAAATTATTATTTATTTGAATATATCATAATTAAGAATTTTGTTTTCAGCACTATTAAAATCATTTATCCATACTTTGTAATGTAAGTTAAAAATTGTACAAATCCAAATAATCATGTGAGATTTTATAGTTTCTTACCAGTACCATCCTCTTCAGGATTATCTTTAGGCTTTGCCGGCAATAAATGCAACATGCGACCATGTAAAATCGATCCATCCAAAGCAGTATAAGCTTTAACTGCATGTTCAGGCATTAAAAATGTCACTACCCCAAACCCTTTCACCCTTCTAGTCTCCTTGTCAATGGGCAGATTTAATTCACTTATAGGTCCTAAAATATAACCGTATCAGATAAGAAATACTTGTAGAAGAAATTGATTAGTCCAAACCATATTGCTCAAATAGTTTCTGAATGTCATCCTCTGTGGTTGTGTAAGTTAAATTACGAATGAATATTCTGCCAGATTCAGCAATATCCTCCTCATTTTTTAATGATTCTTCTTGTGATTTCCACTTGTTATTCACATGATTTTCAGGTTGCTGTGTTGAAATATTTTCCTCGGTTGTGTATTTTAAGACTGATATTTGTTTGCCACCTAAAAGGTACATTAATGTATATACAATATTTGTAATATACAAGATGAACAAAAATATAACACATAAAATCTGGCCAATTGAAATTTAAAAGACAAAATTTCTCATTGACCTTGAGTAATTGTCATAAATGAATGTTTACCTATAATGCTTCTATTTTTCAATAAAGCTTTATTAAAATTCTTCTCCAGTTTGAAACCGACATAAGCAAATCCTTTTACATTCCTTGGTATTCTAATCGTATAAGTTGTTAATGGTTTGAAAAAATCTTTTATGTCTTTCTTTTTGCAATTATATGGAAGATTTTTCAGTTTGACAGTGAACAACTCAATCTTTTCTTTCGGTTTTTTCTCAGTCTTCTGTCTTGGAGCTTTTTTCTTAAGGCTTTGCATGTACTAAAACAACAATGTAAGCTTGATAATCAAAACTAATTTATGCAATTATTACCTCCATGTCGGAAATTGTTTTATCAGCAAGTTTATCTGTTTGTTCATCAGCTTCATTATCATCATCACTTCCAGTAGCATCAGTATCTTCTTTATTTGTGGCAGGTTCCACTGTATCAGATTCATCATCACTAGATTTGTCTTCCTTTTGGGCTGATTCTAATAGTTTTTTAGCTTCATTATTGTTGTGCACATGCAGAAATTCTTCAAACATTGGATCATCTTTGTACTGAAAGAGAGTTATAATAAATGGCAAACATTATTTTAAGTAGTATAATTATGATGACAATAAAAATCAATGCACCATTTACAGTCTCAACAATGAGCAAATCATTTAAACAAATTTATTTTCATAATTTTCAATAATATCTATATGAGATATTAATCATGCTTCACTGTGAATCCTAGCATTAAAATCTTCTAAATCTGTTGGGCGTGTTATGTACACTTTACTTTTAAAATATCCCTAAAGGAAAAATCTAAGGGTGTCAAATCTGGAGATGTGGCTAGCCATTCAATTGGCTACCTTCATTAGCAGAAGGAACTCTAAATGCCATTTATAAATTGTAACAATATAGTAACTACTACTCTAAAATCTTTAAGAATGACATACTTGCTTCAAAAGATTTTTTGTTGAATGTTCCTCTGATTCTTGTAATTTATTTGGTTGAGTTTCTGTATCTATAGCCTTTTTCTTTTTCTGGTTCACTGAACTATCTGATGAATATTTGCTCCATGATTTTGGCTTCTGTGCATCTCCTAAAATTATGTGATACAAAACATAGTTTGTACGTACATTTTAAACTGGATATTGTAAAATAAAGTAGAGGAAAATCAGGTACTTGGTTAATTATAATTCCATTACTATTTCCTCAGCAGAATACAGCTGGATTGTACATTATTGTTATTTATTTTTTAAACTTACCCAACAATGCACATGCCTCCACAGTAATTTTTGATGTATTAATCCTAGTATTATTAAAGTGATTAATAGCCTCTGTTGCTTCTCCTTCATTTTGAAAACCAATAAATCCAAACTTTCTAAACTTCCCACTTGGAGTATACTTCAGCTGAACATCAGTTATTAACCCTTTTTCTCCAAATATGCCTTTTAACTTCTCTTCAGTTATCTAAAAATTATTTTTCATTACTATTTGTGTGTCATATAGGTGTGATGATACATACAGTATTTGGTAAATTCTTCACAATTATTCTCGACATATTAATGAATTAAATCAACAGAACATGAGGAAAAGAATTAAAAAATAATAAACATTGATATTTTTGTTGGTTAGGACTCATGTGTTTTGCATTCTTAACCTAGAAATTCTTGTCAAAAAACAATGCTAACAACTGTATTCTATAAACATAAATGTCTCTAAATTGAATACCAATAGTTACTTATACAAGGGTTAATATTATGTTAATTAAGGTTAAGTTAGTTGTCTATAGATTAAGTCTGAATATTTTATAGTTTAGCAGATTACCAGACGAAACAACAACAAAAATTATTATTATTATAGACTTTATTTACTTTCTTGAAGGTACTTTGATAATTATATAATATTTATAATAATGTATTATAAATATTATATAATTATCAAAGAAAATATAATTCTATATAATTATATTACACAAGGAACCATTTTCAAAATATAACTGTCAAACCTTGTATGATTTAATTAATCTAAGGTTGGTTTCTTGAAACCTGACAGCTGTGCGTTCATTTAATAAATATTTTGATTGTCAAAATACATTAGATTTAATTAATTTTATAAATAACACTTTATTGTTGTCTACACAATGCCAGTGCCTGTAAAATCAACTTATACATCCTGTATTAAAATAAATGGAGTTCCAATCCTTCCACCACTTGTAAGTAGATTATAACATCCCAAAACTATATTATAGAAATATGTTTTTAGATTACTAAACGAAAACAAATAGAAATACAGCAATATAGGGATGAAGCTGTGAGAATTGAAGAAGTTGTAAACAAGCAAAAGAAACTTCGAGAGTATATTGATCAATTATACCAGAGTAATCGATCTATATCAATTAATGATGATCACGACTCAGTTATTAGTAATATTAAACAGAATGAATGCACAAATTATCATAATTACAGCAGTGAGAAAGAATTAGATGCTACTATAGCTAGTTTAACACAATTAACATGTGATATTGAAGCATCACAATATATTAATGATCAATTTGTAAATATAACAGGTGTGGAAAAATATATTAACATGAAAACTAATAGATTAAGATCTACAAGTGAAAACAGTAGAATTGATAGTGCAATGGAAAACATTAAATATCATCTAGATTGCACAAATGTTAATAAACTGATGGAATTAAGATCTACAAGTGAAAACCATAGAATTGTAGAAGGAAATTATAATACCATGGAAAACAATTTTGAAAATAGAAATATTAATAGATCAATTGATTCAAATTATAGTCACAATAACAAACATATACAAATTCATTCAAATTTAATATTACCTGTTGGGAATACAAATATTCATAGTACACTAGAAAATTATAACAGGACTACTCAAAATAATTCAAATAAAAATAGAAATCTTGAGAATTCATCAACAGAAAACACTAACCCAACCAAACAATTGAAATCAAATTTAATAATGCCTGCACAAAATACTAATTGTAATGTAGCTGCAGAAAACAGTAGAAGCTCTAAAAATAATTCAATCAGAACAGAAAGCAATTATGGCGGAAAGAAGAAAACTCCATCATATTCTAATTTATTATCACCCATTCTAAATTCAAATCTTGATTTGACGTTAACACAGAATTCTAACTACACTTCAAACATGCCTGTTACACCAAATTCATCAGCAGTAGAATATGCAGAAACTGTGAGAGCAGTAGAAAACCATTATAGTTCCCCCCAAAATAATCAAGTTAAATCTAATTCACTATCACCATGTCGCCTTATTAGAAGTAATTCATACACTCTTGATGGTTCAAGTAAAAATCGTCTTATAAGAAGTAATTCTTATATATTAGATGCACCAAGTCCTGCTTTAATGGAACATCTTAGAAGGAATAATGAAGAAGTAGCCAACAACTCTACTTTAATAGAAAACAGATCTTGCATACTTGATACTCATTGTTCTGATATAATTACACCAATCAATAAGGATATTGTAAATACAACTATATCAAGAGATTCTTGCATACTTGATACACATAGTACTGCTTTAATAGAACAGTTTAAAAAGGATAAACAAAATATTACTAAATTAAACGATTCTTATGTACTTGACACACATAGTACTGCATTAGTAGAAATACCTACAAGTAGTGGTGAGGTAAAATCAAATAGATCTAATAATTACAAACTTGAAAATAATAAATCTACATTGCATGATAATTATATGCATGAGGCACATCTGTCTGCTGTAATTAATACAACATCCAATCTTGTACTTACTCCTTCATTAGTAGTTCCCACAACAAATAATGAAGAAAAATCTAAATCAAATAGATCTACAGATTACATACTTGAGAATCCTAAGTGTACAAACAAATCTACATTGCATAAAAATTATATACTTGAAGCACATAGGCCTGGGGTAATTAATACAACCAATCTCAACAAAACAAATAAATCTTCATTACAAGATAATTATGAACTTGTAGCACATATGCCTGTAGTAATAGAGCTTCCTACAAATACCAACAAGGATACAACAAATAAATCTACATTAAAAGATAATTATATGCTAAATACAAATAGTCCTGCTTTTATAAATCATCAACAGCACAGAAAAAATAATGATGGTGCTCTCGACACACATAGTCCTGCTTTTATAAAACATCAACAGCATAGAATGAATAATGATGATACTCCGAACACACATAGCCCTGCTTTTATAAATCATCAACAGCATAGAAAGAATGATGGTACTGTAAACATCACTAATCTACAAGAATCTATTGAAAACGCAGCACTCAAATACAATGAAATAGAGTTGATTGATTTAGAAAATACAAGTAAAATTAATGAGTCTGTATACTCGAATTTGAGTCGAATGGATGACTATATAGATCTAGACACCTCACACACTGAAACTGAACTAAAAAACTTATCCGATATTGAAAGTAATGACAATAAATCAGATTCTGAATTCAAACTGAAAGAGTTTATTAATAACAATGTGCCTAATAGCAAAACAGAACAGTCTGAAGAAACTTCTGTTAAAGAAATTCATTCTTCCACTAATTTAAATGATACTTTAAGAGAGATTTTACAAAATATTCCTGAGGGATATACCAAACAGATATTGGAATTGATTGAGAGACAACAACAGTTGGATGCTGTTAACAGTAAAGGTGATTTAAATCAATCAGGAAAAACTGAGGATAATCGTTCTCTATCGAGAATATCATTTGCTGAGCCTGAAAACTATTCCACACCAATTGAAAATGTGGGTGGTGCTGATAGTACTATATTTTACAGTATAAATGAAGAAAGTCGTGATAAAATGACAAAGGATGGTTTCATGAGGGATCAAGTGAATTTAAATGAGACTTTTGGTGGTGATGTTGCAGAGATGAATTGTAGTAGGGAACTGTTTCCTTCTTACAAGTTGCAGCAAAGATCAAAGGAGGTAATTTAAATCCTTTTGATTTTTTTGATTATGGTATTTAAGGCAAATCAAATACTATATGTAGATATTTTATAGGATTCTGCTGCAAGTATTATTGGAGCTGCGGTTAAAGGTTATTTAGTGAGAAGATTACTGCACACTAGTAAAGTCCAGAATCTCATTCAAATAATCAAGGATGCTCTCATATGTGCTGTAGAACTGCACTCGGATACTATTGAAAATATTGATGAATCTGATGTGGAGCTACATCGACGATTAATACAACAGGTATGTTAATAATTTTTCATATCTATTTATGAATGCTATTATATTTAAATATATTTGGATTGTATCTGTTGAGTATATAATTATTATAACATAAGGCTATAACAGCTTATATGCCTGTTTTATAACCAAATAATATGGTATCTTAATATAATTCAGTTATTGAGGTCAAAAGTATCCCCAAATTAAAAAAATAATATCTATTTTTATGAATTCATACACTTACGATTTTTAAAATTTAATTTTAAAGTTCACTGTGCTTCAATCCTCAATGTCTAAATAGTTCTTTATGTTTCAAAATTTCAACCATTCCCAAATTTGTTAAATTGTAATTATTGTAATGGAGACTAAAGTTACCATTATTATTTAAATTGACATACTAAAGTAAAACCTAACTTTACAGAATATTGAATAATAAAATAAAATAATTTTGACTTTTATATTTTAAGTGTATCATTAATAATTTTGACTTTTTATATTTTAGGTATCTGCAGCATGTTATGCTTTTCACAACGTCTTCTTCGGCATTCCTACTCATGAACAAATGGCTATAATATCAACAGACAGGCAAATGAAAATAGAGAAGGCTCGAAGGCCTCAGTCTAGTTCAAGCCTTACAAGCTCTTTCCAATCACGAAAAGGCTCCAAAAGTTCAAAAACCTCAATGTAAGACTGATTTACTGTAATTCACCAAATTTATTAAATATAACTAATCTAGGAACTATATAATAAGTAGCCTTATAATAATGTGATAACATGCTTTATAAAATTCAGAAAATTTAGTGGAATTTGTATGTATTAACCAAAGCCTTCCTAGTAATTTATATAATCATGTAATGTTTTATTTTTATAGCTTGGTATTAGTTTTAACTTTTATGTAAAATATATTTGATTAATGATTTATTTAATTGATTAATAAACAAAGCTATTGATGAATTGAGTCTTCAAATTATCTTCTAATACCTCTGTTTACACAAAAGATGACAAATAAAAAAATCAGTAGGTAAACAAAGAAACATAACTCTGAAAACTGAATTTGAAAATGATCATTTTAAGATATCTATGATAGTCTGTGATAATTTTTATATCCATGTAAATCAGAAAAATTAAAAAAGTATCTTGAAAGAGAAATATGCACACATGTGGATGTAGTAATATCCCGTCATAGTATGTGTAATAGCAGTACAAGAATATAGATCTATGTAATATAGTACTATATACTGTAGAACAGTGAGGTGAGGTATGAAGTTAAGTCCATTTTCTAGACTAGATGTGCTACCAATACAACCAGGTACATAAAATGTCTAGTCTTAATCTTTAGGGCTAGAAATGCTCTATATTTTCACATATAAACCATCTCTCTAACATTTGAAATAGATGCTACAGAGTTGAAACAGGAAAAAAGACATGCAATTTGGGACAGGGTGTTACATTAAATTTCACCATTTATTAGTCTGAGACTGCCCACATCAGTTTTTTTGTACAAAAAAACTGATGTGGGCAAGTTATTTCATAAAATAGCCACATTCGAAATTTAATGCCACCACAATTTTATAGTAATAGTAGTTGTTACAATTTGTAACTATTGACCTTCTGCCATATATGTATATGTATGTAGTTCTTATATTAAGGTAATAACTATATGTATAAAGTAATGCATATAACAACTGTGTTATAATAATAAGAGTATAGAAAAGGTAATAATACTTTAAATTATGTTTATTATATAATTTACTATAAAATACAACATAAGTATTCCTACATCTCATCCACAAGAATCTGTATAATTTCTCCAATAATTGCTGACTTACGTAAATAATAAATTATGGCATATATTAATATGTTTTCCTTAAATATGCAATAAAAATAATATAATTTCACATAGTAGTAATGACTTTTTTTAAAGATATTTACACCAATATTGTTATTTAGAGTAACCTTAATTTTCCATACAAAATTCATCCAAGATTATATATTATTACTTGTACTTTATCGCATATAACCATACGTATTTATAATAGTAAAAAGGGTAAATAATATTAGTTAACAATTATTGTAAACAACAATATCAGAAGGCACGAAAATTCAATACGATTTAGGTAGCAACCGATAATTTCTCTTTTAATGTCTGTTTTGAAACCATATATGTATAATTAAATTATAAATAATAACAGTGTACATCGTTAACGATCTAGAAAGCTGTTGAGATGCGCAGGTACACCACCACATTAAGCTGAACACTCATCTGTGTGTACACCACTACTGTTTACCTAGATATGTTAAATTGAAACCTACACAACTCATAAATCTAAGCATTGAATCATTTGAAATTACTACTTATAGATACGGAAATTATGGTGTAATAACTATGAACTGGTGATTCTAAAGACGGGTCCAATTCGAAGAAACACTCTGCGGAGAATAGAACGGAGTTCTGCTTTCAAATCGAAACAGACGATTTCACATAACAGGGGGTAGTAGCTAGAAACGTGAATGGCGAACTGAAAAATTTAAATTGATTAGCTTTTTCAGTTGTCAAATATGCAATAGTATTGATTATTAAAAAATTCAAACCACTCAAAATTATGATTGGTAGTAATAATCATTACATGTTTTTGAACTTTAAAATCATGACCATTATGAAATTTAATTTTACATCACCCTTTTTAAATCACCATTTATATTTACAAAGATAATCACCAGACTTGCAATGATATCAAGCTGGTAGACAAACTTTTTTTTTCGATTACAATATTACACATGATTTAATTTTAAATTTTGTCCAAAATTTTGAAATTATTTTACAGTCAGAGTGCTTTGGAAACAAAATCAGTACGTTTTTCAATACAAACGAACAAAGAAAATTTAAGTAAATTATTTTACAGCTAAAATATCACTTCAGCTATCAATTCTGAATATCATAGACTCAAAAACGTTTGTGATCAAATTTCAAGTTCTTTACACTTATACATACCCTATCATCTGGCATTTTCAGTAGCCTTGTTAAGACTAGTAACAGTAACGTGGTCCATGTATCCCTATGAGTTTCACTTTGTAATTTTAAGAAGTATTCTAAGGCTTCCTGGCACACAGCTATTAGTCGTACTTGTATAATAGGCCAATGATCCCTTCTACCATCATCACAATACATTTTGAATAATATTCGTAGCAAACAGGCCAAACTCTGAGTCTCCTGTTTTAGTAGGTTTGGTTTAATTGATCCTCTGTAGCCTGCTTTCCAGAGAATGTTTCTCTGTTCATGATCCATGTTAAATGTCTTTGCAAACCTACAAATTGAATATTATGAATTATCTGGAGAGAACAACTGAATTCAATTAAGGTCAAAAATGTTCAAGTCATTTTGTTTAATTTTTATTCACGTGAGTAAAACTCCCACCCTTAGGCTGCTTGCTCTGCAGTCTCAAGGACCTATTATGCTTCATACAACATCATATTATGGATGTTGTATGAAGTTTAATAGCCGGGTCAACGCAGGTTTTCCGACTAACCGTGGATTCACTACGTTCCGTCGAAATAGATTCATACCGCCCCCTTATTATTAAAGAACATTGAAGTGAATTTGTTGTTTGAATCCACACTTTAGTAATACATTTTAAGCTACGAATAAAACTTGAATTAACATCATTACCTGTGCGACTGCAGAAGACATTCCGTTAATTGAATCAAGTGTGGTGAACTTAACACCCTATACATCCCTTGCTCCTCCCTTTGGCACTCAGTTAACAACCCACTACCAGCCATATCAGCTGCAGCAAGCGCCAAAGTCTCAGCATCCTCCTTCCTTGAAGTGGCCGGATAGAAAACAATATTATCAATTGTTTGAATCAACTCAAGTTGCACAGCACATTTAATAACCAGTCCATTGAACAAAATGGTATCCGGATTGCGTGTGTCATGACTAGCAGATCGTTTCAAAATCCCTCTCGCCATAGCATCCCCATTTTGTTCTATAATAGCAGTGGTTTGTATAGAATCTGGTTTCCACAACAACAACGCGTTTGGTATGGTTGAATTAAAAATACTTAGCATACACTGACACGTCTTATCCCAAGTCTCCTCAGAAAATTTATTGCCGTTCGAATTCACCAAGTTCTCCAAACAATTGGTGCCCGATCTAGCCAACTGTTCATTGTCCTGCTGCACGCACCAGTGCAGTTGCGAGTAGAGCTCTCCTAGAAGTAATGGGCCCAACATATCAAAATATTGAGTGAAAACATCTACAATAGCATACAACGCATGGTTGCAAGTAGTTGTCATCCATTCGGCCTTTTCAGTGTGTTGTTCCGGTAATTTCATATTATCGAAAATTCTAAATAATACTTTAAATAAGTCCTTCCACCAGTTCGAAGCAAAACTATCACCATAAGTTTTAACAATTTCGAATAAAACAGTTAAAGCTCTAGTCCGTACATCCAATTTACATCGGTTCACCACACAAGACAGAGAAAACAGTAATGGGAACCAGCCCCTCACCCAAACCCGATCCTCTTCAGCAACCGCCATATCTTTTTCCATACCAGCATGGTCAGCAAATAAATGGGGAGATGCGTAAACACTCAACGCACAAGTGCGGACTAATCGAATAGCTTCCATACTAGTATCCGGAAAACGTGCATTACACGCAAACTCCGACAAGCATTTCACCGCATCTTGGAATGAATCAATCATAGCTGGGAATTGTTTCTCATAAAACTCGGTTATTATTTTACCAGTTGTTTGAAACGCCAGTTCCACAATAGCCTCCTCCTGATCACTCGCCGCTAAATGGAATACAGAAAAAATATTTTTCCAACCAGACCTAACATTACTTGCTTGCGAGTTCACCATTTGCGCTATACATCGTACAACCATATCCCGAATCGTGGGCGACACATTTTTCTTCATAATATGCTCGAATGGTCGTAAAAAGTCTTTTTGGAAATTGAAATTCGCAAACTCCCCTTTTTCAATAAATTTCATTGAAAGCTGCCGTAGGCTATCAACGGCAAAGAAACAGATTTCCTCGTTATTGTTACACCCGACCTTATTAAAGTGCTCACCGAGCACCTGCCATATTTTAGACCATTGCAATCGAATTCGTCCCATGTTATAGTATGAAATTTCCACAATTTTTTGTAGCGAAAACATTCTAGGATGACCACTATGTGCTAGCTCATCTAATGAAACTTGGCATAGAGCTTTAACAAAATCCACGATAGCTTCTCCATCAAGACGGGTGGAACCTGTAAATATTCTATCCACAGCCACAACAACGCTTTGTGAACTGGTTTGACCTATATGCTCTTTAGAGCTTGGATCAGGCGGTTTGTGTCCGGGTCCCGATAAAAATTGCGGACGTACACCGGTTCCAATCAACTGAGCTAATTCCAGTTGTGAAATACATTTTAAAATATCCAACCAACTTGAACCTAAATAATTACCATCGGTATGTGCTACCATTATAAGAGTTTTGATTGTATCAATATTTTTGGCTTTCATATCCATTATTGGGGAATTTGCAGTTAGTAGGGTGAATCTAGCTAGTGCCTGTACATACGCGTCTCTTTCTAATGACATGTGGAATATACAAGCTATTCTTATTGCACATCTAATTCCATCCAGACACAACCAAGCTACTTCAGGATCATCACAATCCTGTAACCCAACACTAAAAGCTGCTAAAAACGGTGTCCATGCCATTTTAAACATAGGTCTCACATGCTCTAAATGTTTAGCTGTTGTAAACGGTGTTTGCACATGTGATACCGATTCCATTAAGTTTTTCGCTGCGGATGATATCATTTCCATTTCCATGTTGAATAGAACCTTTCTGCGCTTCTCACTATTTATCTGCTGTTTTCCCGGTTTATTCGTGGTGTTCTTCATTTTGATTTCATGCCCCGCGATTTCATCATATATTTGCGAGAGGTAGTCCTCTGGCACATCTTTGCTATCAGTATTGCCTCGATTTAATTTAATATATTGCTCTTTCGTCATCTTATTTTTGACTTGTGGCGAATGCAAGTCGGTGGTTAGCATTATTATTGAGAAACCTAGCACGTACGCGACGTCGGCGCTTGCAAATAAACCGTTGTTGGGATTGCACTCACAGTATCTACTCGCAAATTTTTCCATCAACCTTAAAACAATTATAATTATAAATTGGTATGTATCTACATACATGGTTCAAAATATAAATGTACTTGGGGATATAGGATATTTGTAATAATTTTACAATTGTTTTTTTCTGGAGGCACTACTTCAATAAAAATAGAAGATAATAGTGAAAAAAAAATACGCAAAGAACTATAGGAAATAAGGAAGGTATACAGAGGTTTATCCCCTCAAAAAAGAATGGCCGAAGAGCCATGGGGTTGTGGAGCCAACAAAAGATATCATTTAATCTAAGACATCCTGTATACGTTTAAAAAAATTATATTTCTATATCAGTTTTTATTGATATATACCTGTCAATTTTTTGCGCCTCTCCGGGCAATCGAAAGCCATCCAAGAAGAATCTTAATGCAGCAACTATGTCCATATCAGCAAAATCCATTAAATCAACATATGCATACATAACTTCCTTACATAAGTCATCGTTTTCCCCTAAAAAGTCCCCAATGAAGGTTTTATCTAATCGATCTTCCGATTGTAACCATTTTGCTATTTCTATATGCGTTGAACCAAGTAAAGTTTGCTCTTGAAGGAACTGTACACCTTTTCTTGGTTTTCTATTGAACATATCAATGCCAGTCTCCCATACCTGAAATAGCATATGATGTAGTTGAGTAACATTCAAATGGGCAATATTTAGTATCTTTTTTTTAATGGTGAGTACAGCTAGGCTGTGAGCACTGCGGCCCTTCACGGACCAATTGTGCTACAACATCCTTGATATGCAAGCCGGGTTAATTCTTTGTAGACAAATTTCCCGACTAGTGGATTCGAATCGCCAACAATAGTCTTAGACCACTGCGCCACGGACCGTCTTTAGTATCTTACTACAAGATTAAATAGACACAACTTTAACTGACCTCCTTTTGATGCTTAAGTACTTCCAACTGCTCCGGCGAATCCAACACTTCTTTATTCCCTGCACTTGAGCCACCACTAGAGTGCAAACTACTGCTAGATCCCCCATGTGACTTCAACGAAGCACTATCATTCTCCTTAATAATGATTTGTTCACCAACAGTGGACTGCAGATTAGGATTAACATATAAATCCTTACTCCACTCCACCATACACTTTAAAATTGACACCAAACACTCCAACCCGCGAATCCGCATCGACTTCTCCTGATTGGGCGATGCGCCCAACTCCAAGGCATGCCTCCCTTGAGCAATTTTGGACAGGTCGTTAACTAATCGTTCGAATAAATTCGCAGCCGATAGATCACAGTCGTAGTTCACATAAATATCAACAATACTTTGCGCGTCGCCGCAGATTCGCGTCAACGCTTGTATTACCATCCACTTGTGCTCGAATGACGAGCTGGAGGTTTCAAGAATATTCAAGAAGATCTCTTTGAAGAACACCTCTATTTGCATTTTTAGATACATTTTAAAATTGGACAGCAACGCTAGGAATATCGCCAGGGATAATTCGAACACCTCAGGGATGGAACTAACTCCATTTTTGGATAGCGCCACGCATAGGTACTGTTTTATTGCTGTGATAAACATTTCGTTTGAACGAAACACCGGGCCGGCGTTTTGGAGGATTGAAAGTAACAGGTGTAGGGATAGAATTTTCGATCGTAGCTCATGCGATTTCGGATCTGGCGTGCCTTCTGGTAGGGGTTTCATGGATAATTTGCATAGAGCTCTAAATACCAGAAATGCATCTTTTTGGAGGATGTGGCTGAATTTTGCAGTCATGGCAGTGTCTGATTCGCTGTGTGTATCCACACTCTCTTGTGATGGTATCCTTAAATAATATTAAGCATTATTAAAAATAATCACACAGTCATAAATATGGCTTAAATGTCTTTAATTAACTAACCTTTGAATTGAACATGAATTCACACTTCCATCACATGATTCAGTAACTTCACTCTTTTGTCCCTCCACCATAGCAATAGCATTCTCCACAATACTATCAACAATTTCCTGCGCAAGCTCCACATTGCTCATCTCCATTTTCTCACAGAAACTTTCATCTTCAATCTTGCTCTCATTCATAGACTTATTCATTTGATTCTCCATTTGCACTTCTGTTTCGAAGACCTGGTTCTCCATACGCATGAAAATTACATTCAACATTTGTGTGAGTGTTGCTCTGGCTGTTGTTTGATTAATAAGATTCTTGCTGGCCAGGAAAATGTTGTAGCATGTCCGTACAGCCAGTAGCACGGTACCTTCGTGCACTTCCACATGCTGGCTGGTTACGACAGTTAGGAGAGCCTTAATAATTTGCAGTTGAATGCCTAAAATGTAATCAAAACATTTAATTTACAACAGAAACTAATGTATAAAAATTAACATCAATAGTATATCTAATTTATTTTAGAGCTGAAATTAATTGTGAATTAACCAAATATAATATAATTTTAGCAATATAGCCCAAGCTGGGCCTTAGCCTTCTGCAGCTTCTGACACCACAACACATGATTCCCATAAGATCCCATAAGTTGATCCATTTGTATAATTTGTGTTATAGCTTGAATGGTTTTATTTAATCATTTTTTCATCAATAATTTCAAAATACATCTTTTTAGGGATAAATAATCAAAGTATTAAAAATACTAAAACTTGGACAACACCTTATTAGTTAAAAAAGCTGATGATGGGATACAGTGAATTACTATCACCCAAAACACATGCATTGTTTATTTAAAAGTGGATGAAATCATGTAATTTTAATGCAATCCACTCATCAAACAAATAACAAACATCAGCTGTTTACCTACAAACTCATAGAAAACCGGTAACGTTTAAATCGTGAATACAAATAAAAATAATAGAATTCCACTCAACATTAAATCCAATTAGTGTTAACCCAATGCAGTTACCATAAAACTTTCTAAATTCCACACATTGTAACTACTCAATTAATTTAAATTATATAACGTTACCTTCATCTGTTTGCGGGCCGGAGAAGCAAGCGCATATCGTTTCAACAATGCGATCAATTAGCAATTTTCCGGGGGTGGTTGAATCAGGCACATTTGCAGTCAAATGACCATATGCAATTAGCTTTTGCAAACAGTCCAGTGCTGTCACCACTATGCGAGACGATCTGCTCTGGCAGGCTAGTTCGAAGGGTAGAAAATACTTTTCTGTTGTCAACACATTTGCATCACCGCTCTTCGGTATTGGCAGGGCATCCGAGATTTTTTCATCCTCATTATTTGTGTTGGATAGCTCCTTCTTTATTTCCTCTAAAAGAATAAATCAGTGGTCACACACAAAAAAGATATTAGAAGCCAATATGATATGGAATGTAGCATGTTAAATATAAAAAAAATATGGATAAAATAATTCAACGAAATAAGAAGAAAAACCAAGGTCATAGATATACCTATATCATAAAAAAAAAAACTAAAATGGAAATGCACAGGTCATATGTTCAATTAAAACAAGGAAAAATAGGTAAAGGAAGTTATAGATTAGACCCTAGTGAAGGGAAAAGATGCAGAGGAAGACAACTAAGACAATGAAGATGAACAGTAGCAGGAACAAAATTAGTAGAAAAGCTACCAATAGAGAACTTTGAAGAAATTTAGAGGAAGTCTGTCAAAAGGCAAAATTGGTTTATTTAGTTATTGTCAAGGTTCAGTGGAAGAGCAGTTATATATATTGCATATATTATATTGGAACTGCACCTTCAATTACCATAAATATGTATTTTCTATTATTCTATTATTTTCTTGGCATTGTTGCTGTGAACATATATTAATAGTTTTTATACATATAGAATTATGTATGTCAAAGGGAAAAAGCTATGATTATTATTAATCTATCTATCAGACCATCAATATTTTCTAGTTGATTGTTATCATTAGTTTTTAGTTGATACCAATCAATAGTTTTTAGTAGATAGTTAGGAAACTATTATCAATAGTACAATTCATTCAATAGTGTAGTAATGGGCACTATTGAATGAATAGTATTAGTGATAATAGTTCCTGAACCCATTCGATAATTATTAACATGAAATATGTGGTACAGATATTGAATTGGGACAAAATTACTTGGTCCTAGTGTGTCCCAATAAAGCATAATCTACTATATGTAGACTTACATGACATGAAATTTAACAGACATTAGTTAATAATAATTTAGTTTTGAGGGTATTATAATGTAAGATCATATGTAAGGTGTGATTATAAATGTATGTATGCATAATGGCATATGTAATAATATACAATTAGCAATTTACATACCTAGTGCTGATTCACAAGCCTTCTTCAGCTGTGAGTGGTGTGATCTCTTGATTTCCTTATCATTTAAAATTTTCTCCAGCGCACGTAATATAAACATCTCTTTAGTTTTCAAGTTAGAGTGCATTGTAATCTAAAGTATGTGGTGGATTTTACAAGCCCTTCATCTGTTTAAAAGGGACCATTCTAGTTACATGTACAACATGCAAAAACCGCAAAATAAAGGTATCTGCTACAAACTGATTATGGGGCTATTGCACACACCATTATTAATTACTAAAATTTTAAAGTATTAACTAACTATTCCCATGTTTCCGTATTTACACAACACATCCAACAAAATCGAAGTCTTGTCAACTCCAGCTGTCACTCGTTTTGACAAGTTGAACGTGGAAGCACAGTTCACACAGCACAATTTATGTGATATCAAGTCAGCCAACTTAAATGCAAAAACTTTGTTATTGTTTATGTAGGACTTAATTTTAGGGTTATAAACTGCAACTAGGACAATTATCATTTATCTAGGAACTAGGATCACAGAGCACTATAACTAGGACTATCTGAGGTGTTTTATCAGTTCAAATTAAGATGTAGTTATGGTAAACAATGTGTTTGTTTTATAGTACTGTATAGTTACATATCGTCACCTAAGTAAACCAAAGAAAATTTAATCCTGGCAGCAACACCACACATCTAAAATTTTATTCGAGCTTGACAGGAGAGAGAAAAACTGATTATATATAATAATTATATGTATATTTTTGAATACAATATATCTAATTATATTTTTTATCCACTTTTCTATGTCATATATTCTACAGAAACTTGGTGAATATAGGCATAAGAATTATTTAACATTACCATAGATAAATTATAGTATGTTAAACTTTAATAACTTTAACTTTTTAATAGTTAATAAACTTATTCTATAACATTATGGTATCAAAGAATGTTAAAAGAATCTTAATACATGGAGAATGCTTGGAACATCATCTTTTTAAGGTATTAAACCACACCATGTTCCATTCAACCTTCCTGTTCTTTTATTTATATTTCAGATTGCTTTATATTTTGCTGAAACAAAAGGCTACAATGTTTGGTTTATTACTCCAAAACCCTTTCAAGATGTACCATTTAAAGACAACATTCCACATAAAGAAGTTTTAAAATTAATAACCTTTTTGTAAGTACAAGAGCTTTGCTTTACAGGCAAAATATTAATTACATATTAAATTATATTCAGATATTTACAAAACCACTTGGAGTTGACTGAGAAACTAAATGAACTACACATCTGGCACACAATTCCTCATGTAATAATTGTAAATGATTTAGACAATTACCTAAATTGTTACAGCAACAATCTCCAAAATAATGCATTTTTAATTGCCTCATTAAATGAAGCAGTTCAAACTTGTATGAAAAAACACTCATTAGATGTTTATCTTATTGTTGCACTTTATGATCAAAATCTAATACTGCAAAACTTAATAAATTTATACTTTGATCGTGTTGTAAAATCTATTGGAGTGCATTCTGTAAATGTAAATGAATTAATTTAATTGAGATCTGCAGTTTATTTTATATAAAAATATCCTCACACCAGTCATTCCAAGTTCACAAGGAGGTGGTGAAAGCTCCAAGTCATTTATAATTAAAAGATGTATTACAAATTATGAATTTATTTATTTACTTTTATTGTAAATGAGAATAAATTGGTTCGGTCATGTGCAGAAAAGAGAGAACAGTAGGACTACCAAACAAATACTACATGCAAGAATGGAAGGAGACAGCCAGGATGTCCATTGAGGCAAGCCTGAAAATGCTAAGGATCAACAATTCTGGTAGAGCTCCAAAAGATAGGACAGAATAGAGGATTGTGGAGGCAGCAAAATCCCTACAAGGGACATTATGTCTGAGAGAGATATTTAATGTAATTATTTATTTTATAGGATAAAGAAAAAATCTAACTGAAGAAGAAAAACTACCTATAGAAGATTAAAAAAAGGTAAACCTTCCTCTTTTTAATCTTCTATAGGTAGTTTATCTTCTTCAGTTAGATTTTTTCTTTATACTATGAAATAAATGAGTACATTAAATATCTCAGGTTTTTGTGATACATCAGTTAAATATGGCTTGCAATATTTAAATCATATAACATACTTTAAATATAATATGCTTGAAAAATAAGAAGGGACAAAAAGCCCAACAAGCATGATAAAATTTGAGGTAAACTTTAAGCAGCTTTTTGGAGTAGTAAAAGTCATGGCTACGGCGAGCAGATGCAGATATAGAATAGAGGCATACATCAAGCCAGAGGAAGTCAATAATAAAATATTTTCCTGTGTCTAACTTTCTGACAGACACTGTATATATGAAAGGACAATACAAGGACACACTGTATATAGGGACTTTAAAACAATATATTAGAAATACCTTCCAACTATAATATCTTATTTTATTTCAGAATAAACTCATCTCATGCACGTTTATTCAAACAGTTGTTTATATAAAAGGAAACGTAAAATCAATATTATATTATCAAGTATTCAATAAAATGCTTTAATAAATATAAATTTGAAATGTATAATAATAGTAAATTAATTAAGCCACCTCCAGACTCATCTCTGTAGTTTTCTGGCTATCCTCAACAACCTCCATACTATCATTAGCAGCTTCCATACTATCATTAGCAGCTTCCATACTACCATCAGCAGCTACCATACTCCTCTCAGCAGCTGCATTATTATCGTCCATGTTTAATGCATTCTGATTATTCTCCACATCATAAAATTTAGGATTCATGGCAATAGTTTTTGTAATATTGTAGGTTTTATAAATGCCAATTAGGTAATCAGCAAGCTCAAACATATTTGACCGTAGGGATATAATGATAAATTGAGCATTCTTTGTTCTTTCCTACAAAATATGAGTTGTAGTTCATTGTGCTGCTATCATATAAAGAGCTTAGTCACCCATATGATTACTACATCAAACATATAATGAATAGAAAAAATTAAGCTTACTTTAATGTAATTTCCAACAATGGAAACATTTTTAAAATCCAAAGCTGCATCAATTTCATCCATTACATAGAGGGGCGAAGGTTTGTAATAATGAAGAGCAAATACTAGTGCCAAGGAGGATAATGTTTTCTCGCCTCCAGATAAATTTGTAATAAGTTTCCATGTTTTCTTTGGAGGACGTACCCTGTAAATAATTATGTTAATTATATTAAAATTATTACATGAAATACACAGGAGGTTTGGTGTATCATTTTCAGCTGGTATGTCATTACATTTACTACATCCACTGTAGCCCATGATCACAGTTGATAGACATTACATAATGTGTTGTTAAGCTTACATTTCATGGCCTCTTGTACCACTGTTTGCATGTGGCAATATTTCTTTATGTATAAAACTTATGGAAATTCATTAAAATATATTTAAATGATGTATTCACAATTTGTTTGCATTTTCAGAAAAGTATAATTAGATTCCAACCTGAATTGGATACCCTCATTGAATGGATCAAATGTGTCCAGCATTTCAAAATCCGCATCTCCTCCTAACGTAATCATCTGGTACATCTCTTTCAGTTTCATTTTAATTATATTATAGCCTGTAATAAACTCGTCTTTTCGTCTGGAGTGTAACATATCGTGGTAGCCTCGCATCTTTTTACGCTTCTCTGTAACCTCCTCCAACTCATTAGATCTGCCAATATAAACAACTCGCTTCTTATTGTATTCTGTGATGGCATTTAAATTGGGTTTAGCGCGTTTGTGTTCTTCCTCGAATGCCTGCAGCTCTGTTTCAACGTTATGAATATCCCGGTTATCCAATTCCTCCCGCGTGTACGTTTTAAATTCCATCGGCTCTTCACCGGGCACTTCTTGGTATTTCAACTGAGTTATCTGCAATGTTATTGATTATTGATAAGGTTATTTAAAAATTAATATTATTTCATACTTTGAGCCTCCAGTGATGTATTTTTGCCTTCAATTCATCAACTTTTTCGTTTAGGACTTTGAATTTCTGGTCTATTTCGATCTTTTCTGCTTTCAATTTGTTTTCTTTCTTCGTCAATGATTCCACTTCCTTTTTCAAGTCTACAAAAAAATTATATAGAAACTCAATTATAGTACAAAAAGTGAATCAAATAGGGATTTAATTCTGATTTAAAAAAATATGATGTGGCCAGTGCACATGACTGTTTTACTCAAATTAAATAAGAATTTTGTTGAAAATTTCTCAATATCCACATAAATTGAAAGTTTTAAATCATTCAGTGTAACAAAATATTAGTTATAATTTTGTAACTTTTCATATGTTAAAGTTGTAAACAGAGTTTAGAATTATAGAGTTGATTATATCGAATAAATAACTCTTACCGCTATATTCATCCTCTTCGCCATTTAATTGTGATGATATTTCTTGAATTCTTCTAAGCAACTCTTCAGCGTCAGACTCAATTTCTTCTCGCTGTGCCTTAATTCGTCTCAGTTCAGTTTCTGCAGAAACAATATCCTGTTCCATTGAAGCTACATTTTCAACTGCCTTTTTAGAGTTCCTAAATCAAATCGTAGAATTAATTGAAATATATATATTATCTATTTGCCTTTTATTTTTCGGTGTAGGCTAACATTAGTTGAAATAAGAATAATAAATCTATTTGTAACTGTTGCAACAGGAAAAAACAGAGACTAATTCCAAACTTGTTAGGCACACAAGTTCGGAATTAGTCTCTGTACTTTTCTGTTGCAACGGTTTAACTGAATATTTCGTTTGATTTTTAATGATTAAACCTTTTCTTATTTCCTGAACTGCAGTTTATAAGGTATTTTAAGCATTATCTTTTGAAATATTTCATTTTCAAAAAATAATGCTTATGTAATAAAATAAAATGCTACATTTTTAACTAGTTAGTTAATTGGCCATATATCTCTCACTTTTGTTTTAATTAGTATTTGCTTTGTATCATAAGCATACAAAAGTTAATTTTTGATAATTGTAAAATATATTTATTTTATTGAAGTTTACAAATAAATAAATTATAACAATATGTTTGAAAAGCTTTTTATGCTTCTATACCAGAAAAGTCTATCAAGATGTTATAGATAATAGCCACTACATGTTATTTCTATTTAAATAAAATTCAATTTTTTGCAAGTTACTCGTTAAAGAAGGTCAATATCAAATTCATCATTCCCATTTATTATGGCTTAATGAACCACATTCGAATATATTATGCATTACTTTTTCTACAGCCTGTATATATCTGAATTAATTAATTTTTTGTTGTATATTTCCCGGTAACTATATGTATTTTCTGTTGGGAGACTAAAATATAAACACTTCATATGTTAATTTTGATAAAAAGTAATACATTAAAAAAAACTGTGTACCTTTCTGCAGTTTTAAGTCCAACTTTTAAACGTGTAATTTCCGCTTTACACTTCTCAATAGTCTTGGCAGTTTCCTTCAAACTTTTATCCAAAACTTGCACTCTCCCCTGCGTTTTAGCCTTAATTTCTTTTGTCAGATCATCAACTTCCGCTTGCAATTCAGATGTATTTTCGGTGGCGTTTTCATAATCGAGCTTCTTCTGCTGGACCACATCTGATAATTGCTTAACCACTTCCTGGTCAACTACTAACGTCTTTATTTTAGCTTCTTGGGCTTGCAATTGTGATTTCAGGTTGGGCTCTTGTTTAACTAAAGACTAATAGAAATAAAACTGTTAATTAAAAAAATATTAACATGGTTGTATGTAGTGATGAGCACTATGGAATGAAAATTATATAACTAGCGAATATAAAAAGACTATATTGATATAAACACTGTCAATCAACCAATCATGAGCACCAATGAGGTCGACATCAGTTTACCAGCTATTGTTAAAATTTACTGTAACTTTTCAAGGATAAATAAACGGTTTATGGTAAGGCAGATTTAGTACATGGAATTCTGATATTTCTCAACCAATCTATCAAAACACCTTGTCAGTGGTAAAAACCGAGTGGGGAAATAGTTTACCACCAGCTAGCTAGCTAGTAAGCAATAGATTATATATGCTAGTTCAATAATCATAGTTTGGCCACTATTAATAGTGCAATTCATTCAATAATACCCATTACTAATAATTATAAACAACTAACATTCATTTCAATTGTATATCTTTCAAACGCATTTTTCATCTGTTTCAATTCCGGCGCCAGCATCGTAATTTGAGATTCCAAATTCGTTTGTTGCGTTCGAATTTCCTGCAGACGTTGGTTCATATTATTCAGATCCTTCTCCATTTTTTCCAAATCTTTGGGGTTGACTGTGCTCACTGCAGCTACTGACCTACCCATGCGGCCTTTGCTTACAGTTTTGCCACCACCACTCATCGTACCTAAAAGTTTAATAGTATTTAATGTGTAGGATTCAATAAATATAATAATTCAAACATTAATTATACCTGTAGTTTCAATAAGGTCGCCTCCAAGAGAAACAACTCTGTATCTCTGAGCGCCATATGCAATTCGTGAAGCTTGATCTAATGTTTCAGCTACTAGGGTGTCTCTTAATGCATAGTAAAATGCTGGTTTTACGCGATCATCTGCTATTTTAATCAGATCGAATAGTCGTGGAACATTTTCAGGACTGTAAAATACAAATAATCAATACTAGAACTAGCAAAATGCAGTGAAAACTTTTTATATTTTAAAATAATTTCAAAATTGATTTGAATTATGTATCAGATATTGTTTACATACGTATTTATTTTACTGTTGCAATTTTTCCTTAGATGTTCCTGTTTCTCCAACGCAATAAACGTGGCTCGACCAATGTTATGTCGTTTCAAAAACTCGATGCACCATTGAGCAGTATTTACAGAATCCACCACAATATTATCTAAAGGTCCGCATGCTGTAGACACAGCTATATCATATTTTCCATCGATTGCACCCAAATCACCCTATTGTAAGTATTAAGTTCAAAGTAATGCATTTTAAATATAACTATTGTTTTTTTATCACATACCAATCTTCCAAACAAGCCAGGACAGTTCCCCTCATTCTTCTGTTGCATCAACGAATCCAAAATTTTACCACGCGACCTGGACGCCTGCATGTTCGACCGGTACTCCTCCAGGTGGCCCCGGTTTTTACGCATATCGTGCACAATCTTTGTCTCCTCATTTCTTATGTCAAGTAAATCCTTGTTGGCTTTTTTCAAACTGTTCTCAGATTCTGGTATTTTGCGTTTCAATTTCTCGATTTCACTCGTGTTCTGCGCAATTGTCGATTTCGACGACTCGTAATTGCGACGTAATTGTTCCAGTTTGTTATTCTCAGTTTCAGAATTGCTCAGGAATATTTTCAGTTTAGATTCAGCTAAGGTGTACTGAAACAATTTAATATAAAATATATAATTTTCCCATACAGGGAATGGATTAGGTATTTGACAACCTCTAAAGGGCCAGCCATTATATTAGCTTAAACCGAGTTTACTAACTAAATGGTCATTGTGGTTGAGTGGTAGGAGAGGGCCCGTTTGGCCATTCTTATCAAGGGGATGATGGATGAACTCTAGGGGGATATTCCCCCTGTTGCGTTCTTGATCATTGACTTGAGGTTTACATCTGCTGGCACCGCCCCATGCTACTAATCGCTTTATGTTTATTGGAACTAGGATTAGAGTACTATACATAGAATCATGCCTTACATATAAAGAAGAACACCGTTAGGCTTATTTGATTTGTGAATAAACTGTGCAAATACGTATCGCCAGACAGTCGAATCGACAACAATAGGGTGGATGTGTTAAAACATGTTGCTCAACTTTTCAGGGAAGTAAAATAAAAAGTATTAATTACCGCAGATTTTGTCTCATCAACGATTTTATTCAAACTAACAAGTTGTGTTTGAATAGTTGCCTTCCTCTCTTGCAAATCTTTCGTTTGATTACCCAGAGTGGCCATGAGATTGATTTTATCCTCTTCCAATTTTTGCTTCTTGGTTATCATTTCAGTCTCTTTTTGCTCACATTCTTTAATATTCTACAAAATAAAATCAGTTACATCAAAGACATCCAATGAGGATAAATTTGCAGGATATCAAGTATTTTTAAATAAATTTAAAAAAAAGTAATATTACAATTTATTTTTAAGAAATCTGAGACAAATATTCTGATTTAAATAGGATTTGTTCATTCCAAACTAAAACATCCAAAATCAAAAATATTTGGTCTTAATTGTGTTACCTTTTCAGATTCCACTGGAAGTCTTTCATATGCCTCAAGTTTCTTCTTCTCCTCAACAATACGCTCCTTCAATTTCTTCCGGTTGTTGTTAATTTGTGTCATCAATGTTTGCAGTTCAATATCTTTGGTGTTGGCCGAGTCAAATGCAACTCTCAAAGAGTCTTTTCTTTTTTCAAATGCTTCATATTTATTAGCCGATTCTGATAATTTGGTAGCTTTAACACTCTTTTCACTTGCAGTAGCAGCAATCTTCTCTTTAAATTCTTTCACAATTGCTTCAGTCTCGCCAAGTTTTAAGCCAGATTTCTTCAAATTTTCTTCTATATCAATACTAAAATTGCATGATTTTAACAAAACTTTGATCAAAATTCAAATTTTATACATACATGTTTTTTTGAAACAGGAAGTTTTTCTGCATTGCTATGTTATTTTCTAATTGCAAAAATCCAACTGCTTCTTCCATTGGTTCCTTCAACTCATTCAACTCATTTTGTACCAATTTAAGTCTGTTTAATTTTTCTGATCGAACTTCTGATAACTGCTCAACTCTATCAGACAATTGAACAAGAGGCATCTAAAAATAATAATACATATAGCATTTATATAGTGAATTTGCTATATGTGATTTTTCTATACATTATGTCACACTTCACTTACAGCCAAAATTGACAAATAAGTAGTTAGTCCCTTGTTTATGATTTAATTGTGAAACTATTGTGTACACTTTATGCAGATCATGGATACTATATGTATAAGACACTATGAATTATAAGGAATACAGTGTACATAGAACCAATTACAGCAAGCATAGCGCCTTCAGTTGCATTGCACAACACATCAATGAAATTTCTAACACAGTGGACATGACAGGGATATCCCTTATGTCTTTTAAGAGTCAATTAAGGCATTACAATGCATAATCTGATTTGTATATATACATGTATGTTGTAAATGATAATAATAGCATTAATAAATAAATAAATACACCAGTTACAAAATAGTACTAGTGAATATTGACAAAACATGCCATGGAAAATCAGCTTTATTAAAACCCTTAAATTAATTAATATACCTTGTATCTTGATGTTCCAATGATGTCTTCCAAATATTCTAACATTCCTGGTTCACTATCTGTACCTTTTGCACTCATTAAAGATATTTGTTCTACTTCACCCTGAAATTAGATTTGAATGTTAGTTTTATGTCATTATAAAATTTACTTGCCCCATCTCCCCTTCTCTACCAAGCCATATCTTGCTCATGTCATGCATACTTCATCCTCCCTGCACCACCCTAACATGGTTATGTAGATTGTGGGTACTGTGGTACTATATAACACATATTCCAGATTGTATATTATATTATACCTGTAATATTAAAAATCGATTGTGATCCAAATCAATTCCATGCTTTTTTAACACTGTAGCCACTTCCTTGAATTGCACCCTCTTCCCATTTAATGTATAATATGAGGAATTATCTTTATGTGCAGTTCTTGAAACAACAAACTCGGTACCAGGTACGATTTCATAGTCATCACCTTCCTGGAAAGTAAAAACATTGTTTCATTGATAAAAAAAGCAACCCCTGACCTTAGTATTGATTGGTTGCAAATTGTATGGTGTTTATTTGGATAATTAATCTACTCACTATGACTTCCTAATTAAGACAGCATATGAAATATGAACAAATGTTTACTCCCAAATTTACTTATCTATGTTTTATTGTTTCATTGCCCAATCCCCTGAAACCATCCTGACAACAAAAGTCATTATAAACCAATATAATATCATCACCTAAGCAGCAACACCCCACATTTAATATTTTATATATTAATATAATTTTAATATTTATATATTTTAGGTTGACAGGAGAGAGGAAAATGTTTATTGGAGATATTTTGCTCCAACAAGTTATCAATTTTTTAATTTTAGTGCATATATTTTATTTATTTATACCAGGAGCAATTTACTCCAATAAACATTTTATAATAAGTTTTTCTTGTCTCCTGTTAACCTTGAATAACATTGCTGTTTAGGTGACAATATATGTAAATAATGACCTAAAACATCCATAATTAGATGTTTACCATAAAAATCCATATAAATGCACACATACCTTATCAATAATCTCTGTAAAATGAACAGACACACTACATGACTGTACATCCCTATACTTTTCAGAATTGTGCAGCAACACAGATATCTTCTTGGATCTTATCTTACTGGCTCTGTATCCAAACACAAACAGCATTGAATCAATAACATTACTCTTGCCACTGCCATTCGGCCCCACAACAGCATTAAAACACTTGTGGAATGGCCCAACAATTGTAGTCTGAGCATAACTTTTGAAAAAGTTATTCGTAATCTTTGTGATCATCAAACGTGGCCCTTTGTTCTCTGTACTGCAGTAGGGCTCGGGCGGCGGCGGTATGTAAATGCCGTCCACTCGCAAACCGCCCTCCTCGTCCGAAAAATTTAAATCCTCACTGGCATCCGAGTCGGCACCCTTTTGAGCCTCTTTGGATTTCCGTTTTGAGGCACTCATCTTCTTGGTCGAATGTAAACTTCGTTTAGAATCCTCTATAAAATCGGTATATATGGGGTAAATAAGATAAAAGGTTTGAAAACCTAAAACACTACGAGTGTTGACGGTTATGTTTTTAATGTAAATAAATGGACTGTACCAACTTAATGGAAATGATGCGAAAATTCCCTCGGTTTTTATTTGTGGAGAGGAAGGTTGGTACGACTGGATATTTTAATGGCTGAAGCGGATATATCAACGAAGGATATATGCTTGTATATCAGAAATATATGGCGACATGATTATTTTGATTATTAATTAATGATGCCTAGGCATAATTAATTAATAATACACCTTTATATAAACCAATCTAGGTTCGGTTGTATAAAAGTGAGTCAACTGTAGAGCACATCATTATATCAAATCCTCTCTAGGGCAGTTTCTTTGATCTAGCTTTTACTTGTCTATGGTTGTAGTATCATGTATCCCCACATGTAGCTTTATAATTGTGTAAACCTTCAATATCTCTAGGGTGGGAACCATAGGAAATATAAATTATAAGCAGTTTTGGAACATTGATATTGACACTATATTTCTGTCACTCAATCATACACTAGGTATATGGCTGACCCAAACCTGGCTTTTGGCACTGAAATCAAAATCAGCATTCAAATGATTTTCATCAAACTAGAAATATTGATCAAAATGTAGCGGTGTGGTTTTATATCAGAACATGGCCTGTGAATGTCATTTTGCTTCAACCTTGCAAAATCTAGTGGTGTTTTTATATTAGGTCAGAACTGATGAACGCCATTTTTCTTCAACCTTGCAATATGTAGTAGGGTTTTCATATCAGTGCATGGCTGGTGAATGTCATTTTCCTTCAATCTTAAAAAGCCTAGTGAGGTTTTCATATCAGCGCTTAGCTGGGATGCAGGAAATTTTGTTTGGGGGAATGTATGTATCACTATCCACTCCTCCAGATCTTGAGGAGTGGATAGTGATGAAGGATATGATGGGTTTGCTGAAAGCATGGATGGCAGAAGAGTGAGGGGCAAGTGAGTAGCAATATGTTACCAGGATGGACTGGGTGATGCAAGGGACAACACACTCTTTGGTTATCAGATGCTGCTTCTTTTGCAAGTTGGTCAGTTGTGTGTGTGTAATATACAACAAAATCCCAAAGACTCAGCTAGTGGCTGAATCTAGATATAGAAATATAACAAAAGTGATTTACAACCAAAGAATTCTTTCCACCAGTTCATAGCAGACTAAATATATCAATTTACATTTTACCAGAACTGACCAAAATGCTTAAAGGTCATGGGAACCATCTTACAAGACAGGTTCAAGTTAATAAGAGGACCCTATCTGCCCTAGCAGTAATGGAGATCAAATAGTTGAGCACATTATCTATGACCATGTGAAATGGGCATCACCAACATGTAAGTATTATAACAGGCTGCAAGGCACTAAGTAAATAAAAGTATCCATTATAGAATATGTAAAAATATTTATATCTACAGTAATAAACATACAAAATAAATAACATTTGTTGGACACACATAAATGTGCCACTTATTTCCTTTAATCTAATTTGTAATTGCACTGGATCTAGCAGTAACATCCTGTATATATTATCAGCAACCCCATTTAACAATATTGTAATATTTACATTATTTATTAAATGCATATATTATAAGAATTGGAATTTGCTTGGAAATGGAACAGTTAATAATTATTATTGTTTATCATAGGGACACAGGTTCTACACTGGGAGTTTTATTACCTAGCTACAGCTCTGATATCATACAGTTATAAATTATAGTTAAATACTACTTTAAACAACTTACTCTCTAAAATTATAATAACCAGTATTTAATTTTGTTCAGTGTAACATATTAAAAGTTGAGTTATGTCTTCCAACTGACTTAACACAGTAAATATATATACAACAATATTACATGTAATATCTTGTGGAAAGTATCAATCAAGCAAATTTAAAAAATAAAAAAATTTAAATGGATTGTTAGTAATATATTTACTGTACTGTCAAATGAAAGAACCTATATAATTTTGTGTTTATATTATACTTAACTTAACTTTCCAACTAGATATTTTGTTTTATCAGAAGTAATAAAAAAAAACATTTAAACTTAAATACTAAACACACATATCAATGCAATTACCAGATTGATAGGAAGGGGACATAAACAAAATTCTACTTAAAATCACAAAATATAGTGCTATCATTGCAGTTTTAAATTCAAATACTTATACCTACACTAGAACTAATTTATAAATATAAAAATAAATATGGGAACTGTTAATAAATATGTTACCAGACTCCTTGTGAAAAGCTTATTAGTGTTGATGAGCGTTGTAATGACGCACCTAAAAAATAATTTTACTATTAAGGAAAAGAAATAGTAGAGTATGTTTCATGTAAATTCCAGCTACCCATTTTATAATGACTAGAATATAATATATATAGACATATAAGAACAGTGGATTGGTACAAAGTGAGAATGAACTTTGAGCTCGAAAACCTTATGACAGACAGACACTAATTAGACATATTAAAGCCATGAGAATAAGGTGGCTTCATCATGTGCAGTGAAGAGAGAACAGTAGGACCTCCAAACAAATACTATATGCAAGAATGGAAGGAACAAGACCACCAGGGACACCCCTGGTGAAGATCAGCAGTGTATATAAGATTCTGGCTGGTTTGCATGAAATCTAAATATTTTTAAGGTCCCTTTGATTTACCTCATAAAAATGCAACATACTTTTGGCTTTATAATAATAAATTGCATACTAAATACAATACAATTTATTGCGTTCAAGAAAGTCCATAGTGTCAGTATAATATATAGTAGTGGTGATACTTACATTTTGAGGTGGTTGTTGCCCTACTATATAGTATAGCTGTGGTTGTGCCAATATATTCAAATTTAGTTCTGGTGGTGGACGATACATCGGTGGATAATTTATAGGATTATTTTTCGCAGCTTCCTTAAAATAGTCCTCTACACCATCAGTAGGATCAACTTTCAGCTTATCAGCACCTATCTTCTTCTTAGCTGAAGCTGCTCCTTTTATAACAGCCTCTTTATGTAATTCATTTGTGTCACTGTATAAAGGACAGCTGTAAAATAAACGAATCAATACCATGTTTCAATACAAAAATGATTGACCATACAGATCCAGTCGATCTCCTCCTTGTCCATTAAAATGCTTATAATCAGTCACAGGTTTATTGCAAATATAACACATTTGTGCCCCACATGAACAGGTCATTTTATTGCAGCCATCCGATTTTATAAATTTCATTTGACATTTCCAACAAACTCTGTAATTGAATTTAAATTAATACCCATGCAACTAATACCAAATATTATTTTACCTAATAAGTGCTTCAGTCATTTTGTCCTCTACATACTTGCGCTTTTTTACATCCTCATCCTTTTCAACTTCATCACACTTTAGTGGCACATGAGATGGCTCTTTGCACAGCCGACAAGTTTGTTTCATACAATCTGAATTAAGACATTCAAAGATTTTGTTTCCTGGTGCAGGTATTGTGGCAAAATCACAAAACGGGCAAACTTCTAGATCTTCAATGCCTGCTGCTTTTACTTCTTCCACCTGTTTCTTTTGAGCTACTTTTGAAAACAGTTTGGGGTTTAATGATTTCTAAAAAAATTCAATATAAAAACTTTGTAACTTAAATAATTCAACATGTGTAGATTAGTCTAGTCTGATTTTCACAATATAAGTAAATATTATAAAAAAACATTACCTGTAGTGTTTGTATGGTAAATTGTGTGCCACAGGCAGATAAACATAGAAATTCCAATCTTCCCTCACTAAATGTAATTTCCACACTTTTTTGAACACACTCTTTACAAAACAGACAACCAGAAGGACACTCAACAATATCATCAGGCATCACTTCTTCATCATAACAACAGGAACATGTTAGCATTAGGCCAGCTTTTCTTGCATAAAGTCTGTCCTTCTCAACTTGTTCTTTTCTATTCTTAATATATTCACAAATCTGAGTTTTATGTCTAATATAGGCAAACTAGAAATAAAAAGGTAACATTGAAAAATACAACAACGCAAAAACCGTAATTTCAAAATCAACAATTAATTTAATACCTTACCATTTGCAATAATGGTATGTTTTCATTCTCTTCTATAGGGTAGACAACTTTTCTTTTATTGGTCAAGCCTCCGATTTTGGTGTGATCTAACATGTTACATGTCAATATAATATTCATTTTGGAGTTCAGCTCGGATTTTATGTTTTTAACATTCAACCAAGGGTATTGGTTTTTAAGAAAATTTAAGACATAGTAGTATTCTTTTGTATTTGGGTAAACAAGGTTGAATTTTCTTTTAGGATCTTCAAAGTACTCTGTTGGATTAGGGATTATTTCTAAAAATTTATCAACATTGAATTCAGTTGTGTATTGATTGACTTGGGTTCTCCTAAAAACAGACACATTAAGACATTAAATACTATTTTACTTTACTAATAATATAATTATATAAATTTCACCTAAGATATTCCGCTTTTGTAGGATACTTTTTGGTCTCAAATGCGTTAGCAATAAATTCCTCAAGATCTTCATTTGATTCAATACTCTGCAAACTAGTCATTAGATAATTAGGGTCAGCATCAGGCAGGACTTGTTTCAACATTTCCAACTGTGCCTCAACATCGATGGCACTACCATCAGGTACTTCAACAACAGTTGCTCGTTTAGGATAGTTTGCTTCTTCATAAAAAAAATATAACTTTACTAATAAGGCCCACACAGCAAAACAAACATTAAATTAAAAACTCACCTGAAAGTATCATATTTGTGACCTCATTTACATTTTCAAATGACATATTCTTTCCCCTGCACAGCTTTTTTAAAAACGTCGCCTCCGCATCCGGAAACATCTCCAATACTCGATAATATAGTTCGTTCATAGGTGTTTCCTCACCCTCAGCATCCATTAGTACTTCATTATTGTTGATGTTACTAACTACTTTCCTACAAATTTAAGTTCTTAATAAATAGAAGATTATTCAAAATACTTTTGTTTACTTACTCAAATGTAACGGATTTCTTCTTTTTTTTTAATAAGCCATGATCTGAAAATGAAATGAAATGAACCTTATTTATAACACCACAAATAATAATTGCAATAGATGAATAGAATAAGATTAACGTTATAGCAATGGTTGGAGGGTTTAATAAGTGTATTGGACACAATAAGAAATTACCTGAACCATTACCTGCAAACAACTTTTCTATTCTAAGCTCCATTTGTTCATATGTTTCAAATGATTCTTGATCATGTAATTTTAGTGGATTCATATCATTATTAGCAGAGTTGGATGTAGAAGGTTCATCCATTTTTGTTATGATCCTAAGCACTTCTGCTTTTGAAATATTAGAGATACTTGATGGGTACTCTCTAAATGTTGCTTCTCCTGGGCCTAGATTTTTTATATCCAACGGTATATTCAAATAAGATGTAGTAGGTATATCAAAATTAGATGTACTAGGTATATCAAAATTAGATGTAGGTATATCAAAATTAGATGTAGTTGGTTTATCAAAATTAGATGTAGTAGGTATATCAAAATTAGATGTACTAGGTATATTAAGATGAGATGCAATAGGTATATTAGGTTTATCAAGAAGAATTGAAGTAGGTTTATTAAGAACAACTGGAGTAGGTTTATCAAGAAGAATTGGAGTAGGTTTATCAAGAACAATTGGAGTAGGTTTATTAAGAACAATTGGAGTAGGTTTATCAAGGATAATTGGTGTAGGTATATCAAGAACAATTGGAGTAGGTTTATTAAGAACAATTGGAGTAGGTTTATTAAGAACAATTGGAGTAGGTTTATCAAGAATAATTGGAGTAGGTTTATCAAGAACAATTGGGGTAGGTTTATTAAGAACAATTGGAGTAGGTTTATTAAGAACAATTGGAGTAGGTTTATTAAGAACAATTGGAGTAGGTTTATCAAGAGGAATTGGAGTAGGTTTCTTAAGAAGAATTGGAATAGGTTTATTAAGAGGAATTGGATTAGGTTTCTTAAGAAGAACTGGAGTAGGTTTATCAAGAGAATTTGCAGTATTAGAAGGTGGTTTATTGAGATTAGATGTAGACGTCTTATCAACAGAAGATGTACTTGGTTTACTGGAGTCACGATATGTTGACCATTGGTTGTTGCTCTTCAGAGCAGCATCCTGATGTTTATTTACACTTGTAGCTTGCAAGCAATGTACTTTTGCAGGGATCTCTTGATCTGAATTTACATGTGTTCTCTTTAATGGACTACTTTTGTTTGTGTTATCTACACATTTTAGCTTTTGTTTATAGAGAAGTTGTTTAATCACAATTTGAACCCCATTTGGTTCCCCCCACAGTGACTTTAATTTATATACCAAATATTCAAAATCGAGGTTTGGGAATATTTTTTTGCATTTATTTGCATTCAAGTATATTTCATCTAGATTAAAATCCCTTTTCTTGTCTAACATCTGCACGTGTCCTATGACATTTTGTATAATAGAGGCTGTAACATTTGTATCATTTGTATCATTTGTATTGTTTGTTTTATATATATGCCATAGTTTAGATATAGAGTCTTTTGTCCATCTTGGGTATATGGAATGTATAAATTCTATTTGATTATTGCTGTGAGCCTGTAATAAAAACCAAATTTCATTATATTGGTGTAGGTTATAATAATTTGCAAAGCTAAATGATTGAATATTAAACTGTAAAGCAAGCAAAGCAAAGCAAAGCAAAGCATAAGTGAAGTGTTAAAAATTAAATATTAATCTTAACCATGAATTTTTGGGAAAAAAGTATTGTGTAAATGTAAATAAATTGATGAACCAACTTAAAATAAAAATTGTATTTCAATTGTGGCAAACAATCCAGATATATGACATGCTAATAACACTTGGGGATTTCAATACACAAAAAGGCAGGCAACGAGAAAATATATAGGACTGGTACTAAAAGAAACAATTCAAGCAAAAAAACTGTCAATAATGGGCATAAACTATGTAACCATGCAGGTGCAATGAACATGGTTATAAGCAGCTTGAAATTCAAGCAAAAGAAGAAGCACAAAGTGGCATCCATGAGGAACACACAAACACAAAATTGACACATGTAGATAACAAAGAGATGAGCAGGAATAAAGAAATAAAGCTACAAGAGCTACTAGATGAAGTAGTGCTACAAACCACAAAAACAGAAGATATTAATAAATTGACAAAACTGAGAACACTAATAAACAAGCACAGCAGAGAAAACAGTAGATCCAAAGAAGACTAAAATAAAAGATGGTTGAATGAAGAATGCAAGATTGAAATGGTTGAGGACAAAAGGGCTACAAACAACATATGGCAAAGGAAATATGCAATGATGAAACATAAACAAAAGAATAGATGGAAGCGGAGATAAAGGCACCTTACATGATCAATATTACTGTACGATATGTTCATTATTTTAAAATATTGCCAGTATTACTGATCATGTAATGTATATTAATGATGTAATGAAGAGAATACTGATCTTTATCCAAATAATTGATTACTTGATAAATATAGAAGGACGATTGAAGCAAATATTGACAGTACTAGTATTGACAGTATTATTGACTATGTAAGGTCTCTTATAGAGAAACAATAATGGTAAAAAATGCTACAAGATAAAGAAAAGAAAAATAACAGGCTCAAAGCAGGATTAAAAAACACTGATGAAAAACAGAATATGATGGCACAAAAATAAACCAAATATGGAAACAACATTTCCAAGCAGTACAAATTGTAGACAGGCATGAGGAACAAGAACAAAAACAAAATGCACAGCACAAAAAGACGACCTACTTATGTCGAATTAATTAAAGAATTACACCAACATATATAGAAGCTGATAATCAAAATATTGAGCAATGAAGAAATTCCAGAAAGCTGGAATAATAATCCTAGGCGAAAAAGAAGACACCAAAACCTACAGGGGAATCACCCTACTAAACCACATATAAAATACACAAAGAGTTGGAACAAAACAGTGAAAGAGAAATTAAATTTTATGTTTATCCTTCCGATGGCTAAAGTTATAGTTGTAAATTAGTTGTAAGCATAGCATTTACATATCAATTTTTTACCACCCAAGCTTTTTCTTTCGACAAGTTTATAAATAGATTGATTTCCGTTGCGTAAAAACAAGCCGTGCAATCAATTTCTAGGTTAAATCAAATAGAATTTGTAATAATTTTACCTGATAGCTTAAACTTTCGGCCATTATATACCATACCTCAAAATCGAACTACAAAATGTAACGTTCTTTACGCTGTTGATGGTAATTCCACGTGCAAATGAATAACATCAACAAATTTCAACAACACAAACCATACGAGAGCGCCTTTTGCTGTTTAAAACAGTTGTCTGTAAGTTATTTGACATTGCTCTCAAAAAAGAATTGAACATACCCACTAGATGTCGTATTAGTTGCGTTCATGGCGTTCAGCGATCGTAGCAGAACTGCCAAATTTGTAGCGAATAATTTGTGTTGTGAACAAACCTCAAAAATTGTCTGACCGACTCGAATTAAATTATGTCTTTATGGAAGTTTATCAATTACTGGTATTTTCGGTATCTGCTAGTTACTGAGCTGTACATTGTGGAGAAATGGGAGGAAATTGTTATATGTATCCTTTAATCAAAACATTCTCATATTTTATGATATTGAGCTTGTAGCTGAGATTCTAGTAAGATTTATATTTATGTATTCATCTTGAAAACATATTAGTAGTACATGCTTTTTGACTGTATTGTAATTGTTATCACTAGTTTAAAAGTATGAATAGTTACAATACATATAAACATTTGACATTGGAATTACATTAATGATTACACCGCAGAGCATTATAATTACACAGGAGAAATTTTTCTCCTAATATTCATATATGGGGTGGAAATTAAGTATCAAATAAATTCAATAAAACCTTTCTGATTTTTCTAAACATTTCTTAGACACAGATTTTTAAGTTTAAATTGCAAATTTTTAAAGGATAAATGAAACGATTTTTTACTATGTTTTTTATCACACTTCAGTTACACTTTGCAACTAGTTTCGGCTAAGCTCTAGCCATTTTCGAGCTCGAAAATGGCTAGAGCTTAGCCGAAACTAGTTGCAAAGTGTAACTGAAGTGTGATAAAAAACATAGTAAAAAATCGTTTTATTTATCCTTTAAAATGAATTATCACAAAGTAGACGCCTTAACAATCCAATATTTGCAAATTTTTAATTAAAGTATCAATTTTTGTCAATAATTTTTGAATGAGCAATGATGTCATTGAGAATTTTTTTAAATGTCAACTATTATGTATAACATGTCCACCAAAATATGGGAAATTTTTTATTCATGATTTCTCAGATTTCTTCATAAATGTTTGTGCTGTATCTGAACCAAATCATTTATTATTTTTGTTAATTAATTTTTTTATAGTTGTATCAAACTATACATTTTCTTATATTGTTTTTTTCCAAAATAAAAACATTTGGAACTAGGTTTATAGATTTGCCACATACTGATGTAGTGTAGTTCATATTCCCTGGCCTGGAGAGTCAGTACCATTTGTCATTCAGATACAATTATCAACACTTTGTAAAAAAATACTAATACTGCAGTTTATATTACTATACTATAATGCCACCAACATCCCATAAACTTTATAGGACCCATTAAGCTATTGAATGTATAATTTGACAATGTCATTGTGACAGAATATGCCAAAAGAAATGTCAAACACCCTGAATAGCGCTTGCGATTGGAGCTTTAATTAAACAAAAGGTGTTATATTTTGTTTAATTATGTGTTTACAATAGAGAAAATCCAAAGTAATTACATTCCCTAGATAATGTATTTATTGTTGCTATAACAACGAATACTTATAAGGCACCTTACACAATCAATATTATGGTCAATATTTAAGAATGACAGTATTAATATATATGTTTAAAATGTTCATTATACTAAAATTTTGCCAGTATTAATCATCATGTAAGGTATAGTAATGATGTAATGACAAGAATACTGATCTTTATTCAGATAATTGATTACTTGATAAATATAAAAGGAGGATTGAAGCAAATATTGACAGTACTAGGATTGACAGAATTATTGACCATGTAAGGTGCCTTTATGGGTTCAATAGCTATAGATAGATTTATCGAATGTTGGTGAATATGGGGGTTAGTAATATAAACTGTAGTATTGGCAAGTCAAACTGGCAGATACTCTATCTGGTGGCAGAAAATATATTTAGTAGGGAATTTGTTTTGATAACATTGGTTTTTGCATCATATACATGATTATATAGCCAAGGTTTTAATATTTATACCTTAAAAGTACACACATTATTGTAGAAGTGACTGAAATGATATGATTTTAATGCAATAGATCAGCTGTTTACCTACTACCTTGAAGAAAGCTGTTAACGTTTGAATCGTGAATAGTAGTATTCAAGTCCTAACACTGACATATGCATGCACTAAAACACACAGCAGAAGGATCCAAATGGTAATAGCCAGTTACAGAATTGTAACAAATACAGCAACTACTACAATTAAATTATTTTGTACTATTACTATTAAATCATTGTTATTTTCCTTATTGAACATAGATATTGTTTTTCTAATATTCTTTGGGATGTTATCATTATTGAATAACCATGTATTGCTTGGACTGGTGACTTTTACCTTGGACAAGAATACAACATCAATATATGACACATTTACTGATGTTCTAAGTTCTCTTAACTTCCTAACTTAGTTTTAACAGTGCATTAGTTTTGTTAAATGTTGCATATTTGTATTTTTATTTAATTTATAAAAGCATAAGTGGCTTAATACAAATGTAGTAGCTTTTTATTGCAAATAAAGAAATTAAAATGTTAATTGTGTTTCATATATGTATTTTAGTTGGATTGTAATAGCAGTAGTCTTTAAACAAATACTTATTACCAATGGGGGCTGAGTGAGGCCAAGGAACAGAGATTTTATATTGCAAGTATGATTGTCTCGGACCTGTGCTATGGTGTGAGCAAGGGTTAGGGTTTAGTCGGTATTTCCTGCATTGAACTGCAGGGCGAGTCCGACACCACGTGCGTAAATGCATTCCCCCCAAGGCAAAACAAAAGTATGATTTATAAATGTATCTGAAAATTATCTAATAAAACGTGTGTTTTATCTTAATTAATTATATTTACTTCAATATGTTACACAAATAAATACTAAAAAAAATACATATACAGGTCAAATATACAAATAACATCTTCTATAAATCCTCCCCAAGTCGTTCAAATTCCCCAATCAAATGTACCATATCATCAAAACTCAATCCTGAATTTTGAAAGACTATTCTGAAAAAGTTGGGGTGTTCTTTTTGCGCCTGATACGTTACCATCATCGATCCCTCTTTCATCATCCTCTCTTTTATTTTCGGTGCAACCTTGTGCAATTTATCTTTGTAATCAGCATCATGTTCATGCCCTCTTAAACTAGGCGGTATATACCAAAAGCAAACATTCGTGCACTCGGGCGTTTCTAAAACCATTTCAAATCCCGCCCTGGTTTGAATCTGTTTCGTAAAATACTCGGCATTTTTAAAGACTTTATCAACATGCTGCTCGAACCCTTCCGTCCCTTTAGCTTTCCACATGAACCAAAATTTGAGTACATCCGCTCTTCGGCCGCACTGGATGTGTTTGTCGCCGGTATCGTATCGGGTATCGTAAAATTTGTCTTTTTGGAACAAATAGGCTGCGTTTGAGGAGTGGGCTGCGGCTAGAATAGCCTCGTGCTTTAGCAGCAAAGTGGAGCATTGTTGCGGCGCGGTTAGCAGTTTGTGGGGATTCCAAGTCACTGAGTCGGCCCTGGAAAGTATAAAAATGTTACCTCGACACTTGGACAAGAAGGTTATTAGAAAATTGCAAGCTTTAATTGAATTTATTGAATATTTAGTTATAATTGCATATTTCGAAATTCGCCAAGGATTTACGTGAATGGCACGTATTTACCAGAAGGTCTTGTTGTATTGTAATATTATTAATTAATTAACTAATGAAATAACCGAGACATATTTTTAATATATCAATTTATTACAAACATTAACCGGGGAAAGGGATTTTTATGATTCAAATGTTGTAACGCTTTCATTCGGTGTGTTAATTGTACTGGGATTTTATACTAGGCAACTTATGAATCTGGATCATTTCTACAAGTTGTATTATTTTATCATACGAAGTATGAGTAATTGTAACAAATTCGTTTTCAACATTTTTAATAATATCTGGAGATATTAATCGTGCTCCACGATGCATCCTGGTCTTTGTCAATTTGTTCACCTCTTCATCATGGCTTTTGGTTTCTGACGTGATTACCGATTCAAAAATGATCGAAAAAAATTACACTTTCAATAAAATTTGGCAATTTAGAAATAAAAATCGACGTGAAAGTCATAAATAAAGGTTTTATGAAATGCATTCGCTAATTTAGAGTCTAGATGGCGGGAAAAAATTGAAGATTGTTTCATATTGAACCAGAAAAGCTAAGCAAATTAAAAAAAAAACTTGAACTGGAAAATCAACAGATTTTTTGAAACGTAAACAATTTCCATTCATGATAGGTCTTTGAATTCAAAAGAAAAGTCCAAAAAATATATTTAGAAAAAGTAAATCATTGCGGCGGTAAAGTCGAAGAAGTGATAACAATAACTTATAATATATCGTATAGGTCTATGTTATGATCTAGCCCTGTTTGCAAGCATACTAAAAATTAATTTGGTAATTACCTTTCAATTCCTTCAAGTAAGTGTCTATATTTTTTCGACACTAAAGCACCGCCGCCCCACGCAGCATCAACATGCAACCAAATATTATACTTTTCGCAAACATCCGCAATCGGGTTAATCGGATCGAACGCTCCGAGCACGGTCGTTCCGGCCGTTGCGCTCACCATGAACGGTTTGGCCTTTTCCGCAATCGCTCTATTTATTTCCGACTCTAAATGTGTCACACACATTCGACCTTTTGAGTCGGTTTTTATTTTGTAAACATTATCACTTCCAATCCCCTCGAAAGAAGCCAGTTTCGTGATGGAATAATGCGCGTCCTCCGATGTGAACAAAACCAAACGGGGTAAACCGTGTAATCCATTTGTCTACAACAACAGGTTTTGAAATGATTAAATTTTATCACACAAAAATAAATTGAGTAATTATTACCTTTATATCCGGAAAGAATTTGTAACGGGCACAACTGATAGCATAGCCATTAGCCATGGATCCGCCGGGACAAAAAATTCCATCACCGACACCATTAGGGTATCCCACAATCATCCGCATTTCTTTTAAAACAACCTCCTCCATTAACGTGAAGACGGGGGAAACTTCATATGTATACACACTGGGATTCAAAGCATCCGTTAACCACTGTCCAACAAGCCCGTAGGGGTCAACCGATGAAAACAACTGATTCACGAAATACGGATGACCAGTCTTCACTGAGTATTGAATAACATCCTTTAATAAATTCAACAATTCCTCATGGGAAACCCCGTTCGCACACACATTCAAATCCATAAGTTTCTGAAGCTCTTCCGGGTTCCTCCACTCAAGCACTTTGTTATCCCTTGATAATCCATTGAAAATAGCATCTTTCAGAAGAATCTCCACCGAGTCCCTTATAAATTTATCATGCTGATTCTGTAGCGGTAAACTTTCAATGGTTGCAATCTGTTTCTGTTTGGGCTTCACACTAGTTATCCCTCGTCTCGAATAACCCTCATCATCCTCAGACGTGGCATCACTCGAAATAGCCTCATCCGTAAAGTCTTCAACAACAATAGGCTCCTCCGTGGATGGCATGTTGATGTTCCTCGATGTGACGACTGAACCACAACTGTGACCAAGCCGTCGCGTGTGCCCGGTCTATATGACTTGGTGTGGTCACGTGCAGTCCTTGTTATACTAAACTTTCCCCCAGTGGCCATGGCGATTTTATTCGGATATTAAACTCGGTTTAGTTTTATTTCTACGGGTTTTTCAGTCACTTCTTCCCCGTTATACGTAACACAATAGGAAAATCCGAAACCGGTCTTACGCAGATGCAATTCGAGGTAGCCGAGATAAATTACGTAAATGCGTAATGGGTTCTTTAAACTCATTCATTCATGATGGCAATTAAAAGTTTATGCGGGAGTGGGAATTACCGTGAAAATGTAGTTTGCTAAAAGTAATGTCCGGAAGAATTGTATTGAGGCTAATGTAATATTTGCAATTCAATATTATATTTTCAGGATTTTAAGTGATTGTGTGTGCAATTAAGTCATTAAATATTTAACGATGTAACTGTCTTGGACTGGTGTCATACTTTTCTCATTAAATAAATATAAATTTTAATTATATTTGTACTATTTACGGTATTTTCGGTTTTCTAACGGGGGGGTATGATCTAGGTTTTCTAAACAAACTACGGATTTTGTTTGCAAAATTATAATAATAATGAATAATAATATCTAGACATTAATATGTTGGTGCAGATACCAAAATACTCGTTAGTTTTAGTCTAAAAATTCAAGACATAATTTTACAATAAGAACTGTTTCTTTTTTTAACTTGTAATATGAAGCATGTTTGTTTATTTTAGCCACGTAACAAGTCTCAATGCGGATAAATTCAAGAAAATATAATTTTTCAATAAATACTTTTTGTTTAAAAAATTGTAACAAATTCTAGTTTACTAGATTTATGTAAATTAAATTACTTTATTCAGAATGATGGGGTTCAATCTAATTTAACTGATGTCAAAGGTAATGTTTTAGAAGAAATAATCAATAGCAATAAATTATTGGCAGGCAATACAGGTATTGCCTACCTAAGAGCTCAAGAATTAATTTTGGATATCACATTATTTGATGAAAATTTAATAAAAAAAATTAAAAATTAGTTTGATGATATAGAAACACCTAGTGATCATAAATACATTTATTTTGAGGTAATAGAAAATACGCAATTAAAGAAAACCAGGACATTTTCTTCTTCTATTTTTCCGTCTATATTATAATTAATTTAATACTATATATGACGTGACATAACATCCACTGAACCATTTATAATTAATTGCTAAAAAAAATGTGATCTAATTCTAATATTATTGAAGGTTACACATACTATGATGGCCAATTAGCGAAATGCAAATTATTTATGCGTATAAATTAAATAGATATTTCACAACATTTTTGCAAAAGACATTGTAAAGCGAAAGTCGCGTGTAGGCTATTAAACCCAAATTGATTAAACATAACATTCGAAAAATATTATATCAGTTAGAAACAGTACACATCTACTGTTAAACTGTTAAGTATTATTGTATTTTAAAATCCTGTTTTAATCTTAACGAACTAGAAATATTCCACGAATAGCCACTGAATGTCCTCGGCACTCGGCAATAAAGCATTGATAATACATAACTGAAGTAAATGGTTCTTTAATTACCATAATTATTTCCACTTAATGCAGGAACTGAATCTGCACGATCTCCGACCTTGGATGCATTAATTTCTTAATATTTAATCTTCCTATCATTACCGGAAGAGTAAATAGTGGTGGTTGCGATTATTATACATTAGTATGATAAGAGAGATCATTAGTATCTAATTACATGTGTAATTATGAATGCCAATTTCTGACCTGCGCTTTTATTGCAAAATTAATGCATAATGCAATAGTTACATATATGTCGACAATTGTTTGATTATACGCGGAAATTACAACATATATAACAAAATTAATTATTTTTTCCAAATTTATACAATAAGTAGAAGTAATGTCTAATATTGATAAGTATACTTATCAATATTAGACATTATCCTTTATAATGGATGGAACATAGAGCCAAATTATCACATAATGTAAGCAAAACTAACTAAATATGATTGAATTTAGGTTAAAAACAAGAACCTAAGTTACAAGTAAGAATTCAATTTTTTTTCATGAAAAAAGACTTAAATAAAACTCAATTTAATGACAAATTTAGGTCTGTCGACTTCAAAACATTCACATCATTTTTTTATATAAGGATTCATTCATAGGGTTTGAACGCAAGAGATTTTCAGCCGGAAAAGGGGAACACTCAGGATCAAACAAAAATTCGACCGCGAAGGAATTAAGGTAAATTTAAAATTCGACCGCGAAGGAATTAAGGTAAAATTAAAATTCGACCGCGAAGGAATTAAGGTAAAATTAAATGCATAATAGCTGTTTATAAAAATATATTTACAAAAATTATGAATCAATTGGAAACCCCCATATTTTTAGCGTCCCCGCATCCCGTTTCCTATCATACGTGTCTTTATCGTCACAAGCGAACGCCAGCAAATATTGTGACGGATGCCACGCAACTGTAAACGTAGCTGAATCAACTGATATTTCACCAATTTTATCGCCAGTTTCTGTAAAACCAATGTCAATTGATAAATCTTCTGAGGCTGATGCTAATAATTGTCCATCATAACTAAAGGAGATCGTCCGAACAGGCCAATCCATTCTACAAAACAACAATAATGAGTATTTTAAAAGTTTACTTTCCAAATACAGTACTTCTATATAAGGACAGTTTAATAAATATTACCTGGTGAACACCTTCTTACAAGCTAATTCATTAATATCCCATAAGGACACTAGTGCATCAGCACTGCCTGTTGCAAAATATTTACCGGTGGGATCAAATTCTATACATATGCATGTTCCTGGATGTGCATTAAGGACATGTTGTAATTCTAAATCAGGATAGCTAAAAATTACATATTAACAATATATTATATGAATTGATACCAGTGGTCAGTGCAACTACCCCTCTAATGCACTTCCACTGATATGCTTGTAATAGCTTCCAACCATTATACCAGAAATATGAGAAAAGAGATAGGATGGATCACATTTGAATTACTAAAGCTTGGTTGTATAATGGTTGCTCAAGATTAATTTGATAGATGTTGCACAAATTAATTACTATTAGCTGTACACGTTTATATAACAACAAAGAAGATTATATTACCTTAATATATGTATACACCCTTGTCCATTTGTCAAGAAAAATAAATCGCTTGTATTATTCCAAGAAATCTCATTCACCTCAAAACTGTACTGTTCTTCAGTCCTAATTTTGCTGGTTTTAGTATCAATAAATGTGACTAAATCCTCCTTATTGCCTACTGCAATGGTTTCACCATTTGGTGCCCATGTTATATTAATGTTTTCTCCCTTTGTGGGAATCACAGCAACACATTTGGATTGGCGAGTGTCCCATATCCTTACAGTTTTGTCCCCACTGGCAGTACTTAAGAGGTTTGGGTTGGTGTGGTGCCAACAGAGTTGGTCTACTGAACCACTATGGCCTTTGAATACTGTTTCTTTCACCTAGCAAAATATTTGTTTTAATTATAAAAAAACTATATAGCTTATTATAAAAATAATCAAAATGATAAAAGTATTATATGAAAATTACAGTGACATAAATGGAGAACTAACAAGAGATGTTAAAATTATAAAATTGAGTAGTGTAAGGCCAAGTTTTTCTTCTTATTTGTAATCGACTACATTATGAAATTGGTAGCTGAGATCAAAAGGTAGAGGACCTAGAATTTGTTAATGATATTGTCGCCCAAGCAGCAACACCACACATCTAAAATTTTATTTGAGGTTCTGAGTAGTTGTCTATGGTTCCGAGTCTAGACCATTATATTATAGTTCTCTGTCATCTAGAGCTACACATGCTAAGCATCATCCCTAAAGCCCATATGACATTATCTAGTTTCCTATATCATTTTATATATAACAATTGATATATTAAACTGTGTAACTATTTCTAAATGGAAAATTAAAATTGTGTATTATGATGTTGTTATTGTTAAGTTAATTTATTATTATTCTGTCACTATATAATTTTCTACATGTGTATGACACTATGTAGTTTGTGTCTCCACCGAAAACGATATTAGAAACCAGATAATGTCATACAGACTTAAAATACATTCTGTAACTTTTACACAATTGTAGAACATTTAAAGTGACAGCTAGAATACTAACTGGGAAAGTGGTCTAATTGCAGTCAGCAACTTTCTGCTTATCTAAATCAATTAATCAACCTCTATGTCTTTGCAACAACAACAATAATAGGATCATAAATACAAATCAAGATTGAATTGACTATACATATATACACATGATTAACAAAACTTAATTCTCTTAAATCTTATGTTGTCTACAGCAATCCATGAAATAGAATAAAATATATATAATTTGATATATGAATGGATATTATATTAACTTACTACTGTATCCCTGTGCAATGCATGTATACACACTGATTTATCAAATGAACCCGAAGCTAATCTCTTGCCATCACAACTCCAGCCAACTGAATGAACTTTTGAGGAATGTCCTGGATAGACTTTATATTCATTATGTGTTTTAAAATATCGTTGAAGCTCTTCAATCTTTTCAGTATACATTTTGCTTATACACTATTGATGACTAAAAACGTATAAACAAAAAAGTCGGGTTATGTTTGGAACATTACAAAACGTATAGTAATAGTATGCAACCAATACTACGTAATAACAACTAGATTAGCTGCCTACTACCACTGATCATGAACAGCTTCGCCAAATTCATCAATAAAAACGGTCATACATGAAGAATAGAAAACCATATAACTGGGTTAGTTAGACCATAGGTTAGCTGCTAATAATGTGTCACTGATCATGGACAGCTTCGCCAACTTCATCAATAAAAGTTTAAATCGTAATGAAGCACCATCATCAATAAAAACATCATTCAATAAAAACGGTCATATATGAATCATAGAAAACTGTATGAAGTTAATCTTGACGGCGGGAATTATAAAACAAAGGTTTTTTTTTGTATCAATACAAAATTACCTAATATTAACTGATAGTAACAAAAGCAAGTGTAGTAAGTAAAGTAGAATGTGCAGTATTAACTTCTTTTAACGACTAAAAGAAGCGTCGATAGGTCCTCAAAAAGGTGGTTGGACAACGTTAGAAATATCACAGCAATGAATGGCATCGGAAGGCAATGGAAGGAGGTATTGAACCAAATGAAGGAGGTCTATGCCCAACAGTGGTCTATCACAGACTGAGAGATGTTTTATTAGTTTATTTTTAAGAAGAAACAAAAACAAGAGATAGTCCGTCATATTGAAGAATATAAATTTTGCCCACAGCGGGGTTTAAACTCTCGCTTCCCAATGCTCAGTACAAGACACTTTAGACACTTGACAACTGAGCTCAGAAATTATATACATTTTTTAAATTCAAATGTTTTTGCTTTAAACCAAAGAGACTCTTTGAAAGTCTATAGCATTATAATGCTTTGTGGTCTATAGCCCTACCTACCATTATTGAGTTAATCTGTCAGCTAATCAGAGGTCAGGTTTGAAGTAAGTATAGTTGATACAAACCTGACATCTGATTGCCTGATGGATGAACAAGAATTTAAGATGTAGTCTATATTACAATGCGCAATTACAAATACATAATATTTACGCATAAAACATTGCTGTATCTGACATCTATGAATGTATATTTCACTACATATTATATCCCCCATAAAACAAATATTAGTCATTGCAGGAAATTGCGGTAGATAAACACATATAAACTAGATAAGAACGTAACATATTTAGTATTTCATTCGCATTTACCATAACGCCCGCATTTATATCCCTGAATATGTATAGTCAAATCAACTATGAAGCGAAAAAGAAAAACTTGCCCGTTTCGAGTGATGGGCCTAAAATTATTGAAGTTATACCGAAAAAGTTGAATATTGTACAAGTGGAGGAAGTTATTGAGTCAAATGATGTGTTAATGGGAGATGAAAATGTTAGAAAAAGTTATTATGATAATCAAGATGTGGTAGCAAACTATGTAGAAGAAGACCAAAGTAGAGAAAAGAAGAATAGCGTGTATGATGAAGGTGTAGTATTGAATAATGATGAATATGATGAGGAAACGGACATCAATGATTTTATGGTATGCAAAGAAATTTCACAGGAAAAAATTGAGTCCTTGAGGAATGAATACATGTTGACGGAATCCGATAAGACTTTAGACCATTTAGGGCTGATTTTAGGTGTGTACAGAGTAAAGAATTTTATTTATCTATTTAAGTCCAAACCTATTATTGAGGGTTTGTGTTTATTTTGTTCTTGCGTAAAAATGTTTTATATATATATATATATATATATATATATATATATATATATATATATATATATATATATATATATATAAACCAAGGTTTCTAGCTTATTAGGGTGGTGCAGCAATGCAATAAAAAGCTATTTGGTTCAAGTACACTTTTTCTTCCTTTTTTTGCCAATATTTCGTAGCTACTTCATCAGGGCTCGGAGTATGCGAATTTAGCTATAGAGATGTTATACGCAATTAATATTGCGGAATATTAATGAAATAATTTCCATTATTGTAGTATATTGCTCCAATTTTATAATAATAATATCAAATTGAATTGCAGACCGAGCATTTAATAAATAAACATTGTACTGAGGACAAAATTAAGATTTTAAAATATTGATATAATATAATATTAAAAATTTAAAAACATATTATAGGTAACCTCAATATTGCATAGATATTAGATTTTTTTTTAAATATCCCACTACTTTATATTTACAACATATACTAATTAATATCAAAAACAGCAACATGTTTATTCTTACGTAATCCCTTCTTGAATTTATTCATTTCATCACAAACACTTCGTCCTTCCCAGAAATTGGTACAGCAAAAAAGAAAATGGCGACGCTGCGACCGAAGTCTCCTAAACCTGCATCGGGCAAAAATGATAAGGAGGAGTCGATTTGGGACAAGATTGGCACACTGGGACGCAAGAAACGGATCAAGGAAGGTATGCATTAGATTTCCCTGTTTTCATGTGGATCTGGGCGAATATAATGCCACTCCAAATATGGCTGGGTTATTTCATTTGTTGTGGGTGGTCCAATAATCATAACAAATAAATATTTTCATTTTGCAATACAGTACAAGAAGTGCAAGCTGAGGGAAAATATGCAATTGACTCACCAGGAAGCCCAAATGCACCCATCATACCACCCGAGGAATATGAACTAGGTAATATTTTTATACGATTAATTTGTTAAGAATGAAATCAAATCATGCAAAAGTTATTTTGACAAATAGCCACAGAAATATAAATATAATAAAAGTCTAACTAATTATTTATAAATAATTGTAAATGCTAAAAATGTGGTTGGTAAAAACATGTTAATACAATTTCCTTCTAGATGATAATGAAGAAAGATGCATGATTGAACCACATGCATATGATGATCCAAAATTCACTCAACTCATCAAAGTCCTAATTGATTGGATTAATGATGAACTGGCATCACAAAGAATAATAGTCCAAGATCTAGCAGAAGACTTATATGATGGCCAAGTGCTGCAGAAACTATTAGAGAAACTAACAGGAGATAAACTTGATGTTCGTGAAGTGACACAATCAGAGGAAGGTCAAAAACAGAAACTAAATGCTGTTCTGAGCTACTTTAATTATATATTGGGCTTACAAAGGATGGGTTCAAAGAAATGGAATGTGGAGGCTATACATTCTAAAAATATTGTGTCTATTATGCACCTTTTGGTTGCACTGGCCAGACATTTCAGACCACCTGTTCGCCTAACTGAGCATGTTAGTGTACCTGTTGTTATTGTACTGAAGACAAATGGGCAATTGAATCATCGTATTGTGAATGAAATTATTACAACCGAGTATGATGATGTTGGTATGAGGTGTGAAAGGGATGCTTTTGATACACTGTTTGATCATGCTCCTGATCAGCTGCAAGTTGTTAAAAAGGTTTGTTGGAATAAATTTATGTGTATGAATATAATCAGAGGTGTACCTAGGGTAAATAGCAAATACCAATCTTGTGCCCCTGTTTGACAATAGGTTGCTCATGTTTTATTTTCTAAAAAACACTTTATTGTGCCCCCCTTGTGGTGCCCATGGCACATGCTCTGCCTACCAACCCTAGTTATGCCTCTGAATATAATTTGTGATTGCATGCAAAACAACAATATAATTTCAAACAGTAATTGGCCATGGTTCAACTGGCCCAAATAAAAGTGCACCAAACTAGATGACTGTTCCAATCTCCTTACATGCCAGTCCCTTCTATCCAGAACTACTAAATGCTAAAAACAATTACATCAATTTGTGCAATAAGAAAAGTACTGATAATAGTACTTTTCAAATAGAGCACCGCTATATAAGGAAGGTTTTGTTATCATGAAAAATTAAATAAATTGGGCATTCATGTTGCCCAAACTAGATATCTTATTATTCATAAAGTAGGTTTCATGTAGTTAACTTGAAATTATTAACAACATCTAGATGTTCTTTGCAACTATTTTAACTACAGCTTTGTTTTTTTTTAGAGTTTAGTTACATTTGTAAATAAACACTTAAATAAAATAAACCTTGAAGTCACAGAGCTTGAGACACAATTCCATGATGGTGTGTACTTAACTCTTCTCATGGGATTGCTTGAAGGATTTTTTGTGCCATTGTATAGTTTCCACTTGACACCCAAAGATTTCGACCAAAAAGTGCACAATGTGGCCTTTTCCTTCGAACTCATGGAAGAGGTTGGATTTGTCAAGTTGAAGGCACGGCCAGAAGGTATTTATTGCGAGTTTTTTAAAGTAGGATCATATTAATAAAGTATTCTATTTTCAGATATTGTTAATCAGGATCTTAAATCAACGCTGAGAATATTGTACAACCTATTCTTGAAGTACAAAAATAATGCCTAATTGTAATGAATGTGCTGTCTGTAATGTGCCTTATATAGTCAGGATATAACTTAAGCTGATTTCGTTTATTGTTCGAGAGCTGCCTGGGCTGGTCTTGAACAGTAGTAATATTGCCTTAAATAGTATATAACTTGTAATGTAAAAGATTAATACTTAATTGTATTTGATGAGCAAATCTGTAATGTTGCCTTATATAGTCATTATATAACATATTAATTAACTTATATTTATTAGACTTATATATTATTGAAACAAGTATTAATACTGCCTTGTAAAAAATAATTGTTAATATTAATATTTTTACATGTTAATCTATTTTAATAAATTATTAATTTGTTTATTTTATTGTGAGTTTATAATTATTTACACCTCACTCAAATTGATTTCATAATTATTTTTTTAACTTTGAATGTGGAGATTGCAGATGCTACAAATAAGAGGACTTTGAGATGGTATTCATATATATAGAGGTGTTGAGAGGGATGTGGCAGAGTGTGAGTGGCCAAGGCTGTAAACAAACTGTATTTTTTACCTCTTGTTTATACTAAGTTGTGTTAACATTAATTACACCTCATTCTGCAAATATTCAGAGCATCAGATAAGCAAGATATAGTAAACTAGATGAAACAGCCTTAATTACTTTGGAAACCGATGGAACTATTTGAACTTGATAGAGCACTAATGACAATATTTACAACTTATTGTTAAGATAAAAGTCAATCTTATGTACACAAAAGTTGCCCAGCCCTACCATAGAGCAATGAAATAATAAAAATTTGGTAAAAGGTGAATTTGGATTCTGGTTTCCCTTCAGAGCAAATAAATCTTTCACCTTTTACTAAAGATTTCCGTGGAGTGGAGCAACTCAAATGAGTATAAATTATTATTTTTTATTTGGAAGTTATATCTTATAAACTAGTTTAAAAGTAATTTATCTCTTATTTTATTGTAATATTTATTAATTTTTAACTTAAACAATAATGATTACAGCTAAACTTCGTCATCACTAACATCAATCTCACTATCCTCCAAATTATTTCCAGATTTCTCTTTGTATGGTAAATATTGCTCAGGTATAGACTTAAACCTCCTAATCTTAGCTCTGATCTGTTTCCAGGTTTCTTGGTTATAGTTTTTCTTATCTTTTGCCATTGCTTTGTAATCATTTTTGTATTTGTCCAATAAATATGTCGCCCATTCAACCTGACTGTTGGGTAACCTAAACATCTTCACACGAGGGGTTCTGGCATCAGTTATCAGGGCATTAACAACACTTATTTTACTTGGATTGCCTTGAGTACTGGGTGCAGCTGTGTCCATGTCTTCTTCCTGCCATGTATCCCCTTTTTTTAATATTATTTTCGCTTTTTGTGCCTTTGCACTCTTTATGGCAAAGGTAGTGTTTGGGTCATAGCATAAACCCATTTCATGGAGGTTGTTCTTTACTGATTTAGCCTGGTCCCAAGCTTCTTTGATTTCTTTACTAAAATGTTGATAATAATAATAATATAGTAAATATTTATAGAACAGGTGTATAATAAAGAGCTTTAGAGTCTTATGCCCATAATTACCCTAGGTACACCTTTTGTTATTAGGGGTAAGCTAGTGGAGTGTATAGATATATTAGGGATGGAAGAAGACCCATTCACTAAGCAGGATGTACAATGAGTTATGGGCAAAAGCAAGAGTGGATGGAGAAGTTTCAAGGAAATTTATAATGAATACATGATGCCCTCTCAAGCCCTCTCCTGTTCAATCAGTACACATGTGAGGAGGTGTTAGGAAAGGGCAAGCAGTTGGGATTGTAGTTGGAAGAACCAAGATATGAATGTGAACAAAATCTACAAGTTGAAAAATTCTTTCACACTACATACCATTTAATAGCTCCTGTATTTGAAAGTTTATTACGCATACGTTTCCTATTTACATTATGCCTGTAAACCTTCTTTCGTCGCTGTTTTCTTAATTTTACCATTTTGTTTTTTGTTTAGCACCTCTTTTATGTTTACGAAATCAAAAACAACCAAATTTAACCAAACACGTGTTTTTCATTCTTTTGCAAAATGACAATATGAAGTAACAGAAAACTGCAACAAAAATAGTTTGTTTTTTGAATCATAGAGATCACAATCATCATCGCTACAATTTACATGAAAAGTATGATATATTAATCAAGAATAACCTTTGAAACTAGATGTAGATTTTTTTTAAATTAATGAAAATTTTTATAAACAAGTAATTTCGATTTTCATAAATAAATACTGACATCTGGTGGCATTTAAATAAAAAATGTAATAATATATTAAAACTAGATGGCACTTTTGTTCACAGTGATTGAGATCGTTTTGTGGTGTTTACTGACCAAATCATATTTATATTATTAAGTAAATAACTAGAATTCAAAACTGATCATAATTTTAACTATAAGATAATAAACATCGTAGATATTTCTTGTTGAATTGCTATGAATGCTACAAATCTTAAAGATATCTTATCTTATCTTAATCCATTTCATTCCGTAAGGATCATGCAAATGATTTCATACTCAAAGAAAATATAATGTATACCTACTTAATACTCTCTTTGCTTAATCCAATTCATTCGGTAAGGAACAGAGCGTCCACTGTGCTTCATAGAAAACAATGGTTCTCCACGATATCCTCACTTGGACTTTCATTCTCATTTTCGTCCAAGTTAGGCCAACGTTTTCTATCTCCAGCATTTAAAATATATATTATAATATCTTTGATTTAAAGGAAAGAAAATATAATTTATGATCTAAGATATCACAGATATCTACTGATATGAAATATATAGTATATAAACCACCACTAGATGGCGATGAAATCGATTTACTTTCCAGCGTCAGTAGCGAACCTACTTTCTTGATCCGCCATCGTTGAGAAGCTTCAACTTTCTATTCCGTTAACCCAAAATTTAGTAGTTCACACATAATTTAAAGGTGAGTCTCCGTTAGTTCTAGCTACAACAACTCCACTACAGCCGTATTGTTTACATTTATCAACCGGTGGACGTGGTTTAGATTATTTGTGCTTATTGGGATTGTTTGGTTTTAATCTAGATGGGCGATAGTGAAGATGAGTACGACCGTAAGAGACGTGATAAATTCAGAGGCGAGAGGGCAGAAGCTAGTTATAGGGGCGCTGAACGTCCTGTACGTGCCCGGGATGAGTGGCCAGAGAGGTAAGTGTCTTACATGTTTTATTTCTAATGTTAGAGTTCAATTGTTCTCACTCAGGAAACATGCACTGTGTTTTTATGTTTTAGTAGTACCAGCAAATATGTTTGAAATAGTTTTAATACTGTGTTTACTATAAATTTAGAGGTTATTTTAGCATCGTATACAGCATACATAGTGTAAACATACTATCTAAACAGATCTTATATATAGATGTTATTGTCGATTCAAGCCAGAGGATACTCATATCTGGTGGCAGAAAATTAACTACATTTAGTAGGGAATTTGTTTGAATAGCATATGTTTTTTCATCATATACATAACCAATTTTCAATACCAAAAGAAACCATAATTTCCATTAGTCCATCATGCATTTTAGTATTGTGAATCATTCAACTGATTCACAATACTAATATATAAATAATAAAATATAAAATATAAACTTTGATCGCGAAACATTTCAATAAACAAACCTGATTCTGATTCATCATGACTAAAATTAAAGAAACTAGCAGTAGATACACTTATCTGATAATCAGCTAGTTTTTTTATCATTTTATTAAGCTTTCTTGTACCATTTTCAACATCTCTGCAGATACATCCCCTGGTCTCCATGCCATTCTTCATATTCTTTATTGCTTTCTGTATGCATGTCTATTAAAATTTTAATGGGCTCCACCATCACCATAATATTTATTTGTTCTTCAATAAATTGAGGTCAATCTTCTGATGGCAGTACTTGTTTGCAGGTATTTGTTACAGGGGTAATGCTTCTTATCTGCTTGTATATAATATTCACAAACCTTTGTATATAATATTCACAAACCTTTGTATATAATATTCACAAACCTTTGTATATAATATTCACAAACTTTTGTATATACTATTCACAAACCTTTGTATATACTATTCACAAACCTTTGTATATACTATTCACAAACCTTTGTATATAATATTCACAAACCTCCATGCTTCAGTACATCTTCACCAACCTATGTACATGTCTGTTTTACAGCTTTTGTTGTCTCATGTCTTTCTTTTTCCTTCTTTTACTAGATTTCTAACCATTTTTCTTTTCTATGAGTACTCTTGCCTGTCTGTGTCTGTTTTACTGTTAAGCCATTTGAGGTATGCCTGCTTTTTGCTTTTAATTTCTTCTTCGACCTCCTTATTCCACCAAATGTTCATGCTCTTTTCTAATGCCCCTAAAGTTACATACTGTCACCCAAGCAGCAGCACCAGACATCTAAAATCTTATTTGAGGTTCACAGGAGATAGAAAAACTCATCATAAAATGATTATTGAGTTATTTTATTCTGATAACAGGTTATCCATTTTTTATTTTCTTGCTTATATTATATTTATTTGAAGCAGGAGCAATTTAATTGCTCCAATATACATTTTATAGTCAGTTTTTCTGTGTCCTGTCAACCTCAAATAAAATGTTAGATGGGGGTGTTGCTGCTTAAGTGATGATATGATCGACATTCTTAAATGTGGTATTACATTTAGTACTATTTATTTATTTCATTATATATTCCACAGATATTTTCATGAACATGCTCATAATAAATTTGAAATGCCTATATAACAGAAATAAATACAATACAATTTAGAAGAATCATATTTAGTAACTATACCCTATGTATTATAGGGATGCATGGTCACGACCAAGAGCTAGAGAATATGGAGGTAGAGTGAGGGATCGTGGTTATTCACCCAGCTTTGAACCAACCACAAAAAGACTTCGAAATGATTATTATGGTGATAATTATTATAATCACTATCCAGCTTACCATCAACAATCTCACAGGTAAATAATTTTAAAACCAAAAACTTTAATATTCTAGTTATCACTTAATAAAATTGCAGAGAACCTCCTCCAAGTTCCATTGAAGGCCAACAACCCCCAATGATGTCATTTAAAGCATTTTTAGCCACACAAGATGATAACATATCAGACAATGAAGCGATTGAAAAATACAATGACTACAAATTGGAATTCCAACGACAGCAATTAAATGAATTTTTTGTGTCACACAAAGATGACGAATGGTAAGTTGAAACCATGAGGTAGTTGCTCCTCACTTACAAGTAATATTAACCAAGGGAACACGTTATGTTAGCACCAACATGTTAACATCAACGGTTAATCATTACATATTTTTTCTATTTTCCAACCCACTCCCCCAAAATATATTGTTTTATATACGTTTTTCTCTACAGCATTGAAACGAGCCCTCCTGACAACTGCGTTACAAAAAAATATAATTATGTGTTAATGTGCGTGTTCAACTTCTTCGTAAAATTGTGAATTATGCCATGTTAAAAATATGCAAATACACTATGTGGATTTAAATTTGTAGAACCGTAAATGATATAAAGCTGTGCGCGCAATGCACATGCTTTTCGCGATCACTTTGTTAGGGTTTTTGCAAGCAGGTGAGATGAACGTTTAAGGAGATACGTTTATATTATAATTGTTTTTATGTTTTCATTTTCAAAGTATGATTCCTTTTGGATGATTGCTACATATCTAACAGTATATAATAATTCAAAATTATACATAATGCCTTAATGTAATGTGATACGTTATAAGAATATACTACTGGGTGTTCTTCTTTCTCCTCAATATGATTTTGTTAATTAATTACTGGCATTATTTTATGTAAAGAACGAGGTAGCATACATGCTGTGTAAAATAATGATTATAATATATATTTATTAATTAAATTTGCTATCTATATAACAAAATGAAACTTGAAACAATATATGGCAATTAAGCTTAAATTACATTGTAGATTCATCAAAAACAATTTCAGCTGGAGAGTTTTGAATAAAAGTTGATGGTTCTTGATAAATCTACAATATAATTTAAGCTTAATTGCCACCCATCAGCTGCTGCCTCTGAGGAAAATAGTAGAACACCCCGTGTAATATTTTTTTGCGGAAAGTCATAATTGTTTTCATTGAGATAAAAAATTTAGAATAAACCTAGATTTCATAAATATCATAATTTTGCTAGAAATTATTAATTAAAATATTGTTACTCTATGGTTGTACATACTCTAAATCTATTATAATGCTTCCATTATGTAATTGTTATATACTGTGTGTCTGATTAGAATGGATGTTTTGTTTTCATTTATGTAAAAATTTAAATTTGACTGTATTCCACATTCATCTCTTCTTTTAGGTTTCGTTTAAAGTACCATCCTGAGGACTCGGTTAAAAGAAAGGAGGAACAGCAGAACTCTTTAAAGGTAATACTACTTTTGCTTTTGTATTTTTAAGAGTAGTATCCATTAGTAATTCAAATTGCTATTAGTTAATGGTATGTTTTTTTAAGGGTGGGTCCAACCCTCACCATTAGGGTATGATCACGTACCTATTGTACCTCATAACTGAAATGTATGGATTACAGCAAATAAAAATACCACTTCCATTTATTTTCATATTTCTAATTTAATTTATATTATAATTCCTAACTTCTGGTTTACTGCTGATGTCAATTCCTTTTATATTACACTTATATATCATTATAAATTTTTATGTTAGTGACATTGATAGTTAACATATCAAACTCACTAACATAATAATTTATAATGAAAAATAAGTAATATAAAAGGAATTGACATCAGCAATAACCCAGAAGTTTGCAATTATAATAAGAATTAAATTCTAATAGTTTATATAATGTACTAATAAGATTATTAGACTTGACAGTACAGTGCAGTGCAAGGCTTACAGCATTTACTGATTTATGATTTTTTTTTTTAGAAAAGAGTTGAAGTATTTTTGGAATTGCTGAATAGCAAAAAATTGGATATCATCAGTGCAGACTGTGGTCGCACTGATGAACTTGTGAAACTACTAGATACTGTCGTTATTAAATTAGAAGGTGGCGGCGATGAAGAGATTAAAATTTTAGAACTGGAATATGCAGGTAATATAAAGCTATTATTATTATATGTAGTATTTATATTATCATTAGGTATAATGCAATTTTTTTGTTAATTTTATTATACATTAGTATTCAGAAAACTTTCTGTTATTTTAAATCAAGAATGAGCTGTGAGCTCATCAGCAGACAGCATATAGTCCACTTGTGTGGACATTATCCTAGTTATTTACTTGTCTGCATGTGTTTTTTTGCTGTTGGGCACAATCAAACATTTTTGAAAATTATTTATATGTAATAAAATATTGTTATTATGTTATATATTATTGCAGAAACTGAGAAGAAAAAGATCGAGCAACTTCTAAAGGATGAATTGAAAGGGAAGAAAGAAATTATCAATCTGAGCAGTAATCCGGAAGATGAGGGGGAAGTTGATAAGGAAAAGAAGGTTGAAGTTGAACCTACTGAAAAGGCTAAAACGAATGGCAATGAAGAGTCGGCCAGTCCAAAAGAGAAAATTAATGACACAGATGAGCCTGCTGCAATGGAAGTTGATAAGGTAGAATCGGAAGTGGAGGAAAAGACGGAAACTAAGGCCGCCGATGGTTTGGAGGAGGGTGAGGAAGATGAAAGTGCTCCTGTAGAAGAAGAAAAGGTTAAAGAAGTGCCTTCAGAACCTGTGCCTGTTGAAAATACTGAAGAGAAGGAGAAAAGTGTTCCTGAAAAAGGTAATTTGATTTAACCAGTTTGAAAATTGTGTGGGAGAGTAAAACATTCTTACACATCAATTTATTGTATCTCGTACTCAATTTATAGTATCAGGTACACCAAGAGGAACTGGTGTGATTTTATGTTTCAAACTTTTGAGGTAGTTGGGTGCCATCTGCTCTCTGTCTTTAAATATGATTATGATAATTAATAACTAACATACATTTTACTAACATTTCTAGCAGAAAAGAAGAGAAACAGGTCATACTCAGGCAGCAGCAGCAGCATATCAAGCAGCAGCAATAGTGACACTGAAGAAGATAAGAACAAACAAAAGGAAAAGCCTGTTAAAGAGGATGAAGTTAAAGAAAAAGTGGAGGATGTGCCTGAGAAGCCAAAATCCCTCCATAAAACCACATCAATATTTTTAAGAAATCTTGCCCCTACAATTACAAGACAAGAAGTTGAAGCAATGTGTTCAAGGTAAAAACATATACTGAAATATAGTAGTAGTAGTAGTAGTTACTGTATGTGTTGGAAGCAATGTGTTCAAGGTAAAAACATATACTAAAATATAGTAGTAGTCGTAGTAGTTACTGTATTTGTAGGAATTCTGTAATTGGCTATTGACCTTAGAGTCTTTAACTGAAATATAATTAAGTCATAAAGTAGAAGCCATAACAATCCAATAATTATTTTTATTGTTAGATACGACGGGTTTTTGCGTGTTGCACTCGCCGATCCTCAACCAGAACGGCGCTGGTTACGCAGAGGTTGGGTGACGTTCAAGCGTGATGCCAATATCAAGGAAATTTGTTGGAATTTGAATAATATCCGTTTGCGGGATTGCGAATTGGGCGCAATCGTAAATAGAGATTTGAGTAGACGTGTACGGGCTGTTAACGGCATCACTGCACACAAACAAGTAGTCCGTTCTGATATTAGAATATCTGCTAAGGTGGTGCTGTATTTGGATAATAAATCTGGGTTGTGGCCAGATGAGGATGGCACTACTGAAAAACCGCAACAGGTATGATTTAAAAAATATATATTTGTGGTAGATTGTGAATATGTCCTGTGACTCGCCTTAGGTTTTTCTAGAAAACATCTGTGTTAATTTTCTGTGGCCTCCATGATTTCCCACTCCATCCTGTCCATGCACAAGGACAGGATGGGGTGGGCATCTCTTTCTATCTCTAATATAAGCCCTTTCACTCTCCATCCAGTTTAGATGTACACTTTCATTTATCCAATATGCCCATATTTCCCTTTTGCACAATTTCAATTTTTTCTCCTAATAACTCATCCTTTCACTTTCCTTATTCCCACAACTAAACTTAGTAATGATTATTTTTTTAATGTTTAAAGTTTAAATTTTTATAATGTGTATAATGACACTGTTTACTATTGCAGACATTTGGATTGGTATCAAATAATCCAGTACTGCACAACATAACTGATTACTTAATTGAAGAAGCAAGCGCCGAAGAGGACGAGTTATTAGGGTTGGAACCTAGTGCAGACACTCAAGACGTTACTACATCAGTGGATAGAGATGAGAGTTTAATATCTGTACTTGATCGCATCATTTTTTACTTACGTATCGTACATTCTGTTGATTATTATAATCACTGTGAGTATCCAAATGAGGACGAAATGCCAAATCGTTGTGGAATTTTGCATGCTCGCGGTCCTCCGCCGGCTGCTAAGGTAATTCAATGTTTTGTTTGTTACTTGCTTTAATTTGAGATCTTTTTTCATTAACTTATTTTTATCTAATGTGTTTAAAACAGACTGACATTTCACAATTCATTGGATCAGCTATTGAATCAAAGATGGTTAATTTCCTGCCTGAGAAGCAACCGAAGGAAGAGGTGTTGAAAAATGAATCAAAATTGATTAATCTCTCATTGAAGGATGTGGATACAGAGATTGATAAGTTTGTACAGGCTAATACTAGGGAGCTGGCTAAAGATAAGTGGCTGTGTCCACTGTCAGGAAAGAAATTTAAAGGTATTAATACAAGTTAAACTTGAATTACATTGAACTAGATTTGCCAACAAGCTTCTGTTTACAATCATTTATGTGCTATGTTCAATTCATACTATAACCAATTACATACTGCGCGTGTTTATTCAAGACGTGATTGGTCATATTATGACCTGAAGCACATGAATAATTAAAACTAGAAACTTGTTCAAGTTTATTGATGAATCTAATGGATTAATTTTAATCATTTGAATTGTAATTACAATGAATTTGTATATTATCTGATTATTTACTGTATTACATTACAGGTCCTGATTTTGAATGAAAGTATATTTTCAATAAACACAAGTTTATTATTGACAAATCTAGTAGATTAACTTTAATCATTTGATTTGTAATTACAATGAATTTGTATATAATCTGATTATTTACTGTATTACTTTACAGGTCCTGATTTTGTACGAAAGCACATTTTCAATAAACATGCAGAGAAAATTGAGGAGGTTAAAAAAGAAGTGGAATTTTTCAATAACTACTTGAAAGATTCAAAACGGCCTATGTTGGCAGAAGCACCACAACCAAAAAGGGAAGAACCTCCTCCATATGCACACCCACAGTAAGATTATTTACCTATTATGTAATTTGAATTTATCATTATTTATCTCTCTATTATAGAAACTATCCTAGTTCATATGGAGGCTATGGTTACGGTGCACCATCCCGTTTTAATGCATATTCTCAGCGACCTAGAGGTTATCCACCAAGATCCAGGTAATTAAATTAGTTTAGTTGCACATGAAAATTCTTATTCTGTTATGATTAATTCTGATTTTGTAATACCTATATAAATCTCTCAGTTCTCAGTACTTGATACCTAGGAAAACTGTTTTTGTTTGTAGTATTTGATTTGATAAGTTCTTGAATGTTCATGAGAACGACGTTCTCTTTCACAAAAGTGCTCGATGCTCTCCATCACTAATTTTTAGACACGTGCAAAACATTGTTACATTACCACTATAGTGAATGTCAGTATAATTAAGCAATTTATTGCATAAATATGTAGTGGTAAACATTTTGTTCTTTTATTTATAGGGGTGGCGGTGGAGGCGGTGACTTCAGGCCGGTTGTCCACTACCGCGACTTAGATGCTCCCAGGGAACCAGAAGAGTTTATTTAAATAGAAGTGACAATATTAGATTAAGATTAATGTAATGACTTATGATTTAAATTATATATGTTATACTTATATAATTACTGTTTTAAAACACTTTTAATTGGTTCACATTAAAATAGTTCTGCTAGTTTTTAAATTTGTTAAATGAAGCAAAGAAATTAATTGTTATTTAACCATTTTCATATGTAATGTGATGATGTGTTGGGAATTTTGCTCTTGGACTTACTCGTTCGGTAATAATGGAACTTATGTAGTTGTTTATTTGGAATTGTTTATGTTCAAAATGTGTACATTTATTGAGAAACACCTGCCAATGTGTCTAATGCAGTACAATTTGTAATTATATAACGGTTTGTAATCAGCATCAAAATAAATTTTTAGTCAGAGTATTATTTTTTTTTTGCAATTCTGTTCCTAAAATTTTTTCTTCAGATTTTAGTGCTTGTTAGAGGTATGAAAAGGTGGTCTAGGCGACGGTATGAAGCCATTGCGTCGGGATGGTGGTGGTGTGAATCCCCTGCTAGTTTGAAAATGTAATAAACTAAAGATATATAGCAGAGAAAATTTCAGGAAATTTGTGGTAGTACATGACATCATGATTAACTCATATCACATATAAGGAGTTAATATAGCACACATAAAGCTGCACATATTAACTCCTAACATGTTATTAAAAATAAATATCTTATAGCAATGAAACTTTTTATATAGAAAACGAAAAAAATTACAAGAAATTTGTGTCGGTATCTCACTTGGCTACTTTAGAAGTTTTTGTTTTATTAACTCCTATGGAAACAGCAAGATTTGCCTATGTTTTGACATGTGAAGAATCATCTCAGTGGATGATCTTTGTTACCAACTCTTATTATTTGTCTAATAATGTCTATGAATGTATCCTTAGATCTTGTCTACACATTAGACTTTTATGATAAAATTCAAGATCTGCAAACTATGATGAGAATATTGAATTAGAAATCATTATTCGGAGCAGTAATTTCATATTAATGAATAAATAGTAATAATTTGCAAACGTAATTTTAAATAGAAATACATGATGATACTTTGATGAACTATGTTGTTAAAAATGAATCACAATGAACTTTTAACACAGAAAATAATTTCAGGAAATTTCTTTCAGTATCTCATTTGGATACTTTAGATCTTTTTTATTAACTCCTCTGAGACAACAATCTGCTTAAGACTTATGATTTCATAATTATCATTTGGATACTTTAGATTTTTTTTAATAACTCCTCTGAGACAACAATCTGCTTAAGACTTATGATTTGATAATTATCATTTGGATACTTTAGATTTTTTTTATTAACTCCTCTGAGACAACAATTTGCTTAAGACTTATGATTTGATAATTAGACATATGAATAATCATCCCAGTGGATGATTTTCCTTATTAACTCTTAGTGTATGTATGATATTTTTTTATGAATCCTCATAGATCCTGATCTTGTCTATGCATGAGACTTTTATGGTAAAATTCAAGATCTGCAAACTACAATGAGAATGAAAAAAAATTCTATCTTTATAGGGCTATCGGCCTGTCTAGAGAGAAGCTCAGAGGAGTTTAATCACCCTGTAACTTCACAGAAAACTTCTGAAAAACTGTGAAAGGTGATTCGCGAAAATTCGAAAATATTTCATTAGAAAGCATCAATAACTAGTTCAGATCAATAATTCATATAAATTAGGGAATAATACGATTTCCAAACGCAATTTTAAATATCAAAACACACAAAGATGTAAATGAAATTAACGATTTAGTTCTTTAGTGTCGGTATCACTATTAATTCGATAAATTAGAAGCGAGCTTTTTTTCGTCGTGTTTATATTGCGCGTGCGCATTGCGAGTTTACAAAAATACAAAGATTTTGCGCTATTTTAAACATTTTCATAAGATTAAACCAATTGTACTGGTATATTAAACACTTGGTAAGTTATAGAATGATTTATTTTGGTACAAATTCTAATTTTATCTTAACAACTTTTCTACATAACCTGCAAAATCTTTAATATATATATTTATTTGTACTACAATGCTAAATATAGACAATAAATATATCTCTATAGAGATAACAATCTAAATAACTAAAAGTATACACATTACAATTCTTGTTATTTAGCTTGTTATTTTACATCACAAAATTATTCATTTTCTCTCGACATCATTCTAAATTGATGTTCAGGGCTAGTATTGTACTTTATACTTCTAAATTAGAAGTATCAAGTATAATACTAGCCCTAGACATCAATTTATAATGTAACTAGTATAATACTAGCCCTGAACATCAATTTAGAATGTTATCGAGAGAAAATCTATATGGGTAAATCAACTAAACTGAGAAATATAAGTTTAGTACCCATTTCTAGTAATAGTTAAAACAATCTCTGCTACAATTCAATCATATAAACTCTGGTAAAATATTTGGCACTTGCTGTGTTGAGTAATTATGCCATGGTTACAGGATTTGGATTCATTTGCATTATGTGAAGTAGATAGAAAATATGTACAGTAATGGTAAATATCCAAGATAGCTATTAGATAATTACTATTGTTTTTAAGACAATGAATAAAATAAAACTGCTTTTCATTCATTCAACTTTAAAAATTAAATTTTGTTTTAGGAATTATGAGTGATTTCTCTGAAAATGTAGATGACCCATATAGTTCGGGTGACAACTGCAAGGAACAAGATGAGGTAATTAAAATTAAAACAGTTACTATCCTGATAGTCCAGTCAATAAACATATTGTAGATTCAGGGTTTAGTTAGGAGTTGTTAGTAGGTAAACATACTAAAAGTCCCAGCCCCTGGGAGGTGAGCTTGAGGCGGGAGAGGGAGGATTTTTAGGGTCTTCGATTATATATCGGAAACGGTGGGCTCTAGAAAAATGTGTTCTAAAAAATTAAAGCTAATTAAATTTCCTATAAAATTGTTTCTATACATATTTGTCGAACTTCCAACAGTTTTCGAGATATACGTTAATATATACGAAAATCATTTTTGCCTTAAAAATATATAAACAATAGAAACAATTTTATAGGAAATTTAATTAGGTTTAATTTTTATTTAGAACATATTTTTCTAGAGTACACCGTTTCCGAAATATAATCGAAAACCCCAAAAATGGAATCCCTCGAATCTTATGCTCACCTCGCAAGGGTGGGGACTTTTCGTATGTTCACCTACTAACTACTCCTAACGAAGCCCTGAAGTAAAAATCTTTCGCATATTTCATGCAGTATATGCCCCTCTTTTGAGCACTTATTGACTGGAACATAAATATAAATGTTGATATTTGTTGGATATTTATCAATCTTTGGATATTTATACAAATATTTGATGGGGCTTCAGTAATAGTCATCATCGTCTGAACTAGCTCCAATGCTGAAAGGCAATGACATTAAGAACTATACATCTAGGAAATACAATTGATTAGTGTTTTGTTTTAGAAGAAGAAAAACAAACGAAGACTTTCTAGTCGACTGAGCAAGAAACCCCGTATAAGTTTATTGGACAATCCATCAAGTACTGATGAAGACAGTGAGGAGGAATTGAAACTGCATCCGGTAATAAACAGAAAACCTAAGGTTGTACAAAAGAAGCCACCAATTATTATGGTACCTGTTAAGGCACCAGAGCCAGCCATAATGAAAACTGATTATAATAATACCACCGGCGAATTTTTGGTATGTGGAATTTAACTGAAATACACAACAAAACCTCTGTTTTTATTACAGTCTGGAAATTTTGTTATCAATAAAGCTGATGCTCAAAGTTATGAAGCCTCAAACCCTCCACATATTTGGAGGATAGATGGAAAGGCTTTGCTACAGAAATTTGAACCTTTTGAGGTAGATGGCATGTTAAAATACCGAAATACTTCAATAGTAAGTAGTTAATATTATATATGTATCATATTAGATGTCTGCAGCTCACATGAAATCATTAAAATATGTGAATTTTAACCCTTTAACTACGGATCATCATCATCATCATCATCCAGCCACTGTTGGACATAGGCCTCCTCTATGGTATTCCATCATTATCTGTAGGTCTTTACTTCCCCAAAACCAATTCTTAGCAATTATCTGTAGTTCGTCATTCTAGGGCGTATGTGGCCTGTGTACCGAGTTTGTCTGCGCGTGGTCTACACTTCACTCATTTATTGGTCTATGTTCATCTAGTAGACCTACGTGGCTAGCCCACCTCCATTTCAGTTTACATATTCGACTACGTCTGTGACTTTACTTTTCCTCCGAACGTTTTGAAGTATTCATCTTTCCATTTTGCGTTGGGCTCCGTGTGTGAGGACAGGTAAAATGCATTGATCATACACTTTCCTTTTCAAACACATCTGGATTTTGCTATAATTGAGCTTTCCATATGCTGTCCATATCAACCTCGCATGTCTTCCGAGTAGTTCACATTTCTGGTTATCCTGGTCTTTTGGTTATCCTGCAAGTCTCCTGATTGCGCTGGAGCACGCTTTGTACACCATTTTTGCAAGACAGTGTAAATAGAATCATCAATAAGCGACATCAAATCGCTTATTGATGATTCTATTTACTGTGGCGAGCAAAAATTTGGTATACAAAGGTACAAAGGGAACATGTGAGAAATTGTGGTAAAACGTGCCAAAATGTGTGAAAATATGGGAGAAAATGTGTGAATATGTAAGAAAAAGGACGAAAATGAGGGAAAATATTGGAAAATGTCGGTAATTGTTGCAAAATGTAAACCGTAATTTCCTTGGGAAACTAAAACTAGTTTATTTATCTTAATTATTATCATAATTACAATTATAAATGATTAACTGTATTTTTCTTTTCTTTTTGAAATAAATTTATTTTATTATTATTATTATTAAATGTGAGATAAAGGGAGAAAATGCGGTAAAATACTGGAAAATGTGGGGAAATGTGAGAAAAATTGTGATTGTAACCGAAATATCTTAAATTTTGATTTAATATTAATTAAGTCATTCGGAAAGTCGTTTAGTAATACACACGAAATATTTTTTTCTATATTATATAATTTATATTAATTTACTTTTTTTAGCTAAACTGATATTAAATGGTACTATTATAGTATTTAATCTCATGTGATTAATTATATTTATGTTTTAGTATACAGGCTGGTCTTCTTTAGAAACCGATAAATATGCACCACTGCGGGTGGATGCGCTGGTCAATACAAATCAGCAATTTCTACTGACCTTTGATGCAAAGCAACTTAAAGATATAGTTTATGACAGTGATTAAAAATCTTAATTAAAATGAGATTGTATGTGCTAAACTATGAAAAGTAAATTTAATCCATTATTAGATTAATTGCTTGTTTGACAATATCAGTGTATAATCTTGATGTGTGTGATATGCTGGTGTAGGTATTCTTTACTGACAGGGCTTTTTGGATCAAATGCAATGCTCAGGCTAATTGATGTTTTCAAACAGTCTTATAGTTTAAGAGTAGCTGAAGATTATTAAATTATTATTATTAAATTCTGATCTATGAACTATTATAATTATAATCAGATACGGATTAGCCAGTATTGGGGTCCTAGACATTTTTACTGCTCTCCCCCATTCTCTGCAAGATGTAGAACAAATAAAAACAAATTATCTAAGTATATGGGTAAAATTCTTCATCTAAAAGATGGGCATTTTAAAAATCTGGTGCCTAGTGTTTTGTCTTTGCTATTATACGGCCCTTTGATTTTATCCAAAAATGTATGTATATAGCTTTTTACAAAAGGTAACAATCTAAATTACAACTTAGGATGAGTTAATAAAAACGAGGTTCATGATAATTATGCCAGAGTTTGGATACATTCTGATTAAAGTAGATGAGGAAGTATGTACAGTATGTTAGAGTAAGTAGTTGTAAGATATCTAACTAGAAATGGGTGATCCAACTAAACTGATAAATTAGAAGTATTAAATTATCCTTAATACTTCTAATTTTTCAGTTTACTGGCCATGAAACTCGAACATAGTAGTAGACTCTTGTAGAATTTTTAATGAATTTCTGAAAGACATTTTAATTGTTAATCCTCTTGCCTCTAGCTGGTAAGCTATTATACACGATTTTCCCTAGATATTCAGAATTGTTTTGGGTAGCTGCTAGTCTTTGGAAATTCGGTTTAATAATAGTCTTCTAGTTAAACTGAAACAACTTAATTTTTGTGTGAGAAATTATATTTTGAAGGCATTAAAATAAAATTGCTTTCAAAATATAATTTCTCACACAAAAGTGCTAATCACAATATTTTTTTGCAAGAAAATTTACGATGATAGGCCGAAAGTAGTGTGATAAAAACAAAGTAAAACATGGTTTATTTCTCCTAAAATACTATAAACAAAAGCGGCTTAAGATTTTCTGTGTAATGTTATTTGATTGTAATCATGTTTTAAAATTAATACAGATGTTACCCACAAGTTGTATGTATTTAATTTTCTGCCACCAGCTAGAAATAGAATAAAATGTATTGTATATAATATGTGTGAAAATAGATATTTCCAAGTATCTTATTGTACAATAAAATACTAGAACTTTCATTGTTTATTAATCAGAAAAATGTTTTAAATATTAAAATGTAAATAATAGAGTTCAATACAAGGAAAGAAGATGAAACCTACAATATTGTAGTTTCAAATATGAGCAATTTGCTACTGCAGGAGGTCGTTCACCTGTAGTTTAAACTTCATTTCTAAAATACCCTGTAGTAAAGATACTTTATACAAAAAATATTTATTATATGTGTGCCAGATTATATTTGTACTATGATATGTTAGAAGTGTGGTAATAATATTTTATTTACTGAATGTATTTATTTTGTGTATTGTATTGCTTATATTGGTGTATTATGCAAATAAAAATGTTTGAACATCTGTGTTTTACAATTTACAAAATTCTTATTGCCTCATAAATATTAATTTACATCAGGAATGTATCTTCATTTCAACCCTTAAAACCATTATAATAAACTACCAAAAAATGGATTATAGGAGGCGATTTTAATTCCAAATCAAAATTATAGGGTTTAAATTTAACAGATATCAAAGGTAATATTTTAGAAGAAATGATCAATACATTATTGGTAGGTAATACAGGTGTATTATGCAAATAAAAATGTTTGAACATCTGTGTTTTACCATTCACAAAATTATTATTGCCTTATAAATAACTCCAACCTTTCAAAGAAGAGATCAAGAATCTATTTTGGATACCACATTATTTGATGGAAAAAAACAGTGTTATTACCATTGAGGTCTTAAAGATACTAAACAGCTACCTGGTTATAATAATATCTTAATATACAGATATTAATAACTTTTGACATGAAAAAAGCTATGAAATCGCGTTGAATTAGTTTTGGTCTCACATGTACATTCAGTAATCGGTATGAGAATTCTACAAAACTAAATGAATTGATCCATAAAACAAATCCTGTCTAATAAAAACTCAGTCTATCGAAATAAACTTAAAACATTTTATATGTATTAGCAATTTGTATGATATATAACATGGATGGCCAAACTTTTGTACTACTACTTTTGTACTTTTGCGTACTAGGCCCAACCTCTGTATACTATTTCATACACATGGCAGTTAACGTGTTAATGAAACAGATAAGCTATTACAGTAGATATCAGACTAAGGGCCGGTTCTACAATTGATATTTAACTTGCGAATAAGGCTATTCGTGGAATAAGTTTGATATATTGGCGTCATATCTCAAACTTATTCCACGAATAGTCTTACTCTCCGGTTAAATGTCAATTGTAGAACGGGCCCTTACATGATTATATCGAACTAGAATCTTCGTTAATGATTTCTTGCCAAAAGTAGTCAATTGAAACATAATGTCTATTTTATATTTGAAAATATATCGACCTTATAAAATTAAAAAGACGAAATTCTCAATGTACATGTGATTAAGCCCGCTCGCCAACGACAAGGCACTAATTCATCGAGCGAGAAAGGATTGGTTAGGCAGGAAAGAAAAATGTTTAAGGTAGTCTGAAAAAAAATGGAATTAATGAATTTGGAATGATGGGATTGTTTTCTATTGTCGTCAAAGCTAACGTAAGCATTAACTGTTACCGCGAGTTAAAGACCTAACGTTGTCAAAGCTTAAAGTAAAGCATTAACAATTGCATTACTACCCAATGTCGTCAAAGCCCACGTGGGCATTAACTATTAACGCGAGTTAAAAGACCTAGCGATGTCAAAGCTTAAAGTAAAGCATTAACATTTAAATTAAAATCCAGAGTCGTCAAAAAAAGTTTTTACAAACAGAAATAATAGCGACGACACCATTAGATAATCCGCCTATGTAACTGAATACAAATTTTGTATTCAATCAAAACATATTAATATCTAAGGTGTTATTTGATTCGGTTTTTTTTGGCGCAACGCGATCGCGACCCGTGATTCAAAAAGCACTCACTACTTCGTTGCGGGGATCACTCACGTTAGGAGAACACCCCGTTGGTGTCTTCTGTTTTCTTCAGCGGTGCTCCCCCATTCCATCTCCGGCCCATGTAAAGCACTAACTTTAGTTTGCATACAAAGCAATACTACACCCTCACTTGAAACTATTAACACTCGCGGGGCCCTAACGTGGTTAAATATTTAAAAACGGGTTGCAAATAAAAAGCTAAAACTCGCACCATAACACCTGTAACAACAGAAATTTGATATTAGTTATTTTGAAAACAAATTGTAACGTGCTACATACGTAGTTTGGTTGGTTGAAAAAACTTAAATTGAGTCCGTCTCTATCTTCCTTCTTGGTTGTAGAATGGTACTGCATTCGTTTCAGGATGCAAATCGCCTACGCGGTTGTTTTAAGTTTCGGAACGCGGCTGAATTAAGTTACAGCACGAAATTGAATCAAGCTACGAATCGCGATTGAATCAAGTTTTCGAACGCGTTTGTATCAAGTTACCAATCGCGATTGAATCAAATTATGAATCGTGATTGAATCAAATTATGAATCGCGATTGAATCAAATTATTAATCGCAAATGAATTAAGTTAAGAAACGCGAATGAATTAAGTTACGAATCGCGAATGAAGCAAGTCCCGAATCGCGATTGATTCATATTTCCTAACGCGATTGATTCATATTTCCTAACGCGATTGAATCAAGTCATGAATCGCGTTTGATTCAAGTAATCGGACGCGATTGATTCAAATTTACGAACGTGTTTGAATGAAGTTACGGAACGCGATTGATTCAATTTTCGGTACGCGACAAGTCGAAAACCGGGAGGAAAAAAATAGAATTAATGGTTTACAAAATTGAGTAATTTGCAACAGTTAGGAATTTAGATGAATGCCGAAACAATGTTGCTGTTACTCGTAAAATAAAAAATAATTAACATCCTTTTAAACATTATTTTTGTATATCAATTTTGTTTATGGATCATATAATTATTTACTATAAATCAAATTAATTAATTCAATATGTATTAAAATAAAATGACTAAATTTGGTATCGAATAATTACAGTTTGCTCCAAACGATCCATGCAAGAATATTTATAGACATGGCAATTTTCAGCCCAAAAAGTTAAAATGGTATCGAGAGGAGCGGAATTGCTTTTGGTTTCACATGTACATTCAGAAATCGGTTTGAGAATTATAGAGAATCCAATGAATTAGGTTGAATACAAAATTCTGTCTAATATAACCATGCGGTTTGAGTCTAAATAATAAACTCAAAAATTTAATTAATTTGAACATTGCAATGAAATTTGTATGTTATATGCCATATGCTGCCAATAATTCAATTTGTATAATCAAAATAGAACCTTTTGTACGACAGCAGCATCTTCAAAATAATCACCACCCTGCATGAACACCGCAGGCTCAAGCCAAGTCACGTAGCTGACGAGCTTTTGTCTCAACACAAATGATCGGCTACGCGAAGACCCAAGAGCTTGAGCTTTAAAAGCTACCCGAAGTTCTTAAGTTCAAGCCACATCAAGTGAGAAAGAACAAAACTCAAATCGCGGACTACGCAATCGGCTACTTGGAGACCCTCGGATTTCAAGTTAACGGCCGAAAATTTTGAAAATGTTTGACAGCAACATCTTTAAAAAGATCACCACTCTGCATGAGCACCTCAAGCTCAAGCCAAGTCACGTAACTGACGAGCTTTTGTCTCAACACAAATGATTGGCTACGCGAAGACCCAAGAGCTTGAGCTTTAAAAGCTACCCGAAGTTCTTAGGTTCAAGCCACATCAAGTGAGAAAGAACAAAACTCAAATCGCGGACTACGTAACCGGCTACTTGGAGACCCTCGGATTTCAAGTTAACGGCCGAAAATTCTGAAAATGTTTTTGAAGTACAAGCCCTGAGAGAGAAGTAAATGCAGTTTGCTTGGCATGCAGCTGAATGTTTTGGAATCAAAGTTATGTCAATCAAGTTAACTATTTAGTAAAAATGTAACAGAAATAATAAAGTTTAGTCGATTAAAATGAACGTAAATGAGATTTTTTTAATGAAATACGTTAAGAGTTAATGATTTAGAATGTGAAATAATTCTATCTAATACCTCTGTGGTTTGAGTCTAGCTACATAAACTCAAGAGATTTATTTCATTTGAATTTTCGATTGAATTTTGTTAGTATATAATATGCTGCCATTAATTCAAAATGTATGTTGCACGACAGCACCATCTTCAAAAAAGATCACCACTCTGCATGAGCACCTCAGGCTCAAGCCAAGTTACGTAACTGACGAGCTTTTGTATCAACACAAATGATCGGCTACGCGAAGACCCAAGAGCTTGAGCTTTAAAAGCTACCCGAAGTTCTTAGGTTCAAGCCACATCAAGTGAGAAAAAACAAAACTCAAATCGCGGACTACGTAACCGGCTACTTGGAGACCCTCGGATTTCAAGTTAACGGCCGAAAATTTTGAAAATGTTTGACAGCAACATCTTCAAAAAAGTACACCACTCTGCATGAGCACCTCAAGCTCAAGCCAAGTGACGTAACTGACGAGCTTTTGTCTCAACACACATGATCGGCTATGCGAAGACCCAAGAGCTTGAACTTTAAAAGCTACCCGAAGTTCTTAGGTTCAAGCCAGATCAAGAGAGAAAGAACAAAACTCAAATCGCGGACTACGCAACTGGCTTCTTGGAGACCATCGGATTTCAAGTTAACGGCCGAAAATTATAAAAATGTTTTTGTCGTGCAAGCGATGAAAGAGAAATATATATAATATATTGGTAGGCAGCTTAATGATTTGAAACCAATGTTAAGTTAAACAACTTAATTATTTAGTAAAAATAATAGAAATAGTAACATTTAAGTTATTTATAAAATTAATATATTGAAACCAACAAATTTGATACGTTGATATTTTATAATGCAATAAGTTAAAGAGTTAATGATGTGGATTGTAAGATAATACTATCTACTTACTTTGTGATTTGAGTCTAGCTAAATAAACTGAATTGCATTTAATTTGAAAATTCGAATGTAATTTGTATGTTATATAATATGCTACTAATAAATTGAATTGTTTACTCGTGTAATGAGAGATCTACAATTTTAGGAATTAACTTTAAAGTACATTTAATGAAAGGTGAACACAACGGCAATGTTGGAAATGGTATGGGCCCTTATACCGCTTACAACACTATTCGAGCCGATGTGAATTGAATATATTGAATCAAAACTTAAATAAATTACTATAAATACCATTGATTTGTGTTTATCAATTAGCACTAAATAGAAAATAATTTGATAATGTTTGGTAGCATATTACAGCATACAATTGTAACTAATTAAAAATATTAAATGAATTTAAGCTGTAATAGATTGTTACTTTAACACAAACATATTGATGTTGATCTTTTATTAGTGTTAAGTATTCAAAACTAATTCAAATGTTTTTAAGAATTGTACACTAAATAGCATTAGAAAATAGATTTTAAGGCGTATGTCTCCATAAATAGATTGAAATGATTGAAACAGATAAGCCGTTATAAAAGACATCAGACTAAACATGATTATTTCCAAGTAGAATCTTCGTTAACGATAGGCAATATTAAAATGAAGTTTTCTTATGAAAAATAAATATACTATTATTTTAAAAAGACGAAATTCTCAATGTACATGTGATTAAGCCCGCTCGCCAACTTCAAGGCACCAATTCATCGAGCGGGAAAGGATTGGTTAAGCAGGAAAGGAAAATGTTTAAGGGGTAGCCTGAAAAATGAAATTGATGAGGTTGGAATGAAGGGATTGTTTTCTATTGTCGTCAAGCTAACGTAAGCTTTAACTGTTTCGCGAGTTATTGGTTTGGTCGTAGTAATAAGAATGCACATAATTCAACCTTTTACACGGCAGCAGCCATCGTCAAAAATGATCACCACTCTGCATGAGCACCTCAGGCTCAAGCCTAGCCACGTAACTGACGAGCTTTTGTCTCAATACAAATGATCGGCTACACGAAGACACAAGAACTTGAGCTTTAAAAGCTACCCGAAGTCCTTAGGTTCAAGCCACATCAAGAGAGAAAGAACAAAACTCAAATCGCGGACTACGTAACCGGGTTCTTGGAGACCATCGGAGTTCAAGTTAACGGCCGAAAAATTCTGAAAATGTTGTTGCCGGCAAGCAAATAGACATTTAGATACAGTGTGGATGGCAGGCAGCATGATTTCAAATCAAAGTTATTTTATGTTAAACAAGTTGATTATTTGGTGAAATTTTAATAGAAATAACAAAGTTTTCTCGATGTAAATGAACCAATTGAAAACAAAAATATATTACATTGATCAATTGAAATAAGATAAAAAGTTATTGAGTTAGATTGAAAACTAGTTTAATTTAAAGCTGCCATTTTTGCCAAAATAGTACAATACCAACAGGATAAACAAATATAATATATAATAATAGCGACGACACCATTAGATAATCCGCCTAAGTAATTGAATACAAATATTGTAATTCAATCAAAAAATATTAATATCTAAGGTGTTATTTGCGAAACGATTCGGTTTTCTTGGCGCAACTAAATTCCCTTCCCTAGCATAATCTAAAATAATCTAATACATATAGGGACTAAAGAGAAGTTTTATTAGACATCCTAACTTGATCTGACCTACTTGCGCAACGCGATCGCGACCCGTGATTAAAAAGCACTCACTACTTCGTTGCGGGGATCACTCACGTTAGGAGAACACCCCGTTGATGTCTTCTGTTTTCTTCAGCGGTGCTCCTCCATTCCATCTCCAGCCCATGTAAAGCACTGAATTTAGTTTGCATACAAAGCAAAACAACACCCTAACTTGAAACTATTAACACTCGCGGGGCCCTAACGTGGTTAAAGAACGCGGACTAATCACTTCATTTTAAATTACGGTTTGCAATAAAAAGCTGAAACTGGCACTGTAACACCTGCAACAATAGAAAATTGATATGAGTTATTTTGATTAGAAAAAATGTAACATGCTAAATAGGAATGTTTGGTTGGTTGGAAATACTTACATTGCCCCTGTAACGATTCCGCCTTTATCTTCCTTCATGGTTGTAGAATGGAACTCCATTCGTTTCAGGGTGCAAATCGTCCTCGCGGTTATTTTAAGTTTTAGAACGCAGCTCAATCAAGTTACCGCGCGAGATTGATTCAAATATCCGAACGCGATTGACTCAAGTTTCAGAGAACGCGATTGAGTCAAGTTACAAAACGCGGCGATTGATTCACGTTTTCTAACACGATTGATTCAACTTTCCGAACGCGTTTGAATCAAGTTATGAATCGCGAATGAATCAAGTCCCGAATCGCGATTGATTCAAATTTCCGAACGCGATGGATTAAAATTACGGAACGCGATGGATTAAAATTACGGAACGCGATGGATTAAAATTACGGAACGCGATGGATTCAAATTACGGAACGCGATGGATTCAAATTACGGAACGCGATTGATTCAAATTACGGAACGCGTTTGAATCACATTACGGAACGCGATTGATTCAATTTTCGGAACGCGACACGTCTAAAAACGGTAGTCAAAAAATTGAATCTGGGATTTATAAAATTGAGCAACAGTTAGGAATATAAATTAATGCCGAAACAATTTTCTTGTTGCTCGTAAATTGAAAAATAATTTAAATCTTTTAAAAAATTATGTTTGCTTATCAATTTTGTTTATAAATTATATAGTATTTACGATAAATCAAATAAATTAATTCAAAATGTATTGAATAAATTAAAGTGACTAAATGTGGTTGAATAATTGGGGGTTTGCTCCAAACGATCCATGCAAGAATATTAAAAGACATGGCAATTTTTAGCCCTATAAAGTTAAAATGGTATCGAGAGGAGCGGAATTGGTTTTGGTTTCACATGTACATTCAGAAATCGGTTTGAGAATTATAGATAATCCAATTAATTAGGCTGAATACAAAATTCTATCTAATATAACCATGTGGTTTGAGTCTAAATAAACTCAAAAGATTGAATTAACTTGAACATTGGAATGAAATTTGTATGTTATATGCCATATGCTGCCAATAATTGAATTTGTATACTCATAATAGAATCTTTTGCACAACAGCAGCATCATCAAAAAAGATCACCACTCTGCATGAGCACCTCAGGCTCAAGCCAAGTCACGTAACTGACGAGCTTTTGTCTCAACACAAATGATCGGCTATGCGAAGACCCAAGAGCTTGAGCTTTAAAAGCTACCCGAAGTTCTTAGGTTCAAGCCATATCAAGTGAGAAAGAAACAAAACTCAAATCGCGGACTACGTAACCGGCTACTTGGAGACCCTCAGATTTCAAGTTAACGGCCGAAAATTCTGAAGATGTTTTTGAAGTGCAAGCCCTGAGAGAGAAGTAAATGCAGTTTGCTTGGCATTCAGCTGAATGTTTTGGAATCAAAGTTATGTCAATCAAGTTAATTATTTAGTAAAAATGTAATAGAAATAATAAAGTTTAGTCGATTAAAATGAACGTAAATGAGAATTTTAATGAAATACGTTAAGAGTTAATGATTTAGAATGTGAAATAATTCTATCTAATACCTCTGTGGTTTGAGTCTAGCTACATAAACTCAAGAGATTTATTTCATTTGAATTTTCCATTGAAATTTGTTGGTATGCTGCCATTAATTCAAAATGTATGTTGCACGACAGCACCATCTTCAAAAAAGATCACCACTCTGCATGATCACCTCAGGCTCAAGCCAAATTACGTAACTGACGAGCTTTTGTTTCAACACAAATGATTGGCTACGCGAAGACCCAAGAGCTTGAGCTTTAAAAGCTTCCCGAAGTCCTTAGGTTCAAGCCACATCAAGAGATAAAGAACAAAACTCAAATCGCGGACTACGCAATCGGCTACTTGGAGACCCTCGGATTTCAAGTTAACGGCCGAAAATATTGAAAATGTTTGACAGCAACATCTTCAAAAAAGATCACCACTCTGCATGAGCACCTCAAGCTCAAGCCAAGTCACGTAACTGACGAGCTTTTGTCTCAACACAAATGATCGGCTATGCGAAGACCCAAGATCTTGAACTTTAAAAGCTACCCGAAGTTCTTAGGTTGAAGCCATATCAAGTGAGAAAGAACAAAACTCAAATCGCGGACTACGCAATCGGCTACTTGGAGACCCTCGGATTTCAAGTTAACGGCCGAAAATTTCTGAAAATGTTTTTGCAGTACAAGCCCTCAGAGAGATATAAATGCAGTGTGCTTGGCTTCTAGCTGAATGTTTTGAAATCAAAATTATGTCAAACTAGTTAATTATTTAGTACAAAATATAATAGAAATAATAAAGTTTAGTCGATTAAAATGAACGTAAATGAGATTTTTTTAATGAAATACGTTAAGAGTTAATGATTTAGAATGTGAAATAATTCTATCTAATACCTCTGTGGTTTGAGTCTAGCTACATGAACTCAAGAGATTTATTCCATTTGAATTTTCGATTGAAATTTGTTGGTATATAATATGCTGCCATTAATTCAAAATATAAGTTGCACGACAGCACCATCTTCAAAAAAGATCACCACTCTGCATGAGCACCTCAGGCTCAAGCCAAGTCACGTAACTGACGAGCTTTTGTCTCAACACAAATGATCGGCTACGCGAAGACCCAAGAGCTTGAGCTTTAAAAGCTACCCGAAGTTCTTAGGTTCAAGCCAAATCAAGTGAGAAAGAACAAAACTCAAATCGCGGACTACGTAACCGGCTACTTGGAGACCCTCGGATTTCAAGTTAACGGCCGAAAATTTTGAAACTGTTTGACAGCAAAATCTTCAAAAAAGATCACCACTCTGCATGAGCACCTCAAGCTCAAGCCAAGTCACGTAACTGACGAGCTTTTGTCTCAACACAAATGATCGGCTATGCGAAGACCCAAGAGCTTGAACTTTAAAAGCTACCCGAAGTTCTTAGGTTCAAGCCACATCAAGAGAGAAAGAACAAAACTCAAATCGCGGACTACGCAATCGGCTTCTTGGAGACCATCGGATTTCTAGTTAACGGCCGAAAATTATAAAAATGTTTTTGTCGTGCAAGCCATGAAAGAGAAATATTTATTGTATATTGGTAGGCAGCTTAATGATTTGTAACCAATGTTAAGTCAAACAACTTAATTATTTAGTGAAAATAATAGAAATAATAACATTTAAGTTATTTATAAAATTAATATATTGAAACCAACAAATTTGTTACGTTGATATTTTTTAAAGCAATAAGTTAAAGAGTTAATGATGTGGATTGTAAGATAATACTATCTAATTACTTTGTGATTTGAGTCTAGCTAAATAAACTGAATTGCATTTAATTTGAATATTCGAATGTAATTTGTATGTTATATAATATGCTACTAATAATTTGAATTGTATACTCGTGTAATGAGAGATCTACAATTTTAGGAATTAACTTTAAAGTACATTTAATGAATGGTGAACACAACGGCAATGTTGGAAATGGTATGGGCCCTTATACCGCCTACAACATATTCGAGCCGATGTGAATTGAATATAATAAATCAAAACTTAAATAAATTACTATAAATACCATTGATTTGTGTTTATCAATTAGCACTAAATTGAAAATGATTTGATAATGTTTGGTAGCATATTACAGCATACAATTGTAACTAATTAAAAATATTAAATGAATTTAAGCTGTAATAGATTGTTACTTTAACACACACATATTGATGTTGATCTTTTATTCGTGTTAAGTATTCAAAACTAATTCAAATGTTTTTAAGAATTGTACACTAAATAGCATTAGAAAATAAATTTTAAGGGGTATGTCTCCATAAATAGATTGAAATGATTGAAACAGATAAGCCGTTATAAAAGACATCAGACTAAACATGATTATTTCTAAGTCGAATCATCGTTAACGATAGGCAATATTAAAATGAAGTTTTCTTATTGAAAAATAAATATACTATTATTTTAAAAAGACGAAATTCTCAATGTACATGTGATTAAGCCCGCTCGCCAACTTCAAGGCACCAATTCATCGAGCGGGAAAGGATTGGTTAAGCAGGAAAGGAAAATGTTTAAGGGGTAGCCTGAAAAATGAAATTGATGAGGTTGGAATGAAGGGATTATTTTCTATTGTCGTCAAGCTAACGTAAGCTTTAACTGTTTCGCGAGTTATTGGTTTGGTCGTAGTAGTAAGAATGCACATAATTCAACCTTTTACACGGCAGCAGCCATCATCAAAAATGATCACCACTCTGCATGAGCACCTCAGGCTCAAGCCTAGCCACGTAACTGACGAGCTTTTGTCTCAATACAAATGATCGGCTACACGAAGACCCAAGAGCTTGAGCTTTAAAAGCTACCCGAAGTCCTTAGGTTCAAGCCACATCAAGAGAGAAAGAACAAAACTCAAATCGCGGACTACGTAACCGGCTTCTTGGAGACCAATCGGATTTCAAGTTAACGGCCGAAAAATTCTGAAAATGTTGTTGCCGGCAAGCAAATAGACATGTAGATACAGTGTGGATGGCAGGCAGCATGATTTGAAATCAAAGTTATTTTATGACAAACAAGTTGATTATTTAGTGAAAATTTAATAGAAATAACAAAGTTTTGTCGATATAAATGAACTAATTGAAAACAAAAATATATTACATTAATCAATTGAAATAAGATAAAAAGTTATTGATTTAGATTGAAAACTAGTTTAATTTAAAGCTGCCATTTTTGCCAAAATAGTACAATACCAACAGGATAACAAATATAATATAAAATAATAGCGACGACACCATTAGATAATCCGCCTATGTAATTGAATACAAATATTGTAATTCAATTCAAAAATATTAATATCTAAGGTGTTATTTGCGAAACGATTCGGTTTTCTTGGCGCAACTAAATTCCCTTCCCTAGCATAATCTAAAATAATCTTATACATAAGGGACCCTGAAAAGAAATGGATTAGGGTGAAAGAGAAGTTTTATTAGACATCCTAACTTGATCTGACCTACTTGCGCAACGCGATCGCGACCCGTGATTTAAAAAGCACTCACTACTTCGTTGCGGGGATCACTCACGTTAGGAGAACACCCCGTTGATGTCTTCTGTTTTCTTCAGCGGTGCTCCCCCATTCCATCTCCAGCCCATGTAAAGCACTGAATTAAGTTTGCATACAAAGCAAAACAACACCCTAACTTGAAACTATTAACACTCGCGGGGCCCTAACGTGGTTAAAGAACGCGGACTAATCACTTCATTTTAAATTACGGTTTGCAAATAAAAAGCTGAAACTGGCACTGTAACACCTGTAACAATAGAAAATTGATATGAGTTATTTTGATTAGAAAAAATGTAACATGCTAAATATGTATGTTTGGTTGGTTGGAAATACTTACATTGCCCCTGTAACGAGTCCGCCTTTATCTTCCTTCATGGTTGTAGAATGGAACTCCATTCGTTTCAGGGTGCAAATTGTCGACGCGGTTGTTTTAAGTTATAGAGCGCGGCTGAATCAAGTTACCGCGCGAGATTGATTCAAATATCCGAACGCGATTGACTCAAGTTTCAGAGAACGCGATTGAGCCTAGTTACAAAACGCGACGATTGATTCACGTTTTCTAACACGATTGATTCAAATTTCTGAACGCGTTTGAATACAGTTATGAATCGCGATTGAATCAAGTTATGTATCGCGATTGAATTAAGTTATACATCGCGATTGAATCAAGTTATGAATCGCGAATGAATCAAGTCCCGAATCGCGATTGAATCAAGTTATGAATCGCGAATGAATCAAGTCCCGAATCGCGATTGATTCAAATTTCCGAACGCGAGTATTTGAAATTTCCGAACGCGAGTATTTGAAATTTCCGAACGCGAGAGATTCAAATTTTCGAATGCGTTTGAACAAATTACGGTACGCGATGGATTCAAATTACGGAACGCGTTTGAATCACATTACGGAACGCGATTGATTCAATTTTCGGAACGCGACACGTCAAAAAACGGTAGTCAGAAAATTGAATCTGGGATTTATAAAATTGAGCAACAGGAATATACATTAATTTCGAAACAATTTTGTTGTTGCTCGTAAATTGAAAAATAATTTAAATATTTAAAAAAATTGTGTTTGCTTATCAATTTTGTTTATAAATTATATAGTATTTGCGATAAATTAAATAAATTAATTCAAAATGTATTGAATAAATTAAAGTGACTAAATGTGGTATTGAATAATTGGGGGTTTGCTCCAAACGATCCATGCAAGAATATTAAAAGACATGGCAATTTGTAGCCCTATAAAGTTAAAATGGTATCGAGAGGAGCGGAATTGGTTTTGGTTTCACATGTACATTCAGAAATCGGTTTGGGAATTATAGCGAATCCAATGAATTAGGTTGAATACAAAATTCTGTCCAATATAACTATGTGGTTTGAGTCTAAATAAACTCAAAAGATTATATTAACTTGAACATTAGAATGAAATTTGTATGTTATATGCCATATGCGGCCAATAATTGAATTCGTATACTCATAATAGAATCTTTTGCACGACAACAGCACCATCTTCAAAAAAGATCACCACTCTGCATGATCACCTCAGGCTCAAGCCAAGTTACGTAACTGACGAGCTTTTGTCTCAACACAAATGATTGGCTACGCGAAGACCCAAGAGCTTGAACTTTAAAAGCTTCCCGAAGTCCTTAGGTTCAAGCCACATCAAGAGACAAAGAACAAAACTCAAATCGCGGACTACGCAATCGGCTACTTGGAGACCCTCGGATTTCAAGTTAACGGCCGAAAATTTTGAAAATGTTTGACAGCAACATCTTCAAAAAAGATCACCACTCTGCATGAGCACCTCAAGCTCAAGCCAAGTCACGTAACTGACGAGCTTTTGTCTCAACACAAATGATCGGCTATGCGAAGACCCAAGAGCTTGAACTTTAAAAGCTACCCGAAGTTCTTAGGTTCAAGCCAGATCAAGAGAGAAAGAACAAAACTCAAATCGCGGACTACGTAACCGGCTTCTTGGAGACCATCGGATTTCAAGTTAACGGCCGAAAATTATAAAAATGTTTTTGTCGTGCAAGCCATGAAAGAGAAATATATATAGTATATTGGTAGGCAGATTAATGATTTGAAACCAATGTTAAGTCAAACAACTTAATTATTTAGTAAAAATAATAGAAATAATAACATTTAAGTTATTTATAAAATTAATATATTGAAACCAACAAATTTGATACGTAGATATTTTATAATGCAATAAGTTAAAGAGTTAATGATGTGGATTGTAAGATAATACTATCTAATTACTTTGTGATTTGAGTCTAGCTAAATAAACTGAATTGCATTTAATTTCAATATTCGAATGTAATTTGTATGTTATATAATATGCTACTAATAAATTGAATTGTATACTCGTGTAATGAGAGATCTACAATTTTAGGAATTAACTTTAAAGTACATTTAATGTATGGTGAACACAACGGCAATGTTGGAAATGGCATGGGCCCTTATACCGCCTACAACACTATTCGAGCCGATGTGAATTGAATATATTGAATCAAAACTTAAATAAATTACTATAAATACCATTGATTTGTTTTTATCAATTAGCACTTCAAATAAATTGAAAATAATTTGATAATGTTTGGTAGCATATTACACCATACAATTGTAACTAAATATTAAATGAATTTAAGCTGTAATAGATTGCTACGTTAACACACACATATTGATGTTGATCTTTTATAAGTGTTAAGTATTCAAAACGGATTCAAATGTTTTTATGAATTGTACACTAAATAGCATTAGAAAATAAATTTTAAGGCGTATGTCTTCATAAATAGATTGAAATGAGTGAAACAGATAAGCCGTTATAAAAGACAGACTAAACATGATTATTTCTAAGTAGAATATTCGTTAACGATAGGCAATATTAAAATGAAGTTTTCTTATTGAAAAATAAATATACTATTATTTTAAAAAGACGAAATTCTCAATGTACATGTGATTAAGCCCGCTCGCCAACTTCAAGGCACCAATTCATCGAGCGGGAAAGGATTGGTTAAGCAGGAAAGGAAAATATTTAAGGGGTAGCCTGAAAAATGAAATTGATGAGTTTGGAATGACGGGATTGTTTTCTATTGTCGTCAAAGCTAACGTAAGCATTAACTGTTACCGCGAGTTAAAGACCTAACGCTGTCAAAGCTTAAAGTAAAGCATTAACAATTGCATTACTACCCAATGTCGTCAAAGCCCACGTGGGCATTAACTATTAACGCGAGTTAAAAGTCCTAACGATGTCAAAGCTTAAAGTAAAGCATTAACATTTAAATTAACATCCAGAGTCGTCAAAAAAAGTTTTTACAAACAGAAATAATAGCGACGACACCATTAAATAATCCGCCTATGTAACTGAATACAAATTTTGTATTCAATCAAAAAATATTAATATCTAAGGTGTTATTTGATTCGGTTTTTTTTGGCGCAACGCGATCGCGACCCGTAATTCAAAAAGCACTCACTACTTCGTTGCGGGGATCACTCACGTTAGGAGAACACCCCGTTGATGTCTTCTGTTTTCTTCAGCGGTGCTCCCCCATTCCATCTCCGGCCCATGTAAAGCACTGACTTTAGTTTGCATACAAAGCAATACTACACCCTAATTTGAAACTATTAACACTCGCGGGGCCCTAACGTGGTTAAAGAACGCGGACTAATCACTTCATATTTAAAAACGGGTTGCAAAGAAAAAGCTAAAACTCGCACCATAACACCTGTAACAACAGAAATTTGATATTAGTTATTTTGAAAACAAATTGTAACGTGCTACATACGTATGTTTGGTTGGTTGAAAATACTTAAATTGAGTCCGTCTCTATCTTCCTTCTTGGTTGTAGAATGGTACTGCATTCGTTTCAGGATGCAAATCGCCTACGCGGTTGTTTTAAGTTTCGGAACGCGGCTGAAGTTGCAGCACGAAATTGAATCAAGCTACGAATCGCGATTGAATCAAGTTTTCGAACGCGTTTGTATCAAGTTACCAATCGCGATTGAATCAAATTATGAATCGCGATTGAATCAAATTATGAATCGCAAATGAATTAAGTTAAGAAACGCGAATGAATTAAGTTACGAATCGCGAATGAAGCAAGTCCCGAGTCGCGATTGATTCATTTTTCCTAACGCGATTGAATCAAGTCATTAATCGCGTTTGATTCAAGTGTTCGGACGCGATTGATTCAAATTTACGAACGTGTTTGAATGAAGTTACGGAACGCGATTGATTCAATTTTCGGTACGCGACAAGTCGAAAACCGGGGGGAAAAAAATAGAATTAGTGGCTTACAAAATTGAATAATTTACAACAGTTAGGAATTTAGATTAATGCCGAAACAATTTTGCTGTTACTCGTAAAATAAAAAATAATTAAAATCCTTTTAAAAATTATTTTTGTATATCAATTTTGTTTATAGATCATATAATTATTTACTATAAATCAAATTAATTAATTCAATATGTATTAAAATAAAGTGACTAAATTTGGTATCGAATAATTACGGTTTGCTCCAAACGATCCATGCAAGAATATTTATAGACATGGCAATTTTCAGCCCAAAAAGTTAAAATGGTATCGAGAGGAGCGGAATTGGTTTTGGTTTCACATGTACATTCAGAAATCGGTTTGAGAATTATAGAGAATCCAATGAATTAGGTTGAATACAAAATTCTGTCTAATATAACCAGGTGGTCTGAGTCTAAATAATAAACTCAAAAAATTTAATTAATTTGAACATTGCAATGAAATTTGTATGTTATATGCCATATGCTGCCAATAATTGAATTTGTATAATCAAAATAGAACCTTTTGTACGACAGCAGCATCTTCAAAAATAATCACCACCCTGCATGAACCCGCAGGCTCAAGCCAAGTCACGTAGCTGACGAGCTTTTGTCTCAACACAAATGATCGGCTACGCGAAGGCCACAGAGCTTGAGCTTTAAAAGCTACCCGAAGTTCTTAGGTTCAAGCCACATCAAGTGAGAAAGAACAAAACTCAAATCGCGGACTACGTAACCGGCTATTTGGAGACCCTCGGATTTCAAGTTAACGGCCGAAAATTCTGAAAATGTTTGACAGCAGCATCTTCAAAAAAGATCACCACACTGCATGAGCACCTCAGACTCAAGCCAAGTCACGTAACTGACGAGCTTTTGTATCAACACAAATGATTGGCTACGCGAAGACCGAAGAGCTTGAGCTTTAAAAGCTACCCGAAGTTCTTAGGTTCAAGCCACATCAAGTGAGAAAGAACAAAACTCAAATCGCGGACTACGCAATCGGCTACTTGGAGACCCTCGGATTTCAAGTTAACGGCCGAAAATTCTGAAAATGTTTTTGAAGTACAAGCCCTGAGAGAGAAGTACATGCAGTTTGCATGGCATGCAGCTGAATGTTTTGGAATCAAAGTTATGTCAATCAAGTTAACTATTTAGTAAAAATGTAACAGAAATAATAAAGTTTAGTCGATTAAAATGAACGTAAATGAGATTTTTTTAATGAAATACGTTAAGAGTTAATGATTTAGAATGTGAAATAATTCTATCTAATACCTCTGTGGTTTGAGTCTAGCTACATAAACTCAAGAGATTTATTTCATTTGAATTTTCGATTGAATTTTGTTAGTATATAATATGCTGCCATTAATTCAAAATGTATGTTGCACGACAGCACCATCTTCAAAAAAGATCACCACTCTGCATGAGCACCTCAGGCTCAAGCCAAGTTACGTAACTGACGAGCTTTTGTATCAACACAAATGATCGGCTACGCGAAGACCCAAGAGCTTGAGCTTTAAAAGCTACCCGAAGTCCTTAGGTTCAAGCCACATCAAGTGAGAAAAAACAAAACTCAAATCGCGGACTACGTAACCGGCTACTTGGAGACCCTCGGATTTCAGGTTAACGGCCGAAAATTTTGAAAATGTTTGACAGCAACATCTTCAAAAAAGTACACCACTCTGCATGAGCACCTCAAGCTCAAGCCAAGTCACGTAACTGACGAGCTTTTGTCTCAACACACATGATCGGCTATGCGAAGACCCAAGAGCTTGAACTTTAAAAGCTACCCGAAGTTCTTAGGTTCAAGCCAGATCAAGAGAGAAAGAACAAAACTCAAATCGCGGACTACGCAACTGGCTTCTTGGAGACCATCGGATTTCAAGTTAACGGCCGAAAATTATAAAAATGTTTTTGTCGTGCAAGCGATGAAAGAGAAATATATATAATATATTGGTAGGCAGCTTAATGATTTGAAACCAATGTTAAGTTAAACAACTTAATTATTTAGTAAAAATAATAGAAATAGTAACATTTAAGTTATTTATAAAATTAATATATTGAAACCAACAAATTTGATACGTTGATATTTTATAATGCAATAAGTTAAAGAGTTAATGATGTGGATTGTAAGATAATACTATCTACTTACTTTGTGATTTGAGTCTAGCTAAATAAACTGAATTGCATTTAATTTGAAAATTCGAATGTAATTTGTATGTTATATAATATGCTACTAATAAATTGAATTGTTTACTCGTGTAATGAGAGATCTACAATTTTAGGAATTAACTTTAAAGTACATTTAATGAAAGGTGAACACAACGGCAATGTTGGAAATGGCATGGGCCCTTATACCGCTTACAACACTATTCGAGCCGATGTGAATTGAATATATTGAATCAAAACTTAAATAAATTACTATAAATACCATTGATTTGTGTTTATCAATTAGCACTAAATAGAAAATAATTTGATAATGTTTGGTAGCATATTACAGCATACAATTGTAACTAATTAAAAATATTAAATGAATTTAAGCTGTAATAGATTGTTACTTTAACACAAACATATTGATGTTGATCTTTTATTAGTGTTAAGTATTCAAAACTAATTCAAATGTTTTTAAGAATTGTACACTAAATAGCATTAGAAAATAGATTTTAAGGCGTATGTCTCCATAAATAGATTGAAATGATTGAAACAGATAAGCCGTTATAAAAGACATCAGACTAAACATGATTATTTCCAAGTAGAATCTTCGTTAACGATAGGCAATATTAAAATGAAGTTTTCTTATGAAAAATAAATATACTATTATTTTAAAAAGACGAAATTCTCAATGTACATGTGATTAAGCCCGCTCGCCAACTTCAAGGCACCAATTCATCGAGCGGGAAAGGATTGGTTAAGCAGGAAAGGAAAATGTTTAAGGGGTAGCCTGAAAAATGAAATTGATGAGGTTGGAATGAAGGGATTGTTTTCTATTGTCGTCAAAGCTAACGTAAGCATTAACTGTTACCGCGAGTTAAAGACCTAACGTTGTCAAAGCTTAAAGTAAAGCATTAACAATTGCATTACTACCCAATGTCGTCAAAGCCCACGTGGGCATTAACTATTAACGCGAGTTAAAAGTCCTAACGATGTCAAAGCTTAAAGTAAAGCATTAACATTTAAATTAACATCCAGAGTCGTCAAAAAAAGTTTTTACAAACAGAAATAATAGCGACGACACCATTAGATAATCCGCCTATGTAACTGAATACAAATTTTGTATTCAATCAAAAAATATTAATATCTAAGGTGTTATTTGATTCGGTTTTTTTTGGCGCAACGCGACCGCGACCCGTAATTCAAAAAGCACTCACTACTTCGTTGCGGGGATCACTCACGTTAGGAGAACACCCCGTTGATGTCTTCTGTTTTCTTCAGCGGTGCTCCCCCATTCCATCTCCGGCCCATGTAAAGCACTGAATTTAGTTTGCATACAAAGCAAAACAACACCCTAACTTGAAACTATTAACACTCGCGGGGCCCTAACGTGGTTAAAGAACGCGGACTAATCACTTCATATTTAAAAACGGGTTGCAAATAAAAAGCTAAAACTCAAACCATAACACCTGTAACAACAGAAATTTAATATTAGTTATTTTGAAAACAAATTGTAACGTGCTACATACGTATGTTTGGTTGGTTGAAAATACTTAAATTGAGTCCGTCTCTATCTTCCTTCTTGGTTGTAGAATGGTACTGCATTCGTTTCAGGATGCAAATCGCCTACGCGGTTGTTTTAAGCTTCGGAACGCGGCTGAATTAAGTTGCAGCACGAAATTGAATCAAGCTACGAATCGCGATTGAATCAAGTTTTCGAACGCGTTTGTATCAAGTTACCAATGGCGATTGAAGCAAATTATGAATCGCGATTGAATCAAATTATGAATCGCGAATGAATTAAGTTACGAATCGCGAATGAAGCAAGTCCCGAGTCGCGATTGATTCATTTTTCCTAACGCGATTGAATCAAGTCATTAATCGCGTTTGATTCAAGTGTTCGGACGCGATTGATTCAAATTTACGAACGTGTTTGAATGAAGTTACGGAACGCGATTGATTCAATTTTCGGTACGCGACAAGTCGAAAACCGGGGGCAAAAAAATTGAATTAGTGGCTTACAAAATTGAATAATTTACAACAGTTAGGAATTTAGATTAATGCCGAAACAATTTTGCTGTTACTCGTAAAATAAAAAATAATTAAAATCCTTTTAAAAATTATTTTTGTTTATCAATTTTGTTTATAGATCATATAATTATTTACTATAAATCAAATTAATTAATTCAATATGTATTAAATTAAAGTGACTAAATTTGGTATCGAATAATTACGGGGTTGCTCCAAACGATCCATGCAAGAATATTTATAGACATGGCAATTTTCAGCCCAAAAAGTTAAAATGGTATCGAGAGGAGCGGAATTGGTTTTGGTTTCACATGTACATTCAGAAATCGGTTTGAGAATTATAGAGAATCCAATGAATTAGGTTGAATACAAAATTCTGTCTAATATAACCATGTGGTTTGAGTCTAAATAATAAACTCAAAAATTTAATTAATTTGAACATTGCAATGAAATTTGTATGTTATATGGCATATGCTGCCAATAATTGAATTTGTATAATCAAAATAGAACCTTTTGTACGACAGCAGCATCTTCAAAATAATCACCACCCTGCATGAACACCGCAGGCTCAAGCCAAGTCACGTAGCTGACGAGCTTTTGTCTCAACACAAATGATCGGCTACGCGAAGACCCGAGAGATTGAGCTTTAAAAGGTACCCGAAGTTCTTAGGTTCAAGCCACATCAAGTGAGAAAGAACAAAACTCAAATCGCGGACTACGAAATCGGCTACTTGGAGACCCTCGGATTTCAAGTTAACGGCCGAAAATTCTGAAAATGTTTGACAGCAGCATCTTCAAAAAAGATCACCACACTGCATGAGCACCTCAGACTCAAGCCAAGTCACGTAACTGACGAGCTTTTGTCTCAACACAAATGATTGGCTACGCGAAGACCCAAGAGCTTGAGCTTTAAAAGCTACCCGAAGTTCTTAAGTTCAAGCCATATCAAGTGAGAAAGAACAAAACTCAAATCGCGGACTACGTAACCGGCTTCTTGGAGACCATCGGGTTTCAAGTTAACGGCCGAAAATTATAAAATTGTTTTTGTCGTGCAAGCCATGAAAGAGAAATATATATAGTATATTGGTAGGCAGATTAATGATTTGAGTCTAGCTAAATAAACTGAATTGCATTTAATTTCAATATTCGAATGTAATTTGTATGTTATATAATATGCTACTAATAAATTGAATTGTATACTCGTGTAATGAGAGATCTACAATTTTAGGAATTAACTTTAAAGTACATTTAATGAATGGTGAACACAACGGCAATGTTGGAAATGGCATGGGCCCTTATACCGCCTACAACACTATTCGAGCCGATGTGAATTGAATATATTGAATCAAAACTTAAATAAATTACTATAAATACCATTGATTAGTTTTTATCAATTAGCACTTCAAATAAATTGAAAATAATTTCATAATGTTTGGTAGCATATTACACCATACAATTGTAACTAAATATTAAATGAATTTAAGCTGTAATAGATTGTTACGTTAACACACACATATTGATGTTGATCTTTTATAAGTGTTAAGTATTCAAAACTAATTCAAATGTTTTTATGAATTGTACACTAAATAGCATTAGAAAATAAATTTTAAGGCGTATGTCTTCATAAATAGATTGAAATGAGTGAAACAGATAAGCCGTTATAAAAAACAGACTAAACATGATTATTTCTAAGTAGAATATTCGTTAACGATAGGCAATATTAAAATGAAGTTTTCTTATTGAAAAATAAATATACTATTATTTTAAAAAGACGAAATTCTCAATGTACATGTGATTAAGCCCGCTCGCCAACTTCAAGGCACCAATTCATCGAGCGGGAAAGGATTGGTTAAGCAGGAAAGGAAAATATTAAGGAAAAATGAAATTGATGAGTTTGGAATGACGGGATTGTTTTCTATTGTCGTCAAAGCTAACGTAGGCATTAACTGTTACCGCGAGTTAAAGACCTAACGCTGTCAAAGCTTAAAGTAAAGCATTAACAATTGCATTACTACCCAATGTCGTCAAAGCCCACGTGGGCATTAACTATTAACGCGAGTTAAAAGTCCTAACGATGTCAAAGCTTAAAGTAAAGCATTAACATTTAAATTAACATCCAGAGTCGTCAAAAAAAGTTTTTACAAACAGAAATAATAGCGACGGCACCATTAGATAATCCGCCTATGTAACTGAATACAAATTTTGTATTCAATCAAAAAATATTAATATCTAAGGTGTTATTTGATTCGGTTTTTTTTTGGCGCAACGCGACCGCGACCCGTAATTCAAAAAGCACTTACTACTTCGTTGCGGGGATCACTCACGTTAGGAGAACACCCCGTTGATGTCTTCTGTTTTCTTCAGCGGTGCTCCCCCATTCCATCTCCGGCCCATGTAAAGCACTGACCTTAGTTTGCATACAAAGCAATACTACACCCTAATTTGAAACTATTAACACTCGCGGGGCCCTAACGTGGTTAAAGAACGCGGACTAATCACTTCATATTTAAAAACGGGTTGCAAATAAAAAGCTAAAACTCGCACCATAACACCTGTAACAACAGAAATTTGATATTAGTTATTTTGAAAACAAATTGTAACGTGCTACATACGTATGTTTGGTTGGTTGAAAATACTTAAATTGAGTCCGTCTCTATCATCCTTCTTGGTTGTAGAATGGTACTGCATTCGTTTCAGGATGCAAATCGCCTACGCGGTTGTTTTAAGTTTCGGAACGCGGCTGAATTAAGTTACAGCACGAAATTGAATCAAGCTACGAATCGCGATTGAATCAAGTTTTCGAACGCGTTTGTATCAAGTTACCAATCGCGATTGAATCAAATTATGAATCGCAAATGAATTAAGTTACCAATCGCGATTGAATCAAATTATGAATCGCAAATGAATTAAGTTAAGAAACGCCACTGAATTAAGTTACGAATCGCGAATGAAGCAAGTTCCGAATCGCGATTGATTCATATTTCCTAACGCGATTGATTCATATTTCCTAGCGCGATTGATTCATATTTCCTAACGCGATTGATTCATATTTCCTAACGCGATTGATTCATATTTCCTAACGCGATTGATTCATATTTCCTAACGCGATTGAATCAAGTCATGAATCGCGTTTGATTCAAGTGTTCGGACGCGATTGATTCAAATTTACGAACGTGTTTGAATGAAGTTACGGAACGCGATTGATTCAATTTTCGGTACGCGACAAGTCGAAAACCGGGGGGAAAAAATTGAATTAGTGGTTTACAAAATTGAGTAATTTACAACAGTTAGGAATTTAGATTAATGCCGAAACAATGTTGCTGTTACTCGTAAAATAAAAAATAATTAAAATCCTTTTAAAAATTATTTCTGTATATCAATTTTGTTTATAGATCATATAATTATTTACTATAAATCAAATTAATTAATTCAATATGTATTAAAATAAAGTGACTAAATTTGGTATCGAACAATTACGGTTTGCTCCAAACGATCCATGCAAGAATATTTATAGACATGGCAATTTTCAGCCCAAAAAGTTAAAATGGTATCGAGAGGAGCGGAATTGGTTTTGGTTTCACATGTACATTCAGAAATCGGTTTGAGAATTATAGAGAATCCAATGAATTAGGTTGAATACAAAATTCTGTCTAATATAACCATGTGGTTTAAGTCTAAATAATAAACTCAAAAAATTTAATTAATTTGAACATTGCAATGAAATTTGTATGTTATATGCCATATGCTGCCAATAATTGAATTTGTATAATCAAAATAGAACCTTTTGTACGACAGCAGCATCTTCAAAATAATCACCACCCTGCATGAACACCGCAGGCTCAAGCCAAGTCACGTAGCTGACGAGCTTTTGTCTCAACACAAATGATCGGCTACGCGAAGACCCGAGAGCTTGAGCTTTAAAAGCTACCCGAAGTTCTTAGGTTCAAGCCATATCAAGTGAGAAAGAACAAAACTCAAATCACGGACTACGTAACCGGCTACTTGGAGACCCTCGGATTTCAAGTTAACGGTCGAAAATTCTGAAAATGTTTGACAGCAGCATCTTCAAAAAAGATCACCACACTGCATGAGCACCTCAGACTCAAGCCAAGTCACGTAACTGACGAGCTTTTGTCTCAACTCAAATGATTGGCTACGCGAAGACCCAAGAGCTTGAGCTTTAAAAGCTACCCGAAGTTCTTAAGTTCAAGCCACATCAAGTGAGAAAGAACAAAACTCAAATCGCGGACTACGTAACCGGCTCTTCGAAACCCTTGGAATTCAAGTTAACGGCCGAAAATTCTGAAAATGTTTTTGAAGTACAAGCCCTGAGAGAGAAGTACATGCAGTTTGCATGGCATGCAGCTGAATGTTTTGGAATCAAAGTTATGTCAATCAAGTTAACTATTTAGTAAAAATGTAATAGAAATAATAAAGTTTAGTCGATTAAAATGAACGTAAATGAGATTTTTTTAATGAAATACGTTAAGAGTTAATGATTTACAATGTGAAATAATTCTATCTAATACCTCTGTGGTTTGAGTCTAGCTACATAAACTCAAAAGATTTATTTCATTAGAATTTTCGATTGAAATTTGTTGGTATATAATATGCTGCCATTAATTCAAAATGTATGTTGCACGACAAAAACATCTTCAAAAAAGATCACCACTCTGCATGAGCACCTCAAGCTCAAGCCAAGTCACGTAACTGACGAGCTTTTGTCTCAACACAAATGATCGGCTATGCGAAGACCCAAGAGCTTGAACTTTAAAAGCTACCCGAAGTTCTTAGGTTCAAGCCAGATCAAGAGAGAAAGAACAAAACTCAAATCGCGGACTATGCAACCGGCTTCTTGGAGACCATCGGATTTCAAGTTAACGGTCGAAAATTATAAAAATGTTTTTGTCGTGCAAGCCATGAAAGAGAAATATATATAGTATATTGGTAGGCAGCTTAATGATTTGAAACCAATGTTCAAAGTCAAACAACTTAATTATTTAGTAAAAATAATAGAAATAATAACATTTAAGTTATTTATAAAATTAATATATTGAAACCAACAAATTTGATACGTTGATATTTTTTAATGCATGTTAAAGAGTTAATAATGTGGATTGTAGGATAATACTATCTAATTACTTTGTGATTTGAGTCTAACTAAATAAACTGAATTGCATTTAATTTGAATATTCGAATGTATTTGTATGTTATATAATATGCTACTAATAATTTGAATTGTATACTCGTGTAATGAGAGATCTACAATTTTAGGAATTAACTTTAAAGTACATTAATGAATGGTGAACACAACGGCAATGTTGGAAATGGTATGGGCCCTTATACCGCCTACAACATAATCGAGCCGATGTGAATTGAATATAATAAATCAAAACTTAAATAAATGACTATAAATACCATTGATTTGTGTTTATCAATTAGCACTAAATTGAAAGTAATTTGATAATGTTTGGTAGCATATTACACCATACAATTGTAACGAATTAAAAATATTAAACGAATTTAAGCTGTAATAGATTGTTACTTTAACACACATATATTGATGTTGATCTTTTATTAGTGTTAAGTATTCAAAACTAATTCAAATGTTTTTATGAATTGTACACTAAATAGCATTAGAAAATAAATTTGAAGGCGTATGTCTTCATAAATAGATTGAAATGAGTGAAACAGATAAGCCGTTATAAAAGACATCAGACTAAACATGATTATTTCTAAGTAGAATCTTCGTTAACGATAGGTAATATTAAAATGAAGTTTTCTTATTGAAAAATAAATATACTATTACTTTAAAAAGACGAAATTCTCAATGTACATGTGATTAAGCCCGCTCGCCAACTTCAAGGCACCAATTCATCGAGCGGGAAAGGATTGGTTAAGCAGGAAAGGAAAATGTTTAAGGGGTAGCCTGAAAAATTAAATTGATGAAGTTGGAATGAAGGGATTGTTTTCTATTGTCGTTAAGCTAACGTAAGCTTTAACTGTCTCGCGAGTTATTGGTTTGGTCGTAGTAGTAAGAATGCACATAATTCAACCTTTTACACGGCAGCAGCCATCGTCAAAAATGATCACCACTCTGCATGAGCACCTCAGGCTCAAGCCTAGCCACGTAACTGACGAGCTTTTGTCTCAATACAAATGATCGGCTACACGAAGACCCAAGAGCTTGAGCTTTAAAAGCTACCCGAAGTCCTTAGGTTCAAGCCACATCAAGAGAGAAAGAACAAAACTCAAATCGCGGACTACGTAACCGGCTTCTTGGAGACCATCGGATTTCAAGTTAACGGCCGAAAAATTCTGAAAATGTTGTTGCCGGCAAGCAAATAGACATGTAGATACAGTGTGTTTGGCAGGCAGCATGATTTGAAATCAAAGTTATTTTATGACAAACAAGTTAATTATTTAGTGAAAATTTAATAGAAATAACAAAGTTTTGTCGATATAAATGAACTAATTGAAAACAAAAATATATTACATTAATCCATTGAAATAAGATAAAAAGTTATTGATTCAGATTGAAAAGTAGTTTAATTTAAAGCTGCCATTTTTGCCAAAATAGTACAATACCAACAGGATAAACAAATATAATATAAAATAATAGCGACGACACCATTAGATAATCCGCCTATGTAATTGAATACAAATATTGTAATTCAATCAAAAAATATTAATATCTAAGGTGTTATTTGCGAAACGATTCGGTTTTCTTGGCGCAACTAAATTCCCTTCCCTAGCATAATCTAAAATAATCTAATACATATAGGGACTAAAGAGAAGTTTTATTAGACATCCTAACTTGATCTGACCTACTTGCGCAACGCGATCGCGACCCGTGATTTAAAAAGCACTCACTACTTCGTTGCGGGGATCACTCACGTTAGGAGAACACCCCGTTGATGTCTTCTGTTTTCTTCAGCGGTGCTCCCCCATTCCATCTCCAGCCCATGTAAAGCACTGAATTTAGTTTGCATACAAAGCAAAACAACACCCTAACTTGAAACTATTAACACTCGCGGGGCCCTAACGTGGTTAAAGAACGCGGACTAATCACTTCATTTTAAATTACGGTTTGTAAATAAAAATCTAAACCTCGCACTGTAACACCTGTAACAATAGAAAATTGATATCAGTTATTTTGTTGTTAAAATGTAACATGCTAAATATGTATGTTTGGTTGGTGGGAAATACTTACATTGCCCCTGTAACGAGTCCGCCTTTATCTTCCTTCATGGTTGTAGAATGGAACTCCATTCGTTTCAGGGTGCAAATCGCCTACGCGGGTTTTTAAGTTTCGGAACGCGGCTGATTCAAGGTTTCCAACGCGTTTGAATCAAATTTCCGCACGAGATCGATTCAAATTTCCGAAGGCGACTGATTAAAGATTCAAACCGCGATTGAATGAAATTACGGGAAACGATTGATTCAAATTTCCGAACGCGATTGCTTCAAGTTTTCGTACGCGATTGAATCAAGGTATGGAACGCGACTGATTAAAGTTTCGCAACGCGATTGAATGAAATTACGGAATGCGATTGATTCAAGTTTACGTACGCGATTGATTCAAATATCCGAACACGGTAGTTATGGAACGCGATTGAATCAAGTTACAGAACGCGATTGAATCAAGTTACAGAACGCGATTGAATCAAGTTACAGAGCGCGATTGAATCAAGTTACAGAACGCGATTGAATCAAGTTACAGAACACGATTGAATCAAGTTACAGAACGCGTTTGAATCAAGTTCCAGAGCGCGATTGAATCAAGTTACAGAGCGCGATTGAATCGAGTTACAGAACGCGATTGAATCAAGTTCCAGAGCGCGATTGAATCAAGTTACAAAAACGCGATTGAATCAAGTTTCTGAACGCGATTGAATAAAGTTACCGAACGCGATTGAATAAAGATACCGAACGCGATTGAATAAAGATACCGAACGCGATTGATTCATGTTTCCGAACACGATTGAATCAGCTTTCCGAACGCGATTGAATCAAGTTACCGAACGCGATTGATTCAAGTTTCCGAACACGATTGAATCAAGTTTTCGAACGCGATTGATTCAATTTTTGGAACGCGACACGTCGAAAAACGGTAGGAAAATTTAGAACAAGTGAATTTATAACATTAAGTAACGTACAACAGCCAGGAATTTAAATTAAAGTAAACTCAATTTTGTTGTTACTCGTTAAATTGAAAGTAATTTAAATGATTTTCAAAATAAGCTGTAAGTATTTTTGTATATTAGTTTGTTTTATAAATTACATGATTATTTACTATAAATTAAATTAATTAGTTCAAATTGTATTGAAATAAAGTGACTAAATTTGTTATTGAATAATTAAGGTTTGCTCCAAACGATCCATGCAAAATATTTAAAGAGAGGTAATTTTCAATCTCAATAAGTTTAAATGGTATCGAGAGGAGCGGAATTAGTGTTGGTCTCACATGTACATCGAGAAATCGGTTCAAGAATTGTAGAAAATTAAATGAATTGTTGGATGAATACAAAATTCTATCTAATAACTTGAGATTTGAGTTTAGCTAAATAAACTCAAAAGATATATTTATTTTGAATATTGCAATTTGTGTGTTTATATAAAATACTGCCAATAATTTAAATTGTATACTCTTAATTGCACTGCTTAAAAATTTGTATCTCACCACTCTGCATGAGCACCTCAGGCTCAAGCCAAGTCACGTAACTGACGAGCTTTTGTCTCAACACAAATGATCGGCTATGCGAAGACCCAAGAGCTTGAACTTTAAAAGCTACCCGAAGTCCTTAGGTTCAAGCCACATCAAGTGAGAAAGAACAAAACTCAAATCGCGGACTACGTAACCGGCTACTTGTAGACCCTCGGATTTCAAGTTAACGGCCGAAAATTTTGAAAATGTTTGACAGCAACATCTTCCAAAAATATCACCACTCTGCATGAGCACCTCAAGCTCAAGCCAAGTCACGTAACTGACGAGCTTTTGTCTCAACACAAATGATCGGCTATGCGAAGACCCAAGAGCTTGAACTTTAAAAGCTACCCGAAGTTCTTAGGTTCAAGCCATATCAAGTGAGAAAGAACAAAACTCAAATCGCGGACTACGTAACCGGCTACTTGGAGACCCTCGGATTACAAGTTAACGGCCGAAAATTCTGAAAATGTTTGCCAGCAGCATCTTCAAAAAAGATCACCACTCTGCATGAGCACCTCAGACTCAAGCCAAGTCACGTAACTGACGAGCTTTTGTCTCAACACGAATGATTGGCTACGCGAAGACCCAAGAGCTTGAGCTTTAAAAGCTACCCGAAGTCCTTGGGTTCAAGCCACATCAGAAGAGAGAACAAAACTCAAATCACGGCCTACGCAACCAGCTACTTGGAGATCATCGGGTTTCAAGTTAACGGTCGAAAAATGTCCTGCAAGCCCTAAAAGTGCAAAGCTGTAAATGCAGTTGTATTGGCAGACAGCTGAATGATTTAAAACAAAAGATATATCAAACAAATTTTAATTATCGAGTCAAAATGTGATATTTCTATCACTCCATAAAGTAAAAATAAAGTGTAGTCGGTAAAATTAAAGTGTAGTCGATAAAATTAAAGTGTAGTTGATAAAAATAAAGTGTACTCGATAAAAATAAAGTGTAGTCGATAAAAATAAAGTGTAGTCGATAAAAATTAAGATATTGAAACCAATAAATATGGTACATTGGGAAAAATTCATTTATTTTATAAAATAAGTTTTAATATTAGTTACAATGTAAATATTAAAACTTATTTCATAAAATGTATGAATGTTTCCCAACGTAACATATTTATTGGTTTCAATAACTAATTCAAATACTATCTGATGTCTCTGTGGTTTGAATCTAAATAAACTTTAATGTGAATATTCGATTACAATTTGCATGTTATATAATATGCTGCCAATAATTTGAATTGTATACTCGTGTATGAGAAATCTACAATTTTGGGAATGGTCTGCAATGGTTTTTTTTTAATAAATGATGAACACAGCGACAATGCTGGAAACGGCATGGGCCCTTATACCGCCTACAACATAATTTGAGTCGAAGTGAATTTAAATAATAAAGAGACCAACATTTAATACACTGTTATAAATACATTATATATTATAATTTAATAATCATTGGTAGCATATGATATTATAGAATCGAAACCAAATATTAAATTAATTTAAGCTGTATAAAGATTGCTACTTTAACACAAACAGATTGAAATAATTCAAATATTTTTAAGAGTTGTGCACTATATATAGTAAATAAATCTTTTTAAGGTGTATGTCTCCATAGGGGGATTGAAATTAATGAAACTGTTACAAAATATATTTTTTAGAGCATTAGAAAATCTAATTTTAAGACTAATGTTCCGATAAATGGATTGAAATTAATTAAAACAGATAAGCTGTTATAATACACAGACTAAATATCATTCAATCTGACTATAATCTTTGATAATGAATTGAAATTAATTTAAAAATAACTTTTTAATATTCAAAAACATATTTGATAAATTAAAAAGACGAAATTCTCAATGCACATGTGATTAAGCCTGTTCACCTCGACAAGGTCCTAATTCCTCGAACAGGGTGGATGATGGGTGGTAATTTTAATTAAAAAATAATAATAATGTGAAGCTTTATATCAAACGTCAGAATATATGTAAAACAGCAAGAAAACGCTAGTTATGTGCTGTGATTTGGCAAGAAAAAGCAGTACTAGTCTGTGAATTGGCAACAAAATGCAGAGGTATGAATATCACTTGTACAAACCCTTCGATAAAAGGGATGTTTGTATTTTTAAATTCGGCTGTGTTTACTATACAATGTATAGGTCACAGAAGTTTATATCATGTGCTCCTGTATAGTACAGTTACACATACATTTTTTTTGGTGTTACGTGTATTAAATATCTTTCAAAGTTAATTCACAGCAAAAGTATTTTAGTTGTCAAATTGTTAATCTATCACCATCCGACAACAAGTAGTATACTAATGAAATATAGTATACTACGGTGATATCAGGAAAGACACATTTTCTCGCATAACGATTTTAATTTTACTATCAAATTCAAGATATACATATAAAATATTAATGTTCGTATAATAATAGTAAGTTTATTTTCGTACTCACTAAAAAACGATTTCTTTCCGCGCGAGTTCAGACTTGTTTACTACGTTTACGGGCGGAGATTTCCATACCACAAGGTTTTATATAAATAATATTAATATCAATGTTATTAATTCTTCAAAACGTTCCTCATTACACACTCAGATTTACCCGGTGCGGAATTATGATTTTTTTTATTGGTTACATGAAATTAAATACGCGAGCACAGGATGACGCATGGCGCGTTATCGCGCGCGTCAGCTCACATCTCACGTTTTTTGTATGGAAAAACCCGAGCGCGCTTGTTACGAGATACATATATTCACATAGATTCGCGAATAAAAGGGTGTTGCATTAAATGTATTGGATTTACACAAAAATTATATTGGATTTACACAAATATATTGGATTTACACAGGAAATATAAGAGATGTTACGTAAAAAAATTAAAATAGTCCCAGAGATTAAAATTAATTTCACGCAATTATTATATCACACGACCGTATGAAACCGTATTAAATAGTGTGTAATATTAATGCGAATTGATAAATTAAATTGTCGAACGATCGCAATCAAAGTACGTCGTGTGGCATTAAAAAAATGCCAGAGTATCTAAAAAAAACTTACCCCACTACACACAACACCCATTTACACTTGAACTTACTGCACTACTTAATTATTCGCAATTAAAACCACTGAATATAAGGCGAAACATAAAAATTATTTAGCTAACGCGACTAGTAACAACGGATGACAAACTAAGACTGGTGCTCTCGCGACGGCGCGGACCGCTCAGCAACAAACGCGTCTCTTTCTATCTCATAGCGCAGTGGCCACGGAAATATTTATAGACATTTTTTGTTGATAACTATTAAGCGTGGACCTGTTCCATTTTGATACTATCCAAGGGGAGTCCGCGCGTTTGCAATAAATACTTTTAGGAATGAAATTGCAGACTACGTTTTATTAATAATTAAAAACCCGGGGGAGTGGGCGGTTTTCACATATATTTTTTGCCTCATTTACACATGACTACTAGCAAACTACGTATGTAATTAAAAATATAATTACGAGATAATTTTTGTTGGGGATTGTTAATTTTTTAATCTACATTGCTACAAATACTCACAAAACAATTTCACGCATAAACAATTTAATTTTAAATAATAAAACACTGAAGTGTGATAAAAAACAAAGTAAAAAATCGTTTTATTTATCCTTTAAAATGAATTATCACAAAGTAGACGCCTTAACAATCCAATAATTTTATTTTATTTTGAAACGCAGCTGCATTTTTTTAAACGCTGGCCGGAATTAACGTTAATAATAATAATTATAATGCCGAATGTGGTCTAAAATGATTTGGAAATTATTTTTTTTGATTGTGATTTGTTGGCTTTTAATGGAACCATATTTCAAGTAATTAAAGTACATATGCGACACTATCCTTGTAGTTCATACTAGTTCATACATTCGCAAACAATATGCAGTTATAGTTTGATAATTATATTTTAAAATGCTTCGAAGCTAATAATCAAATGGTACCATATTTTGTGATTTATCTAAAGCGTCTGATTGTGTTTCCCTTAAACTTTTATGTGTATGCGATACTATCCTTGTACTTGTATATTACTTGCTCCCGTACCTTGCGATTAAATATTTCTTGGTGTTACGTGTGTATATATTAAATTAAATTTATTTTCAGATAAATTCACACGTAAAAAAAACTACGTGAAATTAAAGTTAATCTGGCAATCGTTCAGTGTCGTTAGACACTACAAAACCGAAATATAGATAGAATTCACACCAAAAGTATTTTAATTCGCAACCCTCTGCCACCACCAGGCGTTATTTAATTAGTATAATATATCATGAAAGGCATGTGATGCCTCTACACCGATTTTATACTTATTTTAAAATAAAATTAATGATATAAAATGTTAATACTCGTATAACAATGGCAAGTTTATTTTTGTACTCACTAAAAAAGAACGTTTTCTCTCTCCGAGCTGACCTCGGAGTTGTTTACAACTTGTACCCGCAGAATATTCCATTTTATAAGAAGTCATATAGTTTTATAGCTGAATCTATTCTCGTAGTCACAAAAAAATCTTTCTTTCAGAGCTGACCTGTTATCACTATTGCGCGCGGAATATTTTGCAAGGTAGCAGTTGAAACAAATAATGTTATTAAATACTCAAAACGTTCCTCATTAAACACTTATTTAACCGGCGTCGAATAATTACTGTTGATTAGTATTTAGCGCGAGCTCAGATGACGCATAGCGCCAGCTCATATCGCGCTATTTTTTTGTATGGAAAAAACGCGAGCGCAATTGTTACGAGATATATAATTGTGAATCACACAGATGGGCGAATAAAAAGGTATTGGGATACTCATAAGTTGTAACACTTGCATTTAACCGGTGTCGAATAATAAAAATATATAATAAAATAATAAAAGTTGATTATAATTTATCGTGAGCTCAGATGACGCAACGAGCACGCCAGCTCACACCGCGTTTTTTGTATGGAAAAAACCGAGCGCGGTTGTTACGAGATAAATATGAAATGTTAATCACACAGATTCGCGAATAAAAAGATATTGGATTACTCCTTATAAGTTGTAACACTCGAATTTAATCGGCGTCGAATAATAAAATATATAATAAAATAATAAAAGTTGATTAATATTTAGCGCGAGCGCAATGACGCAACGCGCGCGCCAGCTCATACCGCGTTTTTTGTATGGAAAAAAACCGAGCGCGGTTGTTACGAGATAAATATGAATTGTGAATCACACATATGGGCGAATAAAAAGGTATTGGATATCTCATTATAAGTTGTAACACTCGCATTTAATCAGCGTCGAATAATAAAAATATATAATAAAATAATAAAAGTTGATTAATATTTAGCGCGAGCTCAGATGACGCAACGCGCACGCCAGCTCACACCGCGCTATTAGCATGAAAAAAAAACCGAGCGCGGTTGTTACGAGATTGTGAATCACAGACTTATATATTGGTTTTAAACCAAAAAAAAATACAAATGTTACTTAATATGAAAACAGCCCTAGAGTTTTTTTCATTTGTTCGCATTACTATTATACCATATAACACATTTATGCGAGTTATGTGATATAATAATTGTGTGAAATTAATTCTAAATTTCACACAATTATTATATCACATAACGCGCATACATTTGTTATATGGTATAATAGTAATGCGAACAGATGAAAAAAATTGTCGTACGGTTTTAATTGCGATCGTACAATTTTTTTCATAAAAAAAAGAGCCTACACCATAATATCTCAAAAGAACGACTTACCCCATTACACGCAGCACCCATTTACACTAAAACTCACTGCACTATTTTCACTATTCACAATTAAAACCACTGAATGTAAGACGAACAAAACTATGTAGCTAAACACAACTGGCATCTTCGGATGATGGGCTAAGACTGGCTGATGCGTCGTAGCGTATGCGTCAGTCAGCTTAGCCGAGCGCTGAGTAACAATAATCCATCTCTTTCTAACTCATTGTGCGCTGGCCACGGAAATATTTATAGACATTTTTTGTTGATAATATTAATCGGACCGGTCCTATTTTGCGAGCATCCAAGGGGAGTCCGCACGTTTGCAACCAATGGTTTTAGGAATGAAATTACAGACTACATTTTATTAATAATAAAAACCTAGGGAGTGGGTGGTTTTCACATATTTTTTTTTACTCATTTACACATGACTACTAGGAAACTATAAATACAATTAAAAATGTAATTAGAAATATTTTTTTTGTGATTTTTTAATCTAATTAACACATAAAACTGGCGCACATTTGATTTTTAAACACAGATGCAATTTTTTTAAACATTTTTTGGTGATTTTTAAATCCAATTAACACATAAATCTCGCGCTCATTTGATTTTTAAACGCAGATGCAATTAAAAAAAAATGTTGATGATTTTATAATCCAATTAACACATAAAACACGCGCTCATTTGATTTTGGAACGCAGATACAATTTTTTTTAACATTTTTTGGTGATTTTTAAATCCAATTAACACATAAAACTCGCGCTCATTTGATTTTGGAACGCAGATACAATTTTTTTAAACATTTTTTGGTGATTTTTTAATCCAATTAACACATAAATCTCGCGCTCATTTGATTTTTAAACGCAGATGCAATTAAAAAAAATTGTTGGTGATTTTATAATCCAATGAACACATAAAACTCGCGCTCATTTGATTTTGGAACGCAGATACAATTATTTCTAACATTTTTTGGTGATTTTTTAATCCAATTAACACATAAAACTCGCGCTCATTTGATTTTGGAACGCAGATACAATTTTTTTTAACATTTTTTGGTGATTTTTAAATCCAATTAACACATAAAACTCGCGCTCATTTGATTTTGGAACGCAGATACAATTTTTTTAACATTTTTTGGTGATTTTTTAATCCAATTAACACAGAAAACTCGCGCACGTATAATTTTTAAACGCAGATGCAATTTTTGGGAACTTATTAAGATTACAGGGATAATTCAAGAATTCCCTTAAATTATCCCTGTATTGTAAAAGAAAATATAACGAATTTTTCTGTGGGGTTTAAACAAATGTGTGCCACTCGTAAAAGTTGATTCCCACTTACAATTTCTAAATATTTTTATTTTTATTTATAATTCAATTATTTTATATTTTGTAAATTTTCCATAAAGGCACCTTACACGATCAATATTGCTGTCAATATTTTAGAATAATGACAGTATTAATGTACGATAATATGTTTAAAATGTTCCTTATTCTAGAATGTTGCCAGTATTACTCAACGTGTAAGGTATAGTAATGATGGAATGAAGAGAATACTGATCTTTATCCGGATAATTGATTACTTGATAAATATAAAAGGAGGATTGAAGCAAATATTGACAGTACTAGGATTGACAGTATTATTGACCGTGTAAGGTGCCTTATAGATGTACGTTAATTCATTCATGCTTTCTTAAATTCTCTGTAAGAAAGCACAAATGAATTAGACATAGAACATCTATGGAAAATATACAAAATATAAAATAATTGAATTATTAATATATATATATATATATATATATAATATATTAATAAAAATATTTAAAAATTGTAAGTGGGAATCAACTTTTACGAGTGGCCCAAATTTGTTTAAACCCCACAGACAGATTCGTATATTAAATAATATTAAACATAATTTGTTTTATATTTTTTTAAGACGTGAATTTTAAATTGTATTACGTAAAGTTATTTTATTTATAATAGGATTGTCATTCATTTTCCAATAGTATGTATATTCCAAAAGTGGAATAATAAATACGAATTATTGCATATTATTAGATATATAGATAAATGCCGCGTTAGTCGTGTGATTTAATTTTAAGAGAGTTTAGAAGAAGAAGATATATTTATTGTAACATACATACATGCAAGATATACATACATGTACAAGAGGCCATCAACCATGGCCTCAGCCTTAAGAGAGTTTATTTAAATTGAAAACAATAATTAGAATCGATTATATATTTTCCATTATTTTTATATATTTTTTACAGAAACTTGTATAAATCAATTTTTAATTCTAAATCATTTATTGGTATTACTATTCTTGAAATTTTGAACCCTAAACCTAGATTTCAGGGTATCTAATAAAGATGAGGGGAAAAACTTATTGAATTCGCTAAAGGTCGTTTTAGACAAGACAATTTCTTAGCTCAAAAGTTGTTGAAATGTTGAAATGAATTCATGTATCCTCCTCCCATACAATTTGTCCTACAAATAGAACGCGTTATATTTTTCCATTCGATCTACAATCCAATACAATATTTTAAATAATTTGCTGTATGATACGAGACAATTTAGATTGTCTCGCATCTTGACTAACTTTTGAGTCAAGAAATTGTCTTCTCTAAAACGACCTTAAGACTAGAAATCTGGTAATAACTAACACTTGGTTTAAACTACCAAAAAGAAGGCTATGCACCTGGACATCCCCAAGACATAAATCAGACAATATAGTACGAAACCAGATAGACTATATTCTGATTAACAAAAGATATAGGAACGCCATTCGCACAGTCAAAACATACCCAGGACCAGATGTGGAGTCGGATCAGAATCCCCTTACCACCACTATACAAATTAAACTGAAAAAAGTCCAAATAAAATGTCGAACCCAGAAATTAAAAGCCACTATGCTTCGAGATGAAGAAATAAGATAAAGCGTGAAGACGAACATCAACGAAAATCTCGGACAAATCATGCAACAAGTTATAGGTACCAATGTGGATGTGGATGAGACATGGGGTACCATAAAAGGAGCTCTGTGGGACGGCAGTAAGGATAAATTGAAACAGAAAAACAACTCCCAACCCCCATAAGAACAATGGACGAAATTTTGGCAAGAATGGAAAGCAGAAAACAATACAAAGAAAAGACAAGGATAGAAATAAATACAAAGAAATTCAACAAGAAATACGAAAAAAATTTATAGAAGCCAAAGACACATGTATGAGAAACTAATAAGGCACCTTACACGATCAATAATACTGTCAATATTTTAGAATAATGACAGTATTACTGTACGATAACATGTTGAAAATATTAATTATTTAACATATTACCAGTATTACTTATCGTGTAAGCTATAGTAATGATGGAATGAAGAGAATACTGATGTTTATCCGGATAATTGTTTACTGACAGTACTAGGACTGACAGTATTATTGACCGTGTAAGGTGCCTTAATGTGAGGAGATAGAATCGCTTCAGCTGAGGTATGATTCATTGAACTTACGTAAAAGGATCAAAGAATTCACTGGCATGGGAAAGAAGAAACAGACTGGTATAATAAAAGATAACAACGGTAATATTATAGTGGACATAGAGAAAAAGATCAAAAGATGGGAGGAATACATACAACAACTATTTGAAGACACCAGAAATGAAATAGAGATAAAAGAAACGTCGCAAGGACAAAGAATAACAGCCGAAGAAGTAAAGTATGCTATCAAGAACTCAAAAGATAGAAAGGCAGTAGGACTAGACGAAATACCAGTCGATATTCCTAAACTAATTGAGGAAGACAATATTACTTTACGATGAACTTCTCTGCCACAAAACTATGATTAGCCTTGGAATAAATAGACAAAAGTGTCTCTTATCTGCACTAAAACACAGCAATTAATTTTATTTGAACATGAACTATTCAATTGTATCTCCCCCACGCGAAACACATAATTCTAGGCGCGTATGAAGCCGGTTATACGAGTTTTGAATTTCTTCTATCGTGATCGATCGAATGGCATCTCGGATTCGACTCAGTTTTTCAGATATTTTTTTTAGAAATTTAAAAATGTTTCAGTACTTCGAAGTTACATTTGAAAACAAACAGCTGGAATCATATTTATAATTGAAGCGAAGAAGGTATTTCCTCTTTCATTTTTTTCTAAAATGACAAATAATTTGTTTTCCCCTCTTTGCAACCGAAACCGGGAACAGACGGTAGATAAAAAGTTCTAATTTCATAATCATTTATTTGTAAAACTTCCCCCACCAGATCAGTTCATATCATCACACTGCGTAAATATATCTGATTCCAGGTCTCCACCCATGTTAGCATTATTTATCAAATGAGTAACCTTATCTAATCTTATCTGAAATCCAACTACACTTGTTAGTCATTAAAGGTGTTTCGTGATCACAGGTGAATTTTACGCACATTGTACAAAATGAAGTGTTTAAAATGCTTGCATTATTTAGCTATTATCGCTGGTAATTATTGAATTAAACTAATATTTCGTTTTACTAATATAAGTGATTAGTTATGATAGCGTGCCTGTCGGTTGAAGTGGACGCCAGAAGGAAGATTTTGAAAGGGCGCAAAACCGTTACAAGGACTTATGTTGGTGAGTAAAAACAATTTCTTCGCGGGTTGTTTTTTGAAACTTTTGATTTTTTTTATAGCGGATTCAGCACTGCCTGCTTGGGCGTACGTTGTTCTAATTGCATTCGGGGAGCTAATTGCTGGCGGGATTATCTACCTCATTATGAAAAAGCGTATTCTCGACACACCATTATCAGGATCATATGATATTAGAAATAGTAATCCATAACTGACTATTTCATCCTGCCACTACCGATGGATATGGTAGCCTTTGATAATGGTTAAACTATAAATAGTATATAAAATATTTGAATATAATGTACTGCACACATTAGTGATGTATTAGATTGAATCAGCATTTACTTTGTGATAATTCATTATATTAAATAAATATAATGAAAAGAAAAATTCGTTTTGTTATTTATTAGTGTTGTTTCACTTATGTCCGTATTCACTAACATCCCATAAGCTATTGAATGAATAAATTGACGTCATTATGACAAAATTTACCAAAACAAATGTCAAACACCTTGAATAGCGCTTACAATTGGAGCTTTATGACACTTTTTGTGTTTTTTATTCAGTGTTTGCAATAGAGAGAATCTAAAGTAATTACATTCCCTAGATAATGTATTTATTGTTGCTATAACAAAGAATTCTTATTGGTTCAATAGCTATTGATAGATCTATGGAACGTCGGTGAATACGGGGGGCTTAACTGGTAAGATTTTTCTTTCATAATTTAGTACTGTTTTTTGTTTATTTATTTATCTCTTTGTTTTGAAGTTTATATTTGATATTATTGAATTGTTCTGGGCTTTATTTTGTGATAATTCATTAAAAGACAATATTAGTGGTTTATTTTTTTTATTTCTACATAGTATAGGTTGTACATTTCACTAATAATACATAGAAACAAATAACTACTTAACAGATAATGCCCTAAATCTAAATAAAACGAACAGTTCTCAGTCCTCACTATCATCATTACCGGACAACGGAATTTCATCAATTATCCCCGACTGCTCCGCGTAATTGACACTTTCCAAATACGCGAGAATACATTCCTCTGCGTCCTCACCGTTACTAAACGTAAGTTTCAATGTTTTCCAGTTATAGTAATCGTTGGCACACTCCACCCCTTGCCACTGGCATTCAAAGCCATCATCCTAAAAAATATTTTATTAAAATATCTCATTGGTGCAAATTTCTATTTTACACTTACATCCGGTTGCCGTGTCATTACTGTGTTCTTTCCAATAATTGTATTACTTACTATACAGCCAGTATAATCGACAACGGTGATTCTTGATCCGTACAGCTCAGAATCAAAAAAGATTTCCACTGTACAATTATCACCGACAGTTTGCCACTGACCGCTGTATGAAAGTTCACTTAGAGTGCATTCTCGGGTGAATAGGACAGATCTAGAATGTAACCAAATAGTTTTTATTAAATAACATGAACAAAAAGCATACTAAATATAAAAACTACTCCACATGTTGTCCTACTACTACTCATATTTCTATTCGTTTTTTTTTTTCTTTCATAAAACAAATCGTATGTTCATGTCGGCCATAGTTTTTTGTCAATGTTACCTAATCATCTCATCATGACACACCATCTTTCTGAATATTGTTCACATCTACAGTGTTATCCAAGTTAAATTAATTAGTTAATTAACTCTTCAACACTATTTACGGTTACATATTTCCGTGGATGTTTCCTATTGAATAGTTCAATGGCGACAAGATAGTTCCGCAACACCGTAACATTTAAATAGTTAAATTCACTGCTCTAGTGAAAATCACTTGATCCAATCTCGGTCATAACATTAATCAATGTATTAAAATGAATAATAGAACCCAAATATCAATATTATTATATCATATATATTATATTTGAGCTTCTATTACCATTAGAAATAACTATTTCATTATATATACATATAGCCTCAAGTACCGGCTATCGTAGTACAAATTCACGTTTCAATATTTTTTTGCCACCATGTATATGTACAGTGTGGTAACAATATATTTGAATACGACATTCTGACTACGCCAAAGTACTTTATAGAATAATCAAAACTTATTATAAAGAATGAAATTTTCTCAAATAATGCAAATAAAAAAGGTCGATATGGGGATCAATAGCATATATCTTATTGTAGTATGTACATTGTACTGAGTATTTTAAATGTATCAAGTTTTATTTTTTTTAAAACCTTTTGTATTTAGAGGACGTAAAACGGATAGACAAAAACAATTACCTATCAGCATCATCATCGTCCTCCTCCTCCTCTTCTACCACCTCGCTGTCGCTGATATTTTCAATGGTCGTAGGAATCGGAGTGCTTTCATTCTTCTTCACCTCCTCCATTGCTTTCTGAACGACATCATAAAACTTGTTCGATGTGGTCTCATATTTAAATCGCGCAGCCAGTTTCTCTAACGAATGCTCATTTTCACAAAAATTCAAACCCACCCACATCCATGTGTTGCTGGACATCTTAAATGGTTGTAGTTGAAACTCGGATGTTATTAGCAGGTTTAAAACGATTTTATGCACTAATTCTCGTCGCAGAAGCAATCTGTATGTGTCTAAAATAACAGAGATTGGTAATTGTTTTCCACACTACATAGAAATGCATTCAATACTCAAATAAAATAATGGAATCCATTAAATGTGTTGTTATAAATAATAAAAATCAGTTGCAAGAATAACAGTGAAAAAGTCTATTTGAAATTTCAAAGATGCTTTAATTGGATTACCATGAGGTATCCTTTCTAATTTAGTATCCTTGCTCATATGGTATATATGCGATACTTTAAGTGCAAACATATAATAAATTGATGTGTGGAGTAAGATTGTGTAAAATAAAAAAAATCTTACTGTTTTTCGGATGATGGAGTACTTTAATATCGCCAACGCCACGTTCCTTCCATTCTTTATTGTTATACCTGTACAACTTCCCCCGTTCACTAAACAAAACGGTTTCCTCCTCCTCTCCAGTTGTTACAACAATAGCGTCGGGTAGAGGTACTATAGGTTCATAATGGGGATCATAATGTTCCCCTTCAACATCTTCAGTGGATTCATTATTGGGGTCTGCAGGTGGCGTTTGCTTCGTTGCTGAACCAAAAACGGGTTTACCAGCACCCAGGTTGGCAAAGGGATTCTCATTTTGATTACCTATAATCATATTAATATTTTATTGAATTATTAAGGCATCTACTATTTTCTAGAAAGTAATTAAGGGGTACAAGCCAATTCTAGAACCTCCTCCTGACTTTGAGGAACCTGCAACCTCCTCCTTGGCCTGCCTGTAGATCAGAGGAAATTCCAGAGTCCCTCAAACTTGTGAGAAGGTTTTGTACCTTGACCTACCGGCTGGCCTAGGAGGAGGTTCCAGAATGGCTTTTCAAGGCCCTGATAGAGGTAATAGCTCCTATGACCTATCGAAGGTTCCAATCATTTTTGAGTTCCTTCTCCATGGTGGTCAAAATGTATTCGGAAAGTAAAAATCGACGTGTATGCAATTTTTAAAAAATCATAAATAAATGTATATCATGTATATCAGTTTGATAGTGTGAACACTGTGAGATTTCCAGATAGTCCCCTAATTTGCTACTACGGGATATTTTAGCTTAAGTTTTACGTTATTTGTTTGCAAGTAGCTGGGCGAATGCTACGTTACCGACGGGACCAACGACTTAAAGTGGCTTCCAAAGCACATGTATATAAAAATATATAATAAAATACCTTGACCAAATCCTGATCCTTCTGATTTAGCAGCTAAACTCGAGAAACTTAAATCCGATGTGGTATTCAAAATAAGTTTTTCAGTTTTGTTTTCCGTACTAGCTCCGAACGTGAAACTGGATTGTGGTGTTGAACTCTTTCCCCCAAATATATTGGCAGTACTTGTAGCTGGATTACCAAAAATGTTTGTAGTAGGTGTAATGGTAACTTCACTACTCTTAGTATTAGCTCCAAAAAAGTTGCCAGTGCCTGCTGTAGCAACTGAACCAAACGTACTAGTTGTATTAGAAGTAGCAGTGCTGCCAAAAATATTAGAGGGTGTGCTTATAGAAGCCTTCCCCCCAAATATATTCGCGGGTGGGGTGGATGCGGTATTATCAAATATGGACTTGTTAGCGGAATTTGTACTAAAACTGTTAGTTCCGAACAAACTGCCCGTAGTACTAGGAGTCCCAAAACTAGTCTGCCCAAATACACTCGTCGCTTTAGTAGTAGCAGCAGTATTAAACGAAAACGGTTTAGCAGTAGTGCCAGAACTACCCAACAAACTCGGTTTAATTAGCAGCTCCTTTAAAGACTCCTGTTTACCACCGCTGTTGCTCGCAAATGAAAAGCTTGTCGTATCATTTGTTGGAGTACCAAAAACTGAACTAACAGTAGAAAAACCCGCATCAGGGGATGTAAATGACAAAAAGGTAGTTGAATTATTCCCAATGGTAACATCTCCCAATTTATACCAATCATCATCCTTCTTGCACTGCAAACAGCTGCAATCAGGCAACTGACGATAAGCCATGTATTTGGCAGGCAACTGCAGCCGTTTAGCTTCTTCAATCTCCTCCGCAGACACATGTGTTTCAGACACAAACTCAACATCAGAATCACTGTCTTTACTAACAACTTCGGCACCTAAAATAAAAGTTGAATTGATTTACATAAAATAGGGTAAACTTAAAATAACTGTGTACTTTGTCTGTTTAAGCAACAAAAATATCAAAACTACAACCAGTACTATTGATTAATTAAAAAGAAAAATGTGTTTTATTGTTTATAAGGGTTAATTGGTGTGTGTAAATAAAAACGCTCATGTTAATGAATTAACGTTTATTACTAAAATTTGGTAAGCCATTCAATTAAGTAAGTACATATAGGTTAATTTTTTAAGTACAAGTAAGTAGTCACTCTCCAACTGTTAAGTACATTGTGAAATGGTATTATTCTAGGTCCTAATCACACCATTGTTAAATTAGATTAGTAAATACTGGTTAATTGTTTGTATTTTACAGGTACTATAATTAAAACAAGTGTGCAAGTTAATTCAATTTAACATCAAATGATACACCATAAATATCTATATTAGCTTATTTTAGGTATAGTTTTATAGAATTTGGTGGCAATCATGCAAGCTTATTTTTTTTAAATATGCCTCATATTAGCTAAAATAATACTCATTTTGGCTAATATGAGGTATATTAAGAGATAATCATTCTGATTTTGATAAAATGGTTTTGAGAAAATTTTAAATACTTTCAACAAAATGCTTAGCAGTTAAACTTAATTTTTTTTGCACTGTAAGTATCCCGGGGGTGCGATTTTTAGGAGATCGCTATTGTCATGCGTAATATAAACCGTACATGTTTCAACACGAACTAATAACGTTAGTCAAAATATAACTACTGTTTTAGTTAGTTTTGTCAGGGTTAGCGATCTTTTATGAAGTGAAGGTTCAAAAATCGAGCCCACTCACAATAGTAGTGAACGTCTCTCGTTATAATCATAGCGATCACCCCCCTGGGCATTTTATTTGGAGAAGAAAATTTCACATGCCAACCCCTACAATTTTCTATCCAACATAGTACTAATTCGACTGTATAACAGCATACCCTTATTCTCAAATTATCAATATGCACAATAAGGTTTTCAGGTGGTAAAAATAATAGCATTACCTAAAATTTCGAAATAACAAAAAGCATTTCACCACTTATAAATGGTGTAATGCATTGCATTTAAAATGTAAATGCTATTCAGAAAACCAATTAAAGTTCAAAATGGTATTCTACATTTTAAATGGAAACCATTTCAATGGTCTGCTTATTATCTTTGGATAGATGTTTACTAAGTATGTATTAAACTTATACACTTGAAAAAGAGTTAATAATTTAAAAAATATCATTATTTAACGAGATTCAATAAAAATTGCTATTGATATACAACCATTTCTATAACAGCCAATTATGAGCCACCATGGGCTAGTATTATACAATAAATTGGTGCAATTGGGCCCTAGATGCCTAGATCAAAGCCACAGTTATTTATAGTGTCTCCACATTGCAAACAAACAAATCGCTGTTAGCGCCACACAACTCCCTATCATAATATTCGATGAATCAATAGTAATTAGCTTACCGATGGAAATATTTTTAAGTGCATCATCGATTGCTTTTTTAAACTCCACTGCAATTTCGCTGGTTTTGAACCGGAGACAGAAATTGTGGTATTCGATGGCGCCCTCGGAAAAGTCGGGCGCGCAGAACAGCCACGTTTTATCATCCTTGGGCGAGTACTTGACGTCGATCGTCAAGGCATGGTTTAAACAGATTTTGTGGATTTGCTCGCGGCGCATTAGTACTCTGAAAAAAGGCTTGTATATAGTAGGTAGTTAAACAGGCAGGAGAGGGTGAACATCAGGACTAAAATGACTACCATGACAATCATCTGACAGTTAAGGTTACGACGTCTCGTATGACTAATGCGAGCTAATTATGTTTAGGGATAAAAAAACTTTTGGGAATAATGTACCAATGAACATAATACAAATAAAAAAGGAAACTTATTTCAATACTATTCATTTTTAGTAAAGACAGAATATTTGTATACAGTATTGATTTGTTAGGCTAACAAAAACAATACATATTTCCATAAGAAGATAAAGATCAAGCAAGTTTGTATATTTTAAGACAAAAACCTACTTGCCATTGATAATCAATGAAAATGATTGTTATTGGGGTATGTGAGTGTTAAAATATTATAGAGAATCTATTGCAAATGTCTTACAATTTAAATCAAATATTAATTAATAAATCAATTCAGAAAGTAGTCTAGTGCCCATACTAGATAAGAGTTTAAAAATAAATAAATTCATGCAAAACAATCAAATCTCACCTTAATTTCTTATCCTCACGCTTGAACAGAATTTTCAAATCCCCGATACCGCGCTCCTTCCATTCACTCTCAATATGTCTATACAATTTCGCCCTATGACTATAAAGTACTTCCTCATTCTCCTCACCAGTTGTAACCTCCACTTTATCAGGTAATGGTATCACAGGTTTGAAATAAATGTTATCCTCTTCCTCTTCATAGTAACTGTTTTCAGACTCCTCCTCGTGCTGTTGCCCCTCACTTTGTCTACGTGGCGATCTTGGAGTGAATTCAAAGCCTGTCTTGTGATTTGATCCAAAAACGACTTCTTGCGTGGTCTCAGTTTTCGGCGTAGTTGTTGCAAGTGAAAACGAGAACGGTTTATTAATCGGGGTAGTGGTTGCACTTGTTTGGAACGTAAACGCCGAACTGGCTGGTGTTGTTGCGGCTGGGATGCCGAAATTAAACTTCAAACCACCCGTATCCAAATCAACCCCTTCGTTTTTCGAACCTTTCACTGGTATGGTATCATCTTTAGGGCAATCACACGCAAGACAGTAATCGCTTTCATTACGTGTATAACACTCCTTGCATTCCCAAGAGCCGGTTTTCGGTTTAAAAGCATCTCCAAAACCACTAGGTGTTGTTGAGCTTACTTCAACGCTCGATGTCACAGGTGATGACGTAGCTAACAACGGCATTCCAAATTTAAATTTAGCATCACCCGTACTTAGATCAATACCTTTTAAAACAGATTTCCCACTTTTCTCCGTGGTTTTATCTTTAGGCGATTCACAAGCTCCACATATAGTCTTATCACCATCATTCCTAATGAAACACTGAGTGCACTCCCAAGATCCTTCTTTAGGTTTAAACGCGTTTCCAAAACCAACTGGCTTAGAATTAGTAGCTTCCAAATCAACACGTTCTAATGTAGTAGCACCAAAACAAAATTGCGAATCAGACTGTTTTTTGGGCACAGTATCATTTTTAGGCGTCTCACAAGCCACGCAATGATTAACTTTTGTTTCATTAACAATATAACAATTTTTACATTCCCAACTACCCAGTTTCGTCTTAAATTTATCACCAAAACCTGTTTTAACCGGAGCTGGCGCCTCAACAGGCTTCTTCTTTTTATCACCACTATGCGTTTGTTTGACCGCACCGTTTTCATTCAACGTCTCCTGCGCTTGCTTCAAGGTGTTCAAAAACAACAACGCTAGTTCCTCGGTTTTAAAACGTATCGCAAACAATTCGGTGTTTAAAACGCCTTCCGAGAAATCTTTAGCGCACCAAGTTATAGCAGTAGCGCTCGATTTCATCCTAGAAAACTCGATATTTTTCAGCAACTGATGATTGCAACACACCTTATGCACTTGCTCGCGTCGCATCACCAAACGAATTATATTCTCCTTAAGCACCTTCATTTGACCAATACCCTTCTCTTTCCATCCTTTAGTTTCTGAATCAAACCGTAATAGCTTGGCTTTGGCTTCAAACAGGACCTCAGAGTTTTCCTCTCCTGTTTTAACTTCAACCAAATCAGGCAGTGGGATAACCGGTTTAAACTCGGCTGTTGGCACAAATTCTTCAGCGGTTACATTTAATTCGGGTTCATTTTCAGTTATCTTCTGTACGGGACTAAATAAGTTTGCTGGGTTGGTTGTGTTTATAGGGCTTGGTTTCACAATGCTATCATTTGATTTGACGGCATTAGTAGTACTGGTTGCAGGTGGAGTAGCAAACAGATTGGTTTTAATAGTTTGATTGCCAGATGGCAATGACAATATATTGAAAGGCGACGCTACTTTACTGTTTGAATCTTTATTAGTTGCAAACGTGAATGTAGGCTTTGCAATCTCTGAAACTGGTTCAGTTGCTTTGAAAGAAAATGAGGCAAATGGGCTAACCTTCGCATCAGGTACTGTAGCTACTTTATGTTCGGGCGTTTGTGGGTTATCCTTTGGTTTAAAAGTAGGTGTTGAGATGAACTTGAATCCTCCAAAATCAGAAACTACATCAGGTTTTTTGGGTTCAACCGTTTTTGTTTCTACTACCACTTCAGGTTTCTTTATTGGCACTTTATCTTCTAATGGTTGTTTGGCTTTATCAAACTCCAATGCGAATTTCTTAGCCAGTTCCGGAGTTTTAAACTGTACGCAGAAAGTTTCCAACAAAACTTCCCCATCTGCGTAATCATTAGCTGCCCAAATATAAGCCTTCTCATTCTTATTCATTTGTTTCAAATGCATATCCGGGGTCAAAAAGTGGTTAGCGCAGATTTTATGGACTTGATCACGTCTCATAAGTATACGAGTTTTCTTGGCTTCGACGTTCCTTAATATCTTCAACTCACCAACACCCCTCTCTTTCCATTCTTTGTTAACGTATCTAAATAGTTTGGCACGGTGGCAGAAAAGAATGTCCTCATTCTCTTCGCCTGTATTAACAGGAACTTCATCTGGTAGGGGTACGATCGGTTTAAAGTCTGGACACGGGTCATGCTCATCGTGAGAAGCTGTAGATGCGGTACTCCTATTTAAAATATCAGAATCGGATTTATTGAAACTTTGCGACAAGTTCTTTTCAATGTGAAGCCCTAGGCCCTTGTTGGGAGATTTATCGGCTATGGCTGAATAAACCGGTGGCGCTATGTGTGATAACAACCCTTGGGTTGATATCGGCATAGCGGGTGGTTGCGATAGAACAGTTGGAGTAGTTGCCACTGTTGTAGTACTTATTGGAAGTGGTATTTGGTAATTGTGTGCCTTTTGTATGGCCCCCTTTAAGTGTTGTGGTGGTATTGTAACAGACAGTATTTGTGGTGTAATTGTGGTTGATTTACTGGATGGTAGTGGATCAGAGGCTGTTATAACCACATTCAATGGTGGCGCTTTGCTGGTTGTAGACGTCACTTGGTAAGTGGCCGAGTTGCTTGACATAATTGTTGGTGGTGTAGCAGGACTGGTGGTGTTGTCTTTCAAAAAGTGGGATATAGTTTGTTGTTGCAGGTGTGATAAGGGTGATTGTGTGTGGAATGGACTTTGGTGTAGGTTATTTGGGGGCATTGCTGCTTGTGGAATAGTAAGAGGCTGTTGGTACACACTTTGAGTTATTGATGGCGCGTTCAATCCATGTGATATGGAACTCAGTGTTCTGTAATCATTCAGTGCTTGGGCATCGGAACCATAAGGCAAAGAGGCTGTAAAAAAACAGCATTCATTAGGATAGATATAATTACAGATATCAAAGCTTTGAAAACTACAAAAATGTTACTTCATAATAGAAAGTATGGATAAAATATTATCATAGGAAATTATAGTAGATATAATCTATATGAGTAAGGATCATTTTAAGACTATCTCAGGAAAACGTCCATCAATTCTTATTTTTAGTGCTACGTGTACCGCTGACGAATAGTGAAACCATATGAGACGAGTACTAACAGAAATAGAAAAACAAATATCTATATCAAATCAGAAGTTTCTATTGAACTTCACCATAATTATCACGATAAAAACAGTTATAGTGGGTGAACAGCCGTAAAATTATTTCAACTGCTACAAATTACACGTATTCGGTTATATCTACAATAATGCATTATTGTAAAACATTTTTTAAATAGAAATAGCGTTATGTAGTCATGTATATGATGGATGACCAAATAGCCATCACCAGATGAGTTCAATCAGATTGAATCGCTCAAAATAGCGTCAACTACCTTAAATATAAAAAAAATCATAAAACTTACGTGCTTGTGGAAGTCCCAGCCCAGGATACGGATACATCGGATACATTCCATGATACAAAGGCGGCCCAGGATACGCCATCGAATTACCACTTGGCGGCAGTCGCCCCAAATTAGGATAAACACTAGACGCTGCATTCGGTGTAACATTATTATAATCCGCCCCATACTCCTCATCCAGCACATACAAATCCTCGTCACTCAACTGATTTGACTTGATCTTAGAAGTATCCTTCTTCAACTCCTGCAGCTCCTTCCGCATCTCATAAACCATATCAGTAACACTTCTGAAATTTTGCAGCTCATCCACAACAGCTTTTAACTCGTGCACAGATTTTTTAATCTCCTTTATGTCCTCAACTGAGTGCTTTACAACTTTAAGCTCATGCACTATGGTTTTTAAATCACCTACAGCTTCCTTGAAATGTTTTAGTTCCTCAACATGATGTTTATGGGATTCAACCATGATTTTATTCTGCTCTAATATGTGATTCATTGTGGCATCTTTTGATGCAACTAGCTGTCGTAGTTGGGCATCTAAACGTTCGGGACTTGGTCGGGCTTCCCTACGGGAATGATCCAATCTATATGGGGTTGAATGTATATTATGGTGCTCGTGGCGTGTAGTATAATTCCCATTTGCGTAACTGGTGTGATAGTTTGAGGTGTTATAGTTCTCGCTTTCAATTGATGAAAGGTTTTCATCGGACATTCCATCACACTCATTACGGTTAACACAAGTGTCCGGATCGATGCGGGATAGTAATCGTTCAATTTTCTCTATTTCAGTACCTAGTTTTTCATTTAAAGGATGTTTTCTATCTATTCCAGGATCCCTCAAACGGTCCAATGTAAGATAAAAACAATCTCTTGCTTTTGTAAGCAGAATAATGTTCTGACTTCTCATTTCTGATGTCACATTTTCTTTATTTTGATTAGTTTCTTTATCAGCCATTGTTTTATATATTTGTGCTTGATAAAAGCTTGCATAAGGATCTCGTAAATACTCAAACATACCTAATGCCTTTTCATGCTCCTTTTTCTTCATTAATTGAATTGCTAGGAACAACTTTCCTTCCTCTATATTCCGAGCAATATCAACCTGATTCATCTCTTTAATTTTATGTTCAAATAAACGATTAGTCGGAAAGGATAATGCCTGTAGTTTCTTCATTTTTTCCAAAAGAGGTAAAGCAGTCTTCCAATATATTTCAGCACGTGCATCATTAAACTCAATTTCTGATTGTTTGGTGCAAGCGTTGGCACGCGCTGCAAATATTTTAGCAAGTCCTGTTAGAAGTTTCACATCTAAACCGTGATTTCCAACGCAACGAATACATTCGATTCCGCGGACAAGGGTTAAACGAACATCCCCCAAATTAATCCCGTTGTCATTCTGGTACATTTTGTAGGCATATTGGAACCATTTTGTTTGATTACTCGTGCATAGTGTTTCCACAACAGATGCTGGTAGAGTATTTGGTTTCTCTGCATTATAGTAAACTGAATGTTTGTTTTCATTAATTTGAGACTGCGTGCATAAAATCGTACAGAAGGTGAATGATAAAATATCAAGCACATTTAAAGTTTCCGCAGCACAGTTCTGCAAATTTTTAACAGAATATAGTAATCCGGGATATATAGATGTACCAAATGTAGTTAAATCGTGATTCAAACCAATCCAAACATAATGATGTAACGACTCTGGATGTACCAACAGTGCCGTATTATCAAACCTGAGTAAATCAGCTGTATCAGGTAATCTAATATTAATTCCAACTAGCTGCGGACATTGTACAAAGAAACTACTCTTGATCTTGGATTGTTGTTCTCTAGTAACAAACAATTTCTTAAATATTTGATCACGCCATAAACCAGTAGAATTTTGTGTAGCCCGTTCTATTGTAGCGGATTTTCTATCTTTCGCTGACGCTAATAAAACATGCCCGATTTGCGAACATCTATAAGCGCCTTCTCTGTTCCACCGCTGCACTTGCTGTCTAAACGCTTCAGTGGTGTGTTGCAGCCAAACACTCTGAATATCAGCTGGTTGATAGTTGTAACATGCAAACAGAAGCGGTAGACCAATTTGGCTGGCTTCTTTGTACTTGATAAGATCTTTTTTGGCCTGTTTGAACAGTAATGTTAGCAAATGGAAACAGATTTGACCGGTAAAATGGTTGATAAACTCTTGTATCAGCTGCTTTTCAGGGCAACCTTTTAGATTTTCAGTTGCAACTTTGAAATTCTGATCGAAATTAAAGACGGCCGTTACACATTCGGTGTTATTTTTAATTGTTACAGACCTTTCATCCAGACTTAAAGTAACCAGTTTATCCAGACTGGAGATGAATAGCATCCAGAACTCCCATGTTAGAGAGTCTGTGGGGGCTTTTTCTCGTTGGTAGCAGTATAATACTTCAGCTACGATTTCATACCAACTCAAATTGTTTAAGAATATTGATAGGTGTTTTTGTTCAATATCATAAACGTGCGTGTATGCTTCTTTAAGTTGGTTGTTTTGTAATAGATGACGCAGTAGGCGTACTCTGATATCCACATCGAGTGGTCTGGATTCTAGTTCTTTAAGGAGTAAAGTAGTTACATCACTAGGATCTTTACTTTTGGCGGCCACTAGGCGCTCCTTCAGGTGAAATACGATTGGGTTGTATGGATCGATAGATTGGGCTTTTTCACAAAAGTAACGGGCACCGGATTGATCTAGGTTTGTGTCATCTGCAGCCAAGAGCTCACAAACTGGAAATTATTGTTATCAAAATACGATCAGACAAGATTTTTTAAGATGTATTCAATATTTAGAGCATTGCTTACCTTTGATGATTAAATTATTCTGTTTGGGATCTAAATCTAAACTACTTCTATATGCCTCCAATGCAGCTTCCCTTTTGCCCAGTTTTTCAAGTACTTTGCCCAAGAAATGTTGCCCTTCAGCTGATAGTGGTTTGGCATTTAAGTAATTTGATGTGTATCTGTAGGCTTGCTCATAGTCGCCAACTTTGAAATACAGCTTTGCAAAAGCGAAACATCGAAGATTTCTCTGAAAATTCAATTCAAGCTTAATTGCTGAATTTTTATTATTATTATACTTTTGATGGTGTTATAAAATGAATTCTCAAGGATTTTAATTTAATATCAGGTGCAATTTTCGTATATTATTTGTGTAATAGTAAATATGAATTAATTTATTATTAAGAATATTATAGCCTAATGCAGCATTTCAAAAGCAATCACGAAATACATTCATGAAAAAAATGCATACGAATAATGTCTCAAGACTGGTGAACAAACCAGCTAAAGCAAAGACTTCCAAAAATATTCGTAATAAGCTGAAGCACCAAATTCTCAAACTCAAGATAGGAAAACCAGGTTCTTTCAAACAGAGGCAGAGATTGCAGAACATATACTATGCCACTATGACATGTATGGTGCAGTTCAACAAATTCAGGAATGGCAAACCATAATCTTCCTCATACATGAAGGAACCCACATAGCAGTCATGACAGAGCACATAGAAGTCCTTTAAAACATGCTGCAGACTACAAAAGCTCTACAATGGATGCAGTGGTATAGGTCATGGAAGGCCAGCCCTTCTTAATCTAATTTAATCTTGTGGGCAAGTGTATGTAGGTCTGACTAGGCTTTTAGGTTCAAGCAACAACATATGTAGATACAACAAAACTCTCCATTTCTTGATTGTAAACAAAAAAAATCACAACCAATCTCATATACACATATGATAATGTATTATGTCTATGGAACACAATTCTATGAAAATAATTTAGCATTTGATATTTAACATTTAAATAAAAATGAATACTAATATAATTAATATAATATGATTTTATTTAATTTTAAGAATGAGTAACCAGATAATTTAAGTATTTATCTTATCCAATATTGTTGAATGCTTATATAAATCATTGTGGATAAGATTATTAAAAGAGGATCAAATAATCAGTTAATAATTATATTTTGTATGAAAAATGTCTCCATTGTTCTCTATCTATTGAGTTATTATATTGAAATTGTACAATATAATAAGTAAAACTATGTTAATATAAAGTGCCTATTCAATGTTTATATGATTATATTGCATTGGAGCACCAGTACAGACATAAATATATATTTATGTTTTATAAGATTATTGATTGAAATAAACAAGTTTTGAAATATTATTGCAAACATTAAGAAAATGTATGGTGAATTAATTAGTATTTTTATCCTTACTATTTGGTCCATTATAAACATAGAAAATGGAAACCTCTTTGTTTTTATACCACTAATATTAATGTTTTCCTATGTTTAAGGGTGGATTATATCTATGCTTATCTTATGTGTGTATCAGTGTTTCTCAAACTTTTTGGTTCATGAAGGGGACCATGAAACAAAAAGTTTGAGAACTTAAAGGAGCACATACCCAGGGCCCAGAAGGTGAAAGATTTTTTAAGCATCTTCATTTTATAATTATGATCATCAAAACATATACAATTAGTTTCAAGGCAATGCCATTTTAGTGCATTGATTTTGCTGAACATTCAATATAGTTTCACAATTGGCACCATAATAAAAGTATAGAGATGATCCCAGCCTTAAAACTATATTTTTAAGTAAATATTCAGTATGCATACATTTTCAATTGAATTGGTAGTTTGAAGAAGGGAACAAGCACCAAAATTAAATAATAATGATTAATTCCCAACAACCTGTAATATATTTAGCCAATAGAACAATGGGATATGGTTACAGCATACAAAATCTAAATAATAATATTGTTACCCCCATATTCACAGACATTTCATAAATCTATCAATAGCTATTGAACCCATAAGTATTGTTATAGCAACAATAAAGACATTATCTAGGGAATGTAATTACTTTGGATTCTCTCTATTGGAAACACTGAATAATTAAACAAAAAGTATCATCCAAGCTCCAATTGCAAGCGCTGGTCAAAGTGTTTGACATTTGTTATAATGACGTTGTTAATTTATCCATTCAATAGCTTATGGGACCTATAAAGTTTATGGTATGTTGGTGAATACAGGCATTAATCTTTAAAATCAATTCATGTGGAAATTTTGGATTCATTTCGATCCTCAAATTACCAATTCAATTAAAATTCTATGATTCATTTGTAATTAAAACCCAGATAATACCTTAGTACAGCTACACCCCAAATGAGTTATATAGAAGCCAACTTATTTTACACCAAAAATATTACTATAGTTTTCATGTGTGTGTGCTAAACACAAACAAAATCCGTGAATACATGAGAAAGTATATTTATAGACATTCTTGCGTAAATTTCCCGCCATCCAACCTCTAAATCGCAATACCCGATAACAACAATAAACACCACCGTCCTCAATCAACAAACCACCGCAATTCCCATTTGCAAGCGTTTAATTTACAACACTGCACCCTTGCATAATGATTCGCGAAAACCCCGATTGGCAAAGCACTAATGGCGTACCCTCCTGTGTGTGGATAACATACCTCAAACTCGCTATTTATTTTCTTCAGGCAGTTCTCCACGTGGCGGTCCACCTCAATCCTCGACTTAAACATGGTTACGGATCAGTTACGATTCACAGCGGTAAAATATCACTTCACAATTACGATAACGAACGCAATGGGAGAAAACCGTTGCAGGGAGACTTCACCATGTTGCGTATTTGACAGCAGTGACAAAATTTTGAGTTTGACAGAATGCTCTCGAAAACGCCGGTGCCAACTGAATGGGCGCGTTCAGCTAGAAACAGCGGATGTGAATCAATTTTAAATCAATATGTACTAATAACTATATATTACTGCCTCTGTCATAGTTTATACGTCAGCTTTAAAAGACACCAATGGAATATTCGTGATTATAGCGTGAATGGCAAAAGAAGATGACAAAGAAATGAGAATAGCCAATCCTAACATGGCTTCTCAATGGATGATGCATGTTAATTATTCGTTTTATTTATGAAAGTTTATGTTCGTATTCAAAAACATATGTTAAAAGTAAATGTTAAATGCAAAATAGATTTCGGCCGATTAAGGATTTAATCGATGTCATAACAGTAGTAGCTACTGTAGTTGTTACAATTCTGTAACTGGCTATAGACTTTCGAGTTCTGCTAGTGATATAACATTATAATTATTATTCAAAACATTTAAGAATTTAACGGAGCGTTATTTTTTAACTTTTTCTTTGGTATTAACCAGCCGCTGAAATGACAGAACGTAACCTGCCTATAAAACCGATACCAATATAGAAATAATAAGTTGATATTTAAAACATAACCTTACTTTAAAGTATATCAAATATGAACTTATTACAGAATATAAAATGCTTTTTATTAAAACCATTATCTTATACAGAAGGTAATATCGCGTGTAGCTTGATTTTTGGCACTTATTCTTATTAATTCTAGCAATTACCAGAAGCGCAAGTAAAAAGACTGGAGGCAGCACCAAAAATACCAATACGAAAGTTAGACCAAAGCACAGGGGTTGGAAAAGACAGGATGGACATGTTGTAACTCAGGGAACAATATTGGTCTTGCAACGAAACTTAAGGTTTCATCCAGGGTTAAATGTAATATAATTCTCTCAATGCTATTAACTTCTGTTTTTACCTAGTTTTTTTAGTATTTGCTTTTTCTAAATTATCCTTGTATTTTCCATTTATTATTTGAGTTAAAATATTGATTGAAATGAATTACCATATATCAATAGTTAATTACAAAAATCTACAGGTTGGTATGGGTAGAAATGGGACACTATTTGCAATGACTCCAGGAAAAGTAATGGTAACATGCGAGCAGACTGATCCGAATTGGAATCACACATGGGTACAAAGATGCCATGGTCATCGAATGGGTACAACTTTCTACAAAAAGTATTTCAATGTTATACCAGAGAAACAGCATTGTAATTTCAAGCTGGTTGACCAAATATAGATGTAACATAATCAGTTATATAGTAAATAAATTATATTAATTGCATTACATATTTATTTTACTGACATCTCCAGTCTACCTATTGAAACCAACTTTCAAGTACATTTTATGTTTCTGTTGATATGTAGCAGATTATAAAAATTGCATGGAGTAATAAATTGTAACAATAAAACAAAAATTAATTGATAATTAAATGATAACCCAGATAGAAAATCACATTCTTATACCTAATTTTCATTACAGGAATTTTGTATAAACTTGTACCATTGATTCCAGTATTTATATATAATACTTCAATCAATGTGTGTATTATGTTCAATCACTCACTGTGCATGTCTCTTATTTAAGAGATAATTGGTCATAGTATGAGCTGAACATTTCACAAGAATAATTGAAACTAGAAACGTGTTCAAGTTTCTTGAAAATAGTACAAAGCAACTTCTACCTTATGTTGCACTATGCACTACAGCAGAATTAAATTTGCCGATAATTCTCCATCCGATCATGCCGTACTGGCCGATATCCATGCCCGATCTGACTCGATCGCAATGATATTTAAGCTTACCAGCAAATATCCATGCTAGATCACAGTTGAAATATTTTCCTTCACCAAATTGGTTGACGGTTTTTCGACGTCCTCTTATATACAGTCCTTGAACCAAAGAAAATATAAGCCTTGAACTGCACCCGCCGAGGCACGCTGAGGCATTGCCAACTGCATCAATGACAGCGAAACTGTCATTGATGCAGTTGGCAATGGCTGAAGATTGAATAGTTGTTTACCAACCCCATATTGTACTAGCACCCGAGTATAGATGGCGACTCTTTCTTTGAAAGTAGCTATCGGGAACATTTTGACAATCACATATATCTTGCTGCTAATTTCATTTTAGTATTTGCAGGTGCAAAAATTAAACAAACAAAAATAGCCGTTTGTAGTTGACATAGCATCAAGAATAAGTACATCTTGAGAAACTGCGTTTCAATGGAATATTAAATAAGTGTGTGAAAGTATTTGGTGAAGCAGAGGGTGATAGACTACGGCGGTGAATTTTATTTCTGGACGTTGCAAACACAGTTGGAAAAATGGTCTTCAGTAGGAAGAGGAAAGATAATAGATCACCCAGTTTTATTCTGGATGATAGCCCTAAAAGGTAACTGATATAATTCAGCTATGTAGGTTGTAATTGTAATGCAGAATCTTTATTCTTTAAGTTTTGTTGGTTAGAGTTGTATATTTATTGGTTAACTATTGTTATATATACAACATAATTGTATTGTATTCTGAACCAAATTCTTCATAATTAGTACCATGCAGATCACTAATTGCTGCACATGTATTTGCAGTATAAGATAAATACTGAACAGACTTTTATTTTAGTAGTAGTAGTTACTGTAATTGTTACAATTCTCTAACTCGCTATTGACTGTCTGGCCCTACGGCCATGTGATGGTGTATGTGTATGTGAATATTATGACTTCTTTTGTTTTATTATTTATACAAAAGTAATATAGATTTATATTGTACTTTTAATATGTTTATTGGGTAGTATTGTATTGGGTTATTGGGTAGTATTGTATTGGGTTATTGGGTTGTATCATAGATCTAATCAAGGCTAAGTTTAATTTTTCCTTACTTGCAGAACAAAAGTTCAAGCTCAAAGAAAGTTTGCTCAGGGTTCAAATGTAAATAGTCCTGTTTTAACTCCAGTGAAAGAAATCGAGCAAGAGAAAATTATCCCTGAGCCTATAGACCTGCTCCCTATGAAGCGACCCAATACAGAAGATTTTTTAACATTCTTGTGCTTTCGTGGAACACCAGTTTTACCACCAAGCCTAAACTTTTTCAATAGTGCAGCCATGATTGATAATAGATTACAGACAAATGATTCACCAGGTACATCAAGTAAAAATGGTGTTATTTTGCCAAGTACTATTATAAAATCACAGGGTGAAAGACCATTCATAGCATTTGGTGTGAGGAAAAGAGCAGATCCTATTGTTGTAAGTAGACACATGGATAAAAAGAGGAGACATGCACTGGCTTTACAGGCACTAAGGAGGAAATATCAGGAACAGAAAATGGCTAAAATTAGAGCTATTACTATTAGTAAACTATCTGAAAAGGTTCAAACAAATAAAACTGTTGTAAGGACTACTAGATCCATTACAAAAACTGGTCCAGGAACGAAAAAGAATATAACACAGAAAACAAAAATAACTGTGGTTGCTACAAAACGTGTGAAGGTGACAACACGCAGAACAAGCACATTGACTGCTCCTATTAGATCAAATATTAAACAAAAAATGTGTTTACGGAGCTATCGCGGCCGTTTTGTTCAACGGGAGTTACTTAATAAACCTGTGAAAAAGCGACCAATTAATAAAAAGATGAAGAATGTCAAAGAAGCTAATATTCCAGAGGAGGTGGAGGAGGAGGAGGAGGGTGATGAAGAGGAAGAATACTCATCTGAGGATGAGCCATTGCTGAAGAAACTGGAAGCTAGAGAAGCTGCAAAGAAAGTTATCAATATCAAGAAAGTTGTACCAAAAAAATCAACTGATGTCAGGTATGTATTTTAATTATTTAGGGTAAGGTCATGAAAATAACATTATTTTTTTAGTATTCGTTTAACAAGGTCAAATGTGCTAATAAATAAAATTGGAACAAAGCGCCAAAAGAAATTATTAGTTAGGACTCAAACAAAGCTAAAATCACCACCAAGCACTCCCAGGCTGCGTTCACGTCTTCCCAGAAAAATAGCTGTTCTTAATATGAAAAATGATGTAAAAATTCCACACAAAAAAAGGAATATTATAAATAGGACTATTGAAATTAGGAAAAAAACACTAGCAGTGTCAGAAAAGAGCAAGGAAGTGGGGAAAAAGGCAATCAACACAAAAATTGAAGTAAAAAAACCTACATTAGTGAAATATGAAAATGAGATATTAGACAGTGAGACTAAGAGTAGAAAAGAGTTATTTATACCAAAGACTGAGCAAAAAAGTAAAGCAAAAATTGAAGAAAATGTTGATATTAAAGTTAAAGTGGATGTGAAAGCTAAGAAAATTGAAAATGAAATTGTTAAAACAAATAAAAATGAACAAGTGGTAATGAAACATAAGAAAAGTGAACCAGGAAACAGTAAAACTGAACAGATTGGTGAGAAAAATGAAAAAGCAATAAATACAGTTTCTGTAAGTAATATAAAAATATCAAAAATTGATCCTCCAAAATCAGGGAAAACATTAAGAAGTGACAGCAGCACTAAACAAAGCTCAAAAATGTTAAAAGGCAATGTAAAAAGTAAAAAAGATGATAATGGTACAAAAGAAAATACAAAAGTATCAAAAAGTGATGGAAGAAACAAAAAAGAAGAGACTGATAAATGTGATAAAAGTATAAAAAGGGTTGATAATCAATCTATTGCTAGAAATACACGAGAAACTGTGAAAAAGCAAAATGAAATTAGTTTGGAAAAAAAATCCCAAAAGAAACTGAATAAAAATAATACCTTGGTACAAACCAAAGTAGACTTAAAACGAAACAAAAAAGGAGAACACACGAAAATACCAGAGCCAGAAGAAAAAAAGGTTACAAGAAGTTCAATAGTGGAAAATGAAAAAACTACTATTAAAGTATTACCTACTAAAGTATTACCTCAGAAGAAACCTACAAAAAAGACGATTGTGGAGAAAATTGATGTTAAAAAAACTCCACAAGAAATTATTACAAGTGATGTTAAAGATTTAAGTAAAACAATATTAAAGGAACCAGAAAAAAAGGTGTCAATAATAGTGATGGAACAGAAAACAGGTGTTAAAGTGGATGATAAAACTATACCAGTTGTGCAAAAAAATACTGATATAAACGTATTAAATATTGAGAATGATAAAGATATATTGATAAGTGATTCAGATAATGTTTGTTCTAATAAAACTAGCTCTGGTGATATGCAAATTAAAAATGTAGTCAGTAATATTGTTGATACAATTCATGAACCTACAGCAAAAACAGTTTTAGAGGATGAGATAACTAAAATAGAAAACAGTTCTAGTAAAACATTAAATACTAAATGTAATGATCAAATAGAAAATGTTGAAACTTCAACATTTGATGCAAGGGAAGAGAAAAGTGCATTAATTGCTACTGATACATTAAAAGAGAAAGGTATTGTTGTCCAGACAGATAATTCAATACCAGTTACAACCAATGAGGATACATCTGTAATATCTATAGATATAATAAAAAATAAAACTTTAGAAAAAAGTCCTGTACACCAAGCAGACAAAAGGAAAACCCCTGATATAACTGAAAGCAATGAGATTATCACTTGTAGCCTTGTTCACCCAATAGATCTTATAACTTTAATTCCTGATGTAAAAGATGATAATGCTACATTTAAAAGAAAGACTGTTAAAAGTAGTCCTTTGCACCAAATAGATAATGAAAAACTGTTGATTCCTGATATAAAAGAAAATAATCATGCATTTACTATTGATGCTTTGAAAAGTAGCCATGTTCACCAAATAGATCTTGAAACTAAAGTTGTAATATCTATTCCTGATGTAAAAGAAGAAAATGATTACCTTACAAATAAAGTGATGAAGAATAGTCCTGTTATCCAACTGGATATTAATAAAACTTCATTTTCTGATGTAGAAGACGATGATGATGACGATGATGAAGATGATGATAAGCTAGTAATTGTTATTGATCCAATCAAAACTAAGATGGATAATATTAGCTCTCTTCAGCAAAAAGAAAACAATAAAACTACAGTGCCTGAAATAATGGTTGAAAGTACTTTCCCCAGCAAAAAGCAAACTAGTTCTGTTCAACAACCTGATAATTATAAATCATTAATTTGTACTGATACTTTAAATAGGATATATTTAAAAAATAGTCCTGTACAACAAATTTCTACTCTTGATATAGAAGAAAATAAATTAGTAATGGATAAAGGAGTTAGTGAAGAAGTAGTGGAGCCAATTAAACACATACAAAACAGTCAAATTGATATTGTCTTGAAAGATTTCCCAAACAAGTGTGTGGAGTTGAAAGCATTGACGAGGCCTTCACGAAAAACGAAAGAAGCTGCTACAATATACATGGAGATATTAGGACATAAGTTGGGCAATGAAGGTGTTGATGATGATGTTTCTATAGATAGTTTTCCCGAGCTACCAAATGTGCGGAAAACCGAACAACGAGAGAACGAACTGAAAGCGAAAGCAAAAATTACGATTACTACGGAGGACAATAAAAAAACAAGTGATAATTTAGAAATCGAAGATGTAACAAAGAAACGAAAATCATTACAAAAACACAACTCGTCCGATTCAGACTTTTCCACAAAACAAGAGGCTAAAATTGTAAAGCGAATTGTTGAAAATAGAAAATTACTTGATAAATCGAGCAAAAAACGCGAAAAAAGTTCGGATTCGGACATCTCTTTTAGTGTTGCATCTAGAATTATAGAAGCCAAAAAGACGGCGACACCTGAAAAACGGAATCAGAAATCAAACATAAAACGCGATAAAAGTTCGGGTTCCGACATTTCCTTTACTGTCGACATAAAAACGAGAATGTGTGATAACAAAAAATCGGTTCCACCTGAAAAACGCAATCAAAAATATAACACGAAGCGTGATAAGAGCTCGGATTCGGATATATCTTTTAGCGTCGATATAAAAACCCCACCTGAAAAACTCTGCAGGCCAACAAGAAACAATTCGCCTAAACTGTACAAAAGCTTCAGTGATACAGACTCCGAAGAAGAGGACATGGTGTTCGTAAAGAAGGCATCCATCAAACGCAAATCTGAATCGGAAAAATCGAGCAAACTCGTAAAGAAGCCTAAAAAAATAATAGATGATGACTTTGGCGAATCGGACGAGGAACCTTTGGTTAAACTAACACTACTGAAAAAACCTAAAGTTGAAGAGAAATGCGTTGTGGGCAAACAGAAACGCGAGTGCACTAAAAGACCTCAGAATTACTTACCATTATTCTCATCATCTGATGAGGATGAGAAGTATTTTCACGGGTTTGTTAAGTGTGAGTCGCCGCCTAAAGCTAAAATTATAAAAACAGAACCCACAATCGACTTACTGTTTCCGAAAGACGTTGGACGGAGGTACGATAATACAATTGTTTTATAATAACTCATTACTCATATTAGTATGTTTACAGGTATGGTAAGGAAAGAGTAAACATGTCAAATGAGCAAATCGAAAAGTGGTTGAATGATAGCGCAATGGCGGGGATGAGTGTTATCAAAAAAGAAAACGATGAAATGCTCAAGTTTGGCGAGAAAATACCTACAGAAACCTCGCTTGATAGAAACATGGGTATTGATACGGATGTTTTGAAAACATCTTTGTTATTGAAACCTATTGAATGTACTGAGGACGCTAAAACTGTTTCATTAAATTCGACACCAGAGAAGTCTATTAGCCCCATCAAGCCTCTTTCTAATGAGAGGAAGATGATTTTTCGTAAACAGAAGAAGGAGCCGTTTAAAAATGTTAATGCGTTTTCTGTAGCAAATGAAAGCAGTGTTTATGCTTTTGAGGCTGATACCGAGGATTCGGTTAATACGCCTTTTCGGCGACCTTCTAGGAGGCCTTCTAGTACTGCTACTAGTTTAACGGAAGATGATTCGGCTAAGTTTGATGATAAATCGGGTAAGTTTTACAAGATTCATTAACAATTATTGTAATAGTGTTTTCAAATTATTCATCTGTAGGAAAATAGAATTATATTTAAATATTGGTAGGGCTAGCTTATAGTCAAGCTGTATGAGATGTAAACTAGTCCTACAAGACACACTGAATCTCACCATACGACGTTTGTAAGGTATATCCTTGAACGGTTTCATGTACTATTGAACTCTTCAAAGTCCACGGTACTTGTTCGCTATCGATCTCGTGGTCATATTTAGCCTTAAATGAAGTTTACCACCCACTTTGAGCTTCACTCTCAAGCAACCCAACTCTAAGCACTTTAGTTGAAATTTTAATTCGTACTCAACTTGTTTTATCTATTTATAAATTAAGTGATACTTTTTAAAAAGTTTATTATTTTAGGTAAATTTAGACATCCAGTAATGAAATGTGATCCTCATTTTAAACCCATTACCAAACAAGAGGCATCTGTAACACTATCAACAGATGAATCAAACAACAGTGGTACATTGGCCATACAAATGAATTTGGATACTACTGAAGGGGATGTAAATACAGCTTTAGTTGAAACTAAACATATGTTTTATATACCTCAGAAACCTACTCAACGACACTCACAAACTAACAAACTGTGCAGTGAAAAAGTCGGCATGTGTGCACCTCTAGTGAGACCACTAGCATCATCAAGCCCTATGTGTCCACCAGCGAATATGGTGCAAAAGAATAAGTCTGACTTGAAAAAGAGTTTTGATAGATTATCTGAGACATCAGAAGATTTTAAGTACAAAATCCCTAGCTCTCCCAGCGCAAGTTCATCCTCCAGTGCCAAATTATATAAGCGAACTAACAAATTGAAAGGAAAATCCACAGAAACTTATATGCCTGTAAATTCAACCGAGTTTCCCACTTTGTTAGGCCCTGCACAGGTCGTTGAAGCGCCCGTTTTTCATCCAACCGATAAAGAGTTTGTTGATCCTCTGGAGTACATTGAGAAAATCCGAGGGAAGGCCGAAAAATTTGGAATCTGCAGAATTGTGCCGCCAGCAAATTTCAAACCTGAATGTAAGGTTTTAGATGAAATGCGTTTTACTGCGTACAATCAATATGTGCATAAAATGATGGATCGGTGGGGCCCTAATTTCCGCGAGTTGGTTGCCATTCGAAAGTATTTAGCTACTCAAAGCATCACATTGAAACATCCACCATGGGTAATCAGTTGTATTTTCATGGGTTTCATTTTTTTGACACATTTTTTTATAGATCGGAGGTATGGAAATAGATCTTCCCAGACTCTATCAAACTGTCCAGTTGTTGGGTGGCCTTAAGGAGGTTATAGAGAAAAAGAAGTGGCCAAGAGTTTCCGAGTTGATGAAAATACCGAAATCAGCGCAGGATAGAGTGACAAAACTTGATGATATTTATTGCAAATACTTATTGCCCTATGATACGTTATCACCAGGTAGTTTAATTAATTTTCATTAGCTTGTGTAATTAGAGTATAATATAGCTACTTGATCCACTCTGGTGGAGTTAATATCAGTCTTATTGTAATATAATAATATTGTTAATTTTCAGCTGAAAGAGACAAATTATTCGATTCTGTTGAAAAGGACTGGGCGAAGCGTGACGCAAAAACTCTGCTAAAGGCCCAAAATGGTACAGAGGAAAATGACTGTGATGAAGATACTGAGTCTGATGAGGAAGATGAGACTGATATTGAGTGTATTGTGAAGGGCAGAAGCATGGCACTAAGTGCATTTTACAGAATAGCCAGAAACACAATGGCCATGTGGTTTAAAAATAATGAACCACTAGCTCAAGAGGTAATTACAGCTCATAATGTAACTTATATTAGGTTTAATAAATGTTTTTGCAGGTTGAAGAGGAGTTTTGGAAGCATGTTACTACAAAACAGTATCATATATGTGTGCATTCTGGATCGATAGATTCAGGCAATTGGGGTTATGGGTTTGCAGTCTCAAAAAATAGTCCATTTGCGAGACATGCATGGAATTTGAAAGTCTTAACTAATAACAGTGGGTCTATACTAAGATCAATGGGGCCTGTAATGGGTAAGTTAACACAAAATGTCTGAAAATCACATAGCAAATAGAATTGTGTATTTTAAAAATTGATTCGATTTTTCACTTTGATAATATTAACTAATAACTAGTAATACTGATTCTTGTTACATACACAGTGACATAGAGTTGTCTTGTGGTGCTAACAATACAAAATATATGTGTTTAAGTTCCTGGTAGATGATTTTGAACAGTGCTCAAAAACTTATTGTGTAAAATGCTTATTTATGGTGTTTGTTACATTTAGACAGATTCTGTTGTATGTTTTGAGACATTCAGCTTTCTCTATCCATCATTGGGTTGAGTTTTTGTAGCCCCCAATTTAAGTCTTAAAAATAAGTCTTAAGAACTAATAAGTTAGCTTTTTACCTATTTAATTTTCGTTAGAATGGAGGCGATCCGTGGCACAGTTGTCTGAAGCCTTTATGTCCGACATCATTTGTTGGGAAGCTTTTCCACAAGACAGCTAGAATGGATCTTGTATGAGGCACATCCTTGAGGGGCTGTAGTGCACATAGCCTAATAATAAAAATAAAATACATTAGTCATTGAACATTTAAATATTTTTATAAATCAAAATACATAGTTTAGCATTAATGACTAACTTTATTTTAGGATTAACTGTCCCAACATTACATGTTGGCATGGTATTCAGTGGCTGTTGTTGGTATAGAGACCCACACAGTCTACCCTGGATAGAATACCTACATACAGGTGCTAATAAAATCTGGTATGGAATACCCGACACAATGAGCGACAAATTCCACACAACCTTATCAAAACTAGTACCCAACTATTGCCTTAACAAGTCTCTATGGTTGCCCTCTGATACAGCAATGCTGCCACCAAAAATCCTAGTCGACAACGGCGTATCTCTCACCAGAACCGTACAAGAGCCAGGCCAGTTTGTTGTGATCTTCCCAAAAGCATTTACATCAAACATATGTACCGGCTATGTGGTGTCTGAAAGTGTATTCTTTGCACCGCCTGATTGGCTACACTCTGCTGAAAATGTGTTCAAAGAACTGCGCGACAGCTGTGAGCCCTCTATGTTTTCATATGAGCGGCTGTTGCTAAACATTGCGACAGATCCTCGTAGTGATATAGCTGTTCTAAATCAAATCATTCCGGCTGTGCAAAAGTTATGTGACCGGGAGAAATTGCAACGCGCGAAATTGCACTCGATTGGGGTGATTAATCAGGAAAAATTGCGGTTTCCAGATAATAAGAAAAAGAAGAAAATGCACGAGACTGAAACTGAGTACATTTGTGAGGATTGTAGGTGGAATCTTTACTCCTCAATGGTGAGCACAGTCAATATTTTAGATATTTAAGTTATAATCCCACAAATATTGTATATAAAAATAATTGTTTTGTTTCAGGTTATGGAAATTCAAGACAATGCCGTTTACTGCTTGGAACATGCAACTGAACATATTCAGGCTAAACAGCTGGAGGCTGATAAGTGTAAAATATTTTATACATATGACCTAACAGAGTTGGAACAAATGCCATCCAAGGTTAAAGCTTTAATTGAAGCAAAGATTCAGAAGAAAAGTGGGCAAAAGTTTACAGGCATGGCAACTCTGTTAAATCGATGAATGCATTTATTGTGTGAGTGTGTGAAGCCTGTTTCCTGTATTTCTTCAATGATATGAATGAAACAGTGAATGGCATAGGGGTTGGCAATTTTTCTGGCATAGGATCATTTTTTTTAATTATAATCTTTCTGTTCTTACTAAATTTAAATAAAACACATTTTAAATTTATTTTAAAATAATGAAAATTTCTGCCATCACAGTTCATATGGCAAAACAACAATGCCATAACTATTCTATAGAAACATAGTGTGAATTACATTGTACTAGATTTGTCAAGAAATTTTCTAGTTCTATTTAGAATGATCAGCTATGGTCACTAAATAAACAACTGTCTCAAGATTGGTATTCCCCATGCTCTGCGAGCACTAGTGTAATTTACTGACTTCTCACAAATTTCACAAATTTGTTAAAACTGTTATTATGATAGTAATAATGGCTATTATCCTGTCACTTTTGACAAATTTGTGAAATTTGAAATAAGGCAGTATTACACTATTCATTCATCACAGTGCATGGGGCATACCAATAATGAAACAGTTGTTTATTTGATTGCCATGGGTAACGGACAAGTCTGACAAACATCATAGACCTCCATGATTTGAATATTATATTTTAATAGTATCCTTGCCAATGGATTTAATTCATAGAAAATTGCCGGCTTCTTAAAAAGAAAGAGATATATATGGATGTATATAGGAAGGTAACTGAAAATAGTATATTTTTATAGGTTAGAAAATTTTATTTATTTTTTATTTACTTTTCTAATTATATGTGATTTTACAAACTGTATATCAAGTATTTATTACTGTGTAAAAATAATAATAATAAGAGAAATGTTAAAATAATTATATTATTTTCCACCTTGATTCAACTAATCTGTGCTTCAAATGTTTGAGAACTTTGGCACAACTGATGTTGCCATTATTAAACTGGACTTGATGAGGGTAGAAAAGCAAAGATATTAACAGAAACAATAATGGATTGTAATCTACATTTAACTTGCCTTTATACAACCTAGTGCAAGGCTGTATACATCTAGCAGCCTTGTTTTTGTGTCAAAGTTGTCAAAAGTGACTTAAGTAATGGATTAGAAATTTGACTCTGAGTTATGATATTGCTCTTACACTCTATTCTGTAAGTTCTGACTGGTCTGTTACCCATCGAATCAAATGTACAACTGTTGGTAATACTGCCTTTTGTCAGAGTGACAGGATAATAACCTGTGTCACTATCTTAATGTCACATTTCACAAATTTATATATATATATATATGAGCTTTACATTGTACTGGATTTGCCAAGAAACTCTTTAATAACTTTCAGGTATTCATGTGATATGTTCAGCTCGTACTAAGACCAATTATGTACGCCTTTTTTCAAGATATGATTGCATGCTACAAAATTAATATAGCACTTGAAACTAAGTTTCTAGTTCGCCTTTTTTCAAGATATGATTGCATGGTACGAAATTAATATAGCAGTTGAAACTAAGTTTCTAGTTTCAAGTGTTATATTAATTTTGTACTATGCAATCATGCCTTGAAAAAAGTCGTACGCGGTACGTGATTGGCCATAGTTCTAGTTTCTTGTCGAATATAGTACAATGTAATTCATCCGAAGGTAATCAACTAAGATCTAATTGTTTTTTATCTTTGGTCTAATTACCTTTTTGTTATTTTTGAAATCAGGCCATTGTTGCCGCTCGTGAATGATGGATGAAACGAACTTGTACCACTAGTACCAACATTATTTGCATAAACTGTGGTTTCTTCATGGCAAACTCCAGTGTTGCCAACTGTACAAGATCCTTGTAAAGCGCTTAAACGGAAATCCACCATAACCAAATCATTTCGAACACGTGCGTTGTGGTCGCGTTACTATTTTTCAACAACTGCTCCTCAGTGAAGCGATAAAATCGCCGAGAGGCTGCAAATAATCAATTGTTATTGTTTGTAGTTCACCAAGAATCAATTAAAATGGTAAGTAAAATTTTAATTTTTTTATTTAACGCATTTTAGGTTATGTTGAAAGCATGTTTTTGTTTAGTCTTACAACTGATTGTATATTACATTATAATAATAATCCATTATCAGTTCTTTTATATAGTATAAAACAATGATCACATATAATTTTGTTTTAATTTAGGCTGAAGAAGTAAACCCAAAAGCCTACCCCCTTGCTGAGGCAACTCTAACATCAAAGATCCTAAATTTGATCCAGCAAGCTATGAACTACAAACAGCTCCGCAAGGGCGCCAATGAGGTCACCAAAACCCTCAACAGAGGTATTGCTGAGTTTATTGTAATGGCTGCTGATGCTGAACCATTAGAGATCCTGTTGCATTTACCATTGCTTTGCGAGGACAAGAATGTACCATATGTTTTTGTACGCTCCAAGCAGGCTTTGGGCAGGGCATGTGGTGTCTCAAGGTCGGTGATTGCTTGCAGTATTACCATCAATGAGGGCTCCCAGTTGAAGCCTCAAATTCAGACAATCCAGCAGGAGATTGAACGCTTATTAGTTTAAGTAATAACAGTACAAATGTTTTATATTTGATAAAAATGTAACTTTTTTTATTAAACAGATTTAGTTTATTAGTGTTTTATTATTTATAACAGACAATATAAAAAGGAAGCCATTTTAAATATAATAAGGAAGCACTTTAGGATTATTTAAATATTGGTGATGCTACCAGTTTCCAATTTTCATTCCATCTTAAGTTTTGGAATGTTTGCAGTTCTTTTTTCATTTCCTGCACTTTGGTCTGTTGGTTTTGATTGTTCGGAAAATTTTGGAACCAACTTTGTATTTGCTCTGCTAGTTCCTCTGCATTATTGAAAATATATCCATTAATTCCATCTTTTACAAGTTCATTCAGGCTAAAATAAAATAAATCATAGATTTTTATTTACTAAGAAAGAAATTAGGGATAACCTACACAATACTTCATTCATATTCCTTCTACCAAATCCCCCCAAAAACAATAAAATATACAGATTAAAATAAAATACACTAAATCCTCTCTGCCTTTTCCAATTTTCTCTACCATGTCAGCTTCTTGCATTCTGTTAACCATTCATACATCTTTCTAGAATCTCCAACCCACTCTTTCACACCCTCACATTCATTGTTAATGCCACCATGTGTCATTCCCCTTACTACACAACACACATGTAGTGTATCTCAACCCCATACATACTTTGCTACCCCTCTCTTCTCACCCACAACTTGATCTTGCCATACACACTTTGTCCATCCTGCTCTTCCCTGGCTAAGTAGCTCAGGAGCTTCCCCTGTGCTTGCAACATAATTAGCCAGGGTTGTATGAGCTCTCAGCCATTCTCACCACTCAATATCCCTTATTCTCTACCTTAGTTGAGATAAAGGGGTAGCCTAGGTGTGAAAGTAAACTAGAATAGCACTGTAATAAAAGATTTAATGATTGTTATGAAAACCATATAATAGTATTTCAAAGCTTAACTATTGATAAGATGGAAGGTGGTTCTGACCATCTATGATAATATAGATTTTATATCCGACTATAAAAATGAAAATAATTAATTAAATTACCATTTAAAATTATATGCACAGACAGGTAGCCCACAGCCAAACATATCAACAACTTTCATTGGCAAATCAAGTCCACTGGAGCTTGTATGTAGAGAGACACCCAAGTCGGCTGAAGCCAAAAGTAATGGGTAATCCTTTGCTTCAAGCCATGGCGTCATGACTGTTACATGTTTAAAGCCAGACTCCTCTATTTTTTGACAGTAATGTTCTTTTTGAGGACCCTTTCCAGTTATAATGCAAACCAATTTGGGTAGTTTCTTTGGATTTCCAGTTTCAATATGATTTTCATATGCTATAAAGCAACATATTAATAATATCCAGCAAATTTGGCCATCCTTCTTGGTAACAAATGATTTTAATCTATATTTCTGTATAAAGTTATTTATTTATCTATCTATAAAGATATTTCTGTGTAGATACATTGAAATTTGTTTTAAATTGATTATGCAAGTTGAATTTTATTATTCAAAAGGAAGCATTGTATTACAAGGAGTTTTAGTTTTTTAAACAGCTACCTTATTCTATTTAAACAGCATAAAGAACAGGTATTAACAGGATTAAGAACCAGTATAGGCAGATATTAACACCACAATCTTATTTCAATCAGACTATACACTGTCAAGTCTACAACTAAACTTTATCAAGAGGATTAAAATAATTCTGTTACTGCAGAAAAGCCAATTTGTTATATATTACCCTGCAATGCTGAAAAAAGAATTGAAAAGTCCTCATCCTCAGTCCAACTAGTGCTGGATACTAATAAACCAGGACGTTTATTCCTTAAAACAACCCCACTATCATCTTTCAAAGTGAAAACAGTACCATCATCACTGTTTGATAGCAATTCTTTATATTTCAACCCTAAACAATTTAAGACTTCATGTTTTTCTTCTATGGTTATAGGTTTAAAAATGTCTGGTGGTCTATCATATAAAGTAGTAGCTGTTACACCCCACTTATCATCTAAATCAATTTTCATTTCTTTAGTCACACACAGATTATAATCGGCCCTTTTACCAAAAACATTCTCAATTTTCTTGGTAACTTTTACGAGTGGATTAGAGCTGCCTGCACTTAAAGCCATTATTGTATAAGCATAGTTATGCCAGTCAATGACTAATTTAGCTCTAGTTAATAGTTTATGGATATAGCAGATGACTAATGTAGGCACAGCTGGTGGGTTTTGCACTAATATAAAATCAGGTTTACGAATAATAGTAAGCACAAACAGTAAATTAATTGCCTGCCATATGGTTTTAAAGATGTAGTTCAAAATCCTAGGTAGAGGTAAGTTAGGGTATGGGTTTAAATAGTGAAAACTGACTAGAGGTTGCGCTGTAAGAGCCTCCTGTGGGGTAGCCCCTTTATAACCTACAACATCCACTTTATGCCCTTCATTCGCCAACGAAATTGAATGGTACTGCATTCGCGGGCTGCGGCCAATATCCCCCAAAACCACCACGCAAACACTCTTCTTGCTCATTTTAATTTTTAATGTTTACTAATCAGAAACATGACAGCGGCGTTGGCAGTTTTGGATTCTAGGGATTTTCATTTTAGAACTTGTCCGCTTGAAATTTTGACATGTACGCAAAAAGTTGTCTGTTGTGTTGTGAGATATAATAACAATTTTATTTCGCAATAAAAAAATTGTACCCAGAAAAGAATTGCGCTATCGTTAAAAATAGTGTGCACGTTCTGCAGCACATGCAAAACATCGATATGTAAGTTAAGTAATGATATCGAATAACACATCTTACAAGCTCAAGGCTTCCAAGAGCTCGGCGAATAACCACGATTACCAGGACCCGGAGGACGTTGAGAGCGTGGACGGAGATGCCACAGGTGATTCCAACAATCGGTACCAAATATACTCGTCGCGCGATGGCAAGTTCAGGCCCACGAAGACCCGCAGCTATGATTTCTTTAAGACGACTAGGGGGTCGGAACGTAGGGGAGGCTACCGAGGTGGTAGAGCCGGCTTGTCTGCGCGCAGAGGAGGTGATAGAGAATACAATGATGTGGGAAGATTTGATTCAGGTATGTACCCATACTCTAAATATGCGGAATCAGAGAAAAAGGCCGAGATAAAATTAAATTTGCCGGAAGATACCCGTATATCGAAATTACTGAGACGTTTAAGCATTGAGGAGGACCAGGAAAATTCCCTGCAAATCTCTAAAAAACTTCTAGAAGTCCTACTATTACCCGACAACGCAATTTACATTCGGAAATCATTTAATATACTGAAAGACTCTATGTTGCATATATTACAAGTTGCACCAGGGGCTCTAGCTAAAAAGCAGTGTGCGAAAGCATTTGGACGAATGGGATACATTTTAGCACATGATATTTTTGATTTCAATAAATATCTGAAGGTTGTAGTCAAACAAAATGTGCCTGGATTAAATGATGAAATGATTTGTCTTTTTATGTACGCCCTTAAAGAGACATTGGAGATGGAACAAAAAAAGCCACTGCTTGATAAAAGCCGTGTGTTTGGTTTAACACGTGATTTAATTGTATCAATGGAGGGCACTGATAATGTCGAAGTATTCAAGGCTACCTTGGATAATCTAATGACTTGCGTAGAATTTTATCCAAATAACTTTTGTGACTTTTTTAAGGATACTACTGACTTGTTGTTTGGGTGGCATGTAGACCATACTCAGCCACTTTCGAATATTGAGTTTATTTCACAGAATGTTCAACGGATTTCAAGCCACTTTCAAGTTAATCTAGAGTTTACAATGCAATTGGTGTTGCATTTTATAGAGGATATTGAGACGTATGCTAAACAACTTAAGATGGATGATAAGGGCATTGATAATTCATCAGTTGAACATGTAACTGTATTTATTCTGGCTTTAAATACTGTGCTGAAATGTCTGAAGGATATACCGAATATTGGCAGTAATGAGCATTTGAGTTATAAATTTGTGAGTGATTTGTTGAAGCAGATTGTTTCAGTAATTAGTGATGCATTGGAGTTGGTGGTGCCTGATAATCTTATCATTGCTGGGAATGAAAGTGTTTGTATACTTTTGGAGATATTATATGTTAAACAAGCCTCATTGAGTGAGCATATTTTGCAATTGGTTTATTTGGAGTTGTCAGTGATACAGGATTTATCAGATGCTGCTATTATATCAATGCTCTTGATGATTTCAAAGGTGATTAAAGAACTGTCAGCAAATCTTCCTATTGAGTTGATTCCTAAACTAGTTGGACCTAAATCAGATCTTATTAAATTGCGTTATTCACCCTATAGGGATATACAGGAGGCGATTATATGTATTTATCAGGCATTGTTGAATTTGAAAAATATACCATTGTTACAAGAGGCATACAGGTATATTTTGAGTGATTTGGAGTTGGTGTACAAAATTATAATACCAGATATTACTGCATTGAATGAACGTAATCCATTTGAGGAGGTGGTGTGTGATGAAAATGATGCAGAACTGATTTGTTTGTTTTTGCTTAGATGTTTGTCACAGTTGGCAAATGCTAGTGGCTCGATTATTGGCATGTGGGCATTGAAACCCAGTATATTAGAACTATTAGGTGTGGTTTTACAACCATACAATAAGGAGCTTGGACGAAAGGCCCCTGTTTTGCAATACAGCATTCTATTCTTGTTGTACTCACATTGTAAATGTTATAACTATTTTATATCAAGCAGTCAAGTTATCACTGATAAACTTAAGGTGGTTGGAAGAATTACAATGCCTATTGATGAGGTTGGAAAATCACCTAATTCAGGTAATTTTACAATTATACTAAATGTTCTGAATAAAACTTTTATGTTTGGATCAAGTTTTGAAATTAAATTGCTACTACTGCAGACATTTAAAGAGATACTCATACTGGCAGAACCTTATTTGGAGGTGCTTTATATGAATGATGAATTTATGGATGTTGTTAATATGGTGATGATGTGTGGTTACAGTAAAAATAATGCTGTTGTTCTAGCTGTTTCAGAAAACTTGCATAATTTATTGAGTAATAAACAGCTTTCATGGAAAAATAATTTTTTGATTGAAATCAACAAATTGTGTGCTTTACATATGAGTGCAACCAATTCTGATATTAGACACAGCTATACAAAATTATCAACTAATATACCTTGGGATGTTGCTATAGTTGAGTTTGATAAAATGTATGTTATGGGTGAGATCAAATCAGAGGAAGCAAATTTGAAATTATTTAATAACTATACTGTCACCTATTCACAGCATTTACATTTGAATGGTACTCTGTTTGGTGAAATGTACCCACATCACTTTAAATTACTCATGAATTATCTACTTAAGAATGAAGGTGGTGATGGTTTGCTTGAAAGCATTTTTGATAATTGTTGGCCATTAGAGGCAGATAACCAAGAATTGACTGATCATTTTAGAGAGCACTGTATGAACTCAAAAGCTGTTCTTAATAATTGGACTACATGGGAAGCTGCACAGTTATGTGTTAACAATAAACTACGTACACCACTAGGTAAACCTAATGAAACCTTTACAGCTTTTGAAACATGTTTGAAGCAATTAGCTAGAGATGTTATGAAAATAAAACAGGATGGTGTGAGTGATTGGAAAGTTGTAAGACCAAATCGTGTGAGATTATTGCTACAATTCATAGAGCATTTAGAAATGTGTATTTACAATGCTTCAGAAGGTTCTGCTATTGCAATACCACAACCATCCAAACCTGTTAGAACTTTTTTCAGTACTAATGCTTCAACATGCAGAGAGTGGTTGTCTAGAATTAGAATCATATTAGTTCAGTTGTCATTACATGCAGGACAATCTGTGATTGCATACAGACATGGGCAAGAGGTAATAAAAGACATGTTAAATAGCAACAAAACAGATTGTGTTGAGTTTGAAAGGGCTGTAATGTATACAACAATGGCGTTATTGAATTTAAATGAAGCTGAAGCCATATACGGACTTTTTACATGGTGTAAAAATAATACGAAAAGAAAATTTGCGTGGATTAAATGTGCTGCCGATCAAGCAAACCGAAAGTATGAATCAGCAGCAAAAGGCTACCAAAAAGTCATTAATGAAATTGATGATACTAGCAGTATAGATGGCTACGTAAAACATTTCATTTCCGATCAAATAATAAATTGCTATAAAAAATTAAACAACTGGCTTGATATAATCAGCTACAAAAATGGCAACATGAATACAATACTGACAGAAACTGAAAACGGGATGCGATACTCGTTCAACACAGTCAATTTCGAATGTGCACAAACAATCTTCAATATAGAAACGAGCACGCATGCTTTTAATGAACTGACTACATGGGGTGAAATAGAAAACCGCGATTCGTGGAGCTCCTACGATATTTTATCAACAACCGAAACCGACCTTTATAACATCGCGTTGAACATCGCTGCACCCGACAATGATGAAATCATCAACAAAATCGATGATAGAATCGAAAAAATCCAAAAAACCATCCAAGAAAACATGCTATACCTGCCATCACAATTCTTATCAGAATTCTGTTTACTCCAATACGTCGCCGATGGTCTAAAAAATGTCGTGAACAACATCCCAGCGAGCACCGTCTTTTTGGTATCGGAAAATTTCGAAAACGAAGTCAATAAAATCGATTCATCAACCCTTTCGAAAATACTGTGGTGGTCCGAGTATTTTGCGAATGTTCAGAATCAAGGCTTCAATACGTTTTCAAGCAATTTACGGCTGAACATCATTAAAAAGGCCCGCAAAGAGAGCAATTTCAATCTGGCAAGCTCACAAATGTACAGGTTTTTAAACAACAAGAACCTGCTGCTTGCAAAAGAAGGTGGTTCAAAAAAATCCAGCCTCCTCATAAACATAGCTGAATCTTTCAAGAGCAAAATACCTGAAATCAGTATGTGGAATTTGGATACAGCTAAAGCGGTGCAGGAAATTATTAAATTAATATACGACGAGCAGCCCACTGATAGAAAAATAGCGTTTGATTTGTGCGCAATTGCATCAACTTCGATTTCGAAATGTGCTGATATCTACGGAGCATCCGATTTGAAACAGGTTAGCTCGAAAATTTTATTGAAACTTGCAACGTGGCTACAAAATGATCAAATATCATTAACAGAAATTACAAGTCCACTCGGGAAATTATTAATGGTACTTCCAGAAATCGGTATTGAAAATATTGGTGGAAATATAATACCATTAAATGAAATGGTTATAGGGAAGCTACTGCAGTTCAGTGTAAACCAATGTCAGACACTTTCTAAAACATGGAATGCTTTTGGGACATGGTGTTATAGATGGGGTAGAAAAATTGTTGATAACAGTTCTGATCTTTCAAATACTTTAACGAATGAAGATCGTATACTTATACAAAATATTATCCCTGCAGATTTTAAACCTGATGACTTCAGTAGGATATTATTGATTTTATCACAAACGCGCGCGTATGTTGATGAAGAAGATATCGATGCTAATGAGATTAATACATCTGAAATGATACGAACTCAACTGAAAAACGTGCCTGGATTGTTTAACGCCCCAGAAAATGTGATTGATGCACTAGTACATATATGGAGGAACTTACAGAAACGTATTTATGCATATTACGAGCATAGTGTGGAAGCATATTTTAAATACCTTCATCTGGCTACAAACTCTGAGAATATTTCGAAAGCAACTGAATCAAATACTATTACTGTGACATTACGATTACTCAGGTTAATAGTAAAACATGCGTTGGAATTACAAAATGTTCTTGAAGAAGGTTTGGCTAGTACCCCGACACAACCTTGGAAAGTGATTATCCCACAATTGTTTTCACGATTAAATCATCCTGAAGCGTACGTACGCGAGCGCGTATCAGAGCTGCTTTGTAGAGTAGCAGAAGATGCGCCACATTTAATTACATTCCCGGCGGTTGTAGGCGCACTGGATGGGGGTGTGAAATTCGATTTCTCAGAAATATCCCTACCGAAGGACTGCCTATCCCAAAACAACGAATGCGCCGATGACGCTGAGCTAAACGAAATAGAAGACACATATGAAAGCGACAACGACGAGTGCAAAAACGTCCTACAATCCTGCTTTAAATCAATGGTGGAAACACTCAGCAAGCAAGCCCCCGAAACAATCACACAAGTTCAACTTCTAGTAAAAGAACTACGCCGCATCATCCTGCTATGGGATGAACTCTGGTTGGGCACTCTGGCTCAACACCACAGCGAAATCAATAAGCGCCAGCTGCAACTGGAAGCCGAAATCGAAAAAGTCAACTCAAACACCCATCTGAGCCCCGAAGAGAAAATCTCGCTAATAACCGAAAAACATAGAATCATAATAAAACCTATAATATTCATACTGGAACAGCTCTACGACATAACCAGCGTGGACCCGGAAACACCGCACGAGAAACAATTCCAAGAACGCTACGCGAGTACAATCGACGACATTTTGCAAAAACTCAAAAACCCTGAAAACCCCGAGAAACCGCAAGAGTCGTGGAAGCTGCTGAAGGAACTGCAAAACCAGTTCCAACAAAAAGCGCACAAGCGGGCGCTTTTAAAAATGCAAGATATAAGCCCCGTGCTGGCAAACATCAAAAACACAGTAATTTCAATGCCTGGACAAGCACTGAAAACAACCGTACACATCTCAAACGTCTCAAATCAAGTCTCAATCCTTCCAACGAAAACCAAACCGAAAAAGCTTGTATTCCATGGATCTGACGGGCATACCTACACGTACTTATTCAAAGGATTGGAAGATTTACATTTAGATGAACGTATTATGCAATTTTTGAGTATAGCTAATACGATGATGGCGCAAAATACTGAAGGCACCGGGCATAATTTATATAGAGCTAGGCACTACTCGGTTATACCCCTAGGGCCTCGCTCTGGTTTAATTAGCTGGGTTGGAGGTACTACACCAGTTTTTGCGCTATATAAGCGTTGGCAGCAACGCGAAGCCGCTAAATCCACCTCAAAGGCCGGTTCTAACACCGTACTGCGCCCATCCGAATTGTTCTACAACAAATTGAACCCACTGCTCCTAGAAAATGGTGTTAAGAACGTGGAGAATCGCAAGGAGTGGCCACTGGCTGTTTTAAAACAAGTGCTCAGTGAGCTGATGACGGAGACGCCTAGTGATTTGTTGGCGAGGGAGTTGTGGTGTCATTCGATCAACCCGGGGGAGTGGTGGCAGATGGTGCGGAAATACTCGTATTCGGTTGCTGTTATGAGTATTATCGGGTATATTATCGGGTTGGGGGATAGACATTTGGATAATGTGCTGGTGGACTTGAATAGTGGTGAAGTGGTGCATATTGACTATAATGTGTGTTTCGAGAAGGGGAAGACGTTGCGGGTGCCGGAGAAGGTGCCCTTCAGACTCACGCCGAATATTCGGGATGCGTTGGGGGTGACTGGTGTTGAGGTGAGTGTTTAAAACTTTAATTAAACTAGATATTTTGTACTTTTCTTTTGAATGTTCCCTGTCCTTTAGGAGGTTGGAAATTATCATTGCAATTTTTACTTTATTACATCTGTTTTAAATAGTTGATTAGATGTTAAGCTGAACTATTCTCTTAAATTCCGAAGCCAATATCCTTCTTCTACCTATCTATACTCCTTTTCCCTTTTATCTTTCTTTCCATAATGAGTTTTAATCTAATGTAATCTTCTTTCCTCATGACATGCTCCGTGTACTGCAGTTTTCGTTTCATGATGGTATCAGTTCCTCCCTATTTATTAAGTCTTTAAAGAACCTTAGTATTTGTGACACCCAAGATATCTTTAGTATTCTTCTATAGCACCAACGTTTGAATGCTAACAGTTTATTTATGACTGCCTGTTTTACTGGCCATGCTTGTGTATAGGGCCATACCTAGGGGGGAAATCGGGGCCGTTTAAAGAATTATAGATAAATAATTCGTATTTATTATGAATGTTGGCTATGCCTAATAAAGGTCTTTTTTTACGTATGAACACAATTTTTATAATTAGTTAATTATAAGAGAAGCTGTACATGCCTGTCTTATTTTGTCGCAAATCGATTTAACATCTCTTTTGTATCAACTGCTACGTGTCTATGCACGCTCAATAGCGCAAGGGCTGGTAGGTGCTCTTGAATTCCGTAAATAGCTTTTTAAGCGTGTCAACAATGAACATTAATGTTGAGAAATATAGTTTGATTAAATTGTGATAATGATTCGAATTGTTCCTTATACGGACAATATTTGGACCTCGACACGTTCTCTGCATAGTTACAGTTATGGAAACAAACGTGGTTTCAAGTTGGCAGTCCAAACAACGCCCTTCTCTTCTATTAAAAAAATATAAAAAATTAAAGATTTAAGATATTTAAATTTATGATATTATTTTACATTCTATATTTAATTAGGTTCAAAATAAACCATTTTTGGATAATTTTCACCCAAAAATAAAGTCTCCAGGAAGGTTTTAATTCCACGAGCTGTTTCAAATTAATCGACTGAGTTATAAAAAATTATAATAAATCAAAGATTTAAGAAATTAAATATTTTGATATTATTTTACATTCTATATTTAATTGGGCTCAAAATAAACAATTTTTTGATAATTTTCACCCAAAAATAATGTCTGCAAGAAGGTTTTTATTGTACGAGATGTTTTAAATTAATCGTCTGAGTTTTAAAAAAATGATAAAATGTCAAAGATTTAAAATATTTAAATTTATGATATTATTTTACATTCTATTTTTAATTAGATTCAAAATAAGCTATTTTTTTTTTATTATTTTCGTCCAAAAGTAAAGCCTGCACGAATGTTTTTATTGCACGAAATTAATCGCCAGAGTTTTAAAAAAATAATAAAATGTCAAATATTTAAAATATTAAAATGAAGTATATTATTTTACATTCTATATTTAATTAGGCTCAAAATAAGCTATTTTTGTATACTTTTCAACTAAAAATAATCTCTGCAGGAAGGGTTTTATTGTACGAGCTGTTTCAAATTAATACTGAGTTATAAAAAATGATAAAAAATCAAAGATTTAAGATATTTAAATTTATGATATTATTTTACATTCTATATTTAATTGGGCTCAAAATAAGCCATTTTTGGATAATTTTCATCCAAAAATAAAGTCTGCAGGAAGGTTTTTATTGTACGAGCTGTTTCAAATTAAATGACTGAGTTATAAAAAAGTATAAAAAATCAAAGATTTAAGATATTTAAATTTATGATATTATTTTACATTCTATATTTAATTGGGCTTAAAATAAACCATTTTTTGATAATTTTCACCCAAAAATAATGTCTGCAAGACGGTTTTTATTGTATTGGCTGTTTTAAATTAATCGAATGTCTTTTAAGAAATGATAAAAAAAGATTTAAGATATTTAAATTTATGATATTATTTTAATTCTATATTGAATTGGTCTCAAAATTTTGATCATTTTCACACACAAATAATGTCTGCAGGAAGGTTTTTATTACACGAGCTGTTTTAAATTAATCGACTGAATTATAAAAAAATATAAAAAACCAAAGATTTAAGAAATATTTTTTTTTGATATTAATTTACATTTTATATTTAATTGGGCTCAAAATAAACCATTTTTTGATAAATTTCACCCAAAAATAATGTTTGCAGTAAGGTTTTTATTGTACGAGCTCTTTTAAATTAATCGCATGAGTTTTAAAAAATGATAAAAAATAAAAGATTTAAGATATTTAATGTTTTGATATTATTTTATATTCTACATTTAATTGGGCTCAAAATAAGCTATTTTTGGATAATGTTCACCCAAAAATAAAGTCTGCAGGAAGGTTTTAATTCCACGAGCTGTTTCAAATTAATCAACTGACTTATAAAAAATCAAAGATTTAAGAAATTAAAATTTTTGATATTATTTTACATTTTTTATTTAATTGGGCTCAAAATAAACCATTTTTTGATAATTTTCACCCAAAAATAATGTCTGTAGGACGGTTTTTATTGTATGAGCTGTTTTAAATTAATCGCATGTGTTTTAAATAGTGATAAAAACATCAATGATTTAAGATATTTAATTTTGTGATATTATTTTAATTCTATATTGAATTGGTCTCAAAATGAGCCTATTTTTGATCATTTCACCCAAAAATAATGTCTGCCGGAAGCTTTTTATTGTACGAGCTGTTTTAAATTAATCCACTGTGTTATAAAAAAATTATAAAAAATCAAGGATTAAGATATTTCAATGTATGATATTATTTTACATTCTATATTTAATTGGGCTCAAAATAAATAATTTTTTGATAAGTTTCACCCAAAAAAAGCAGAAAAGTTTTTATTGTACGAGCTGTTTTAAATTATTCAATTTATAAAAAATGATAAAAAATCTAGAATTTAAGATATTTAAACTTATGATATTATTTTACATTCAATATATAATTGGGCTCAAAATAAACCATTTTTTGATAATTTTCACCCAAAAATAATATCTGCAAGAAGGTTTTTATTGTACGAGCTGTTTTAAATTAATCGCATGAGTTAGAAATTATTTAAAAAATCAACGATTTAAGATATTTAAATTTATGATATTAGTTTACATTCTATATTTAATTTGGCTCCAAATGCCATTTTTGGATAATTTGCACCCAAAAATTAGTTCTGCAGGAAGGTTTTATATCCACGAGCTGTTTCAAATTAATCGACTGAGTTATAAAAAACCAAAGATTTAAGAAATAATTTTGTTTTAATATTATTTTACATTCTATATTTAATTGGGCTCAAAATAAACCATTTTTTGATCATTTTCACCCAAAAATAATGTCTGCAGGACGGTTTTAATTCCACGAGCTGTTTCCAAATTAATCAACTTCGTTATAAAAAATTATAAAAAATCAATGATTTAAGATATTTAAATGTATGATATTATTTTACATTCAATATTTAAATGGTCTCAAAATAAACCATTTTTTGATCATTTTCACCCAAAAATAATGCCTGCAGGAAGGTTTTAATTCTACGAGCTGTTTCAAATTAATCGACTGAGTTATAAAAAATTATCAAAAAATCAAAGATTTAAGAAATTAAAATTTTTGATATTATTTTAGATTCTATATTTAATTGGGCTTAAAATAAGTAATTTTTTGATCATTTTCACCCACAAATAAAGTCTGCAAGAAGGTTTTTAGTGTACGAGTTGTTTTAAATTATAAAAAATCAAAGATTTGAGATATTTAGAGTTTTGATATTATTTTATATTCTATATTTAATTGGGCTTAATATAAGCCGACGAAACTCTTCTTATATGAAGAGTAGTCATTAAGATCATGAATTTTGTTTTATTTTTATTCATTTGTAGCCCATAATTATTACAAGCAATATTAAGGCGTTTCACTAAGCTTTTAAGGTTTTGTTAGCTGTCCACTATTATTATTGTGTCGCATATCTTAGATTATTGACGATTTCGCCGTTAATACCAATGCCCTCAGAACACTGCTTAAGTTCCTGTACGATAACATCGCTGGATGTATTATACAGAAGGAGGCATAGGATACAGCCTTGTCGTACTCCCCGGTGAATGTGTACTCTTCTGAAAGTTCATCATATTTTTTACCATGATATTTTCATGCCAGTAGAGGTTGCTTATAATTCCTATATCCTGGATGTTTTTCTTCTTCATGTCTGCTAACGTTTTATGCTGCGCCTTGTAGAAGGCATTGTTCAGACAAGCGTATATGTTTTGGTTGTTATCTCGGCATCGTTGCATCAGGAAATTGATACCAAATAGTGCCTATGCCTAAGTGCATTTGACTATCTCTTATGCCATAGCCCATCTTTCTGTGTATTCGGTTATGTATTATTTAAGACAGACCTTTAGAACATGATTCCTTTACTATCTACATTTTCTGTATCTATGTTGTTAATGTCCCAAAGATTCTAATTAATTTTATCTCTTGTATCCTGTTGGATTTTGTTGTGGCCTAGTCTGCGGACTTCAAATTCAGGTGGCTTCCTTTGGGTGCGAGTTTCTTAAATCTAGTTCTATTGTGACAACGTGATTGTGGTCAGAGTAGATGTTACCTCCCGGATAAGTTTTTAGGAATTCACCGAGTTTTTGAATTTATTTCTAATAAAAATATAGTCGATTTGATTTCTTATTATTCCATTCACTCCATCTGTCGACGATTTCCAGTCTGCTCTTCGACAGCTTGAAGAAGGTATTTGTAATTAGTAAATTCTGGCAGAATTGATTGAGTCTACTGCCCTTCTCGTTGCGTTCACCCAATGCATATTCACCTACACATGAAACCACTGTTCCTTGTCTGACCTTGGAATTGAAATCTCCTAAAGTAATTGTTACATTAATGTTCTACTATTTATCATAAAAAGCATACATTTAAATAGATTGTAAAAATTTTAAACACAATTGTAGTCGTCAGTAAACTATAAAAGTAGTTGCGTATGTTGAAAAACTTTTAAACACAATTATTATCGTCAGTAAACTGTAAAAGTAGTAGCGTATGTTTCAAGAAATAATAGAAATAAGTTATTTATTCTAACACATTTATATAATGACAACAATCAACACTTAACAGATAAGAACGATATGAATGAGTTTTATAATATCCAGTAAGTTAATCTATGCTACAAGATAAAAAAAGTAATTGCAACATCGGCGTTTTTGTACTACTTCTCTAACTAATCCACTAACACTAGTTATTATAAAATATATAGATATTTACATATTTTATTAACTACACATTTAATACTACATGGTTTTACTGTTGAGTTCACAATAATTGGAATGCCCGACTTACCAGCTTGTTTATGGCATTGTAATTACACATTATTTTTTATGCGGATAAATGTAATCAGGCATTTCTTTGTTTTTCCTAAATACACCTGGCTATAATCACATCGCTATCGCAATTATTTAGCGATATATATACAACACAATTTATGATCGACACCTAATAATATTGTGCTTGGGGTACAAATAGTAGCAGTGTGAGACTATCTCAATTTGTTTTACACACATTTATATCGTCTACACAAATAAAACCATCAATACACGATTGTAAAATGTGAATGACTTCTTATGGTTGTTCCAATATGGCATTTTAAAACATACAAATGCGGATACCATATTGTTTGTTGGGAATATTAGTTTTGTATCATAGGCGCGAATAAATATACTTTTCGACCATTGTAAAACGATGTGTCAAACACATTTTTTTGCAAATTTTTTAAAATTCCAAGGCATTTAACGAGAGCCGGAAGTGTGGTTAATACCCCCAAAAGGTAATAATTTGAAATACATATAAATTATTATTAGTACCCCTTTCAATATGGATTTACAGTATCTTCCGCTTTGTAGGGACATATCAGAACTAAAGGTCTATTAAATATACTATTAATGCCTCACACTCATTTTTGAATAAAAAAAACTTCGAAAATCTTAAAATAGCTTCAAAGTATTGGTAAATTTGATCGAATTCTCCAAGTATTTATGAGGTCCCGTTAATGGGTTAATCAGAATCTAGTGTAGTTAGAACCAAAAAAGTTCAACGCCAGAATTTTGTCAAAAACTAATTTTTATGTCTCTTGTCATCTGGTTCAAATCATCTAAAATTATACAACTCTTAATAGATAAACTTGTATCAATTAATACACGTCGTGACAGTTGTAGCATCACTATTCTCATGATCGTCATACTTAAGACGACTCCGTCCTAAATTCAATTCGATTGAACCATTATCAATATTCGGTAGCACCACCGAATTCTTCTTGCTCTTCCCACATGGCACGTGATCGGTAATGAAGTTGGGTTCTTGATTGAGCACCGTCGGCGATTTGCACCGCAGCATGCAAATAAACGCCTTTCGGAAGTTTTTGCTCTTCCACGCATAAATAAGAGGGTTGATACAGGAGTTCGCCACTGCCATGGTGAAGGCTACCTCGTACATCCGATTGGTCATCGTGCCCATGATCCGCATGTAGCTGATGGTGACGAAATACGGTAGCCAGCAAATGGAGAATGAACCCAGTATGAGTAAGACCATCTGTAACAAATGCACGTTGTGTCAGGTTTTTTTTTTCTGTGGAATATTAAACAACGCCAAGGCGGTCATGGTCGTTACTTTATTTGAATAAATATAATTAATCAGGAAATTCGAGTTTGCTTACAAAGATGTCTTATTGTGTGTTAAGCAGACCGTGAACTGTAGATACCATTCTGTTTGCGGAGCAAACATAATTAAAACGGACGTTTGCGTATGCGTTCGGTGTGGGCAATAAAAGGATATTTGTCTGAACATGGTATAAAATGAATTGTTTGCAATCAAAAATGCTTTTAAAGTTTCATTACGCGAGATTATCGATTACGTTTTTTTTATTATACTGTTATTATTATTATGGCGTTATCAAATACGCGATAATGGTATTTATTATTTATTGAAAGTTTCATGCATCTACTCGGGGATTATAACGTATACGTAAACATATTTTCCGGTCGATGGAAAGATTCTATTTTATGGGGTGCGGATGGAATTAATTTCGAATGTGTTACAAGATTATTGGATTATTATGGAAATATTGTGGGTGCTATATATTTATGGCCCTTGCGACGTGTATTATACATTTATGAAGCGTAAATTGTTGCCTTATTAATTATATTTTCATACAATACGTGGAACTAGTAAGACAAAGAGATTTTTTTGTAGTAGACACAATATTTGTCTGTATTAAACCCGAAATTCGTTTGTAACAACCTTTCGGTCCTGCCATTTGCCAGCATAACATTTTACAGGCCTCTACTTACTATGCCTATCCACATGTTTGATTTTAATCACTAGATTTCATGCCAACAAGGTATTTTACTGGATGATTAATCTATGGCAACAGAATACAATATACAATAATTCCATGTCGATGAAACATACTGTCATACATTTTTATTTCTTCATCAATCAAGCTCGCAATTGAAGTATGATAACATCCGATATTTGCTTCTCGTCCACATCAATTTGTAGTGCGAAATAAAATCCATTTCGTCTAATGGAGTACAATTATTCTACGTATTTGCTAAAGGTCTTCCTCCGCGAAATGGATTGGGTTGTGTTTCATCGGAAAAATATTATCTTGTGCTGTCGGTTTTATCTCCAGCTCCAGCTCGATAATGAATTAAAACCGAGGGGGCGATAAATGTTTTATAATTCGTCGAGGGATTCTTATTCATTGTTTTATCGCGTGAACTGCGAATTTACAACAGGCACGCAACGGCAATTAGTCCGCGCCGTTTGGGCATTGCCAAATTAATTGGTTGAGCTAAAAGATTGAATTAATTAACAAAGGGGGGCTTCTAAAATTTGTATTGCCAAGTTGAGAGGGACTTTTACTTTTACTTCTGTGTAAGGCACCTTACACGGTCAATAATACTGTCAATCCTACTACTGTCAGTATTTGCTTTAATCCTCCTTTTATATTTGTCAAGTAATCAATTATCCGGATAAACATCCTGATTCCATCATTACTATATCTTACACGATCAGTAATACTGGCAATATTTTAGAATAATTAATATTTTAATCATATTATCGTACAGTAATACTGTCATTGTTCTAAAATATTGACAGTAATATTGATCGTGTGCCTTTATAAGGCACCTTACACGATCAATATTACTGTCAATATTTTAGAATAATGACAGTATTACTGATCGATAAAATATTTAATATGTTCATTATTCTAAAATATTGCCAGTATTACTCATCGTGTAAGGTATAGTAATGATGTAATGAAGAGAATACTGATCCTTATCCGGATAGTTGATTACTTGATAAATATAAAAAGAGGATTGAAGCAAATATTGACAGTACTAGGATTGACAGTATTATTGACCGTGTAAGGTGCCTTTAAGATACATTCAAAACATAGGTAAATTAATACGTGCGGCATATTTTACATTCTTTCAAAATAGAGTATTTTGAAAGAATGTAAAAATCTAAGACATTTTATTTTTGGGCAATATTTTGGTGGTTATAAAGAATTTCAAGGCCGTCAAACGGCCCTGTTTTCCTATGTACCGTTTTTTCCTGAGAAATACAAAAAACAAAAATGTGATTTTGAGCGTTTTCATGATTTGCAGCCTATATACTTTTTCGAAACAGTAGGGTTGTTTTTGCCGAAAAACTAGTTAGGTAGAGTCGAGTTTCAGGAATTAAGATATGTCTATCCCTCTCTCATTGCAACATTATATTCGCGAAATATAGATCGATTTTAAAAAAGCTCAAAAACTAGGAAAGAAAACCTGCCCGATTGAATTAGAGAAGGAAGAAGATAAAGAAAAAATAATGAAGAATAAATATAAACTTAAAAATAACAAACAAGGGAGAATTTATATAAACGACGATGAGACAAAAAAGGAAAGAGAGCGAAACACACAAATAAGAAAAATGGCCAAGGAAGAGAGAAATAAAGGAGGAGAGGTGAAAATTGGATATAATAAATTAACTGTAGACGAAAAGCTATGGAAATGGAATAGGGTACTGGAAAAACTAGAATTAGTGCAGACAAAAAACTAACTGCGAAACATACAGAAATGAATTATATGATAACGAAACTAGCAAGGGAAAAGGACACGATTGCAAAAAATAAAGAGAGAAGAATAGGCAGTCTCAACAAAAAATAAATAATAGATATAACAAAAACAAAAGCGCAAACAAAGAGGACCATGAGAATTAGAAACTGGAACATACGCAGCCTGAAAGGCAAAGAACTTGAACTAATACAAGAGTTTGAAAATACAAAATTAGATATAATGGCGATAACAGAAACAAAAAAGAAAGGGAGAGGTTTAGAAAGGGCCATAAACGACCACACACAAATATATAGTTGAGTTGAAGAAAGTGAAAGAGCTAGAGCAGGAGTGGGTTGCATAATAAACAAAAGGTTAGAACAGTCAATAACGGAATGCGTAAACGAAAGGTTAATGACAGTCAAAATTGAAGAGGTAGATGGATGGAAGGGAAACCTAATCATAGTATATGAACCAACAGAAGACGAAAGTAAAACAGAAAAAGACAAATTTTGTTAAGAGCTACAAATATTATACGAGAAGGCAGGAGAAAATACTTACATTACAGGAGACATAAATAAAGAATAGGAAATATAAATACAGGCATAGAACATATAATGGGGATTCATGGAGAACCGACGAGAAACAATAACGGAAATATATTAATTGACTTCTGCATCTTAAACGACGTCGTAATACTAAACTCAATATTCGTCCATAAAGAAATACACAAATATACCAGAGAAGTAAAGAGTAGAAATGAAAAGTCGATCATAGACTATTTTTTAACAAACACACAACAAAGGAAGGTAGTTAATGATGTACGGGTGAAAGGAGGAAGCGAAATAGGAAGTGATAACTATCTAGTGGTAGCAAACATCACAATTAAGGAAGAAATAAAAACAATGACAAGCGAAAACGAGGTTGAAACTAAAAAGTATAAGTACAAGAAAGAAACTGCAACTGAGAAATTCCGAATAGACAAACTAAAATATAAAGAAACAAAAGCTAAGTACCAGAATTATATTAAGGAACTCACATCTTTTTCAAAATCGAATGATGTGGAGGAAATATGGAGCAGTTTCAACCACATAATAACAGAGGCTACAAAACGCGCATGCGAACAACCAGACAGGGAAACAACAGAAAGCAAACACGATGGTGGACTATAGAAATAAAAGAAGAAAAGGTAAAATTGGATAAAGTACATCAACTCCAAGAAAGAAGAAGACTACGAAGCGTATAAAATACAGAGAAAAGCAACGAAACAAATAATAAAAGAATCAAGAGAAAGGACATGGGAAGAATTTGGGAAAACACTAAAATACAGCTTTAACGAAAATAAAAATTTGTTTTATAGAACATTAAAGAAAAACAAGAACGAGAAAGTACAAATAACACTAAGACAACTAAAGGATAAACAGGGAACAATAATAAAACAAGATCATGATATAATGAAGATATGGAAAGAGCACTTCGAACAGCTTTTGCAGGAGAAAACAATGATAAGCGCAAACGAAGAAATTGAACACGCACATGTGGAAAATATTCTGAACGAAGAACCAGACAATATAACAGAAGCAGAAGTAAAAGAAGCACTTATAAAATTAAGAAATGGTAAAGCAGCAGGCCATCATAACATAAAAACTGAACAACTTAAAAATATGGGGTAGGAAGGTGTACATTTATTAAAACAGCTTCTAAACACGATATGGAAAAAAGGGAAAATTCCAAATGACTGTGAGAAAACTGTAATATTCCCAATATACAAATAAGGAGACAAATAAAACTGCAAACATTTAAAAATGAGTTTCCTTTAAGCCTTGCTTAAAGGAAACTCGTTTTTAAGATCGATCTATATTTCGCTAATATAATGTTGTAATAAGAGAGAGAAATTGTAGGTTTATTTTAGGCATTAAACGAAAAGAAAATTGTTTTTTTGTTCTAAATTGTTCATGACAATAATAGCTTCCTTATAGTGTAATTTTTTTCCCGGAAAATTATTTCATATTTCCACAATCTTACTGAGAAAACGTGTAGACGTTTTCGCTAAAACAATACCTTCATCATACATCAGTGATGTATTCGGAAAATAAATATTGCGTTTTTCTTGATATTGTATTGATTTATTGGATGACCCTATATTTAGCAACCGATTCTTATATTCATATATTTCTTAATTAGTTTTAACATTTCATATATTTTATAACTATGGCATTGATTACATCAAATTGGCACTGATTGGTGTACTAAATTACTCGGTAATTATGTTCTAGTCGACATTTCAATCAATTAAATATCAATAAATTGCTCGTAATTAAATATTCAGTTTTATGCTAAATAGAGTACCTGGGTAAAGTGGCAATAATTTTGATAAAATTGGCGCTAGATAAATAGTTTTTGCAACAGGTTGGAGCGAATTTAGTAGCAAAAAGTTCCCAATTAAATGATGCTGCAAAATAAACCGCCTTTTAGGAGTATATCAATTAATAATGTCATGAATCTTAATTTCTGGAAAGTAAATAATTAATTATTATAATGTTTTCTTCAAATAAATAAATATTTCTTATGTACATCAGAGTGTTATCGGGGGTAAATATACAAAGTCTACTTTTTATCGGCTCTAGCTTTTTTTAACGAATTTTTGTTACCACGCTTGAGAATCTATAATATGAATTAAAGTTTTACCCCATTTATCATATTGTTGATTCGAAAGCGTATTGGCAGAGACGGTCCTGGCGGGGGTAAACATGGGCGCCGCCCATGGACGGCGCCATTTGGAAACTGACAACTGGTACCAGTTGGTAATGAAATTAACACTAATGTAGAAGCATCGTCATCACACGAGAAGAACAAGGATATTCCAGAGGATAATGAAAATCTTTAGAATGAAGGTGGTTCTATATCCATTTTATTATACTTCAATCATTGGGTCAATTAAATCTAACAAATTGCAGATATCTTAGTATAGTATTCCCGGTCATGTAGATAATAATAATAATAATTTCTGGTTGACAAAGGCACTATCAGAAAGTTTAATGCTGTCCTTTTTTTTTAAATTTAGTTATTTATTAATAGAAAAGTGCTCAAGGGTCGTTAATGTATCTTCTTAAAATACACTTTCTCTATTCATGGGCTCTGGCTATTTCTTTTTCACTCAAATTTTTGATACCAATACGCAGAGCTCTGTAGTCAGTAGCCTTAAGGAAGGTTTCACAATGGGCCCATTTTGAGACCTAAGTGTCTATAGCTATGCTACCCTCCAGCGAACTATCCAGAACCAATAAGCTTTCGATTCAATACCTATAATATAAAAACGTAATGTTTCGATTTATGTATTTTGTGCCATCAGTTCAAAAGTGGGGGTTGCGGGTTCGATTTCCCGTCGATACAAGTTTTTTATTCAATATTTAATTGAAGGCGTTTGAATTTGTTACGATGGGTTCGCAGTTAAATCTATTTTTTTTTAAATTATAGAAACGCGAGGCTCGAACTTTAAACCCTTATATGCTGCCTTTTACAACAAGAAAATAAATTCAATACACAGACAGTCTAGTCCAGGAGTGGCCAACAAGTCGATCGCGAAGCCAATTTTGGTCGATCACTCGCGATGTCTTAACTATTTAACGTAGATAAGACATCTACTTGTCATAAGACTACTTAATACAGATAGGTGTGTTTGAACATATATTTTGCTTATATACCCTTAGCTCTTGTTAAAACAGTGTATAAACATAGTATGTATTTCACATCTCCCCCTGCCCACTACTACAACAATGACAACAAATCGATAAAGATACATTTTTAAAATAAAAAGTAGATCTTATGTACACAAAAGTTGGCCATCCCTGGTCTAGATAAATTATACTCACCCCCGTATTCACCAACGTTCCATAAATCTATCAATAGCCGGCCACACACGTGCTGATTTTCCGGCGCATGCCATTCCATGAATATGTCACATTATCCGTTAAGGAATTGGATGTATATGTCAGAAAGACTGACAGACTGACGTGAGAATTAAAATATCTCTAAAATAACTGGAATCATTTTATGTGTGATGACAAATTAAGTGGGGCTGCGGTGTAATGGCCTGGAGGCTACCGCGAGTTGCGGCGACCTCCAAATCTAGCTCTAAAATTCTATTAAACGTCCGTTTGGTTTTGCATTTCTGCGCTGTCAATAGTGTCATCTATATTTACAAATCCGTCATGGTTGTTATGGATTTTTTTTGGCTCCATGGTCTTTATATCCATCCAATTCATTAACGGAAAATGGAATGTCATGCGCCGGAAAATCCGCACGTGTGTGGCCGGCTAATAGCTATTGAACCCATAAGTATTCGTTGTTATAGCAACAATAAATACATCTAGGGAATGTAGTTACTTTAGATTCTCTCTATTGGAAACACTGAATAATTAAACAAAAGGTGTAATCAAAGCTCCAATCGCAAGCGCTATTTAACGTGTTTGACATTTGTTTCGGCATATTCTGTCATAATGATGTTGTCAATTTATCCATTCAATATCTTATGTGACCTATAACGTTTATGGGATGTAGGTGAATACGGGCATCAGACAGGCAGACAGTGACAGAATCTATTGCCTAATCACAAACATGCCAGCCACTTTTCCTTATATAGACAACAAATCTACACTATTTTCCATCATGACCATCATGACCACTAAATTACATATCACATCACCACACTGACCTGCACAGACTTATTCTCCTTAAGCGTTTTCTTCTGTTTCTGTTGAAAATGCGTCGCCGATTGCAGCCGCTTGGCGTGTTCGGCGGCTTCCCTCCAAATTCGCAAGTATAAAAGCGACATAACTGTCCATATCAAAATGAACATGGGTGTTACGATGAAATTCAAGTACTTCACGGGAAGCACGGCCAACGTGCAATCGCAGCGATTCTCGTCCCATGCGTTCCAAAAAATCGGCGTGATTGCAATGGCAATGGACAAACACCATCCGCCTAGTGTTATAGCCCATACGATTTTTTTGCTCATACGCCTGAAATTGTACAATTTAGAACAAAATCGCTGTATATAATTAGTACTTCATATTGACCTGCTGTAGTGAAAAGGAAAGACTATTGCGATATATCTATCGGCTGCAATCGCCAGTAAGTTGTATATTGAACTTGAACACGCCAGTATTATTAAAACAAATCGCACTATGCACGTGGATTTGTAATTTCCAATGGTTTCTTCTATGGTGAAAGACATGTGGTAGGGGATCGTGAGGCCGACCATCAGGTCGCTCACGGCCAGGCTGAAGATGTACCTGTTGGAGAGCAGCTCCGATATTTTTTTGCTCAGTTTTATCGCGCATATTGTGAGTATGTTGCCGGCCAATATTAGGAAGATTATTATCGCATCAATCACCACCCAGATTATCATTTCGGTCGGTTCTTTGGTGAATGAATGCTCCGTGCCATTCGACGATAGATTGCACGCTTCCATGTTACGATGTGTACAGTTTTTGGCAGACAAAAATATGCACGCCCATTTTCACTTTCGCGGTTTTCACTTCCGTGATATAATTATCTAATTAGCATTAATCTACTTCCAGCAGTAACTGTAAAGGCAATTGACGCGAGTTTCATAAATAATGTACGTACAACTGAATCGCGAAATAATTTAAATTACAGTTTTGTATAGGATGAATACATTTGTATGCCATCGTTGTGTTGTTGTTACATCACCAAAATCTGAAAGTTTATTGTATGCGTATTATATTAATTTATGTTTATGGGCATTTAGTATTTATTTCGACTTTTATTTTTGTGGGTGATTATGTTTTTAGATATTCTATATTAAACAATATTTAAAAAAATAATTATGATTGTGGCATCACTTTTTATTAATTTGTAAAGCAATTTAAATAATTGTAATTTCAATTAATACATTTAATAATTTTATTTTCTACCTAATTCAAGTAAATTATTTATTAATATTAATCATATTTGTTGGTAACATTTATAAGTTACTACATTATTCAAACAATAATTATAGTTATAGTTTCTAATATTTATCATCCATTCTATTAAATAATTATAGTTAGTTAGTATATATAATTTTTAAGCAGTTTCTCTAGTTATACATGTATTAATTGGTATTTTTTTGGTGATGTATAAAATTCACATTTTGTATTCTACTTGAAATCTTTACATTTAATGGTATAAGACAAATAATACCAAAAATATAGTAAAACCTAATTATTACTTAACTTGCATATGTTAAGAAATGGATTAAAAATTATGTATATTAATTAAACTATAATTACAATCTAATTAAAAAATAATATCATCACCGTAATTAATATATTTCAATAAATGATTAGGTGGAAGACCGGGGTTGATTAAATAATCTACTAACCCGAACCTAATCATTACCTCCCATATTTTTATTTTGTATATATTGTATGAATGTACTGGAGGTAATAAATAAATAAATAGTTTAAAAAAAAATATGTGCAACTAGAGAAATAGATTAAAAATTACTATTAATTAATTATTTAACTATAGTAGATACCTATAGTTTAATAATTATATATAATTTTAAAACTATTTCTCTAGTTGCACATATATTACATTTAATTACGATGATGATATTATGTTTCAATTCGATTTTTCGTAATTAATATATGTGCAACTAGAGAAATAGTTTTAATATTATATATAATTATTAAACTATAGGTATCTACTATAATTTAATAATTATATGTAATTTTTAAACTATTTCTCTAGTTGCACATATATTAATTACGGTGATGATATTATTTTTCAATTAGATTGTAATTATAGTTTAATTAATATACATAATTTTTAATCCATTTCTTGCAACTTGCATGTGTAATAATTAGGTTTTACTATATTTTTTGGTATAGTCTAAATTAAATTTCTTATTCGAATTGAAACATTAATTAAATTCTTTGATATCTCTATTAAGAAATATCAATTTTAGTATAATTAGTATGTATGTTTTTTAACCAAATTCACATGTATTAATTAATTACAATGTATGATATTTTAGACAATGCCTTGTCTAAATTAATTTTTTTATTCGAAACATTAATTAAATTCTATGATATCTCTATTAAAAAATATCAATTGTAGTATAATTAGTATGTATGTTTTTTTTAACCAAATTGCACATGTACTAATTAATTATGTATGATGGTTTATGCCTTATGTTGCACATGTTTTTAATATTGAAAATATTTATTAATTATGTTTGGCACAGCCCCAAGCTGCACAATTTTTCGTCCACTCAATTTAATTTTAGCTGCACTTCAATAACCACTCGAGCACATTTTTGTAGTATCGCGCGCATGTTAAACAAACTTTGCCACTAATTCAAACAACTGATTTTCAATCATTTTCAACTGATAATAATGAATATTTCATGTTGTATCTGTTGAACGATTGTGTTTCGTTTTATGGTTCGCGCGCGTTTAATAGTTTCTGACCTAATACAACCGTCCTCTCGAGGTTTTCGCGGCTGACTGATCAGTTGTGTTTATTGCAACCTGCTTCCCTCCTTGTTTTCCTCATGTCCTTTTACCCGCAATGTACGCGGTGGAAACATTTTCGTCTTAAAATTAGACTCATAAAGAACTTCATAATCAACACACATTTTTCATATCAAAAACTGCGGTGTGCAAATATTTACGGTAAATAAATTAAGGATCAAAATCTGATTTCCTGTCCTTATGTAATTGTATGTCTTTCTGTATATACCTTGTACTGCTCTTTGTAGTTGTTTGTTTATTTGCCTCTTTTGTAATATATTCCACATCGTTTTTCTCGGTACTCTGTCGAACGCTTTTTCCAGGTATATAAATGCTATGAATAATTTACTGTCATGGCCCATTGTTTTCTCCATCAGTTTTCTTAGTGTAAATATATGGTCCTGCGTTGAGTGGCCCTTCCTGAAGCCACTTTGTGCATTTTCCATCGTTATTTCTGTTTGTTGTCTTTACTTTCTAGTACAACCTTATAAATTTTAGCAGTTGTGCATATTAGTGATATTCCCCTGTAATTATAGCAGCTTTTATTGTCTCCTTTTTTGTATACTGGGAATATTACTTCTTTTTCCAGTCATTTGGAATTTTTCCACTTTTCCATATAGTGTTTAGAAGCTGTTTTTACAAATATACACCTTCCTACCCCATATTTTTGAGTTGTTTAGCTTTTATGTTATCATGCTGCTTTACCATTTCTTAATTTTAGTGCTTCTTTTACTTCTGCTTCTGTTATATTGTCTGGTTCTTCGTTCAGAATATTTTCCACTTGTGCGTTCTCAATTCCTTCGTTTGTGCTTATCATCGTTTTCTCCTGCAAAAGTGCTCTTTCCATCTTTTCATTATATCATGATCTTGTTTTATTATTGTTCCCTGTTTATCCTTTAGGTGTCTTAGTGTTATTTGTACTTTCTCGTTCTTGTTTTTCTTTAGTGTTCTATAAAACAAATTTTTATTTTCTTAGCTGTATTCTAGTGTTTTCCCAAATTCTTCCCATGTCCTTTCCCTTGATTTTTTGATTATTTGTTTCGTTGCTTTTCTCTGTATTTTATACACTTCGCAGTCTTCTTCTTTCTTGGAGTTGATGTACTTTATCCACTTTTGCTTTTTCTTCTTTATTTCCCTTTTATTTCTATAGTCCACCATCGTGTTTGCTTTCTGTTGTTTCCCTGTCTGGTTGTTCCGCATGCACGTTTTGTAGCCTCTGTTATTATGTGTTTGAAACTGCTCCATATTTCCTCCACATCATTAGATTTTGAAAAGGATGTGAGTTCCTTAATATAATTCTGGTACTTAGTTTTTCTTTCTTTATATTTTAGTTACTATTCTGAATTTCTCAGTTGCAGTTTCTTTCTTGTACTTATCCTTTTTAGTTTCAACCTCGTTTCCGCTTGTCATCGTTTTTGTTTTTATTTCTTCCTTAATTGTGATGTTTGCTACCACTAGATAGTGATCACTTCCTATCTCGCTTCCCTTTTCACCCGTACATCATTAACTACCTTCCTTTGTTGTGTGTTTGTTAAAAAATAGTCTATGATCGCCTTTTCATTTCTACTCTTTACTTCTCTGGTATATTTGTGTATTTCTTTATGGGCAAATATTGAGTTTAGTATTACGACGTCGTTTAAGATGCAGAAGTCAATTAATCTATTTCCGTTATTGTTTCTCGTCTGTTCTCCATGAATCCCCATTATATGGTCTATGCCTGTATTTATATTCCCTATTCTTGCATTTGTGTCTCCTGTAATGTAAGTATTTTCTCCTGCCTTCTCGTATAATATTTGTAGCTCTTCCCAAAATTTGTCTTTTTCTGTTTTACTTTCGTCTTCTGTTGGTCCATATACTATGATTGGGTTTCCCTTCCATCCGTCTAACTCTTCAATTGTTACTGTCATTAATCTTTCGTTTACACATTCCCATTCCGTTATTGACTGCTGTAACCTTTTGTTTATTATGCAACCCACTCTTGCTCTTTCACTTTCTTCAACTCCACTATATATTTGTATGTAGTCGTTTATGGCCCTTTCTAAACCTCTCCCTTTCTTTTTTGTTTCTGTTATCACCATTATATCTAATTTTGTATTTTCAAACTCTTCTATTAGTTCAAGTTCTTTGCCTTTCAGGCTGCGTATGTTCCAGTTTCCAATTCTCATCGTCCTTTTTGTTTGCGCTGTTGTTTTTGTTATATCTATTATTTCTTTTTTGTTGAGACTGCCTATTCTTCTCTCTTTATTTTTTCCAATCGTGTCCTTTTCCCTTGCTAGTTTCGTTCATATAATTATTTTCTGTATATTTCGCAGTTAGTTTTTTGTCTGCACTAATTCTAGTTTTTCCAGTACCCTATTCCATTTCCATAGCATTCCGTCTACAGTTAATTTATTATATCCAATTTTCACCTCTCTTCCTTTATTTCTCTCTTCCTTGGCCATTTTTCTTATTTGTGTGTTTCGCTCTCTTTCCTTCTTTGTCTCATCGTCGTTTATATAAATTCTTCCTTGTTTGTTATTTTTAAGTTTATATTTATTCATTATTTTTTCTTTATCTTCTTCCTTCTCTAATTCAATCCAAATCAAATTGTATTGAATTTATAAAACAGCGTACTATTCAACTGTTATTCTATTCTACTCAATATTTTAATTAATTTGATAGTGAAAATGAAACAGGAGGGAGATAAAAATAATTGCACGACTCTATTGATAAACTACTTTTGTCAATTAATTTGCATTTATTAGCTAGCTGATTGATTTTCATTAACAATTCGTTATTATACTGTTTATAAATTTAGAAAGCTTACATTATATTTTTAAAATATAGAGATATAATATTCTTTCTAGGGCATGTTCCGAATGGCATGCGAGCACATTCTAAAAACCATGAAGAGAGGTAGAGAAACCCTTCTAACCCTTCTCGAAGCCTTCGTTTACGATCCCCTGGTGGACTGGACCGTAGGAAGCGATGGACTGGTAGGTACAACTTTTGGAGGCATGTCCAAAAATACACCGCACCGACAAACACGAAAGGATCTAGAGAAGGAGGTTACTTTGGCGATGTATCGAGTTAGATGCACTGAGATGAAATTCGAATGGGATGCAAGCAAGTAAGTAATTGTATAAATAATATTAAAGATAACCATCAACAGGGCCTTTCAGAGAAAAAGTGAAGCTCTGAGCAACTGACAGTTTTGAGGCCCTTTAAAATAAATAAAACTATGCAGTTGAATACCGTTAACATTTATGAGGCCTCTAAAATCGCGAGGTCTGGGGTAACTGCTCTTTTTACCAACCTAGGAGGTCCGTGGCGCATTGCTGATGGTCTGAAGCCATTGCGTAAGAATGTTTGTGATTCGAATCCATCGCTAACTGGGAAATTTATCCACAAAGAATTTACTCGGCTAGCATATCATGGATGTTGTATGAGGCATAATAGGTTCGTGCGCACAGCCCAGGGGCTTTGCTTTAACAATATCAGTGCGAAACCAATGACTGTACTCACCGTAAAAAAAAAACCTTATGAGATTAGGTTGATAAAAAGCACAGTTACTCTGATACGCCCTGACCAAAAATATTAGATTGATTTAAGTTTGGCCGTTGCTATCCGCGAAATTCAAATTCTCTAATCGTTCCGTGTGTAAAAAAATGTAACTGAGTAATTTCTTCTTATATTAATCCAGAAAAGAAATATTAGACTCAATTCCTGCCCTCTGCGAACAATTCAACGAATGGCTAGAAACGGACAACCAAAAAACCGCATCCGAGGACACCCTGCAAGACCTACACCAGCAAATGGCGCTGGTGAAAGAAGCTGAAGCGAACGGAATTTGCAAGCACACTCTTCACACATTACCAGCCCGCTTCGAAAAGTACCGTAAAATGCAGGACGCTATTAAGCTCGCGAAGAAAGATTTAGAAAAACTCTTGAAGGACTGCGAAGCGCATACTGATAGATTTCGCGAGGCTATCAAAACCTTACAAGGTCCGCAATTCCAGCAATGGTATTTGGAGTTGAACTCGGGCTTGGAGCGCGAGAAGGTTTTCGATTTGGTCCGCGAGTTCTTGCAGAACGCCGGACAGGCGAACATGATTCTGCAATGCGAACAATCCGAGAACGAGCTGGCGACGATATCGGAGCAACAGATAATGCTCACATTGAAATGTTTGAACATGCTGCAGGAGTATTTAGCGGTGTACGCACAATGCCCGGCGTCGTTTTTGGAGAACCACCGAGTGTTTTACTACTTAAATTTGGGGAAGGTTCTGAAGAATTCAGGCGATTTGAGTATGTGCGAGGTTATTTTTCAACAGTTTTACGCGTTTAACAATATCAGTGCGAAACCAATTGGGTCCATTTTGAAATTTTCTTATAATCTAAATTTGCTGTATAATAATATCGCGACGCAGGTGTCTACAGCGTTCGAGGAGTTGAATAAGGTGCGCACTGAGGAGCCGAGTGTTGTTTTGGATAAAATGTATGTGGATGCGAAGATGTGTTTATCTAATTTCTTGAAGCATGAGAAGGGTGGATCTAAAGCTCTGGAGTTTGTTATTGTGAGCGAGTTATTGCTGTTGAATCGCACGTTTTTAACACTTGAAACGGCCGCATCGAAGAGCGGTGATTGGTTGATTAAGTTGACATCGCGTGAAGGCGACTGGTTTTTGGATGAATTAACGCTTAGCTCAAACAAAGCGAATGAGCTGATTAATTACTTAACGATACAGAATAGTATTGAGGATGATTTGCAGTTGATGAAAGTCGTCAATGGTCTACAGGCGGCTAATAATATGTACAAGAGTTTGCATGAGCTTAATTTCAACTTCCACACGATTATTTTGCCGGAGAGTATGAAGAAGATACAAAGTGAGGAGCCGAGCGTGATGCAAATGATTTATGAGTTGCAGAATATTATTGTTAATATTGGTATTCCATTGCCTGATCTGGTGGTGCACCTGGAGAAACATCTGACGTGTGTTGTTATGGAAATGGAACAGAATGTACGTATAAATTCAATATTTTAAACTAGATAATATGCATGCAGGTTTCCGAAATAATATGCAATGAAATCATAAATCTTGTATAGTATTTTTAAAATACCCAGCTCAGTGGCTAAGTGGTTAGAGGCGTCGTCTGTCTCATACTTTTCTGTGAAGTTAAGATAAATACCGGGTGATTAAACTCCTCTGAGCTTCTCCCTTGACCGGTAAAAGCCTCACGGCTGATAGGCCTTAAAGATAGAAGTTTTTTTTTTCTAAAATGTACAAACGTATCCAAGAAATAGTAATGCAGAAAATTGAAGGTTTACTGAGTCTAAAATAATTATTTTAGAATCGGAAAACCTTCAATTGATCAACAAACATGTTTAAAACCCTGGTTTCCTATGAAAGCAACTATTTGTAATTTCTTTCGGGAAACCTATATTCGCTTATATACGCGTACCTTTGTAACAAAAATGAAGTCAAACTCGGTCATTTAATTAGTTTCATTAAACTAGTGAATAGTTTTTCAACCAAAATTGGTCCATTTTCATCAGATATCATAATGGGATTGGACTAGGGATTTCAAAACCGGTATCCTGGGACCCGGACCATTTTGATAGATTTGTAATCCGATAAATACTGGTATTTCACTACCGGTGTGAAAATATCCTCTATTATCCCAGCCTCTATACAGCGCGGCGCCGCGGGAACGCGCGCACGGCGGGTTGTTTGCGGATCTGTACTGACAATAATAAATCAATTTTATATAATTTCAATCTCTAATGTGAATCACAACTAATACATTGTTGTAGTAATTAAATTGAAAGTATTATCTTGTTAACATTACATGTCTTTATTTTTCTAGTTGGGTTTTGAACTGATACAAAACAAAGTGACGAATTTGAAAATTCAATATCAAGCATTGCTTCAAACGCCTACAGGTGCCCTGAGCCCCGGTAAAATGTTGTTGATGGGCTTCAATGGTCTTTTCGATAAACTAAATTTAGAATCAAATAACATTGTGAACACTCTGGGGAACTTAGATGTCCCAATGTGCTGGAGAAAGTTGGACCAAGTAAAAGAAGCTAAAAGTCTAGCAGCGCCAATATTTAATGCACAAGTACACGCAATTTTGGATGACATTTTTCTGCTAAAACGGATGCAAACGATGTGCGAGTTTTTCAGCTTGTGCATGGAAATGTGCCAATCGTTCCACGGGCAAGAGACCGTAGTTACTTTTAACGATGAACAATTAATCAAGCCGATTCGTAAGTTTATTGCAGATTTTATAAGCAGACAGTTTTTGGGGATAACAACTGAAGCTATTGCATATGTAATATGTTTTCTATTGCGCCGTTTGGGCTTGGACGTTACCAATGAAATCGAGCAAAAAGATATTGGTGCTGAAAACAAAGTACCACTCGACGAACTTTACCATAAAGGTTGGAATATATTTTTGAAAAACGGTGTTTTCACTCAAAACGTTCTAGCGCAAGCGTCAAGCGTTGAAAGCAACTTGAAAAACGCATGGGAGAAATTCCAAGAGCCTAAAAAGCTAGAAAAAACTGTAACTCTTTTGCAAAGCAGTGCAACACGTATACAAAACCAAATTACAGCCCACAATTGGTTATTTGAGGAAATTCTAGCGCAACAACCGAATGAAAAACAAACATTTGTTCGTAGCAAATTCATTCTTGATCTACGTAATAAAACAAACAATTTAAATGTTTTGTTAACAAAAACATTGGAAGCTAGTGAGAAACAGAAGGTTTTAATAGCAAGCGTTGCACAACGACTGAAATGGGCTGCTGGTGCTAACCCTGATTTAAATGAAATTTTATCAGCATTTGAACTAGCCGTAACTGTTTCAGATAAACGAACGGAACTAGAGCATCAAATAAGCAACATCGTGCTATCCACATGTACATCAGTTTTACATCACGAAATACTAAGAGGATCCACACAGGAGTCCAAATCATATGATAAGAAATTCATAAACAGTCACCAAAAATGGGTTGCTGCATGTCAGTATAGCACTATTAAAGTAGAAACTGTTACTACAGTAGAAGAGAACATTATGAAACTATATACAACTGACATGGCTCATAATGTAAAATGGATCAATGTAATATCCGAAAAAATTTCAGAAATTATCAAAATTACCCAAAAAGAGACGGCTGATTATAAAACAAGTCTAACAACAATCGGCGCTAACATACTGCAATCAATCGATAATTTTAAATCGTTATACTCGAAACATTGTAAAATTATGAACGATTTCAAGAATCTAATCAAATCGATGACAAAAATTGATGAGTGCTCCGCGAAAGCGCAACAATTTATAGCAGACTATCGTATTTACATTGAACACTTCTCCGGGTTGTTACATCGCTTAAAAATCGAACATTTTGATATGACCGACGTTTTGGCTTCAATTGAAAGTTTAAATTATATGAAGGACAACATTGAGGACCTGCACAACTCTTTATTGGAGTTGGAGGGTCGTAACCGCGGCCGGCCGCAGCTGGTGCGGCAGGAGGGGATGTCGTTGAGTCCCATGCGATTGCCGCCACTCAAGCAGGAGAGCATGACAAAAGGGCAGCAGCGGAATGCCTATGCGGTTAGTGTTTGGCGGAGGGTGAGGATGAAGTTGGAGGGTAAAGATCCGGATCCAGGTCGTAAATACAATACTCCCGAACAGGTATGATTTAACTGTTGTTATTGATTGATCTGATTGATTTTTTTTGTAGGTGGATTATGTCATAAGAGAGGCGACGAGCCTTGACAATCTGGCCTTGTTGTATGAGGGCTGGACACCGTGGGTGTGAGGCGTGATGTGAGGCAGAGTCACCCTGCCTGGATCTCCCTCTGTACCAATAGAGCGCCATCTGTGTGAGCGCACCGTCAGTCAGCAGCAAAAGCGTCATCTCTAACTTTAATAGTTTTTGGTCGGGTTGCTTAGTTTTATTGCTACGCAAAAATTATTGACATGGAAAATTGGCAGATCGAAACACACACACACAAAAAAAACATACACTATGTAAAAAAAAATAAATGACCCGTGGAAGTAAAATGCGGATATGATGGATTTTTTGCGCTATCAGTAAAACTAATAAAAACAAAACATGCTGATATGGTAATTTTAAAGTTGCTGCTTTTAATTTTTAATTATTCGATGGTAATGTCAGAGAACTGGCATGAACTGCGTACGGCAGTCGAGTTTTATCTTCATATATGAACATCTGTCACTTTTAAGTTTGGCCAAACACAAAGTATATTCGAATGTACCCCCACCATTCTCGGTACTGCCAAACTACCTACACAAATTCAAACTTGAAGAAATTAATGTGGTAGAAACATTCATTCAATTCAGTGTTGTATGTAAAATTATATAGAGCATCATCTATCATACTGTAGTTGGTTTTTATTTTTGGTAGTGTAACTTCATAATTATATTAATAATACATTAAATTAAACAAATGATTTGCTTTAATTTTCAATTCTTTACTAGGCTACAATCTTATGATTTATTTTATTCTAATGATTATTTTATTTCGATTTTTTTTTTTTGGATGAGAATAGCAACAATTTGATATGCAGTAGTCAAAATTAATTGCATGTAAAAACCTAAATTTTTTTATGTCCCATACATATGATGTTTTTAATTCCATTGCCTACATATTCTGTAACTATAAAATATAGCTGTTTTCTGTCAAAATGATTATAAATTACCTTTATTAAGCGTTATTTACATTAGCAATACAATATAGAGTCATGATAGTTTCTTCATAGGTTTTCTATTTAGTGTAATGTTTTTTTTTTGTATGAGCTTGTCTATATGCTCATGCAGAAACTATATTTCTATCAGGGCTGTCCATCAGTAAATGTAGAAGTTTGGAAGAATTTAATCAGCTCATATTTAAGCATTTGCTTTTCATCTTATTTGTGTTAACAGTAAATAGATGTAAAGTGAAGCTATTTTATTATTGTATTGCTATTATAAATCCAGCTTTAGATTCCTATTTAAACAAAAAATATGCAGGAAGTATTTGGTATTTGGTATAATTGTGCATATATTGCTTTATTCTACGATTTGTGCTCCTACACAAATGGTAGAATTCAAATTTTTCAACTAGTTCGTCGATTGCGGTCTCAATAGATGGTGCTGTATCAAGATAAGAATTTATACAACGGTGAAGTTACTATTTTTACAGTGTTGGTGTTTTACTTTTTCCAGCTTTCATACAGAATTTAGTTGCTATATATCCAATTTTGATAAAAGATATTTTGGAATATGTATGAAATACAATGAGGCCTCTAAACAATTCTTTCAATTCAATGTTTACAATATAGCTGACTAGCAGAGGGATGAAATAGCAAACAACACCATGTGGTGACTAAAGAAAAATAATCTGGTGGTGAATGTTTGAGAGTCACTGCTTTGAACCACTCTGTATACATTTACGGCTCTAAAATCCCCTAGAAATTCATGTTGGCATTCATGATATTGGCTTGTGCCGCCATGTTGGCATTTGTGAATAATTTGAGGTTATGATGTGTATTTCATAATATTATTCAATAAGAATGTTAAGAAGATATATAATTTAACGCTAAATAAAACAGTTTCACCATGCAGAACAACACGGCGAGGGATAACAGCTATAGTGCTACTATGATGAACGTGCGGGAGAAAGAAAAGTACATCGAGAATTTTGCGTTTCCGTTTTGCGATGAATCAAAGAAATACGAGAAAGTGGCTAAAATTGGCCAGGGTACATTCGGGTGAGTCATGAACTTTCTAAGAATGCTTTGTGGATGAATATTGTCTTTATAAAACATGTGCAATTAATATTATCAACTTATTTACTTCCTGTTAAATTCCTTTATTTTAAGATATCAACACATTTCTGTTATACTTATCTGTGGTCAAATAAGCTTGTTTCAAAGATTAGTAGCTAGTATGCAGCTTCAATACACTATATGTAAATGTATACATCTTTTTTAAACTTCTGTCCACCCAATTTCCATTCCCTTCTATTGTCCGATTGTCCTTGGTCTCTAGCACCTTTGTTATTCATTCCTTCCACTGTTTTCTTGTCCTTCCACATGTTGTAGATCTTGTACTTCCTTTTTTCCCTATTTGCCCACTCCAGAATATACCATTTAGGCATCCAATTACTTTCTTTGTCTGGGTAATTCTTGAAGTTATTTCTTCATCATCATTCCCATTGTTGTTGCAAGATAACCCCTAAGTATTTGTATCCCTTACAGGCGTCATCATTTTGTTGTTCTTTAACTGTATGTTTGTAAGTTGCACATGAATTAGTCAGTATTTTGTTTTTTGAATGTTTAGTTCTAGGCCCCATCTTCATATTCCTCCTAATGATTTCCTGTGCATGTATTTGGAGTCCTGTCATTGGCAATTATTAACAAAAGTAAATTAATGTTAGATTTCTATTATTAATTTATATCTATTGAACAGTTTTATTAGCAAATATAATTAAAATATAAACTTTGAATCACTTATGTAACATAAAAAAATATTTTAGGGAAGTCTTCAAGGCTCGTGACAAAAGCAATACAAACAAATATGTGGCTATGAAGAAGGTGTTGATGGACAATGAAAAAGAAGGTGTAAGTATAGAATATTTTTGCAGTAGGTATAGAAATCCATTTTGTTTGTGCTATATATTGATGAAAAACTGAGTATATATATAGTAGTATATTTATGAAATTTAAAATATATTTTTATAGCATGCTTGAACTTGAACTTGAGTCAGCATATTATGTATATGCTGACTCAAGTTCAAGCATGCCATAAAAATATATTTTAAATAAATTAAAATTTTACTTTTATTATTTTTCCATATCTTCATTTTTTTTTTCTTGAGTTCTACAACCCTTAGTAGGTTTTTGCTTCCTCTAAGATATTGCTCCATATTTTATGGTTTACTGCAACCCTTCTCCAGTTGGCAATGCCTAACAATAAACACTTTTTTACTAATTAATACTTTAAACTAAAGTAGAAACAATATTGATCTCTTTTAGTTCCCCATAACTGCACTGAGAGAAATACGTATACTACAACTGCTCAAGCACGAGAATGTTGTTAATTTAATAGAGATATGCCGCACAAAGGCGTCCCAGTACAACCGATATAGATCAACGTTCTACCTCGTCTTCGACTTCTGCGAGCATGATTTGGCAGGCTTGCTATCCAACGTTAACGTGAAGTTCAGTCTGGGTGAAATAAAAAAAGTCATGCAGCAACTCTTAAACGGGCTGTATTATATACATAGCAATAAAATTCTACACAGGGACATGAAGGCGGCGAACGTGTTAATCACCAAAAACGGCGTGTTGAAGTTGGCTGATTTTGGTCTGGCCCGGGCTTTTAGTGCAAATAAAAATGGTGAACCAAATAGGTATGACTCTTGATAATATATACATCACATATCACCCCAACTATTAAAGTAATGCAAAAAATATACTACCTCATATTCCTTTTTCTTGTATGTTCTCTCTTTCTACCTTCACTCACTCTCCCATAACAGTTTTTCCACATATTACCACGCCTTTGCCATCTACTCTTAAATCATTCACTCTGCTTTTCTGGAATCCTCTACCCTTTCAATCCCTCACATTCGTTGCCCAGGTGTTGCCGCCACTCTTAAGGTCGTTTTAGACCAGACAATTTCTTAGTTCAAATGTTGTTCAAGAAATGAATTCATATAACCTCCTGCCATACCATTTGTCCTTTACCAATAGAACGCGTTATGTTTTTCCATTAGATTTACCATCCAATTCAATATTTCAAATAATCTGCTGTATGGTACGAGACAATTTAGATTGTCTGGCATCTTGACTAAAGGTCGTTTTAGACAAGACAATGTCTTGACTCAAAAGTTAGTCAAGATGCGAGACAATCTAAATTGTTTCGTATCATACAGCAAATTATTTGAAATATTGGATGGTAGATCGAATGGAAAAACATAACGTGTTCTATTTGTCAAGGACAAATTGCATGGAAGGAGGATATATGAATTAATTTCTTGAACAACTTTTGAGCTAAGAAATTGTCTTGTCTAAAGCGACCTTAGCTTTTGAATCAAGAAATTGTCTTGTCTAAAACGACAATTTTTTTTACAAATACATACTTTCAAATTATGAATTAGATTGATGTTATCGATTTTATTACTACAACTAAAGACAAGTTTATAAATGCGAATTCCCTATTATTAGATTTACAAATCGTGTGGTAACTTTATGGTACCGCCCGCCGGAATTACTGTTAGGGGAACGAAACTACGGGCCCCCAGTCGATTTATGGGGCGCTGGGTGCATAATGGCAGAGATGTGGACCAGATCGCCCATAATGCAAGGCAATAGTGAGCAGCAACAGCTTATATTTATATCGCAATTGTGTGGATCAATCACCCCTCAGGTGTGGCCAGGGGTGGAGAATTTGGACTTGTACAAGACCATGGAATTACCGCAAATGCAAAAACGAAAGGTATATAAATTGTTCAAAATTCATATCGCATGAGATATCTTCACAAGATATATTTTTGTAGGTAAAAGACCGTCTTAAGCCGTATATGAAGGACCCGTATGCATGCGACCTTTTGGACAAACTATTAGTGCTCGACCCGTCTAAACGGGCCGACTCGGACACGGCGCTCAACCACGACTTCTTCTGGACGGACCCGATGCCCTGCAGTCTGAGCAACATGTTGGCTAACCACCACCAGAGCATGTTTGAATTCCTCGCGCCGCCTAGGCGGCCCACGCACATGCGGGCGCACCACTCTCTACCCGGCACCCGACCGACGACATCCGCTGTGCAGGACAGCAGCTACCAAGATCGCGTGTTTTAAAAGGAGTAGTAAGATGGCATTTAATTTATACTATTTAATATCTGGTTTGTACATACGTATGTTTTTTTTATCTTTAGACTGAAATAAAATGATTCCTTTTTTACTGTTGTAACATCATGTTTTGGTGGAGACCCTGTGTAAGTATACAATATTGTGACTGTGCAAAACTGTTAAGTATATAATTATGCAGGTGAATGGCAACATGACTATAGAGGTTTGGATACGGGTTCTAATGTACTTCAAAGTATTTGCGACAGGCTACAGTTTCAAAATAAAAAATAGATAATAAAAATTATAAACTACAAGTAGAAGATACTTGGGGGTTCAAATGGACATGCATACTACACGGCAATTGTAAAGGAAGAGATAGCCTCTCCTACCCAATTCTGATTCTCTGCGATAGAGTGTATTTGCAGTTGCACTTTTAGTGAAGATAGGAAAGACTTCTATGGAGATATAAACATATGGAGCGAGGAAGTATATAATTACATCATGACCATATGCATGGATATAACAAAAAGGTAATAGTTGGCTGGAGGGTAGCATAGCTACAGATACTTAGGCCTCAAAATGAGCCCATTGTGAAAAATGTCTTACTTTAGTGTAGAAGATACAATTTTGTTTTAAATTGTGCAATCGACGCCTAGTTCATTTCTAAATGTAAATATGTAAATGAACATTTCTGGATAGTTGGCTGGAGGGTAGCATAGCTACAGACACTTAGGCCTCAAAATGGGCCCATTGTGAAACCTCCCTTTAACGCTGCTCACTCGTCCCACCAGTCAATTTTGCGTGCGAGCTGCAAAACTCTGGGGGCTGAGGAGTTTCAAATTTGCACATTACATAAACATTTGCAAATGTGGACAGGGCTTAATGTGACTTAAGCTTGTTTTAACTAATGTCTGTGTGTATTACGTAAGTTAGTATGGTTGCCCATGTGATTATAAGCAACCATAGTTACTTACTAAGTAACATTTACGTTTAGGGGACGTTGGTGATAACAGGCATTAATTGTTTGATATTTCTACTTTCATATAGTGATAATTTCTACCTCTTGTTTAAACCACGCAACCAACTTTCTGATAATTATTAAGTTGTTATGCGTCCTTGAACATTGACCGCAGTTGAAAGTGGTAATCTTTTGATTTGTTGTTTTGTAAACATGATTTCGGTTTAAACATAAATAGAATTTACTGGTGCATATAAAATGGCAACACAACAGGTGAGTATTTACTCTATATGTTTACTGAAATAATTGCTGATTTAATTTCAGAGTATGGATTTGCTGGCTACACTAAAAGCCAATATTGCTGCAAATTATGATAGTGATTCAGATTCAGGGAACCGCAGTTTTGATGAGGAATATTATTTTTTAAAACCACCTCCATTGGACTTTGAGGTTGGTGAATCATGCATCACAAAGTTTGAGAGACTGATTAAACAGCGAACTGTTGCTCTAAATTGCTCGAATTTAAATTATAGCAATGCAATAAAAAATAGCAATACTCAAAATGGTATAGGGAGAAAAAATGTATGGAAGAAGGGTAAAACCAAACATCAAATGTCTAATTTATATCTGCAAAGCATTAATAAGGATCATTGTGCTGTGAAAACAAATGATGTTATACCAATTAATGATGCAATAGATATTAATAATGTTATAGAGTTTCCCACTCTTGGTTCGAAGAAAAGGAATAAAAAAGGTAAAACAATCCTTGATATTAGTGATTCTCATAATAAATTTATTGATACATCACATAATATAGAGACATATGTATTGGATAATAATAATGCTGATGTCAATCAAGATGATCATACAAAAGGGTTGAATACTGCAAATATTTCTATAGTAAATGCAAAGATATCGAAAACTGAAATAAACAATTGTGATAAGTATTGTAAAACTAATCTTGAAGAGGCATATGAACCAAAAAATATCTCAAAATCTAATAAATCTACAAAAGGATGTAGTGAAAATGATTATGACTTAATACAATTGGTATTGAAAAATGATACAAATTTATTAAACAATACAATAAAGAATGGTTCTGATAAATGTGTTAATACTAATGATGCTCAAAATAATATATTTGTAGAAAAGAATGTGATTACATGCAATGAAATAGTTGAGAGAGACAATGATTGTTTTATAGAAATTAAAAAGAAGAAAATTGAACAAAGTTATAATAGTTCTGCTAATATAAATGAAACCAAAACTAACAATAACATTTTACAAATTAAACAAAATTATAATAGGTCTGCTAATATAAATAAAACCAAAACTAACAATAACATTTTATTAAAAAATGTAAAACTGGATTACAACCAGTCAGAAAGTAATGACTTAAAAATTAATGAATATTCAAATATGCTGGCGAAAAAGAACAACAAACCAAAACTAGATAATGTTGCTAATAAGAAATCTAATAATATTATAAAACTACAAACAAATCCAACAAGAAAATCTAATGTAAGCAAACAAAATCATACAAAACAAACAACAAACTCAAAAAGGAAACTTACCACTAGCAAGAAACAAATCCGAAATGGAAATCATCACCAAACCTCCACTAAAAACGTACAAAACCCTGTACTAACATCCACCCTGTTCACGAACCCTAACATAGCCCTCTACAAACTACTTCTAAACAATAGAATCACATGCGCAGAGATCGAAACACTTCTCAGTGATCACTTTGGAAATAGATACATTGTTCTCAGCTGCAAGCGCAGTACATTTTATGCCAACAAGATCTGTCGCTATTTCAATATCCATACAAAAGCAGTTGCTATGTCAGTACTATCAGATGGCAAACTATCTGGAAATAATGATTTAATTCACGCTATAGACAAGAAGCCCCGCAAGTTGCAAGTACGCAGTGGCATCTTGACTAGAAAGCACAAAGGGAAAACCAAGCGCAAAATAAAAAACAAGCCCTGGATGGATATGATAATGGAGAAAGTAGCACGAAAATTCATTATATATATTGCATCTTTTCTAGCAATTCGGTTTTTGTTTGAAGTACTTTTGATTTTGGTGGATTGGTATAATGGATACATCATACAGGATGTAGTATGGAATTTTACGTATATTATCATATTTATTCCAATATTTGGCATGTATTTCATAGATGAATGGCAAAAAAGGAATAGACCAGAGGACATCATGAAAAGGAAATTGTTTTAATATAATAATTATGAGATATTTTATTTTTTGTAAATATTAATTTTAATTAATTTTGTACAGCTGTTACGTGATCAATGTTGTTATTTTATTACTTGTTATGACTAATATTTGACATATCATTGAATTCCCTCGAGTTTTAATTCTGACATGCGCAGTACGTAACTTTAGTTGTTACCAACTGCAACATGGCGGCCGGCATCAAATCAGCTGTTCTGTTTAGCAGTTTGGACCATAGACAACTATAGATGGGAATGTCAAATGATTAGGCTCTGGTGCCATCTTACGAAGGGCACCTGAAACGTTGGTTCGCGTCTGAGCTAATAAGCTGAGACGCGAACCACATTCCACTGAAAATTCAATAACAAGAGTATTTTGAAACTGCAGTTGAAATTTGAGTACTGTTTCATTAAATATCTTAATGTTTTATATTAAGTGTTTTTGTAAAGCATTCAATGATATGTATTTAAATTATTTAAATACATTAAGTTCTTGTTACCCATTAAAATGTACAACAAAAAACATTTAAAAACATTCAAATATTTAGTAAACAGTTTTTCAAATTCCAATGCAGTTCCTTTTAAATATATATTTATATTTGGGACACTAATAAAAGAAAACACAACATGTAACAGGAAAAAATAACTATTGTAGTACATTACATAGCATGTTTATTTTATGATAGTAAGAATAGTAAGCTAATATAGTTGTGGGCAAACGCTGTAGTATAGATGATCATGAAGTGTTATCCTTGAAAATTGATTAGATTCTACCCTAAAGAAACAGTATTAGAATGATATTTGATTTTATTGTTTATACACTTAGTATTTTGAATGAGAAGGCAGCTCGTATGTTACAGAATCACAATCCAATTCTATTGCTAGATTTGCATATGGTTGAGCAGCCACAGTTAGTTGGTATAATCATCATAATTATCATATGTATCAGTAGCAACAACAATAATACTTGGTTACAATCATCGATATACTCTACCTGGCAAAAATAAGGTAGGTATCATCAAGTCCTGTGTTTAATAATCCCTTCAAAATGGACAGCGAGAGTTAGCAGTAATTTTGCCTGAATTTCCAATTACTGCAACCCATTGTAAATACTGCAGGCTGTTCTTAGGAGGTAGGTTACACAAGTAGTGTTGTGAGGTATTATTGCAAGCTTCAACAATACACCTTCTGTAGCCCATTCTACTAAACAATAACATTATATACAGAATTACGAATAATCTTACTAAATTTCATAATTACTTTAAAAACAAAAAGGCACTTCTCAGAAACTACACACTATACAGCAAACTAAAACAAGTTTTAAAATATTAATAACACACATATTCAATAAACACTGATACGGCACTAGGAAGGCAATCGTATTAAAAATACGTTCAGAACTTTCGTACGGTTGTGCATGCTTTCGCATAACCAAAAATGAAATGTGTCCAAATGTGTCAAAGATGATAGTGCCAACCAAAGAACTAACACATTTTAACCTGGAAAACCCTATAAAAATTAATAAAATCTTAATACACTAGCGCCATCTGTTGAAGGGCACCGTAAATAAAGGCTCCACTTCCATGGCCCTGGTTTGGACATAGTTAACCTGTACGAGTGTTTTTCCATTTTCCTATTTTATGTTGGTCATAGAAATAGCTGAACATCGCACACGAAAGATGTCGCGCACTTCGATTAGTAGTACAAAACTTGTATGATCTAGAAAGAACAAGTTTCTAGACGAATCTATTATAATGTAATTCATGCTTATTGGCTACGTTCTGCAGTTAGCTATAAACAAGTGCTGTCGCCGGGGTCCGATAGATGTACCTGGCGGTAGTTGACTAAGATGGCCGCCCGATTCGTCTAACTTTGAAAGTTATGCATATATTTATTGCAATATTGTTTCAAAAATATCAGCCTCGGTGGAGTGAGCTATGTTAAAACAACGGGGATTTTATGTGGAATCTGGTAATGTATGGTTTATATTGCGGACGTGCATGGCTAGCCCGGGAGACGCAAAACAAAATCTGCATGTATGACAGGTTAGAAATTGGAAGATTCTGAAAATATAAGTAACTGCATCCAGCTCAGTGGCCGAGTGGTTAGAGACGACGTTAGTCTCGTACAAAGCCTGAGTTGGGGTTCGAACTCAGGCTCCGTACGAGACTAACGTCGTCTCTAACCACTCGGCCACTGATCTGGATGCAGTTACTTATATTTTCAGAATCTAACCTGTCATACATGCAACTGGGGGCGAATTTTCGCGAATCACCATTCACAGTGGTTTTCTGTGAAGTTAAGGTAAATACCGTGTGATTAAACTCATCTGAGCTTCTCCCTTGACCGGCGGAAAAGTCTCACGGCTGATTTTTGATTAAGCAACTGCTACAAACAGCTGTTTGATTGGTACTCGCTTCAAAAAATATTACAGGATGTCACAGGCGAGTAAAAATATCTTCTAAACAATGTGTGGGCTTATGTATTTGTTTTTCACAAACCTTAAGTTATTATGTAAGGCCTGTTAGTAATAATTACTTCATTATTTAATAAGCATGACGGCATAGTAGAGGGATGGGCGCAAAAAGACGATTCTAAATGCCTTATACATTTTTAAGGGCCTCAAAATATGATAAAATAAATAATAATAAATAATTATATTGTTTTTTTTACGAATAAACGCTGACGCAATATCCTAACAATTTACTAGTGGCTGTCTATTTTTAATTCTTATTTCATATATTGGTATATTATTTTAATCATAATTAACCTGATACAAATTAAATTAAAAAAATAACCTGATATAAAAAGTATGTATATGCATTTAAGATTAATTATTATTGAAATTGAAATGTATAACATTTTAAATGAAATAATAAATCTTTATAATTATAAAGCGACTCATCATGTGACGCATACGATAAGCCGGTGAGCAGTTGTTATAATAAACAAGTGACTCACCGGCGGCCATTGGATGTCATACCAGGCACGAAACGCGCTGCAGTTCTCTGCAAGATGGCCGCCCAATCCGCACACCTTTGAACAAGCTGCATATATTTATTGTAATATTATTGCATAAACAACTGCCCTGGTGGAGTGAGTTATGTTAAAACAACGGGGATTTTATGCAGATTCTGGTTATGTATGATTTGTATTGTGGCCGTGCATAACCAAACCGGGAGACACAAAACAAGTGCTGCATGTGTTAGAGGCTGGTAATTGGAACATTTGGAAATATATGTGTAATCAACGCAGCAAGTGAGAGCCGGCTAGAATTATACCAGGACGTCAGTTGTAAAAAGGTCAGTGCAATATGCTATTTAACTATTTATACGTATCATGCTATTTTAATTGGTATTTGGTTATTCATTCATGAACTACTGTTGCTTTGTGTATACAGTACTTGTGTATATAATACTACTTATGTGTGTTGAATATTTGTCCACATATCTTCTAAATTACCGTGTCCGAGAGCCTATAGTCATAATATTACATTTTATTTCTTCTGTTGCCCTACGTCGTTGGGCGAATTATCGTTTATTGTATAATAATTATAAATCTGTTTATTACAATTTGGCATAGTTATCCAAAGTTTCTTTGTCCAGTCTAGTTTTTTGATAGCTGTTTACTCCTTTTCTACCTTCTATTTTCCCTTCGAGGATCCGCAGAGTGTTAGCTATTACCGTTTACACGCTATACGCGTCACCAGATGTGAATAATGTGAAATTTCATGGAATTTTTCAGTTTAAACTTGGTAGTGTCTTTATTTCAAATGCTAGAGAGATGGTTTATATATCAAAATGTAGAGTATTTCAGTGCCTACAAATTGAGGCTTTGGCACTTTTCTCTAGCTCTTACCGTTTACACGCTATACGCGCCACCAGATGTGAATAATGTGAAATTTCATGGAATTTTTCAGTTTAAACTCGGTAGCGTCTTTATTTCAAACGCTAGAGAGATGGTTTATATATCAAATTGGCCCTTTTAATGTGTGGCCAAGGTTCCGGGATTTGTTTTATGTTGTCAACCAGGGATCTGTCCACCCTTGCCTTTATTAGCACCTTTTCATTTGTAATGTGATCCACACATGAAATTCGGAGCATTCTTCTCAGTGTCCACATTTCGAACGCCATGATTTTGTTGATGGATGCTGTTTTATCGCCGAGTTGTCGGTACCATACAGTAGGAATGGCCATACGTAACGTTTTACCATTCTGGCAGAGTTCTAACTTGTGATTTTTATCACATAGCAAGGGGCGTAGTTTATTGAACGCTTGTCTGGCTTGTTCCTCCTTGCTCTTCATTTCTTGTTGGAGGTTCATTTGTCATTCACTAATATGCCTAGGCATTTGCTGCTCACAGTCCTTTCAATTGTTTCCTCCTCTACTGATGGACAATATTTTCCTCTTGTATCTGCTTAAACTATTCTGCATAGCTGTCATCCGGTTCTGGTGTATGCTTGTTGACGTTTTATGGCGTGTATTAGTTCTTTTTTTAGTATGATTGGTCTTGTGAGCACATGTTGAGTTGATTGGTGTATCCGGTCTATCATCGTCGAAGGGATTTTTGACGTATTCCTACCATAGCTTTCTTTGTCGTGTGTTACGACTTCGTTGGCCGATTATGATTTATGTTGGAATCCCGTTTCTGTATGTGCTCGTCACTATTTCGATTTTCCTGTATGTGTTAAACAGGTCACCTTTCATTTGGAGGTCTTCTACTTCTTTGCATCAGTGCTGCATCCAAAACTTCTTGATTGTTCTCATCATACCTATAACTATATGTGCACAAACCAGGCCGATCTATATTGTCTTTCATCTTGTGCCTTGTTGCCGCTACTGTCTGACCTCAGGGATGTTTATTGACCACCCGATGTTTTCTCCATATCTGTCCAGCTTTACTTAGTTTAGCCTGTAAGTCAATACAGTTGTCCGGTATGTCGTATCGTAGAGTTGTACCCTGTTAACGAGACCTTTCTTCTACTTCTCCTGCCTACTCGTTACCGAGTGTTAGCGATTATTACTTTGTTGACGGCTGCCATGGAGAGACCTGTTGTTGATTTGCCGTACCACATTCTAAGGTTTTTGAGCCAAAATATTCTTCTCGCCCTTGGTCCTCTTCTTTCGACCACTTTCCCTTGTAATACCAGTAATCGGTAACGCTCGTTGTTCCTCATTATATGGCCTAGATATTCTAGCTTCCTCTTCTTTACAGTTATTGGTACTTCTACCTCTTTCCCCATTCGTTCTAGTACTATCTCATTCGATACGAGGTAGACCCCCATGGTATACGTAAAATTTGTCTATACAGTCCACATTTCGAAAACTTCCAGTTTTTTTGCTGTTATCTTTAGTGACTGCCCATACTTCTACCTCATAGAAAACTATGGAGAAGAAGTAGCATTTGAGAAGCCTAGTCTTGGTCTTATTATTTAAGTCGTGATTTTCGCCATTCGTAAAAGGTCGGCCCTTTTACGAATGGCGAAAATCTTCAAGAGTCACGACAGGGGTTTTCGATTCTACATTTGATTTCTAATATCTATTTTTGATATTAAATACCAGTTGTAAATACAAACTATTTCACATGGTAGTTTAATAGTAATTCTTCATTAATTTCACAACTTATTCAAGGAGAGTGGTCCCATTGATCATTGACGGTGCTACCAAACTTTTCTACTCTTTCTATTCTACTATTTCTACTCTTTCTATTATATTATATATTTGTTTACAACCAGTTAAGTTTGTTGTGGTGGTATTATTTTAGTTATTACCACGAATTTAGTTTTCTTGATGTTGAAGTCGAGCCCGTATTCCTGACTAGTCTGGACTATTCTATTCATTAGTCTCTGTAGTTTTTCGAAGTTGTTCGAAAATACTATCGTATCATCAGCGAATCCTGGAGTCGGCGATAGAGATAGCTTTAATATCAAAGCTCTACCTCTACAAAAAGGGGAATCTGATGTTGTTGATTCTCACTCCATTTATTAAATATTTCTGCCTCTATGTTATGTAGTGCTCGGCTGAAAATGTCTTCTAAATATATTTGGAACAAAAGTGGTCATAGGACACACCTCTGTCTTACTCCTGTCTTAATATTTGTTGTTGATTCTCTCTCTATTTATTAAATATTTCTGCCTCTATGTTATGTGTGCTCGGCTGAAAATGTCTTCTGAATATATGTTGAACAATAGTGGCCATAGAACACTCCTCTGTCTCACTCCTCTTAATATTTGCACATATTCGTATGTTTGACCGCTTTATGTAATATGTGCTCTCTAGTTATAGTATATCGTCTATCCTATGCTATTTATTCAATGCCTCTATCAGTTTGCTATGTTGTACTCGAACGCCGTCTGATTAAACAGACGTGTATTTTACAGTTTATAGCTCTACACCTTTGAAATAGAACTTGGGTGCAAAATACAGCTTCTCTCGTACTTGTTCCTTTCTGAATATCAAATTGTATTTCACCCATGTGTTCTTCACATATCTTGTATAGTCTTTGGTGTATATTTTCAGGAAGGATTTCAGAAGGTGGCTCATAAGGCTAATTGCACGGTAATCCCTGCATTGTGTGCAACTTACTTTTTCGAGGAAGGATATAAAGGTAGATTTAAGTCACATTTCGGGAATGATACCAGTTTTGTATATGATGTTGAAGAACTTTGTCAATTTCTCATATCCGTTTCATCTGATACCCCATACACCACAGACCCACCTCCTGTTAATGACGTTTGCTGTGACTGGCCGAGGTGAACGGTGCTACTTCTACAGCGTGATCCTACAATCCACTTACATATTCTAAATTTTTGGAAATACCATCAAAAACACCTATTCAAACGGTAGAAGGCATATAATTTAAAAAAAAACAATCTATTCAAACATGTGGTGCCGCCAGATGGCCTTTAACTTTCCTCCAAGGGGGTTAGTTGTACTATTTTTGTATATAACCACTCGAGATATTGTGTGAATTCATCCTCACTAGCTGAGCTAGACTGATGAGATCTAATAAGATCGAAATCTAGATATGTAGATTGCTAAGAGGTGGGTTCACACTTATATATGTTTTATACGATTGGCCTTGTGCTGATATCTCAAGCACTCTGTTGGAACATTTTCCCTAGAGGGCAGAGGTGATCCTGATGGCATGAGCATGTTGACGGTTATTACCATATGGGTATGCATTGCTAATTGATGTGGTGCCGCCAGATGGCGTTTAACTTTCCTCCTAGGGGGTTAGTTGTACTATTTTAAATCTATTGAGGACCTATATCTACTCATGTGTGCCGTTTGGAGAAAAGTATAGAAGGTTATGATCATTATTTAGGCCAAAGAATATTGTTTTAAGAAATGACATGCAGTAGGGTACAACACCCTGCATTACAGTACCAACAATGATTATTTATGTTATATATTTCCCATCCTAATTGAGTTTGATTTTGCTAAAAACCTGCTCGACGAATTAGTACCTTGACGTTGGTGAGCAGGCTTAATCACATGTACATTGAGAATTTCGTCATTTTATTTTATTAATTGGTCAATATATTTTTGTATATATAAAAGTTATTTTTGAATTACCTATCAATGGAATTACTTTTGCCAATGAATGAATATCGAAGATTATAGTATAGTATAGATATAATTGTATTCAGTATAATTCATAACATCCTATCTCTTTCATTAATTTCAATTTATTTATGGAAACATACGTCTTAAATAGATATATTTTCTAATGCTATACATTGGATATATTTGTTTTATTTTTGAATACTTTATGTATAAAAGTAATAATCTATAACTGCTTAAATTCATTTATTTTTCTTTATAAATGTAGTGGTAAATTATTACTATACTAACTGCTGAGGTATGGATTAGGATTATTTTGTTCTTGTACCAATTCATTAAATATTGTATAGTTCTTAAGCCGATTTCTGAATGTACATGTGAGACCAAAACTAATTCCGCTCCATTCGATACCATTTAAACTTTTTGGGGCCACGTCTAAATATTCTTCCATGGATCGTTTGGAGCAGACTGTATTTAATCAATGATTAATACAGTTTATTTATTTTAATACATTCTAAATTTATTTGATATATAGAAAATAACTAGATTACAAAGTTAAGAAAATACGTCCTTCTAAAATTTACGGACATTGAAATCACTTTTAATTCTAAAACTAAAAGTGATTTCAATGTCCGTAAACTTTAGCTAGAAGTATTTATTTAATAATATATAGATACATTGATATAACATTAATTTTAATTCCTGGCTGTTGTACATTACTTAAGATATCAGTTCAATAACTCATTCTATTTTCTCCACCGTTTATCGACGTGTCGCGTTCCGAATCTTGAAGCAACCGCGTGTCGAAACTTAAAAACAACCCCGTAGGCGAGTTGCACCCTGAAACGAATGCAGATCCACTTCACAACCATGGAACACAAGCGGAATCGTTACAGGGGCAATGTAAGTATATTCCACCAACCAAACATATATATTTAGGCTCGGTTGTATAACTCTAGAGTTAATTTCCAATCCCTGATGGTGTGTCAAAGTTGTCAAAAGTGATAATTTACTTGTTACAACTTTGACACATAATGCGACATTGCCACATATAAACAGAGACACGTGAGGCTTTAAAATGGAAAGTTAACAAGAATGTATGCAAAATCTAACAATATAATCCTGGATTATAGTAACCTCGTCTTTATACAACCGAGCCGTAGTATTATATATTTTTTTCGAGACTCAAATAATTGACATCAAATTTCGATTTGTTGCAGGTGTTACAGTGCGATTTCTTTTGCAAACTATAACTAAAAGTGTCGTTGTTATTCCGCGTTCTTTAGCCACGTTAGGGAAAGTAAGTCGCGAGTGTTAATAATTTCAAATTAGGGCGGTAGTGTTGCTTTTTATCCAAACTAAAGTCAGTGCTTTACATGGGCTGGAGATGGAATGGAGGAGCGCCGCTCAAGCAAATTGAAGACACCAACGGGCTGATCTCCTAACGTGAGTGATCCCCGCAACAAGTAGTAAGTGCTTTGAATTATTAGTCGCGATCGCGTTGTGTCATATTGATTACAAAAATTAGCTATTTTTATGGGACATTGGAATCATTTATAATTTTTCGAATAACAGCCAAATTGATTTTATATTAATTTTAATTCCGGCTCTTGTACATGACTTAATTTTACATTTGTTCACATTGTTTTTCGGCGTGTCGCGTTCAGAAACGTGATTGATTCATCACGTTTCAAAACTTGATTCCATCGCGTATCGAAACAACAAAACTCTGCTTTTTCACATAATGCGCACTACACTAGCTCATGAGGTTTAGTTCTTTTCAGACCTCTATTTTTCCTTTCGTTAGCTTTAAGCGTAGATTCGCGTCTAGTATAAGGCCCAGGAATTTAGCCGTTTTACCATATGGTACTTTCTGTCCATTCATATTTATAGGTACATGTTCGATCTGCTTATTAGTGAAGTCTATATTATGATTGCAAGGAAGATTAAAAAGTAATACTGGATACAATAAGCTATTTTATACTGTTGCATTAGTTAATCAACAAATCAGTTGAAATTATCATAAAACGTAGATTTAATTACTTTAATCATCAGTTAAATAATTGAAATATTAAAACTGAGTTGTATAAAGCAGAATTAATTATAGCATGTGATAAAATCCACCGATGTTGCATAAATTGTTAAATTCTGTGGTGATATTAGATGATAGATGTTCGAACCAACATATCTATTGATGTTTCCTTATAGAAAATAACGGGGTGAGAATGATACAAATGAATAATGCCTATCAATTTATATATAAATTTATTTTTATTTAAAGTAACAATGAACACAATTTTAATTGAAAAAGGTGGACATTCTGGAGATACCATTTTTTATAAACTTGTAATTTTTATATTGTTATAATCTAAACCCAATGCCTTTCTCTTGAATACTTCCAAAACGAACGTCTGTTTCTAACGTTTTACGATGATACTTGTACGTTAAATTTATATCTTCCTGAAATTTATAACATTTATGAAGATAAACTTTAACTCTTGGAGTAACTTCAGATTTCCACCTTTCAATCATATACTAACCTCAGAGTCTCAGATCTACTGAGGACGGGAATTGGTGAACCCGAGGTGCCCTAGCTGACTTTGCATCGTTCTTCCAATTACGATACACCCATCAGACTCGTGTCTCTCATTCGTGCTCTATTCTTAAATCTTAAACAGTTAAAGAGTTTGTTAAATATAATATTATTTTAGGAATATAGCAGTGCTGTATAAAGAAATTATTGTTATCGCGAAAAATATCGAAATCTTAAAATCGCAAATTCTTTACGTTCCATGTATCAATAGTCCATAGTCCGTGTGTGTATGTGAACAAATCTCATAAACAAAAATCTTTTTTTGTATGAACAACTTGTTTTTAGATTTATCGTTTTTGTTTCTTCTATTTTGTATGTAAATCTTCTATTAGATCCGCTGATAATTTTAAGATCATCTCTAGAAAATGTCTGTCTATGCGTCATCCGTCTGTAATTTCCTCCACGTTTTCTAAAAAATTACAAACCAAATTTCTTTGTTTTTCCTCTCCTTCTTGATTCGTTTTTTGTGGAAATCGCGAGGGAGGAAAGACCATGTTTACCAACCGGGATCTTCCGATTTTGAAAAAAATATGTTCACGAGATTTTGTTAATTGTGTAGTGCCGGGTATTTTTTTATGACGAAAATGATTTTTTTTATTATCAATGATCAAGTAATACACATGCAAATCGAAAGAAACTTTTATTGTATTATACATACAGAATTACACAAATAATATTTGTTATTCATCTGAATAAAATATAAAAATTTACATTAGACGAATCAAATCTATTATTCGGCGTGTTGATTTTTGCACGAGGTCGGAAAGTAGTACTTTGATTCTTCTATAAAACCTGAAATTACTAAAATTATTTTAGGGTGCAATCTGAAAGTACTCCAGTGTCCTTTATTTTTTGGATAATTATATCAGAATACCATGTTGTCGAATATTTATTGGTATATTGGTATATACAGTAGTTTATTATATACATTCATATTAACAACACAATTTAGAATGATCAAAATCTACAATTTTTATTCATCTATCAACCCGAAGGCTTTTCCGTTAGAAAAGGGGCAAGCTTATTATTTTGTTAAGGGTGGAATGGCCCCTATACTTTTCGTATGGCGTTCTTGCCGAAATTGTTAAGTTTAATTGAGTATATACAAAAATTATGTCATATATTGGCATAAAATGTAGTTAACTTAATAAAAACACTTTGTTGTTGGACCTGAAACTTATTTTATAAAAACTTATGACCATATTTCTTAGTTATAGACCGTAGAAGACAGTATAGATGATTCGATTAAACTGAAACTGCCTTCGCCAACTGAACTACTTTCTTAGCAAAATCCGATACAAATACCAACCAAGGAACAAGATTACGTCCGGATTCTTCCAAAATAATTGAAACACATACCCAAATAACACACGACGATTCAACTCGAGCTCCTCCTCATGCGGCTTCGTAATTTCTTCAGGCAAGTAATCGTCAGTGTGATAGAACCATGTCAAATCTTCCGCAAAAGGTCTCGCGTTACTTTCAACCAGAGCTCGGGGCTTTTCACAGTTCGACATCAGCTGTAATTCATCCTGAAGTGTTTCATCACGAATCCATAAATATCCATCGAGCCGCGATTTTTCATGAATAGACTTAAAGACGTCGTTTATTGTTTGGTTCATCAGTGCTCTAATTTCTTCATCAATTCGTGATTGGGGGGCTATTCCTACATCATTATTTAATGTCTGCATAAAATGTAAGTACATATTCATTTTTATCAAATTCTCAAGGTTTGGGTCAGTTTCGTCAGGTCGGCATGAGATTCTACGTGATCTAGTTTTTCTAAACTTCGATTGTTTTTTCTGCGGCGTTTCGGACAATAAAGAAATGTAATCACAGGAGAGTTTATACAGCTTTTCGCCTTCTGACATAAATGCAGCCGTCACTGACAGAAGCCCTACATCAAGCATTTGGTCGTCCAGAGTGTTCACGAATTGTTTCATACTCTCGCACGTGATAGGTATAATATATTTATTATTTGGTTCCATTTCATTCTTAGCGTGGAAATTAAGTAAAACCGTTTGCTCAATTACTATACCATTAGTAACTGTAGAAATATTATTCCTTTGCTGCATTTTGTTATTACAATGTTTATCTTGACTTTCATAGCCTAAATATTCCGTTGCAGGTTCCTTAATCAATCGCCTTTGATTTTTACCAACTTTACAATCATTTAATTCTTCAGAAACATTAATATTTTTCAGCAAAATGTGTTCTTGATCATTTCTAGTCGTTTTAATCAGTTTCTTTTGTTTTTTACTAACTCTATCGTTCTTATTTTTTGTATCCTTCATTGAATTCTTTGATTTCACACCATTTTTATTATCTTTAATTAATTGTTTTTTCTGGTCAACCCCATTATATTTTTCTGAAATCCCTAAATCTGTGATTTTATCATCATTTATATTATCTTGCTGATCATTTTCAGGTTCACTATTAGAATCTAACAAACATTCAAATAGATTTTCCTCCGCATAAACGGATTGTTTTGTAAGCTTTTTGTTAATCACAATTTCACCAGGCAGTTTTAGATTAATCTTAGTTTCATTTTTACTAGCTGATTTCGATTTGGCACGCAATCTATTTGTCATTGGATTTTGCACTAATTTAGATGTACTAGGTAAGTTTACTAATTCTGATTTGTTAGAAAGTTGTGTAGTATTTTGGATACTGTTAACTAATTTCGATTTCTTACGAGCCTTTTTGATTTTAGTAGGTGATAACACATATTCGGACGGATCGTCCATACTAGTAAGAGGACTTTCAAATAATTTCAAAAGTTCATTACATGTAGCTTGATTTAAAACTGGTGTCATGGCATTGCAACCTTCTGTAGTCTTACTTTTATCCAATCTAATTTTAGACATATCACCTGTTTTCGTCACATTTGCAAACGTTTTGACTGGGTTTATAACTGATGTCGAATTTTCATGTACAAAAGGTGGAGACGCACCAGTATTTGAACTATTAGCACTATCAGGCACTTGTATCACATTATCGAGATTTATAAACTTTGGATTTTGAAATTGTATATCACCAAGAGAATATGAATCACACGAACAATTTGTTTTTGTAACTTGAGTATCACAATTTTCGGTAGTATTACTTCTATAAGTCTCATTTCTTTTAAAATTAGAAACATCCATAACTCTACTATGACTAGTACCTACACCAGATTCATAATTTTTTATCACAGTTTGCCCATTGGTTCTAGATATCACATGTATATTCTTAAAAACATCAGTTATATTTATAGGTATCATCTTTTTCCTAGATTTTTTAGGAGACCTTGTTTTATGTTCATAATTTTGATTACTAGTACCTAAATCATTATTTCGTATAGTTGTGCATAAATTGACATCAGCCTCCAAGTCGATTTCGGACATTGGTGGAGGTTGCAACAAAGCCCATTCCTCTTCGTCGCCCCAGTCATCATCACTACTCGATTCGTATCGAAATATTGGTCTTGTGGTAGTCTGTAATCAATTGAAATATACACGTTATTTATTATTTCTGGACGATATGTTTTTATTTCAACTTTAATGACTTTATGGCCAATTTCTCTGGAGAAATATGAAAGCCATATTGTCAGCATAGGGCTTTAAAATGTTTCGAAACAGTTATATAGGGTGATTCATAACTATAAGATAAAAATAAATATCATATACAGCAGGGGTGGTCAAAGTGTCGATCACGTTCGACTGGTAACTATTCCTAGTCGACCACCTGTCTGATAAATACACATCTCTGAATTATTATATTCTCTTATTGGAATAACTTATATTGCATATGTATTAATATTATTTATGTTTACTTTAAATTTAAACTTCCACACCGAGGTAATTACTGGATGGAAGAGGACTATAGCAAATGTAGGTGGTGTGTACTACATCCATACAGTATTTACCTCACCTTTCCACGCACCCACACCTAAACCTTCCAGTTAACAGTCGCAATATAGACCTCACGCATGCATCCGATATAATCAGTTGGCTACTAACAGAATATTTTAGCCTTCATTCGCTCCGCTGCCGCTAAGGCTTTATGCGTGACATAAATTTCTGCGAACATCCAAGTCCAGGTACTTCTACTTTTTCTAATCCCCAAGTCAAATTTTCTTCCACCTCTCTTTCTGAACAACTTTGTTATTCTAACATTTGCTTCCAGCCCTCGCGTTCCAAAGAACCGATCGAGCCTCTTAGCCATTTCTTTTAACTCACTGAAGGATTTGGCCAACATTTATAACATCATCCGTGATTTAAATTAAATCGCGATTTCTATGTTTTGTAGCAAATGGACGTCTGGCGGTAACTATTATTTAATATCAATTTAAAAAAATCATGCATTTAAGGATAATCGAATAAACATCTCCTTACTCAACAATGCCCACGTCTCGTTCTTTATACCATTTATATTTACCACGTTTCCACGTTTAAGCCGCTTTTGTTTTCCACATTTTGAATTTTTCTAATTTTTGCAATTTCTTGGGTTCTCTAAACTTCCTTCTTCCTGCTGCAACACTTTTCAAACGGATTTCTACTTCTATACCTCTCCTAAAACCCATCTCCATGTGACTGATGCCTTGTTCTGGTTTTCTGAAGATCCGATTGTGTATTATTTTTAGGATCTTCAGGGATTATCAAGGCAATAAGTTTGTAGTCCAAGCATTCTTTGGAACCATTTTGTTTGTTTTGTCACGAATGTTGAGCTGAGCCAGTCTCGTAGATGTTGTTGAATAATTTTAATAGATTGTCGATGTAGTTTCATCCATAAGCTTTATCAATTCAATTGGTTTTCTGAAGATCCGATTGTGGTATCATTTTTAGGATCTTCAGGGATTATCAAGGTAATAATTCTGTGGTCCAAGCATTCTTTGGAGCTATTTTTTGTTGTTGGTATTATGATGAATGTTGAGATTAGGCAGTCCCGTAGATGTTGTTGAATAATTTTAATAGAATGTCCCCGTATTCACCGACGTTCTATAAATCTATCAATAGCTATTGAACCCATAAATATTCGTTGTTATAGCAACAATAAATACATTATCTAGGGAATGTAGTTATTTTAGGTTATCTCTATTGTAAACACTGAATAATTAAACAAAAGGTGTCATCAAAGCTCCAAGCGCTACTCAAGGTGTTTGACATTTGTTTTATCATATTCTGTTACGATGACGTTGTCAATTTATCCATTCAATAGCTTATGGGACCTATAAAGTTTATGGGATGTTGGTGAATACAGGCATTAGTGTCCTTTTTCCATTGGAGGTAGTTGTCTCCGCAGTACTCAAGAAGATTGACACAACTGTCGCTTCTCAAGAAACAGGTATTTTGAGTACTGTCGTTTTTCTTCCAAACAAACTATATGTGGTCTAAGGAAAATTTAATTTGTATCCTGCAATTATGAATCATCCTGTGTGTAACCGAGTAATGCAATCGGAAATGACTATTAATCAAATGTATGTTAACTTAATCATAATAGCATAATAATGTCCCTCATTAGGACACAAAAGGCTTCAAATTTCACGATTATCATTTAACATCAAAATTTGAATTATCCTTCCCCCACTGTAGGATAATTAAAAATTTTGATGATAGTTAATGCCAGAGTATTCGCGATTCAAACATTTTCTTCGAGTTATTAAGTAAACAGCTGATCTTTGTTATTGTTTGATCAGCTGATTGCATTGTTATTACACATTTTACTAAATAGATGGCATTCCATCCGAACTTACTTAAGTCATGTTGTTATGTTGTCTATGACTTAACCTAAATTGACTCACCTGTCTTATCGTTTTTATTAATATATTGGGTGTGAATGTATTTGTTTAAATGATATTAGTCGTCCATTCACACGATTCATATTTTTAACCTAAATGCCTTGCATTTTTTTTGTTTGACAGCTCAAAAATCACAAGACAACAATAACAAAAATATGTGCGCTACTTACATTCTGCATTTTATAATCCAATAATGATTGTAATTAACCGAAACGGGCGATGCGTATTTATGAACGCATCCTTTAAGAATCTCCGCGTGCACTGCATACACAATCTGTACTTTGTTCACTATGTACACTTGTGTGCTGAGTAAAGCGTGAATTTGTTTTTCTGTTGAAATGCCAACTCGAGTGTTTTGTTTACAATCGCTATTTATAAATTGTTCCCCTTCTCCTACACATGTAGATTAGAAAGCAGGCAAATAAAATGATTTCATTCGTAATACAATACGGTTTATCACGAATGCGCGTTTTAAATTTTAATGCATTGCCAGCTTCTTTTTCAAGGTTGAAAGTTGTTCAAAGCGGTGAATGCAGTGTCAATAAATTCTTACCCAACCGAACACGAACGTGTTTATATGTACGTAGTCCCTATTGTAACCATTTGTGACTCTTAGGCTCGGTTGTATAAAGACGAGTTCACTGTAGCCATGATTATATTGTCCATTTCATAGTCTCTTGTACCTAGTTTTATAGAAGCCCTAGACTGGATTGTATAAATCCTATCTATATAAAGTATAAAGCTGTATAAAGCAGATAACTTCGAAGTTAATTTCCAATCCGTGATTCAAATGTCACTTTTGACAACTTTGACACTTTGAAATGCGATGTTGCCATTGTTATTAATATTTATACATACAAAAGTGACATTTGAATCACGGATTGGAAATTAACTTCGAAGTTATCTGCTTTATAGAGCTTTATACTTTATATAGGACCTCATGCACAGTGAGGGAAACATGGAAATATCGCTCCATGTGTCACAGTTGTCAAAAGAAACGTGACAATCACGACTTGGAAATTAACACGAAGTTAGAAAATTAATGTACTTTTATACAACCTAGCCCTAGAAAATTACTACCGTAAAACGAGGTTACTTTGCACCTCGTGGGGTAACTTTGCACCAACGTCCGAAAAAGATTCATCGTGGAGCCATATGTGTAGTTTCTAATTTAACTGCGCAACATGTTAATCACAAGATGTAGATCTTGTGAGAGATTTCTACATCAAAACCTAACTTTACGGGACACCAATCTGTTGCAGTTTTGTTTAGTGTTGAAAAATTGCGTGTTCCACCGATTCGTGTGTAATACTATCAGATAAGTCACCATTTTAGTACCAGTTACACATCTTTGGCTATATATTTTGATAATTAGTTTATATTTAAAATCATCTGGTAAGTACTTGTTAACATTTTTAACACGTGGGGTAACTTTGCACCACAATATGGGGAGACTTTGCACCAACGTCAAACTGTGTTAAAATTGGTGAAATATTTTTTTTTAATTCACAAAATATATAAAAGACAGAAAAAGGCAATAGGATTTATCAGAAAAGACAAAGCGAATTCAGCGGGATGATAACACTGATGATCCAGTATTGCAGGACTCTTCAGATGAAGAATATCCCAATTTTCAAACATACTCGGAGCAAATGGTAAAAGAAATGGAAAAGGAAGAAAAAGCTGCAATGATGGAATGTACGAAATCTCTAGCAGATGCTCTTGGCATAATTGTCGCAAAGAGAGTTGTAGGAGAATACATGATTTTTAAATACGAAGGGGAATTGTTTTCTGGTAAAATAATATCATTGGAGTTGTAATTTCTTCTATGGTTAAATCTATCAAGTCGTGAAAATTGCCTGAAAATCCAGATGTTTCATACTATGATAGGGAGCATGTATTTGACAACATAAACCCCTCTACCATGGTAAATAGAAGAGGATTGTATCGAATTCCAGAAATGGAAAAGTTGGGTTGGCTGTAAATAATTAATTTGCAATGTGTCGTTTATGTTTTTTGAAGAAAAAATCAGTTCCATGAATAAATTTTGTGTGCTCTATTGATTTATTCTTTCCTATATACAACGGAGTTTCGATCAAAATGATGTGATGGTGCAAAGTATCCTACTCAAAGGGGTATCTTTGCACCAAATTTATATAATAAATATTGCATAATAAATTACTCACATTACATATATTTTATATTAAATAGCAACTAATAACACTAAAGAACAAAATGCAACAAGTCCCATATTTTTAACGCGCTTCAAAAAATATTTCTGTTCAATTAAAGACAAAAAACCTGAAAAATGGTGCAAAGTAACCTCATTTTACGGTACCCCTAAATATCAATGTTCATGGGAGGTAACACATGTCCATGTTTATGCTTTCTTGACTTTAATCAATAACCTAGATTTCGATTTTGAAAATTTCATCATTAATTTTATTAGAATTTTAAGCACCAATATTGCCGATACAATAAATTACGGAAACTGTTGCTCCCCAATATAGTTTTAGCCGGACTAAATAACTAGGGTACTCGGTTGAAATAAAAATACAAGTTTTTACATATATTATTTATTGATTTGACTGCACTGCCATCCGGCCATACAACACTTGCAACATTTCAACAACAATGGCACACTGTACACGAATCTGTAAAATAATTATATCTGTACATCTGTTAGCATTGTTTTGCATATACATCATAAACTTTCTTACGGACTATAAACATTCTCATAAGCCCGGGCGCGGGCTTACGTTCAAGGCACTTCAAGTATTACATCTTCCCACTCGCAACAATCTTACAGGCTAAACAGATAATTATTAATAATGCCTCTTTTATTATTAAAAAAACATCATATTATCACTGAATAGAGAAAAATCATGATTCGAATTTAAGGTTTAACAATCATTTACAATATAATTAATATTTTATATAAAATAGATTTCACAAACTAAAGCCAATACAAACAAAGTCTGAGACCACAATTCCCTTTCTTTTTAAATTTAATGCTCCCCCGTTTTATGAATTTGTTTTTAAATGCGAATTAAATTGTAAATGACTACGTTTTAAAAACAAATTATAAATTCTACACAAGCAACACTGCGTTTAAAATAGTAATTTCGTGAATTTCAAATTCACAACAATAGCCGGCAGTTTATTTGGTTAAGTCTTTACAATAATCAGGAATGGGGTACGAAAAAAAAAACGTACGATCGTACTTTTTTTTCCGTAGCACATTGCGCGATTAGACTTGTAATATACAATATATAAGCACAGAGTGTGAGGTATGTAACGTTACTTGCATAATATTGACACATGTAAATTGGGATCAAAAGACATGGAGGGAAGTGTCGCTCATTCCACATACTTTACTGTATCACAGCCAAGAATTCACATGGAAATTAATATAAAGAACATTAAAAAGCATAATAACAACATTCTAAAACCCATCAAGGGGCCGCAAATACTATAGATAAGTAACAAACTCTATCTAAATATTTATATAATATATATTTTTATATTTATAAGTTTTAAATCAGTTCGTGCATAATATTAATGTATGAAAATACATAGTAAATAAAATACAGATCTTTGTGAATTACATTAAAAGCAGTTCTATCACACGAGTCCCTTGAGATCGATGGTGGCGATCATTACAAAAAAATAAAATAAACAAAACATCGCCAGCCGACTCCCTACGTATTCACTTAAAAAGTAATTGTTCGTGGTTCTAATATATCACTCGTCATAATACTCATATTCGTTCGACAGCACGATTACAATTTTTTTCTACCCCATCATATTGTCATGTTAAGATATACGTATTGTATGTCTCCTACATCTTATTATCCATTGCACTAAGACCTATGAGTACAGTTAATTTTGGGAGTATAACAAGTGACTTATTACACACCGATATACAAATTATATTTACAATGCAGCAGTGTGTAGTAATTCCGTCATTAACAAATACTCATGTTAAAATTCTTTACAGTATGCTTATTATATGTACAAAAAAAAAACAACCAAAAGTTGGACAAGATTTACTCAATCCGCATTCTCCTTGCGTTCTGCTCGTCCTCCTCGCTGACGTGCTCCGGCGCTGACCACCTCCGTTTTTTGCTGTCGGGCGAGAGCGGTGGCGGGTGCATCTGTTGCTGCTTGCCGTGATGGTTAGGGATGTGATCTTTTATTAGGTTGTCCACTAGGTGCTGGTGGTGGTGGTGGTGGTCGCGGGCGTTCGTCGTCACTTGACGCACCGTCATCGCCGTGGTGGTGGCAGTTGTAATGATAGTTGCACTACGCGAGGTTGCTGCTGCAGTCGTTCCCCCCGTTGTCTCCCTGGGGGTAAGGGATATCAGAATATCACCCACTTGCAGACGGTGGACCTTCAAGCCGTACGATTGTAGGGTACGCTCACTGTTGCAGGATGCCCAGCCTTGGCCGTACACGAAGAAGGGGTGCTCTAGGGCCGCTTCTACTTCTACCTGAGGATCAAAGAGATTATAGGTTAATAAAATCATAGATCAAACGAAAGGAAAAATCGTGAAAAATGGTTTATAGCCCTTGGAAAACAGTAGCATCTTTAAATAATTCCGATAGTTACAGAATAGACAACTAACATACAACATACTTTTATTTATTGAAGAAACTCGTTTAAAACTATGAAGATTAGCACTAAGGATGAATTAGATTACAGTTATATTCTTATAAATCTTCAAAATATTTAATTGATGTGGGGGGACTGACGGGTTTGCCATATATTCTTATTCTTTTGTGAACAGATGCATGAAAACAGATAGCTGGCGTCTGTGCGATAGTTTTCAGGCTAAATGGAGACCCAAGTACATGCAAACTTTATCAAATCTAGACTTATGCCTGATATTTGGCACAATGCTAGCTTAACTACCTATATCTATAATAGATATAGTATTCGTATAGTATATCCGTATTCACCAACATTCTATAAATTGTATAGGTCCAATAAGCTATTGAATATATAAATTGACAACGTCATTGTGACAGAACATGCCAAAACAAATGTCAAACACCTTGAGTAGCGCTTGCGATTGGAGTTTTGATGACACCTTTTGTTTAATTATTCAGTGTTTGCAATAGAGATAATCTAAAGTAACTACATTTCCTAGATAATGTATTTATTGTTGCTATAATAACGAATACTTATGGGTTCAATAACTATTGATAGATTTATGGAACGTCGGTGAATATGGGGGATAGTGTGTTAATTGTAGAATCACGTCTATACTTATGACGTGAATTGTGGAATTGCATTGAGCTTTTACCATAAACTATAGAGTGGAATAGCATACAATTTATGCAACTTAATTAAAGCACTTTGTTGTTGGCCATGAACCTTATTTTATACTTAAGATTTAATGGGCATTATTCGTATTTATAGAATATAAGGTCATCAAATATTATAAAATATATTACAAAACCCAACTCACTGGCCTAGAGTATTGGGCAGCGAAGGTCAAGCCCCAACGCGGGCGAATTTTCGCGGATCATATTTCACAGTTATTAATAGGGTTTAAGTTAAGGCTTGATTAAATTCCTATGAGCTTCTTCCTTTGTCGGAAAACCCGTTAGGTTAATAACCCTATTGATAACTAAAGGATGGAAGGTGGCGCTTACGGCGGTGGTCTGCCACCAAATATTCACATAATGGAAATAAACCGTGAACAAAGCTAACCAAATATCATTGAATTCACGTTCCAAACAGTTGCACAAAGGAAGTTACACATTAGAGATCAATAATTGTTCATAAGAACGACTACAACACAAACGAATAGAAACTCACAATATATAAGTTGTAAATAATTTGTATGATATTCCCTTGATTTGTTAAAAGCTCAATACAATTCCACAATTCGCACCACAAGAAAGGTATAGACGTGATTTCACCCTTAAAATGGCAGAATAATTCCAATTGTACTGCCATTTAAATCCATTAATACTAACAGATCCCAGATCATGGATTAGCAAAGATAAACAGTCGTTTGTATACATTATGGAGACGTGAATAATGTTGCAACTAGTAAAAACAAAGAGGTAAATTCTAAAAAAGGACACTATAGTTTTTTATATAGTGTCCTTTTTTAGAATATATCACTTTGTTTTTACTAGTTGCAACATTACTCACGTCTCCATAATTCGTACAAACGACATTGTTTCTCTTTGCTAATCCATGATCTAGGATCTGTTAGCAATAATGGATTAGTTTTATAGCCAATAAATATGACATTCTCTCTATCTCAATAAGTAACAGGTAACACAGTAGCCGTGTCTGTATTGTAGTGGTCTTAAATAAAATAAAAACGAAACGAACCGCGGCCATAATGGATATATAACGCAACCGGTATGATATCTTATCCTATCGCATAAATCTTCCGAAGAATGCGCGTGTAAAAGTTCTGGCCGTAGTACTCCAGCGAAGTGCTAAAGAAGTGCAAATAGCGTGGGGGAGAAAGACGAGAGCTGTGCCACGGTCGGTTCCGGGACTCGATGACCTTGAACGTCCCAGGCCTACTCTGCGGTCAGAGCCGACGACGAGTTCTTGGTTACGCTCGCCTCGCCTCTGACTGGCGCCATACGCTACGATCTTTTATAATACCTCTCAAAATTGACCTGCATATTTCACCTTTCATATAAAAAAAAATCCGGCAGCGAGCGATGTTATCGAGAAAAAAAAAACTACTTTTAGCATTCATTGTCGAAATTCGAAAGTTTTCACCTGACTGGCGACCTTGCTACGCGGGTACCTTGCCTGCGGCCGATTACGGTACACCTTAATTGCAACCGAATTATTAATATCCTCCACAAAAACAGCCTACAAAACATTACGAAACTAACCGTAGACGATGGAATGCGTAAACATAGTACGAATCAAGTTGACTTATTTCAGGAACAGATGCGCGCCGTGTAAATTTGCTTTCATGAAGAAACAAAAAAAAAAGAGTGAATAAAGCCGGTATTTATATTTGCTATTTTCACTTACGAAACATCTACTCTGGTGGCAGCGCGCCAACGGAAATATTACGCGAAATGCGAATCCGCTACGAGCGTTGGCAGGAGCCCGCGACTTGGCTGGCCTAAAATTAAAACCGTTTGGTCACTTCTAAATATCTTAAGCGGCGTAATTATCGCACCTACATAAATCGCATCTGGTTCAACACACCTATAAAGAATGTACAGTGCCGCGCTTTGTGTTGTTTTTGTTTCGCAGCCGAAAATCTGCGGTTAAAAATACGTGCGCATCAAATGCCAACTTAGTTGCTGTTCGTCATTCACAGTTTGCCCGAGCTAAAACTGGACGGGAAATGACATCAGACTGCGCGTAATTTTATTACCATATAAATAAACCAACAATTCAAAACAAATTTGAATGATAGACTAATATATCGTATCCGATTTATAATTAATAACAGGAATGTGTATTTCGGTCATTATTATAATTATTGATGATAGCATGATGACTATCGATGGCCGCACTATTGAATCAATGGTTATTTAACTAATATGAAACAATCGGAAGAAAAGGTAATTATATGAGACATTTTTAAACCCATTATTGAGTGTACAATTAATTAAATGTACAGAGAACATGTTTTTAAATGCCGTAGCAACTGGTTAAATTAACTAGCCAAACGTATTGCGATTGTTTTATGTTAGTATTGGATTATCGATATTTTTTCTTTCATAAACAGGCCTATATTAATAAAAAATTAACTTCATTTAGAAATTGACATACAGCGTTTCATGCCAAGCTTATAAGACACGTTAATTCGCGGACGGGCGGTGGAGCACCGCGCACGTAACCTAATTACTAGCATATGCTTATGCGATTCCTTACACCAGCCGTACTGTTAACGTCGCTGCACAAAATACCGACAACTCGTGATTTAAGCTATAACATTAGCTCGATCTCGTATTCGGTCATTATTATAATTATTGATGGGCATAATGACTATCGATGGCCGCACTATTGAATTAATGGTTATTTAACTAATATGAAACATTCGGAAGAAAAGTTAATTATATGAGAAATTATTTTTAAGTCTATTATCGAGTGTAGGATTCATGAAATTTACAGAGAACATGTTTTTAAGTGCTGTAGCAGCTGGTTAAATTAACCAGCCAAACCCATTGCGATTGTTTTATGTTAGTATTGGATTATCGATATTTGTTCCTTCATAAACAGGCCTATATTAATAAAAAATTGACATTTACAGCGTTTCATACCAAGCCTATAAAACACGTTAATTCGCGGACGCGCGGTGGAGCACCGCACACGTAACCGAATTACCAGCATATTCTTATGCGATTCCTGACACCACTCGTACTATTAAAGCGCTGCACACAATGGCCCTGTCCGTTTGGCTACTACTAGTGACTAGTAGTCACACATGCTGACGTCACGCTCATACTAATAGTACAGAGTGACGTAAGTTTGTGTCACTACTAGTCACTAGTAGTAACCAAACGGACAGCGCTAATACCGACAACCCGTGATTTAAGCTACAACCCTAGCTCGATCTCGTATAATCCATATTCTTGCAACTGTCGCGTTGTGATAACGAAACTAAATGGACAGGTTCCCGATCAAGCACGTTACAGGAATTAAGAAACAAAGAATAAATTCGCGAGAACTAGACGTGTCTATAATTTACTATGATGAGAATAAGTGATCCATCAACATTTTCATTATATGAATTTTAATAGTAATAGTTAATGTATTTGTTATCACTGAACTTTAATATTACTTTAATTTAAAAATTAAATTGCCCTGTTTTCATAGGAAAGCGATACCGTAAAAGTGGCCATTTGACTTCATTTACACATCACAAAAATAGTTTTAACTATATGTAATTCAATAGCGTAATTCATAGCCTTTTTGCATTACGTTGAGGTATTACTCTTTATGGGAAACCATATTCATGTATACAGATTTAAAACTATTTTTTGGTAGTTCAAACATTTTTAAACTTTAAACTTTAAAAGCGACCGTGTCTTTAAGTCTAGACAAACAGGGATTTAGCTACTGTTTTGATAATTACCTGTGTGCGCCTTTGATTATAACTCAGCGTGATGGTGGCAGTCCCTGTAATAGGATTCTCCTCGATTTTAACCACAGTACTATCGGCGAGCCTCAACTCAGGGCTCCTCTCCGCCGACAAAACAAAATCCTCTGTCCGCATATCTTCAACCCGCCTCATTTCCCCGTTGGCGAGTTGTATGAGCGATCCCTTCGCGAACTTTTCGGGCACCGTGTTGTTGTTATTCAACGGTTTCGCGGGCGATTGCGGCGGCGACACCGCCGTCGCCGGCAGCCGCTTCCGGTGGTCCCTGTGCAGGTCGAGCGGACTCCGCGGCGGCGGCGCATCCTCCGGCCGCGTCAAGATCCGGTGCTTGAGCGAGCCCTCCTTGCCGGACGGAACTTTGAACGAGGCGGCAGCGGCGGCGGCTGCTGCGGCGGCTTGCTGTTGCTGGAGTTTCCTCTCGCGCAGCACGCTTTGGCCTGGTTTCACGGCGGATGGCGGGCTGAATGGGGGCGCTTGTGGGGATAGAAACGTGCCGGACGTCGCTGTGGGGGTGGTAGGGGAGTACGTGTCTAGGGGGGACAGGGGCGGCGGTTGCACGAAGTTCGCGCGCAGGAGGGGCGTGTAGGGGGATTGATAGATGCCGGCGTACGGGCTGGCGTGGTAGGGGTTGAAGGGCGGCGGATGGGAGAAAAGGCGGGTGTATGCGGAGTATTGGAGCTCTTCGGGGAGTTCGTCCTTGTGTTGGGTTAGGTTTACGGGGGATACTGCTGGTGGTGACGGGTATTTGCCTACGGGCCGCTGTGGTGGGCCCAGACGTGTTCCATTTGGCACGCTATTGTTTATCCCATTATACCTAGAAAATAATAAATAAAAAAATAATGAATATTTTAAACATATTATTGCACAGTAATACTGTCATTATTCTAAAATATTATTATAATATATGTGGTGTAATGTACCTTTTTAAGCAGCATAATAAATAAAGTGCTGTTTTAAGTTCGAAAAAATCAGAAATTTAGTGAGTGCGACTTCACTCCAAATTCTATGCATATAAATCAATTGGCATTGAAGCATATAATATTTCCTCAACTAAATTTCATTGCGAACAAGATTTACGATTTTCGGAAGAGTTTTCCCTGTTGCCAAACGCATTGCGATTGTTTTTGGCTCGCCTAATGTAAAGCATTTAAACGCTTGATAGTTGGGCAATCGCCGCTCGCCCACACACCCACACTCATTTCGATATTGTTGGGCTGCCAGCCGCACTGAACACATTCATCAGTATGTGTATAAAAAAAATAAAATAAAAATAGTCATAAATTACCTATTTGTCGGTGGAAGCGGTTTGGGTGCGGGCCGCAGGAATTCGGGCGGCTGTTTCGGTGGGCCGCTCCAGCGCTCAGGATAGGTCATGTAGGGCAATCGTCCCTCCACCCCGGCGGAAATCATCGGCGTGGTACCTCCTTGCCACCCTCCTAAAACAATACAAAACAAATTATTTAATATTGTAGTTAAGTTTACAGGCACCAGGCAACCATTAACCATTAACTATACCGATATTTGTGGATCAGGATGAACTTTCATTCACAATAAGCATGGTAGTAGCAGTAGTAGTAATGTAGTGATTTTACGCGTGTATAAGAATTCACTCGCTCATAGATGACTCATAAAACTGTCGCAATACAAAAGTATGTGTTGATTGAGAAGTCTAAATTAAATTATACTCTTTAGTCAATGGTATAAGTAAGTACCTTAAGGGCCGGTTCTAGAATTGATATTTAACCGAAGAATAAGTCTATTAGTGAAATAAGTTTGAGATATTGGCTTTACAATCTCAAACTTATTCCACGAATAGCCTTATTCTCCGGTTAAATGTCAATTGTAGAACCGGCCCTAAGTCTACCACAGCCTTACCACGCATCTATAGGCATTCAGAGAATTGTTGATACGCACAAAATAGTTACTATGCCACTTTCACATAGTTACTATGCCACAATCATATTGAAACATAGTTTGGTATACGATAAAATTCCTTTGAGCAACATTTCATATTCGTTTAGAATATAATTGACTTACCCAAACACCCTTAAAAACTCAACTTGTATTAGTGACCTAGTCCGTTCGGGCGCTTCGCGTGGAAAATCGATCCCGAACCGTTTTATGAATCGAGCTTTTTACGCACGCCTACACTGTGTCCGCGCGCCCGCGAACATTAATATACACGGGAAAACTACAATTTCACAACGGCGACTACGCGGCCGCTACTATACAACTTTCCGACATAAATATCCACTCGGCCGCCAAACGCTAACCATTTACGAAACTCGCCGCGCACACCATTAATAAGTAGGAGAAAAAAAAACCGAAATGACGCAACTGATTAAAATTTATATATGAAAAAAATATGATTAAATTAAGGTAGGTCCTGCGATCGGCACGCGGTTACGTAAAAACGGCCAGCCAGTATTTTGGCTGTTGGGAAAGGTTATGCGCGCTGTGTTACAACCTTCGCCTTGCACTAGAGTGGCCTGTTGTTTGCTAATCATACACGGTCGACCTTGGATGCCGTGTGTTAACTCGCTTTGCGCTGAGGTATTGTTGGGATAATGTGTGATAAAGTGACGCTGTTTGGGTGGAAAGCAGATAAAAAAAACGACTTAGATAACCGGTTTCTAAACGCATTTTGCGGTATTTTCATTAACAACCGTGTTTTTTTTTACAATTTTATTTCTAGAAAGAAGATATTAAAGATCACAACGTAATGATTAGAGTTCTTTACTGGCATAAATAAAATTTATCGAATTAAATTTAGTAGATTTTAAATATTTGGGAATTCCAACAAGAAGAAGGATTTTCAAATGACACATGTGTCACTAATCACAACAAAATTCACTACATTTTGATACTGAAATATTGTATAAAGTCTGAATTACATTGTAGTATATTCGTCAAAAAACTTGAACAACTTTTATTCTATACTGCTCCAGCTAAAACTTGAACCGTGTACACTAGTACAAGTTTGATACAACTAACCCCCTAGGAGGAAAGTTAAAAGCCATCTGGCGGCACCACATCAATTAGCAATGCACAGCCATATGGTAATAACCGTCAACATGTTCATGCCATCAGGATCACCGGGTAGTGCCCTCTATGGAATAATATTCCAACAGAGTGCTTGAGATATCAACACAAGGCCAATCTTATAAAACATATATAAGTGTGAATCCACCTCTTAGGAATCTACATATCTAGATCTGATAAATAAAACGATATTTTTGTTTTTTTATCACACTGAAATGTAAACAAAGTAAGAAATCGTTTTATTTATCCTTTAAAATGAATTATCACAAAGTAGATGCCTTAACAATCCAATATTTGAACTTAACTGTTTTTTTAATGTAATTTACGATGGAAGATTAAAGTTTAGAAGGGACATTGTAAGAAATTGTAGCAGTAAACTTCTCCCTGGTGGTGTGCAACATTCACCATTAACAATCCCTGATAGCTTAACATTTATTCAAACCTAGCCAACATTAATATTAACCTCTGCATGAATATGTGATATATGCGAAACACATAGAGTTCCATTTTTAAATTTACAATGTCATGACCCTCCGTACCCGCCAACCAAATAAATATTTATTGTTGTGTCGTGCAATATAAAGCGTTTCATGCCGGCTGTCCATTACCATGTTCACGTGCTCATAACACACACAATAAACCATAGTATTCCCTTCGCTCCGCAAATAAATTGCTGTTCATGTTGCAGTTGTAATGCAATATAATGAAATAAGTAAATACAACTGGTAATGGTGACGTAACGAGGCTGTTTAGAAATTTTGCTAATGGTATGTGTGGGTATGCTAATGTCGGCCTTGCATGAGTTATTAGCATCTCATGATTATTTTAGCGGAATTTGTGTATGAAAGTCACAGTCATTGTGCATTAAATGTTTCTAAAATCAGACCAAATTTGTATAATGGCCGGAAGTCTTCGATAAGTGTGTTACTAATTTGGAAAAATTAATAAGGCCAGTGACCATAATCCCACATGCAATTCTATTCAACTATATTTGCTGAATGCAGAGTAATAACTTCATTTAGGCATACAGTCAGGACCGAATTTAACTATTTTGAAGACATAGACATTTTTTTCCTGCCGGTATCCCACAAGAAATAAAACATACAAACAAAATATGTAATTAAGTATAAACAATTTTCATTATTTATTTTTTCAAAGTAGTCTTCAAACTGCTGTATGTATTTGTCTATGCTATTATACGGTCCTGCATACAATACAGTAATGAACACACACAAACATCCTAGAGTGTTTGCTTCATATAAAGAATAACCGACATCTTAATGTAACCCATGCGCACCATGATTATATCACGCGAAATAAAAGCAGCTTATGCCCAAATAGACTGAGGCTGCAAAAATCCTAGTATGGTACTACGCTATAGCTTATTGTCTACAGACATACGAGAACTCCCAATGCGGCCGTTCAAACGGAAGATCAAGGCCTACTTGATCAACAACCCCATATATTTATGAATTCGGAAATATTCTGATTAGTATATATGTTGCTAAGTATTTAATATTGTAGTAAGCTCAATGTAAATATAAATGCAACATGAATAAAAATCATTTCATTTAATTTCATATAAATAGAACAAAAAATAGTTGCGTCTATTTTGTGATAATTCATTTTAAAGGATAAATAAAACATTTTTTACTACACATGAAGTGTGATAACAAAAACTAAGTAAAAAATCGTTTTATTTATCCTTTTGTTTTCAATTATTTTACCATAAATTAGTTTTTTGCCTGACTATTTTATGTAATGGGAAAACAATTGTAACCACATTCACTATTTTATGTACATAAATTATTGAATCGTTGAGCGATATAGAGATCGTGACGTCGAATGCTTTACATGGAAATCATATCAACCGCAACGACTTTTATGTTACTCGCGCGCACACACACAGACACATACACGAGAACAATGCATTTATGTTATTACTCACCTTTTGTATTGAATCAGCTCAGGCTCATACTCGCAAGAAAAATAAAATTAATCACCTTGAACGTGTACACAATGGAGTAGCGCAGGGAGGAGGTAAAGTTATGTAGTAAATTCCAGTACGCACGCAATTAATGTCTGACGGTGATTTGCATAGTAAAGTAGTAGCAAATTGTGTAAGACTACTTAAAGTAAAAACGCGATGTATTGTGTGTACTACAGTTGTATGTAGCACTAATGAAACGAGTCTGATTGTATGTGAACGTGACGGTTTACTCGTCAAATGTTCTCGGGCTGCCCGATCTGCAATTACCAATTCTTAGTAAATCGCTTTCCGAATACTATGCGGTTGTGGCAAGTATTAGTGGCTGCTAAACATCGATATTAGTGGATTGTTATCTTTTCAGTGAAATTAAATTGAATTCAATTATCATAATTTACAACTTGTATTTTCTTTTCAAAGCAGAGTATTTGAAGAAGTGGATTTCATTTTATTTAAGCAAGTGTATTCGTATAATTCGTATTGTACGAGGGTTGCTATTTATGTATTGAGAATGAATAACCAAAACAATGTATGGGGGTATAGAGCCTTTTTGCTTGTTTTTTTTTATGAAACCAGTTAGCATAGCAATATGTCAACTCTACAAAATATGTAGTTTCTTGTGGCGTCTGCTGTTTAGTTTTAGGCTCATAACAATACCACGAAAATGTTGTAAACGAACATTTTTTGGCCGAGATACAAAATTTCAATTATCTGTTAACAATACAAATATTGATACATTTATGGATCGTTGGTGATAGGGGGGTATCACAGGTACTTGTTTTTATTAACAACTTAAGAGACAGTGAAATTAATACGAAACATGTATTGACAGACATTAACAGCCTTAACAGCCACACTTCCTCCTTCAATCGGTCTATAACTATAATTTTGATCGAGCACGAGCTAGATAATCTCAAGGAACTTACACCTTGCCAATCGCGAACATTTGTGTTACAAAAGACGTGTTTGTTAATCGCATTTATTATTTAACACTTAATTATTACAATGAATACAATTTTTATAGACAAATAATACAAATGGACTAGAGTATGTCCATTTGTATTATTTGTCTATAAAAAGTGTTCAATAAAATTGAAAATTGTATTCATCTTCTCTTTTCTATAAGAAAAAGATTGAATTAATGAAAGTTTATATAATATTGTATAAAACATTAAGCTATCAATCAGTAATTATACGTTTAGTTAATATGAGCACACAAAATATCATTTGTATCCATCCGGATAGTATTGTGCATGCTTGATTACAGTCTTGCAAAAAGAAAATTAGCCATGTCCCCCCGAAGTCATGTCTGGCATATTAATGGCATTTGGTAGTAGTATATGCATCCAGCTGACTTCATGATGGGGGCCATTCAGTAGCGGATTGAGGTCTTACTATAGACAAGAGTGACTGTGTGAAAGGGTGCCGGCGGTGGGGGGTTTTAAAAGCGGGGCTCGCGTGGGTGTCGTAACCGGGATGAATGGGCGCCGTCTCCGTAGCAACCACGCCACGCTAGGCTGCATTGATTTTACTCCACCAAGGTCGGGGATATTCCGGGGCACTGTTTGGGAGTGTCGCTCGCACAAACACACACACACACACCCGTAGAGCGTAACCATTCAATATTTACCGCCCGAATTGTGGGGAACAAATTTATTCAACCCGCACACAACTATGGAAGATTTAACAACTGGGGGTTTATGAATGGACTTGTAAATAATTGCAGGGGGGAGCTTATGTGTTTGCGTTTAGCTAGGTTTGCCTCCCTTGGGATTATCTAGGTCGTGTCGGCGATCGAAATTGTAGGTGGTAGTAATGTGTATGTTGTATTTTACTATGTTACTACTGGCGGCGGGGGTGGCCACATGTTATAGATACTTATTTTTAATAAAAACAGTTTCATACTACTATTTATATTGATTTAAAACTTTTATATCTTCCATTAATATCGTGGTTGTTATGATAACAACGTAAGGGTGGGACAAAGAATCTTGCTGAATATTGGCACAAGTATTACAATTGTTTTAAACGTCACGATAAAAATGTCAAAATTAGCATTTCAAATTTGTCTACGATAATAATAATTATTCAATATCCGGGGAAGTATTATCCAAGGGCAAACAGTTTCTTGACAATTATTCCTAAAATCCGTTTTACACTTTATTAAAACAGCATAAAGGTCGTTTTAGACAAGACAATTTCTTGACTCAAAAGTTAGTCAAGATGCGACACAATCTAAATTGTCTATCATACAGCAAATTATTTGAAATATTGAATTGAATGGTAGATCGAATCGAAACATATAACGCGTTCTATTTGTCAAGGACAAATTGTATGGAAGGAGGATATATGAATTAATTTCTTGAACAACGTTTGAGCTAAGAAATTGTCTTGTCTAAAACGACCTTTAAGGTATAAATTGGATTTCATTAGGTGCTTTCGTTTAACCGCCCTGTGGCGTGCTGTATCGCTCCAACTTTTGCAGTCGTGCACCGGTTGGTAGAATTGTGCGCAACAAATACATCAACCCCCGTATTCATCGACGTTCCATAAATCTATCAATAGCAAAACCCTTATGTATTCGTTGTTATAGCAACAATAAATACATTTTCTATGGAATGTAGTTACTTTAGATTCTCTCTATTGGAAACACTTAATAATTAAACAAAAGGTGTCATCAAAGCTCCAATTGTAAGCGCTATTCAAGACATTTGTTTTGGCATATTTTGTCAAAATGACGTTATCAAATTATCCATTCAATAGATTATGGGATCTATAAAGTTTATGGGATTGTGGTGAATACGGGCACAAGAGACAATAAGCCCGGAGCAGCAAATAGTGATAAACGAAAACAGCTAATAGTAGCTTTCTTGCCCTTAACATTGAGTAATAAAAATAAATCAATAATCTTTTGAAACAAGAATAGTTGATAACCCTAGAACCAGCACTTGTATGTCAGTGCGAACGTGTTATATAAAGTTTATGGGATGTTGGTGAATACGGGCACAAGAGACAATAATCCCGGAGCAGCAAATAGTGATAACGAAAACAGCTAATAGCTTTCTTGCCCTTGACATTGCTGACATTGAGTAATAAAAATAAATCAATACATAACTAATAACACACGAAACATTTGTAAATATATTTTTTTCATTGAATAATATTAATGAATCACTCAGGCAATCGTGTCATTGTGCGATTGACACGGCTTTAGATTTGGTATAATCAATACCGGAAAAAGGTGGCGACAAGTAATGCAGTTTTCCCGGCTTTTATGTACAGTTTGTAAGCTGGCGTACATAAATTAATTACGGCAGTTAATGTGAAACCGTATATGCGAGAGGCGAGCGCGTGGGCTCGTCGAAAACTGTTTACATGGGTCAAATTTAAATGAGCCAGCGTATAATTTTGTGTCATCATTTCAAACTTCAACGCGTGTCATTTTCAACGTTTAATATTACGTGCAACATTAATTGTAAAATTAATCAAATTAATGTTTTCGCTGCGCTTAAAGGTTGGTGCTACCATAAAATTAACGATATGTGTCTTAATGATTACATGTTATCCAAAATTACACCCTTGGGTGTTTTAGCCAGCTCTATTACGCCATGTTTATAATATTAATATTGTGCGTGTATGTCTCAAATATATGTTTGTACCTACTAGGGTTGCCAACGTATCTCCTTTTGGAAGGATAATCCTCCTTTTGGTAAGATAATCCTTCGTTTGGCTACCTCTTGCTAGAATGTCCTAATTTTTTTCTATGTGTGTATATATATATATATATATATATATATATATATATATATATATATATATATATATATATAGAAAAAAATAAGGACATTCTAGCAAGAGGTAGGACGGAATGATATTATAGCCAAACGAAGGATTATCTTACCAAAAGGAGGATTATCCTCCCAAATAGGGGATTATCCTTCCAAAAGGAGATACGTTGGCAATCCTAGTAGGTACAAACATATATTGATTATTGATATATCTGATGCATCTTCATTTAGATAGTCGTATACGGCAAGAAGTCCTTCACTATATATATATATATATATATATATATATATATATATATATATATATATCCAGTATTCCCCATACCCGTCATCCACATCAGATCCTTAACAGTCCGTCAATCGACTTGCTATATATATATATATATATAATCTGTAACCACGGTTACCATATGTATCAATGTGGTTACTGTGTACCAAACTTAACTTTCCATGTTGTGTTAATCTTTAACATCGATTCATGTAGAAATTCTAGCAAGTTTCCTATTCAATGGCAAATTTGGTTTTTGAATTCGTTCCCTTCTTCAAACTATCGACTTAATGGTTGTCTTGTTGTTATTATTATCACTGACTAACATAAGCAAAAAAGTTGCAACCTGATGTAACAGGCTACAGTTATTTATTTTATTATCAGGTTCAGTCCCTTCAGTATTTAATATACATGCGTGCGCAGTTCACAGTATAAAAATAAGGGTCATTGTGAACACGTACAGAATTACCGTACAATTTTATGTTTTACGACCAATTTATGTTTTAAGTATTCTTTACGCGTATATACCACAGTGGGCATGGGGTAACCACTAGGTCACTGAGCTGGGTTTAAAAATATTATCGAATTGCGCTTTAAAAAAAAAACCTGTACTAGCCAGTAGTAGTACAACATATGTAACTACTCTACTGTTGTTAATTGACCAGATGTTTTTCCACACAATCATTTAATCTTGAATTAAACATATCAAACCAGTTTTTCTCGTCGCCGCATTACGCATACTTAATCACAATCACTTTATAATAATAACTTACAATGTTTATAATAGCATGCATTCCCACATTTTGCGCACGTACGCCATGATTAATTATTATTACATTGTATGGAGTGTAAAAATATATTAATATAAATTTATTTGCAGCATTTTATATGATTTTAAGATGCGGCGATGATGTAATAAAAAGCGCTATGGGGGTGGCAAGGGCGTGATCAGCACGTGCGGCCTTGACACTGACCCTCGCACTACCCTTTCCCGTACAACCTTCATTACAAACGTTATTTCTTTTAGCGGCGCGCGCTGCACCCCGCCGCGTTCGATCCACAAATTGGGTGCACTTATATTAAATAAACGCGAGCGCTAATTCATTCAACCCCCCCTCGTGAGTTTGATTTGACTCTTACTGAATTGTGAGCGGGGTCAACTATTTATTGACTCGAATATTCCGGCAGGGGCAGATGGTCGATTAAAACGTTTCTGTATAAATGGGCGCGCTTAATTGATTAATTGTGGCCGACGACCGAGGGCTTAATTAAAAGAGAGTTAACAGTTGTCAGTTTTAATTACGGCTGGTTATGATTTCTGTGACTGCTGTGACGAAGCGGCGCAAACTTCTGCATTTAGAGTTTGTTTACGTTTCGTTTGCGATTAAACGAGATGGAATGGTTTTTGGTGGGGCATTAGGGATTAAATTTAAAGTTTCAGCAACTGAGCAGGTAGTTTGGGATGAAATAAGAAAAGGACGTATTTGTTCGGTTCAAGTTTTAGCTAAAATGTACTTTTGCTGGTATTGAGCGGTTTATTTCACTGGGTTTATGAAAAGTTTGTTAATTATATTAACTAACTCTCTTTTTGATCTTGTTATAATTTTCTTTATATACAAAAATAATCACCTAATTATCAACTACTTTTATTATTTTAGTTATGATGAATGAAACAATTTCAAAGCATAAATAAAACGATTTTTTACTTTTTTTATCACACTTTGCAACGAATTTCGGCTAAGCTCCAGCCATTTTCGGGATCCTCGGATGACTGAAGTGTGATAAAAGACAAAGTAAAAAATCATTTATTTATCCTTTAAAATGAATTATCACAAAGTAGACGCCTTAACAATCCAATATTTGAAACAATTTCTTTTATTATATATCACGATACATTTTCGTGATCAAAGATCAACACTTTGCAACTGGTTTCGGCTAAGCTCCAGCCATTTTCGAGATCCTCCGATGACTGAAGTGTGATAAAAAACAAAGTAAAAAATCGTTTTATTTATCCTTTAAAATGAATTATCATAAAGTAGACGCCTTAAAATCCAATATTTGAAACAATTTCTTCTATTATATATCACGATACATTTTCGTGATCAAAGTTTATTGTGAGACACGACTAATTCACAATACAAAAATAGAAATAAAAGTCATGATAGACTAATGGAAAATGCGGTTTCTTTTGGCATTATAAAACTTTAGGTAGACAAAAAGGATAAATAATTTACAAAGCCAGTTTGCTAGAGATGGAGAAAAATGAGTCGTAAAAAACGGGGGCTGGTGTTGGCTGCCAACAACTGCAATGTAAATTGCAACAGCCGCCACTGGAGTATCTTCTGAATCACTCAATTAAGGTTTAAATTAAAATAAAACAAGGTATTTAAATTCACTATTTACTGATGTTGTGTCGGTCGGCTAGAACACACATACTGAGAAATGTGGACAAGTCGGTCGGCATAGTGTGGACGCGGCTTAAGAGTTCTAATTAAAACTTGTTATCTGAAAAAAATATTCAGGCTAAATGGTCCATGGACTTTCGTATAGTACTACTAATAACCCTGAGCCACCTTTATAGAAAATAGAATAAAATAGAATACGCATATTTATGATAAACGGGATGCCTTTCAACAACATGTTGGAGTATATTCGAAAATAGTAGCCCACCTCCCTCCTCCTTACTACTGTCCTAACAACAGTACGATTATTGTACGATATAAGGTATAAGTATTTTTTAATCAGTAGTTTTTAGCTCCTTCCAGACTGTGTGTTTCTGGTTATATTACTAGTTAAAACTATTATTTTGGGGAAATAAGTAGATTTATTTAATTCATAGTAAGGGGAGTGTTGTGACAAGGTCTTACACCGTAATCGCCAACATTTTGAAATGACATTAATACAGACTGCACTAACTACATGCTTGTAATATTAATTTCATTGTATCAATTAAGTATCCTTGTTAATCAAAATTAGTACGTCTGTCCATTGATTATTCCCAGCCCATTGTAGCCGTACAACTTGTTCGAACGTGCTAATTCACGAATCGAATTAAAAGCGAGCTCGGACCTTGGCGATTCCGTAAACACGCCAATAAATCCATCACTCGGACTCTAATTATTGCGATTTATCGAACCGGGCAAATTACAAAAGGGGCGGCGCTATGTCATCAAACTCCCCGTAATGAAGTCACTGCATTTCGCTGCTCAATGATGAATATGCTGATTTACATGCGCGCTTTGGAGGGCCCATTGATCAGCATTCCGGCTTGATTGATAATTGTGAGGGATTGCAATGGGGTATTAGTGTTGGATGTTATGGCTGTGAAATTAATTTAGGTACAATCATCCCCAAATGTATCAAAGATATTGAACAAGTAAATGTTATTTGATTGTGATTTGATTTTCAAAAAGTAGTTTAGTTTATTTTATTTGTGCCAAGTTTATATTTGCAAACAATGTCGTTCCAAATATAAAAAAGTTAAAAAAATAATAATTTTTAAGCATACCCCTCACAAGAAACACCACATCAATAATAAACAAAACTTCTATCTTTATAGGGCTATCAGACGTTAAAAAAACGTTGCATAAAATAATGAGCAGTAAAAAAAATCAATACAATTTAAAACATATAATAAAATTGCATACAAATAGAAACATTACAGACAATTTAAAACGATTTAGAATTATTTGGTGCTTTTATCAATATATGTATTTACACAGGTGCGAATCAATGAATACGACCCTAGTCTTCTTATGTCTGGACATAAAATCCATATTAAAATAATACTACATTACTAAAGTTATTTTATAAATGAGATTGCCTCATGTTCAATTTCATCTATAATTGTATAGATGTTAATCAAACAAGTTTTGCCGCGTAGTATTATTTTATATTGATAATTTATGTACAGCCTACACTATGTAAAATTGAATCTTTTAATTATACAATGAAATCCATAAAATAATCACAATTACTTTGCACTTTTAATATCTTAGTGATGATTGCAACTTCACAGTCATAACTTCCTTCGAACGTCCTAGTTTTCAACTTGAATAGCCCATTACAATGCCGTAGAAATATCAATCAAGCCGGAAAGTTGCATAATTATGACATTTTATATAATAAGCAATAAACTTTATAATTTATTTATTAAAACAATTTAACCGTGTGCAGTATTACCGTCACGCTGGTTTTATGACGTATATAAATTTGACATGACTTATGAAAATAATTTGCTCTTTAGTGATGAAAATATATTTTAATGCAGGCTTAATTGCGAGATAAGAATAGATTTATTGCTCTGCAGACTTACATTAATTTACAGAACAATAATATAACTTTAATTTACAGAAAATTAAGTACAGTACATGGAGGAAAATACGTCACACTAACAAGTAATCATTATCTATTGCTAGCATTGAGGTATTCTATTATAGAATACGGTTCCATTACTATTAAATACAAAAATCTATTGCTAGCATTGAGGTATTCTATTATAGAATACGGTTCCATTACTATTAAATACAATGATTCAGGAATGGATTAGTATATATTTTGAAAATTTTACTTTGCTACAACTTAAGAAATGCACAAAAAAATGGATGATGGTCGCCCTATAAGCAACACATTGTAACATAAAATAATGGTGGGTGTACACCGCCTTCTTAAGTGTACATTTCATTATATATATATATATATATATATATATATATATATATATATATATATATATATGCATATGAACAGATAAACAGATACCTATAGTTTCACTTATGAATTTTGTTCTATGTCTATCTATAAACAAACAAAAACTCACTTTTAACTTCATTCGAGTGGAACGCGCTCTAATAACTAAATCTTTCTCGTTCGTTTCGGCCTAATAAAATCGATTGCAGCGACGTAACGCGATTGCAAAAAAAACGCAGCAACCTGATTCATTGCGAATCGTTTAATTCAATTGCTGCGAAGGATATGTAATTTCGTTCGTACGGTTAACTTTATTTCCGCGGTTTGTGTGATTAAATCGTTGTCGTTTGTTGGCAAGAAAATAGTAATGAGCTGTCCTGTCGACTATGAAACAAGTGGACGACATTATAGCAATCAAGTCGTGCAAGTTGCATTGGGTAATGTGCAATGAGCCGCTATTAGTTAACGCACAAATAAATAGGATTATTGCGGTTGGTAATGTGCAGACGGTAATGAATTATATCATTATTTTCTTGATTGTCAGTTCTTGATTTCGTTACGTTTTTGTACATAATTTAATTATCGAAGTTATAATGGCCTCAAATTCACATATCAGATAATAAATGTAGTTTAAAAAAATATATTTGGAGTGTATATGTTCTCACTCTTCTTACAAATTTCACTTGTTGTGTTTTTATGAGAGCAAAATCTATTTGAATTCTTACTATGTGATATTCACAATCGACTAGAGATTTCTATGTATATACGAGGGTGGTCTGAAAAATTTCATCACAATCGACTGGTGACTTCTATGTATATACGAGGGTGGTCTGAAAAATTTCATCACAATCGACTGGAGACTTCTATGTATATACGAGAGTGGTCTGAAAAGTTTCATCACAATCGACTTCTATGTATATACGAGGGTGGTTTGAAAACTTTCATCACAATCAACTGATGACTTCTATATATATATATATATATATATATATATATATATATATATATATATATATATATATATATATATATACGAGGATGGTCTGAAATTTTTTATCACAATCGACTGAAGACTTCTATGTATATACGAGGGTGATCTGAATATTTTTTATCACAATAGACTGGAGACTTCTATGTATATACGAGGGTGGTCTGAAAAATTTCATCACAATCAACTGGTGACTTCTATGTATATACGAGGATGGTCTGAAAATTTTTATCACAATCGACTGGAGACTTCTATGTATAAACGAGGGTGGTCTGAAAATTTTTATCACAATCGACTGAAGACTTCTATGTATATACGAGGGTGGTCTGAAAAATTTCATCACAATCGACTGGAGACTTCTATGTATATACGAGAGTGGTCTGAAAACTTTCATCACAATCGACTGGAGACTTCTATGTATATACGAGGGTGGTTTGAAAACTTTTATCACAATCGACTGGAGACTTCTATGTATATACGAGAGTGGTCTGAAAACTTTCATCACAATCGACTGGAGATTTCTATGTATATACGAGGGTGGTTTGAAAACTTTCATCACAATCAACTGATGACTTCTATATATATATATATATATATATATATATATATATATATATATATATATATATATATATATATATATATATATATATATGTACTGCACTGTTTGAAATCAATATACTAAAACTTGTTACAAAATAATCTGAATTCCAAAATCACTAGCAAATCATGATAATTTTACTTATAGAATGCTGTTATGTTCCTTGGAATTATCTATAAAACCCCTACTGGGAACAGTAGTAGTTGCACAACCTTTTTGTAAACACAATCTGCTTGATATTTACACAAAAACATGACTAATTATTGTCTCTAAGTGCGATTATCATCATGTCAACCCAGTGAAGCCTCCTCATTTTGATTGTATCACATATCTCGGTCCTTTTTATCGCCCGTAATAAACCCTCGAGCAGCAGCAGCATTCTACCCGTTTTAATAATGCGGCATAAAGAATGCAATAAAATTTAACTGGCCATTGAAATATTTAGAGGCGCATTTATTGAGACGTTTATAATCGGCAAATAATCAAGAAATAAAAATTCGCGTGCGCATCGGTCACGTTTGCAGTTTTTTTTTTGTCGTTTTGGAGTACGCTCGCCAACTGGATTAGCATGCCAATAGCGCGGCCCGTCGCGACTATAATGCAATGGTAATAGAATTGTGTGTGCGGTGAATAGGTATTTGTTGCGATTTTTGGCATCCCTGACATTCCCAGAATGCATGAGCGTCTCGGCATCCATTGTTCCTCCAAGTCAAGGCCAAGACGTGCATGGACAAGGAATTAATTCAATTACTACACGGTTGCGTGTGCATTGCGATTTAGTTTCACCTCTTTTTTTGTGTGTATGTGCAGAAATTCTCTGATTGTAGCACATGTGATGATTGTTTCAACCTTGATACTATAAATATACTATACAAACATTTTAGAATAAATTTATTTTCAACCATTAATTAATATAATATAAAAAGGACTGAAATATGTACTATAAATTTTACAAATGCAAAATTTATAAGCAATGAAATATATAATAAACATTTACAAATAAAAAAAATTATGTCAAAAATTTTGCATTTTTAAGATTTGTAGTACATATTTCATTGCTTTTTATTTTATAATTAGTATAATAAAGTATTATAGGATATATACTTGTGTGCTACAAAATTTATGTCAAAAATATTGTATTTTTAAGATTTATAGTACATATTTCATTGCTTTTTATTTTATAATTAGTATAATAAAGTATTATAGGATATATACTTGTGTGCTTTAAAGACTGTTGATCGCATACTTTGTACGTTTTTTATTGATACATTTTAATATCATAAATTAGCCTGCTAATTTCAAATTGTGAGCATATTTTATTTATTTGTGTGTCAGCAAAATTGGTTTGTTAAAATGCAATAAATAATTTTATTCAAACCAATTTTGCTTTGCTGTCACAACTTGACTTATAAATCAATTAGATAAATAAATCAAATATACTCACAATTTGAAATTTGCAGGCCAATTTATGATATTAAAATGTATCAATAAAAAACGTACAAAGTATGCGATCAACAGGTCTTTAAAGCACGCAAGTATATATCCTATAATACTTTATTATACTAATTATAATATAAAAAGCAATGAAATATGTACTATAAATCTTAAAAATGCAATATTTTTGACATAAATTTTGTATTTGTAAAATTTATATTATATATTTCATTGCTTATAAATTTTGCATTTCTAAAATTTATAGTACATATTTCATTGCTTTTTATATTATATTTATTAATGGTTGAAACTAAATTTATTCTGAAATGTTTGTATAGTATATTTATAGTATCTATAATACTTTATTATACTAATTATAATATAAAAGGCAATATATACTATATATTTTACAAATGATATTTTTTTTACATAAATTTTACATTTGTAAAATTTATAGTACATATTTCATTGCTTATTATATTTTATTAATTATGGTTGATTGATAAATTAAGGTCGTTGATTAAAATTTAAATGTATATACGAATTGTGAATTTTTTTTAATCTTTTAGTAAAAACTACTCAATTAACTTGCATACAATGTATGTAGGTTAATTAAAAATGCGTTATTGTTGGTTCAAAAAATAATTTAATTAAACATGAGTTCATTATGCAATAAACGGTTATTACCATTATATTTAATGTTAGTGGCTTAAGAAAGTTGTTAAAATAAATATTCTCGTTTATGTCATTGTAATTTTATCCGGAATATTTAATTCAACATTAAATATTAATTGTCTATTGTTATGCAAATTTATTTGATATAAAAGATACACACCATGTAATACTATTATTTAGAAATCTTATGAATGCACTAAAAATGTATAGCTAGATTTATAAAACACTGATATTACCCTCTGGAGAGACTTGAAGATATAAAACGACACATATATTGTACTAAAACGGATGCATGTATATATCGAATTGAGAATTTATAAAACCCATATAGTTTTCTCTTGGGCGCACGTAACTATTTTTAAAAAAACGTCTGATTTGTTTAATCAATACAGTTCTCCCGCAGCAAAGAGTTCCCCACCAACTCTTAGTTTTTCAATGAAATAAGTTATTAATATCCTTTTATAAATACACTTTTAAATTATGCAGTAAGGGTATTGTAATGCACATATTTATGAAGGCATTATTTTTTTATGCGCCGCTTTTCGTTTACCAATGCCACCACACATAACTCACCGCCTCCACTACCCCCCTCTCATGCTATTGTAATTTAGATGAGATGCTTTTATTTTTAGCGAAATAAAAAAATCACGAACGTATTACGTAATGTGCGTCCTGATGTGTATAATTACGGATTGCGTGACCGCCGCGTGCTGGTTTTATTCTTATGTTATCTTAACTTGCCTCGGCGCCATTAAGGGCTGGATAGAAGAAAAAAAAAATCGATGGCAGTAGTTTCATTTTTGCTTAGCACAGGGGTTTTAATTTTCAGGATCTTCCCGCGGGGAGGAAAATTCCGAACGTAACGAGAATTGATTACTGACGTAAAGAGCGCGCGTCCTGCATTCCAATAAAGTTCCTGTTTTATTAAATTCGTGTTAACGAGTGGGGTAATACTGGGAATTTACAGTGCAAACACTTGAGCTTTTCGTTTATTTTTGGTAGAAAACAAATATGAGGTTTAGCAAGAAAACATTCGCTAATCGTAATGATTTAGTTTGAGTGTCAGTCATTTAGATGCATATAATTTATTTATATTTATATAAATACGTTTTACATTTAAAAATGCCTTCATAGAACATAGAATATGGATTTTTCCTGGCAGAGTCATCTGTAGGTCAGGTTAGTTTTGCAGTCGCTATCTCCGACGAGAAAAAATTTATTTACAAAAATAATTTCCCAAGATCGGTAGATATTGTATATTATATATAATGTAACAACGGGGGGAATATTTTACTGAAAGACGCATCTTTAAAAGTTCGTTGCTGAAAACATTTCAAAACCATCTGACATATTCGGGTCGACGTGACGAAACGCGAATTGAACAAACATGAAACTTTTGCCGGGCGTCTTTAGGGATGCGCCGTAAGGAAATCAAATATAGATGCGAGTGGCTGCGGAGTATTTGTGACAATAATATTTTAAGGGCAGGTTCTACAATTGATATTTAACTGGAGAATAAGAATTATGCAACTAACCCCCTAGGAGGAAAGTTAAACGCCATCTGGTGGCACCACATCAATTAGCAATGCACACCTATATGGTAATAACTATCAACATGCTCATGCCATCAGGATCACCGGGTAGTGCCCTCTACGGAATAATATTCCAAGCCATTTTTGTAAAACATATATAAGTGTGAATCCACCTCTATGTAGATTGCTAGGAGGTGGATTCACACTTATATATTTGGAGAATAAGACTATTCGTGGAATAAATTTGAGATATTTGCTTAAGGGCCGGTTCTACAATTGACATTTAACTGGAGAATAGGGCTATCTATGGAATAAGTTTGAGATATTGGCATCTAAAGTTGACACTTATTCAAAAAATAACCTTATTCTCCGGTTAAATGTCAATTGTAGAACCGGCCCTGAAAATCTCAAACTTATTCCACGTATATCCTTATTCTGAGGTTAAATGTCAATTGTAGAACCGGCCCTAAGGGATGTCTGTTTATGAATCAACCTCTCTTCATATAAGTTCTAATATTTTATTTAAAACAAACTTAAACATTTATTAACGATTTTATTATTTACCGCATACAAATTACACCTTTTTGCAATTTAGTTTATTTAACAGATGTTTGATAATTTTTAATTTAACAAGTATATCAAATTTAATAACCGTAATCGGCGGAAATTTATAGGGAAATCATTTTGTAAAATTAATAAATTTCTTTGTAATACTTAATATTTAATTAATAGGTGAATTTCCCGTCGTCCGATGGCGTACGATGAATCAACCATGTGAGCTCGTGTGACGATTTGTATACTTTTACTCTTAAAATAAAATAAAAAAACTATCCGTGAGGCTTTTCCGCCGGTTAAGGGAGAAGCTCAGAGGAGTTTTCACCCGGTATTTATCTTAACTTCACAGGAAACCTCTGAAAAACTGTGAAAGGTGATTCGCGAAAATTCGCCCAGGTTCCCCAATGCTAAGTGCTCTTAAAATATTACTCTAAAAAAACTCTCATATTGCATGGAAGTTCCAAAGCATCTAGGAATATACTTTTTATGACTATTTAGTGATCCCCACATATTTTTCTTCACTAGTTCAAATGTTATAACTCGTCCTGATACTTGTGGGAAGTATATAGTATACAATCCTTAATCCAAAAATTATACATTAAACTTAAGATTTTTTCATAATATTATAAAGGACAGAGTTTTGCAATAAAAAATATGTCATAACATTAAATAATGTTCTGGCATATTTTTTTTTGCAAAATAATTACAAATTATTACTACAAAATTTAAAAAGCTTGTTGAATAAAGGATGTTAGAACAAGCACACTTTATTGCGAAATACAAAACGTTTTCTTTTATAAAACATATGTCATAACATTAAATAATGTTCTGACGTATTTTTTTTTGCAAAATAATTACAAATTATTTCTACAAAATTTAAAAAAGTTGTTGAATTAGTGATGTTAGAACAAGCAACATTTTATTGCGAAATACAAAACGTTTTCTTTTATAAAAAATATGTTATAACATTAAATAATGTTCTAGAATATTTTTTTTTTGCAAAATAATTACAAATTATTACTACAACATTTAAAAAGCTTGTTGAATAAAGGATGTTAGAAGAAGTATACTTTATTGTGAAATACAAAACGTTTTCTTTTATAAAAAAATATGTCATAACATTAAATGATGTTCTAGCATTTTTTTTTAAAAATAATTACAAATTATTACTAGAAAATTTAAAAAACTTGTTGAATAAAGGATGTTAGAACAAGCACACTTTATTTTGAAATACAAAACTTTTCTTTTATTAAAATTACTTGAACCCATTCGGGATGTCACAAAATTAAAATTATATAAACCCGGGCCTTAATCATTTTAATTTTTTTTAATTAGAAACCTCTCACAGCTTGTAATACATTTAAATCGGTCTTGAATAATAACGCTGATTATATATGATACGTTCCAATAAATTGATTCCATAAAAAGGCAGCTGGTTCGTACAGATATATGTGCTATCAATTATGTATACGTGTATATTAATGAAGTTATATTAATAAGCCGGGCTGAAGCCTTAGCTATCTATTAATAACTAGTCTTGGACAGAGAATCAATATCTCGTATGATATATTTTAGCGTTTGAATGGTATTCCTGTTTGCATATGTTTATTGATGCGCGCGAGGCTATTAATTATGCGTAATAAATTGCAGAATTATGTGTATTAAGTTTCATAAACAAGCTGCTTTAAAAAATATTGTAGATATCGTTACCATTAGTAGTATATTCAGAGAGATTTACAGAATGTGTACTAAAATAAATTTATAGTTTTCCACTGGCAAGATTTAAAAAACATGTTATACATCACGTTAGGAACATAATAAAAGTCAATGCACATTACTGTGCCATACGTAACATATTAAATTTGCGTAGAAAATGCTTCACATGTTAAATAATGCCCACATGTACAGTGTGCCGAGCTGAAGCGAGTGCTACAAACCGTAACCCTCCATCTCTTTTAGTTATCGAAATACAGTGCAAAATAGGCGTTTTCGAAACGAGTATTTTTACAAAAATCTTAACCAAACCAGATATCCATTTTGTTGTTTATCAATGAAATAGTAGTAAACTAAGCCAAACACAATTTTGACCGGTGGTTGGCAGGTGGAGGCCAACCACAATCAATTGCTAGACGCAGTAATTCAAGAATGGAGAAATATTCCTCAAGAAGTCATTCAAAATTTGATCTTCAGTATGACAAGACGCATAGCAGTTGTAATTAGGAGTAGAAGACGACATGCACGATATTAGAATAGCTCGATAAATTCTTTTATTTTCGTTTGTTTTTTTCAAGCCAAAAGTCTTTTTAATAAAAAAAACATTACAAATAACGCCATGTTTAGTTAATTTAATTTTGAAGCTACTAGACAGTATGTACCAATAATTGTTATTGCAATATTAATTTCAATATTGTTATTATACAAATTTAATTGTGTGGTGTGTTAATTGTGTCCATGAGTTTATATTCGTATTGTACATCGTACCTAAACTAGCATACTTGCCCACCAGCACGCAAACCACACTTCATCATATATTTACCATACTATAATCCCAACAAATTTATATTGTTAACCTACGAATATACAACGATATGCAATCCCGTCTACGAGCGCTGTGCAAGATTGCAGTTCGTGACCGGCTAATTGAAGCCAATTTCCTTCTTGTAAATCCCGAGCACCACTATCGAATGCATATCAAACCTCCTACCGCTCCATTTAGAGCAGAAAAACACACCACAGCCATAATTTTCAATACAAAAAGCCGTTTCAAACGTGTTCTGCGTAATCGCCATGGAAAGCATTATCAATGAATATAAATAATAATAATCGATTGCGATATGTATATGTGTAGCGTGATCGATTCTTGATAAACGTTGCTTGTAATAATTTATTATAATAACGCATGCCGCATGTTGCCCTAGCAAATTAGAAAAAACAAGTTTTAATTATAATTTAATGGTAATAAAATTATAATATATTACAAAAAAAAAGTTGTACGCATATTACAAAATAACAAATTACATAAACTAGTACCGATTCATTTATATATTTTAAAGGATACATAAAACGATTTTTTACTTTAATTTTGTATCACACTTGCTTATAATTTGAGTAACTTAATACCTAGGTTCAAATTCATATACGTTTATAAATTTTATAATAAATAATAATGTTAAGTATTTTGCCGAATATTGTTCATCCAACTTAATGGTTTTAAGTCAACTTGTTTAAAATAAGCCATTTCTTTAATATGAGCTCCTTTATTTAGTTAGTTATGTGGTGATGTACTCTTATGAAATAAATTTGGTTTTGATTTGATATTTAGATTTTTTTTTAGAAAATCAGAATTTTGGTAAATCACAAAGTTACGATACTTTTCTCAATGAGTGTATATTATACTAAAAAAACTATTATTTTTTGTAACCTATTATAATTTTATTAGCATTAAATACAATTCGTACTAAAGGATAAGTAAAACGATTTTTTATTTTGTTTTTTTATCATACTTCAGTTACACTTTGCAACTAGTTTCGGCTAAGATCTAGCCATTTTCGAGCTTAGCCGAAACTAGTTGCAAAGTGAAACTGAAGTATATATAAGTGTGAACCCACCTCTTAGCAATCTACTTATCTAGATTTCGATCTTATTTGTTCTCGTCAGTGTAGCTCAGCTAGTGAGGATGAATTCACACAATATCTCTAGTGGTTATATACAAAAATTATACAACTAACCCCCTAGGAGAAAGTGTGATAATTTTTTTTTAACTTAATAGGTACAATTTTGACCAGAAAAATGTAGAAATAACTAATAATCTTCACGCAAAGCATTAAACGTCAAAATCTGTTAACCATTTTATTTCAAGTACTTGATACATTTTCTCAGCTAAGTGGTTGTCGACATAGTGAAACTGCTCATATACAACCAAGAATATGAAAGTTGGACAGCATATTTTCCACTAATTTTATATAATTCGCGGCCTTATGATTTCCAACAAAATTTTGAAAATTGTCCTTTAAAAAGTTGTGATTTAAAAATTATGCGATAATTGTGTCCATGAGTACTTATAATAAACTAAATCAAAAATATAAAAATATATCATTGCTCTGTTAGCATAATTTGCCCATTTATTATTATCATTAATATTCTGTAGCAAATCAATAAAAATAATTTATAGCTATTATAATAATCTAAATCCAAAATATAAAAATATATCATTGCTCTGTTAGCATAATTTGCCTATTTATTATTATCATTATTATTCTGTGGCAAATCAATAAAAATAATTTATGGCTATTATAATTTAATTAATTACAACCATCACTTAAGCAGACTTGCATAACATAATTATAAATGTTGTTCATTTAAAACCATTAATATTTTTTTTGCCACTTATTTCACTCTATTCATAATGAGCGGCACTAATGTCACAAACTAATTCACTCGCTAAAAAAAAAACTACAACTTCCTGATTGATTGATCACTTTCCAGTTACAATGTACGTGTTCACTACGCAAGTAATTCAATAAACGTCGAATCATGCAGATAAAACTAATTTGTTATATCATTCATATTAATTTAGTCGGTGCACTATTCACGTGTCACGGCTTCACAAACCCAACATTCCATGCAGCTGCAATTATTTATGCTGGCTGCAGTTGCAAAAAAAATAGAGTCGCCCATTAATTTTCACTTAAAACCCATTTATGGCGAGAGAAATACTGTTTGCAGTTAATTCTACCCCCCGTTTGACCTTACAAATAAATGGTCACTTTCAGAAATGTATCACATTTGGCAAGCGCGTGCAACTATATATAGTGGTAGTGCGGTGTTAGAAACACGTGTTTGTAGTTGTATTATGCTGAATAATACATTTTGCTGAATTATCGGACACATTTTTATCCCTTACAGACGATATAGCGAATGTAAGTAAATAAGCGAACATAAGGGTATCCATAAATTTTTCCCAGTGTGAGTAGATTCAATTCAGTTTACTTGAATCGAATGTAATTTTTCAAAAATTACCACAGGTTAAATTTTATTTCGCTCAGAAATACAATTTTATTTATATTAAATCAAATATTCTAAAATTATGAAATTTTGTACAAGTTTTCGTGCTCACCAATTATTTCCTCATAATTTCTATAGATTTGGATTGTTAAATATAATTTGAAACTTTTTCATGGTTTTATGGTTATTATAGAAAGCAAAACTATTGATGTCAAAAAATAAAAACTAAACAATAGTCTGATGAGTAAACTAAAGTATATATTTGTCATTTTATATAACAGGATTCACATATAAACAATATCCATATAAGGAAAATTTACTATTTGCTAGAATAGTTCTGTCGTTGTCTGTATACGAAGTGGTTTAGAACTAGATAGAAATACTGGATTTGTAGAGTTGGGTAATATATTATTTTTTGTATTTTTATTAAAACTGCTCTAACAGACCAACCATCAATTTTACTCTAATCTTAAATGCTAACATGAAGGTGCTTGGGTTCATCCAAGCTTATGTCTAATTTAAAATAAATATGCTCCTACATTATCCAACTCGCGCACTTTTGCTCTGTTTTTGTCACAATCACTTTCCTAAATCGAAAGGTTTCATTCTTTTCAGTCTCCTAGTATGATGTTGGTTGTCAAGCAGTTGGGTCATTTACGCATTGACATGATGGTGCAGCCTATTTTCATGTTTGGCAGCGATTCTCTTGATCTCTGCTTTGACATAAGGAATACCGAGGTCCCTGTGAATGTCCGAGTTGCGTATGTACCACGCCGCATTTACCGTAGAACTCTATTTTGGAATATTTGTATGGAGTATATAATACTATCTTTATCACAGCCCCATAGCTGGACTCCATACAGCCAAACTGGTTTGATGATTTCGTTGTAAATTAGAATTTTATTATATATTGACAGCCGGGAATTTCTGCCCAGCAGCATTGATTGAAGTATTTAAAATACTTCAATCAACGCCAACAGTCAATAATACTGTCTGTATTTTAAGTTTAGCTGAGTCTCTTTTTTTTCTTTACATGCTCTTTCCATCGTAATTTCTCATCCAGTGTTATGCCAAGATATTTTGCGTTATTTTCATAGGGGACAATAGTACCATTGATAGAAAGAATCGGAGGATCCACTAGTTTTTTATTAGTAAAATTAACATGATTTGATTTTGATTTTTGTTCGTTTAGCTTTATTTTCAATTTTTTTTGTCCAATTGGCTATCTTATCACAAGCATTTTGTAGCTTGGATGTGGATTGTTCCGCATTTTCTCCCACAACTATTAGGGCAGTATCGTCTGCAAAGGTAGCAATTTTAACATTATGCATGATTGGTATGTCACTTGTTTATAGTAGGTACAGTATAGGTCCCAGTACACTTCCCTGAGGCACATTTATTTCAGAATATTCATCTTCTTGTTTTATTCTGAATAATCTATTTGTTATATACGATGTTAAGATCTCGACAAATTGATTTGGTAGCATTTTATTTAATTTATGTATTAGGACATCATACCAGACCTTATCAAATGCCTGAGACACTTGCTTTCCTTCGAGTGCTCTTTCTATAGCGTCAGTGATTGGTCTATTGTTGAGTGCTTGTGTCGAAATCCGAATAGAAAATCAGGAATCAAGTTACTGTCTTCTATTATCTTTTTCATTCTTTTAAGAAGAAGTTTTTTAAATAATTTTGATATACTTGGCAACAATGAAATGGGCCTGTATGATTTTACGTCGACTTGAGACTTTCCTGGTTTTGGTAACATAATTACCTCTGCCACTTTCCTACTATCAGGTACATGTTTTAGGGGGAAAGCTGCATTAAAGAGGTAGGCCAGCATGACTAATCCTTAAATGATCAATAAGGTATTTACCGAATGATTAAACTCCTCTTGGCGGAACTTTTTGTACAAATAAAATCACTATTGGTCCTAATAAAACGCTAAATAGACAAGACAATGTAAAATAAAGTCAAATTTATGTTAAATTAAACAGTAGCTTTCAATAATACTTAGCATATAATCAACATTTTTACCATAATTAATTACATAATCGTTTTAATAATTACATACCGTCGAATTCATTAACAATTCAGTGATTAGTATGTATACTACAATCGCATTCAAGCAAATATATCCGGGAATTGAATTTTAATGCGGCCATAAAGTGTATGATTACAAGGTGAAGTTTACCCGAGGATGGTTAGTTATTTATCGTTGCAATCAATAAAGCGAGTGAGAGTCTCGAGTGTGTTTGCCCGTACGTACGTACGAACGTACGTGAGGCGTGTGTATTTAAAAAAAAAGCCCTGACCGCTAAAAAGTTGCGCCCGTGTGCGTGTGTAACGACGGCGCGCTGTAGTAGTACACTTTAAAATTTACTACAGCCGCCAGCAGGAGACACTACATTCCTGCAGCTCAATCGCCGTGTGTTGCTACCGTACAGTCGCTCAGCTCGACTCAAAGTTGGCCACCTAAAGACAGCACTCGACTGCTGAGCTGAGCGCTCTTCGAAATAGTATTTTCGTTTCGCTCTCTATTCATTAAAAATAGCGATTGTGAGGCGCGTTTATTAATAAAGCCCCGGCGGGCTGTGTGTTGTTTGTGATTGATGCGTTGTTTGCACGGCTGCGGCCACAAAAATTACATTCTGCGGAAAACAGCTGAGATTACTGAGTCAACGTCGCCGCATATCGTTATAATTTAATAGTATTAGTAACCTTTAAAGTTTGAAGGTAAAAGGCGAGAGCGAGAGAGCGCTTGTTTATAAACATACATCGCGATTCGTAAGCCGCTGAGAAAGACGGACAGGCCAATGGGAGAGCGCCTGGCAACAAGGTTAGAGCGAGATTTTTCGATACTTTTGGTACCCAAAACCGGCTAGGTCTACATTCCACACACAAAACAAACACTATGGAACTAATTTTGAGAGTTGTAAACTTTATTTTCAAAAAGTTGATAAGATAAAAGAAAATAAAAATTCAACGCGATAATTTTTTTCAAATAAAATATTTCATACCCAGCAACAAGGATTAATTTTTTTTTATTAATAATAATAATATTATTACCTTATTGTGTTGTTTGCGGGTAAAAATCCACATGTGTCAAACGGATGCTAACAATTTGTAAACCTTAACAACGCTAATGAGGGTGTCATGGCATGTATTTAATCCCCCCGCCGCGCGTGACGTAGCCCGTGTGCCACCAGCTGATGCTCTGCCGGAATCGGAACACTCAGCAAAGCAGCAGCAGCACTCCCGTACGAACCGACTGCGAAATACTGAACGAACAAGTGCCTCTCTCTATACTACAGATACTAGTGGACCGACTACGCTGACTCGAAACTCGAACGCTCCTTGCGTCCTTCTCCTGCGCGCCGCGCCGTCCGCATTCCTGCTCGCTCGCACCCGATAAATGGGAAACACACGTACGATTGCCCCGCGAGCTCTGCAAGTCGCCGTTACGTAACGTATGCCACCGGTTACTCTCATTATCCCCGAGCTGCAATTTCATTTCGGTTTTCCGTACGTGCGCGCACACACACACCGCCGGATTGCCACATTATTTAATGGCTTTCCATCCATTTAGACCCGCCACTGCTGAATAATTTACGATCACGTTGCATTCAATCATGAGAGACAGAGACATAAATTGTTTAACATCTGTTATGATTCAACATCCAAAATGTTAACGCCGAATCATGAATTCCATATTTTTTTTTTGTTTGGGCTAATTCGTAGACTTTATGAAACAGTAAGCACAATATTGTATATGGTATGCGAAATGAGTAAGCCCTGGGAGTCTGTAACTTCAGAACGATTGAAATGGAATGGCACTGCGACCTGTTTACTTGCTTAGGTCGCTATGGCATAACAGTTTTAGAGTTGGCATACTTAAAGTTTGATAACTTTGGTAAGGCTTAATATGATAATGAAATAGGTCTTAGGCCCAATTCACACATAAGCGGCGTCAGGCGGAGGCGCGGTGTGAGCGAGGTGCAGGCGCGACGTCGCACAGGCGATTGTGATGTCCATATACAATGAAGGGGTGGATATTGCACCAAATGTTTACATAGGGGCTGCGTGGAACAGTTGTGCCTCTCGCAGCCACCGTGTCTCTGACGAAGAGGCTAAGACGCGGTGCTGGCACGGCGAGAGTCACGAGGCAAATGCCCGCGCCTCATCACCTAAGTGGGCATTGCACCATATGTTTATATATATAGAGGGCGTGAAAGCGTCGTGCTTCTCGCCGCGCCTACTTCGCGCCTTCGTCTCTTCGCCTCCTATGTGTAAATTGGGCCTTAGATCTAGGTATTACTTATAGAGGTGCGATTCCGGACGCTAATCGTTACAAACTTGTAAGTAGTCCTGTCGAAAGTCACTCCGCATAATACGGATTTCGATAGGAACGAATGGTGTCAGGAATTGCATACTAGTGGGTCTATTCTATAAGACACCTTACACGATCAATATTACTGCAATATTTTAGAATAATGACAGTATTACTGTACGACAATATGTTTAAAATGTTCATTACTCTAAAATATTGCCAGTATTACTCATCGTGTAATGTATATTAATGATGTAATGAAGATAATACTAATCTTTTTCGGGATAATTGATTACTTGATAAATATAAAAGAAGGATTGAAGGAAATATTGACAATACTAGGATTGACAGTATTATTGACCGTGTAAGGTGCCTTTATAACTTGAATGATCGGAATCGATATCAAATGCCATGCCGACCAGAGTACACAACATTTCCAGTTGGTGGAGTTGGCTTGCCTGAAGTCAAATTTTTTTTAACGTGTAAATTATCTCAATAATGGTTACTTTTACAGATTTGTCTTCCTAAGCGACCGTGACTTAAGAGATATTTTAATAATGAGCGTTAAGTTTTATCATAGTAGTGTTTTTGTCTGTTTTAATACAAAAATGTATGTTTGCATAGGGTTCCTTAAATTTAAATTTTCTACTGTGTATGTACAGTAGAAAATTTAAATTTAAGGCATATTTTTGTATTAAAATTGATATCATTTACCTAATTTCTAAACGCATAACCAAATTAATACTAAACAAAAGTTGTCAATTTGTTTAAAATTAATTTGGTTATGCGATCTATTTCCCTTTTCCATTATTATTCTCAGGTCGGTTAGAAAAGCTTAAAAATAAACGTTTTAGCGACTTTTCTACTTGTCATTTATGGTGGAGGAGCCTGTCAGTAAATTGCGAAAAGAGGTCGCAATATGTGCGTACAAGTTACATGTTTATTACGTCTGGACGCATTTAAACAACATACAATGTTTTCCATGAAAAATTTATTTGCTCATGTGACGTCACCAATTATATTTTCCCAGAGGAGATAAATGCAAGGTGACAGCGAAACCATAAGAGACACAGATGCGATTGAATTGCGTAAAAGTAGGGTAATATGAAACAAAACAGTTGCTGTGGAATAATACAATTATAAATATTGCACTGGATGCCCCAGGAAGAGTGCTAAGTTTAAATTCGACGCCACGTGGCTGCAACTTTACAAGGTTGCCTAATTGCTACCTTTGATTGCTTGCAGCCCGGCGTTTCTCGTCATCTTACATTGTGAAGAGCCTGTGTGTTATGCTCTATTATTATTTTTTATAGAGTACCTGCAAAAAGTATTTCATCCTCGTGGGTTCTTAGAGGATGTAAGGGATGTGGTATACAATACATTATCAAACGTTTCAAAATAATTTTCTTTTTAAGAATTATTAATAGTTAAGCTTTTAAATTTTCTATTATTGCTATTGTTGTTACGCAATTATTATACAAATCTCTTCTTCTTGTGGTGCCGTCTCCTATCGGAGGTTGGCAATAATCATGGCGATTCTAATCTTTGACGCTGCATCTCTAAATAGTCCGACCAATGTTTGTCCGTACCATTCTCTAAGGTTCTTTAACCATGAGGTTCTGCGACGCCCAATGCTTCTTCTTCCTTGTATTTTTCCTTGCATGATCAGTTGGAGAATAGAGTATCTCTCTACCCCCGTGCGATTATGTCCCAAGTACTCTAGCTTTCGTGTTTTGATCGTAAGGATCAGTTCCTTTTCTTTATG